>JAPWDM010000001.1:19260905-20460905 GCA_035578155.1 Brachynemurus nebulosus
GCTTTTTTTTATCATCTTGATACGACCATTTTTTACGTAAATACAGCCCTTCAAAAGTCACTAAAAAATTAACAATTTTTTTTTGCTCCCTTAATTTTTTGTAGTAGTATATAATATTTTTTATATATCTCATTATTTTAGTAAAATACGAAACTAACTTAACGATACAACAATATAAAATTGACTGTTTTCTTCGCAAGAAAAGTCGACAAAGTGTGGTCATTATGGCTTTCTTTAGAAAAGTGTACCTACTCTCTTTACTGTATCGAGTTTTTTGTAGATATAAGTGCATTTTTTTAGCATTATGATTTTTTATATGTTGTTCCCTCGACGTCAACAAATATAAAAATACAAAAATTAGAATGCTAAAAAATGCGCTCATGTCTGAAAAAACTCGATATAGTATAATTTTGTATATACCGTGTGAATTTTTTAAGAGTTGCCATTTTGATTACAGCCAACCCGTTGATTTAATCGAACAATTGTTCAAATGAGAGTTGTCGATACCGGGCAACCGAATGCTATAGTCAGGAGCTTTATAGCTATTATACAAACTTATAGATTTTTAAATGAGACTATATACGAGTATTAATTTTTCGATAAAACTGATCTAATGCATTAATTAACAACATAACGGAGGAAAAATAATTTTTTTACCCAAGTTTACTTTTTAAATTTTTTTAATTTATCAATTAGGTGGTAAAAATATGCATATGTACTTGAGGCTACTTCAACCGATAGTGTTCTGGTTGGTTACATTTCTGTAACATTCAAGAAAAAAACCTTTTTCAGTACCATTACTATCCTACAAATTTGGCTGTAAATGGCAAATCTCAAAAAACTCATATGGTATAAATATATATATGTATATATATATATATATATATATATATATATATATATATATATATATATATATATATATATATATATAATTACATGATCAAGTTATCCACCGTACGTGACCATAAGTGATTATTCATCACTTTAGCAAAACATCTTGTTTATCTGCTGAAGTCATGTTTCTTAATGTTTATTTTATGATTCGCGTTATGCTGAATAATACTTTTGGTCTATTTTGATTATTAATATAATGTGACATCTTATTTTTTATGAATCACGATTTGCTGAGTAGTTTAGTTTATTTATTGTTTTGATTTAATCATACAATTTTATACAAATTGGTTGGTAGTATATAATGTGCTACACATACATTTGCTGAGTAATATTACTTTTGTTAATTTAAGCACGTACTAATTAGTATAAAAAGATCAAAAACACAATGATTGGACGACATTTGGACGAAATAAAAACAACAAACAATATCCCCGTATACACAAAAGCCTATAGATATGCCTATGTACACCGAGAGGAAGTACAAAAACAAATTAACACAATGCTACAACAAGGGATCATAAGGCCAAGCTACTCCCCTTGGAGTAGTCCTATCTGGATTGTACCCAAAAAACTTGATGCCAGTGGCAAACAAAAATGGAGGCTAGTCGTCCACTATCAAAAACTAAATGAAAAAACTATCGACGATAAATATCCTATCCCAAACATTTCCGACATTCTAGACAAGTTAAGGAAAGGTATGTACTTTACGATTCTCGACTTAGCTTTAGGGTTCCACCAAATAGAAGTAAATCCCAAAGACATTGAAAAAACAGCATTCACAGTAGATCGTGGTCACTAGGAATACGTAAGAATGCCCTTTGGTCTAAAAAATGCGCCCTCTACCTTCCAGCGCGTTACTGACAATGTCTTAAAGGACTTACAAGGTACCATATGCTTAGTGTATATGGATGATATCATAATCTTCGCCACTTCTCTTCAAGAACACTTAACAAAGACCCCGCACAAATCATATGGAAATTTGGTCTCGGTTACTTTCTTCCAAACTTTGGGAAATAATAGTTTTTGACCTGTAGAACAAAAGTCGCTATAGGCGCAAAGCTCAATAATGAACAGATTTTGAGATATATGTAATTAAATATACGTATACTGTCAATTGAATATCTATCACCAATCAGATGGTGTCGGCAATCGATTCTACTTTTCTGCAAGTTTTTTACCGACACCATTTGATACGTGATAGATATTCAATTAACAGTATACGTATATGTTACTACATATATCTCAAAATCTGTCCATTATTGAGCTTTGCGCCTATGGAGACTTTTCTTCTACAGGTCAAGAACTATTATTTCCCAAAGTTTCGAAGAAATTAACCGGGACCAAATTTCTATAAGATTTGTGCGGGGTTCTTTAGGTAGAGTTTTCGAAAGACAAAAACCGCTAACTTAAAGGTTCAAATAGACAAAAGCGAATTTTTGAAAAAGGAAGTAGGATTCTTAGGTCACATTGTATCAGCAGACCGAAGAACCCGAAAAAAATTAAAGCCATATAAAAGTTCCCTATACCAAAGACCCAAAAAGAAATTAAGGCTTTCTTAGGTCTCGTCGGTTATTACCGAAAGTTTATTAAAGACTTCGCTTAAATTACAAAACCAATAACCAAATATTTAAAAAAGGGTGATTTGGTCAAACACACTCCCGATTTTATAAAAAGCTTCAATTTGGCTAAAGACCTATTAACACACGATCCTATATTAGCATACCCCGATTTTTCGAAAGAATTCGTTCTCACGACGGGCGTTAGCAATATAGCCATCGGAGCGATCTTATCACAAGGGCCAATTGGTCAAGATCGTCCAATATGTTATGCTACTCGAACTTTAACGGATACCGAGCAAAAATATTCCACAACTGAAAAGGAATTATTTGCAATAGTCTGGGCAACGAAATATTTTATACCTTATTTATTTGGTAGAAAATTTAAATTGGTCATCGATCATAAACCACTAACATGGGTTATGAGCTTAAAGGAACCAAACAGCAAATTAATTAGATGGAAATTGAAATTGGCCGAATTTAATTTTACTCCCATATACAAACCTGGAAAATATAACGTTAATGCAGACGTCTTGTCACGAGTAGTAATAGATGCTAATCCTTTAGACATGCATCCGACAACAAACAGTCAATCATCTAGAGGAACATCGACAGAAACAGTACATAGTGCCCAAGAAGATAATAGCTCCTATATCCGTATATCCGAAAGTCCGACTAACGACTTTAAAGACCAATTAATAATAACAAAAAAAAAAAAAAATACCCGACCTCGTGTAAAATACGAAATACTATTCAAAAATAAACGCCGAATAACCATAACTCACCCAAACTATACCGAGCGATAACTTATTGACATAATTAAAGAATACGTTCCACCTAGACATTTAGTAGCATTATATTGTCCCGATGACGAACTTCTCCTGAATATCCAAAATATTTACTCAGAATACTTTTCACAAGGGAAACAGTATAAAATTATTAGAACAACAAAACTCTTCCAAGGCATACAAGAGGAAGACGAACAAGACACACTAATCCGCAAATATCATGACAGAGGACATCGCGGTATAAACGAACTTTCGAGCACTTACGACGCGAATATTACTTTCCCAGTCTCAAATCTAAAATTTCTTATTACATCAACAGTTGTAAATTATGCAACAAAAACAAATATGACAGACGTCCACCCAAACAACAGTTCGAAATGACACAAACTCCATCGAGACCATTAGAAATATGCCACATGGACATCTTTCATATAGAAAATCAAAATTCTTAACAATCATAGATAAATTCTCTCGTTTTGGCCAAGCCTACGTCTTAGAATCCCGTAATACACCCCATATCGCGCGTTTTCTGTCTCAAACTCGTATATCAAAAATCACAATTCTCAGGAAACACAAAAAACATATTAAATACGGTATTTTCATCACTATGAATTTAAGATTTATATATGTTAAACTTTTTGATGTTTGCTACCTATGTAGACATGAAGCAGACATTTAAATGTTTTAAATTACAAGCTATCGATGTTTTTAGTAAATACGAGTTTGCTGCCCACTTTTTTTTCAATATACGAGTTTGTGAAATAAATCGATTTTTTTTCGCATATTCCGAAAGTATAACCAGTAACTTAAATTTTAAACGCGTTTTTCTCGAAACTACATTTTTTCTGATAGTTTTCTGACAAAACCTGGTATATGGTATACGAGTTTGTGTAAAATTATTTTTTGAAATAAGTAACATTTTTATCAGCATACCCTCGTACTTGACCAAGATACAACTATCTGACACTAGAGTTCGCAGGTGCTGTACACAACAAATCCAATGGTACGTAGTGGTCGGTGCAAATTTAAGGGGAAGTACGTAAAATCGGAAGATCAGGAGCGTCGGTAAACTTTTATTTGAGTGGTTGGTAAATATTATTTATTATATAAACAAGTACATATTATATTTAAATAAGTACAGTACACGTCAAAAAGTGATCGAACACTCTAAACCAGGGAGGTGTCCACACTTTTGACGCCGCTCTGTACTTAATATTGCGGTACACTGCCGTGTCAAAAGCGTGGGCACCCCCTCCCGTTAAGGTGTCCGATCACTTTTTGAAGCATACTGTACTTATTCTGTGAGCTTACAAATCTTGACATTTGACTCCAACACGCGCGCGCTTAAATAAGTACAGTACGCTTCAAAAAGTGATCGAACACCGTAACCCCGAGGGGGGGGGGTGCCCAAACTTTTGACACGGCAGTTTACCACAACATTAAGTACAGTGCGGTGTCAAAATTGTTGGCACCCCCCCCCTAAGTGAGAGTGTTCGATCACTTTTTGAAGCGTACTGTACTTATTTATGTACTTATTTATATAATAAATAATATCTACCAACCCCTCAAATAAAAGTTTACTGACGCTCCTGATCTTCCAATTTTACGTACTTCCCCTTAAATTTACACCGACCACTACGTCCCATTGGATTTGTGGTGTACAGCACCTGCGAACACTAGGGTCAGATAGTTGTATTTTGGTCAAGTACGAGGGTATGTTGATAAAAATGTTACTTATTTCAAAAAATAAATTTTACACAAACTCGTATACCATATACCAGGTTTTGTCAGAAAACTAAATTTAATTCATGTGGTACAAGTTTGTATTAAATTGAATAATTATTTTTTCCATTAACTATTTTGCAATATTTCTTAGTGCATCATATGGGGAAGTGTATTATGTACATGTATGACTTTCTAACTCAAAACCGTCAAAAAACCTTATACGAGTTTGAGACAGAAAACGCGCGATATACTCGAAGCTTTTGCACAATTCATTTCATCCTACGGACAACAAAAACTTATAATAGTAGACTCAGAAAAGGGTTTCGATTCAATTAGATTCCGCCAATTTTGCGAACAATATAATATAGAAATTCACGTAACATTCGTTCGTAGCTCCAATTCAAACTCACCCGTAGAAAGGTTACGTTCAACTCTCCTCGAACTCTATCGTCTTATTCACCGTCAAAATAAATCATACGCTGCTGATACAACTATGGTGCAAGCAGTATTCACTTATAACAACTCTATTCATTCAGCCATTAAATGTACACCTTTTGAACTATTCTTTGGCAGAAAATTTAATGCAAAATTAGACCCAAATGCAGAGAACGTTAAACAAGCGACTAAAGAATTCCATAAAGAATCATACGCACAACAAATACAGCAAGAAGAAAAGCAACTACAAAAAGCCAATAAAAATCGCGAACAACCCCTTAGCAATACAAATAATCAAATCGCATACTTCCAGGAAAATCGGCACAATAACAAATTACTCCCTAAATTTCAGCAAGTTAGAATCAAAACAAACAATAGGGTAACAATAAAAGAAGATAAAAATAGGAAACTCCCCAAACAAAAATTAAAGAGACCGAAATTGTTACAGGACAGCAATAATACTAATAACGATAGCGAGGAAGCAGAAAATAGAAATCAGAGACATGACGAACAACCCGGGCCTAGTGGCAATCGAGTTAGGGACAGCCAAAGTAATTAAAAGCCACAGTAAATTCATTCACATCATTAACCTCGACAATTTCAAAGAAAACCTAGACAAAATTAAAGACTCGATAACTTTACTCCAAAATCAAAGACAAATAGACGGGATAATAAACACTATAAAATTAAGATACCAAGAAACAGAAATCATATTTAACCAATTATATCCCAGACGAATAAAGAAAGGACTTATTGACGGATTAGGCTCAATGATAAACGTAATCACCGGAAATATGGATCACTAGGACGCAACTGAAATTAATAAAGAAATTGAAACATTAAAACTCAACCAACACAACTTAGTAACCGAAACAAATAAACAAGTGAAAATTAATGAAAAAATGATCGAAAGATAATGTAACACAGCACATTAACAGCCAGCAAGAAATCATTAATAAATTTCTTAAATTACTCACCACACAACTTCAAAACAAGATCAGAACAGAAGGAGAAAATCTTCGATACATGCAATATTTTTATCAACTTACATATAATATATACCTATTACATTCGCACCTATCCCAAATTTCTCAAGCTATTAACTCCGCCAGATTAAACATCCTACCAAGATCTATCCTACTACCAGATGAACCAGAACATGGTGTTAATATTTTACGAAAACAAAGTCTTCCCATTCAATCTATAGAACAAATTTATGAAATACTAACGTTTCAAGTATATTATAATACAACCAATATAATTTTTAACATTCAAATACCTATGTTCCGAATCGACACCTATAAATTAAAACTAATTGAACTACTTCCACTAAAAAATAAAACAATAAAAATAACCTACCCCTTAGCAGCAAACATTCGAACTATTTTACAGAAGCAAAATGCCCGCAAGTAGACAAATTCTTCATCTGCAAGAAACAAGATGCGAAAATAATTCCTTCATCTGACCAATGCTTTCAAGAAACTATCCAAGGTAAATCTGGAAACTGCACCTACGAAGAATATGGAGAGATAACATAAATAAAGAAGTTAACCTATCAACACATTATTTTGAAAAACGTAAAAATTCAGCCAGTAACAAGCACCTGTGGAATAGATAATAGAATAATTAATGGAACCGCATTAATCTACTTTAACAACTGTAGCATAACCATCAACGGACTCACTTATCAAAATTAAGAACCAATGAGTACAGAAAAATTACATGTCCTACCATTACACAACTTACAAATAAAAAAAACCAAGCTAATATCAAAAATCGATTTACAGAAATTAAACACATACCACTTAGAAAATCGCCAAGAAATAAAGAAAATTAAAACAAGAAATACGATTCACATATCAAGCCTATACGTTTTAGCTGGTTTATCAATCATCTCCGTAACGATATTCATAGAGTTTCCGATCTCGATTCGATTTTATCGAAAATCAATTTTGTAGAACCGATCTTCGATTTTTCGAATCGATTCTTGGGAGACCAAATCGTTACAGAGATCGTCAAAAATTTATGAGATCGGAGATTGATCTTTTCGAATTGAAATTAGAATACTTTTAGTAAAAATATATTTTTTTCAAAATTATTGTATATATATTTTAACTATAATTATGCTGTCAAATAATTTTACCACTATTATAATTCATTTATAGAAAATTGAGTAAAATTTTGGATTCATGTGACACTTTTAGCGCAAACTGGAAATCATTTTAATGATAATAAATTCAGAAGTTCATCTTCAAAGGAAGTTGAAAATTTTTTTGAAACTGGTTTGTGATTTACCTAATAAGAAGCTTTATTAAAATTTTTATCTTTTATTTTCTGTAAGTACAAATATTGAATCGATTTTCGTCAGTCTTTTGCAAGCCGATTTTCTCCTGCATCGATTTTTGGTTTAACGATTCGAATCGATCCACAAGATCGATTTTTTGGCCAGAAATCGTAAACCCTAGATATTCATGATCTGGAAATGCAGAAACAAACACAAGTACATGGCAGCAATACCTGTCACTTTATGGTTCCTAACAGAAACTCTGCTCCAGCCCAAGAACCAAAACTTCTATGGCCTACGCAGAAGTCTTAGGGGGGAGGAATTACATGATCAAGTTATCCACCGGACGTGACCATAAGTGATTATTCATCACTTTAGCAATACATCTTGTTTATCTGCTGAAGTCATGTTTCTTAATGTTTATTTTATGATTCACATTATGCTGAATAATAATTTTGGTCTATTTTGGTCTATTTTGATTATTATAGTTGAAAAAATATTCTCAGACACTTTTGATAGTTTCTTTGTCAACGTATGATTGTCTTTTTCTAATTCCAGTCAAACAAATAAATAGTGCATAGGGTACTAATTGAACATTAAGTTACGAAATACGTGTAATAATAAATAATAAGTTAATAAAACTATTTTATATTTTTATGTAAATTCTGTTTATTTAATAATAATTTGATTGCAGAAGAATATTTCTTAAAGAAACCGAAAACAAATGACATTAATGATATATTATAACTTAACTGTAAACATATACATAAAATAAACATATACATATACATATATATATATATATATATATATATATATATATATATATATATATATATATATATATATATATATATATATATATTTGACTGCAGTTTGTTGATTTTTCTTGAAGAAAACGTAGTTACTTTTACTTTTAAATTATTGTAGCTTTAAGTTAGGGTCCGATATTTTACTAAAATAATGAGAAATAAAAAGAAGTTAAATTTTTCTGTTATATTGGGGTTCATTTTCTTACAATAGCTTGTATTTACGTCGTTGCCGGAGTGTAGAATCAGGCCACATTACAACATGCCTAACCAGCAACCGTTTTACAAACCATCGCTGTTTCGTAAAACGGCTAAATGTGGTTCAGTCGTATCGTAAATGCAGTGTGTTTGTCAATACGGCTACCATGTTTCGCCGTGCTGCAAGATTTTATCTGGATGAAAATGATGTATTCTAATGATGCATATTTTGAAAATATAATTTTAGTACTCATTTTCGGACAAAGGGTAAGGGTTTGAAATGAATTCTAATTATATTACTAATGTGTTCTTCTTATTACTAAAGTGTTCTACTTGCTACTTAATACTAAACATTTAACAGTCGGTCTGAACACGATCTAACATTTTTTAAAACAGTCAGGTATTTTAAAATCTGGCGGATTCTAAAATTTGGCGGCAGCATCTACATGATATAAAGGAAGAAAAACTGTTTCATTTTTGTTTTCGTTCAGTATAGAAATTTGACAGAAGATGAAAACTTCACGTTTAGCAAAAATATCAGACCCGTTCACAAAGATCGTTACTGGATTAAATATATTAGTATTCAACAATGACTACATAATTGACAATTGATTTAAACTTGCAAATTTACGATTTGTCGGAAATTTTCTGACCAAACTTGGCGAATATGTGATATCGTCAATATTTGAATCAAAATATTGATAAATTATGTACCGCAGTATTATGTCTGGAAATGGAGCATAGCCGTAAAAACAAAAGGTTAAAATTATCATATGGGTTCGATGTCTTTTTCATATATAAGCGACTGTTAAACAATACGTAACTAAATTTTAAAATTATAAATTTATAAATTTTCTCTGCTAGCTGATCACTCACAAAAAATAAAATACGTTACCTACCTCTATTAAATGCTTATCAAATTTAACAAGAATAATTATGCTTCTGAAAGCACAGATACTGACCAAATTGTATTGTTGTTACTAAAAAAAAAATTAGTTACCTTGAAATAGTTGCTCTTATAACTTTTTGTAGTTCACTTTACTATAAGTAAAGTTAACCATACAGCCAAAAATTAATTGTGATAATTAAATTTATTAACTGACACTGTTTACAACAAAATATTGAAGGTTACTGTTTGGGGCGCAACAACTAAATTTACGTAATTTTACGAAGGGTCCACGTAAATTTGTCCCCCTCCCCTCGGTTGTTGTGCCCCTGGTTACTGTAATTAGTGCGCTCTTATTAATATAACAAAAAATATTTGGTAATATAACAACACATTTTTTTAAAAAAAGTTACAATTTGGAAAATGTACTCACAATCAGTAGAAGAGGAACTTTTCGGAAAAAGGAAAATGCACTCAGCTGTTATGAACTTTAATAAAGTGATTTTCCTATGTGATAAATTTTCACACAGAAAACATCAAATTAGTAGCTACTAAAAAATGAACGAAACGAAACGAAAGGTTACTCAGGACCGTGGAGAGAAATGGCGGGCTCCAGTGTTCGTCAAAAACACTACGAACAAAAAAAAAATACTCTTGTCACTTTTCCCTGGGCCCTAAGCTGTCGACAGGGGGCCCGGGGAAAAGTGACAAGAGTATTTTTTTTTTGTTCGTAGTGTTTTTGACGAACACTGGAGCCCGCCATTTCTCTCCACGGTCCTGAGTAACCTTTACAAACTTCTAAATTTCGTTCGAGACGTCAAATATATATATATTTACTAAAATGTATTTGCATGAATTGCGCAGTGTCCATGCGCGCAATTTTTTTCGTGAATCAGACATGACTCAGTAAGTATGCTTTACTAATTAATTAACAAAACCAAACGCAAGATCTTTAATGCAAGAATAAGTTCAAGACGAAATACCTATCTTCAGAAATTGGTTTTGATTACAACTTAGATTTGTACTGAAAATCAATCTCCTTGTCCAACTTGAGATGAAAAATTTTAAAAATCGAACAGTTTTTATTACACCGCCTAAGTATATAATCGATTATACTTGTTTAAAATTAATACTTTATGTTTCTTCATGGTTCGTTTACGCTACTTAAACGTATAATTATTCTTTCCAAATTATGCAAGTTTTATCCTGAATATTGTGTATACGTTGCTATATATAAAGGAATATCAATCTATTCAGTAAGGGATTAAAATCCAATTAGAATTTATTAAAATTGATTGTACATGCTTTTTCAATCCTGTTTAATAGGTTTTTCATTATGTACAATATAACGATGACGACAACATTGAGTAAAGCAGCCATGTGAAAACTTGGAGCTTCAAGCTCTTTATAAAGGTACAATGTTATTTATATTTAATTACATTTATCGAAAAGTTTTGTTAATTTTCAAAATAACAAAAAATAAAAATTTGAACGAACAAAAATTGAAATTTATGTTGACAGTGAATTAAAAACTTGGAAAAAAATTTAATGATGTTGTATTATTATTGGTAAATAATTATTTTATATTGCGACTAAATAGAAGTCCGTTATCTACTTTAAATATAAAAACGTTATATAATTATATAATGCATGAAGGTCCGCACGAAAGTCTTGAACGAATATTGATGAAAAGGTTGGAAGTCCCAAACGCTTGGATGACTTCTTCAGCCAGACACGTCCAATGCGCAGAACTGTACAAAAATGGGTTTTCCGCCAAAAGTTTTTCGCAAATAACACTGATAGACAAAAATGACCTTAATGAAAGTTAAATGAAATTGAATGGGTTATTTTGTATTTACAATTAATTTGTAACTAACATGCATTTTTAAAAAATTTCAGTCACCCTCAGTTTTTTTGCAACAGCAGCTAATTTTTTTAAATTAATTATGGTTAAAAATTATATCTAATGAATAAAAATAACTTATATTTTAATTTTATTCAGGATTTTTGGGAATATTTAGCGTTAGGTATATCTCCTTTGAGTGTCCAACAGTAGTCAGCTAACATGTTCGCACTCCACTTGCCTTGGTACCGTTTTTCCATGTTAGATATTTCCTGATGGAACCGCTCACCGTGTTGACCGCTAATGGCCCCCAAATTATGAGAAAAAAATCCAAATGTGAATGTAAAAGGTGTATTTTGAGCGACATATTGCATCCCATATCCTTGTAAGCTGTTAAGAAGTTGCTAACCAACTCTTTATAGTTTTCGGCCCTGTGGTTTCCAAGAAAATTATAAACTTCAATTAGTAATATTTCGAAAACATGTCCATGCAGATTTTTCGATCGGATTAAGTTTTTATTCAAACTGTTTATCAGTCCGTTGGTAACCAATTTATGGCCCTACGAATATACCCTTTTTTATTTTAGCATCGCTGATTTTTGGAAATTTCTGTTTCAAGTAACAAAAACCATTTCCATTAGTGTCCATAGCTTTGACAAAGTTTTTCATAAGTCCGAGTTTGATGTGCAATGGAGGCATAGGCGGATCCAGGTGGTGGCTGTGGGGGCTGCCCCCCCCTTGACCGACAATAGGTAACTTTTTTAGTTAAACATACATTCAGAACACACAATTCCCAAAATTCCTCCTGGGATTAGAGGCAGCTTCCCCCTCCCTTTTCAGCTGGTTGGATACGCCCTTGAATGGAGGTAGCAATACATCTTCAGGATTTATTAAAAGAGGGTGAAGAACATTTCGTTTACCTAGTATAAGAGCGTCTCGCTTAGGCTTAGGTTAGTAAGCAAAATTCGTGTGATCAGTTTTGTTTAACAGAAACTGAGGGTGATTGAACCAAACTAAGTGTAAGGTTTATTTGTGGGTAGGTAGTAGTGTTTAAAAAGGCGGTTCGAATTTGTTTAACAAAATCACTGTTTACCAGTGTAATTCATACGAATGATTGGTTACATTTGGTTACGTAGAATTTGTACGATTTTCTATTTAATATTCAATTTTTTTTTATATCCAGTGGAGCGAACTGCCGAAATTTATTTATTAGTGTTCTGATGCTTTTTGCGTTAAAGAAAAGTTATTCTAGAGTTCTAGACGATTTTAACTAAATGAAAAGTTTTCATTTAGAAATCAAAAATGACAATATTCTAATGATAATTTGCGGATTTTAAAAAATTAATTACAGATGTTTTGGATATATGGATTTTGGATGAACAAGATTATGTTAAAAGTCTGTTGTTTGGAAAGCTCAAAATTTCTTTGAGTTCATAAAATTAGCTTTTATTTAATAAAAACCATTAATTTTGCAATATTTATTTTGTGTTTTTCGTACAAATTCGGATCAAAATACAAAATACGGTTCAAATGAAAAAGTCATACGAATTCGTACTAGTTGTAAGGACATAAGCAGTGTTGCGCTTATCTAGATAACGTTATCTGAAATTTTATCTAGATAACGTTTTCTTTATCTAAATTATCTTTTATCTAGATATTTTATCTTTTATTTTATCTTTTTATTAAGCAAAGGAAGAAGATAAGATAATAACAATAGATCTTAATTTTTTCTGAAAAAAAGAAAAATGAAGCTAAATTCACCATTTCCCTATTTGTATTCATCTAGCCGACCATGTAATTCCGATAAATTTTGACACTCTTAAAAATTACAAAAATATGTAAAAGCAATTATTTGATTTTAAACATAATTCTTGTTGTCTGAAATCATTGTCGTCATTAGTTGAAGTAATATTTAGTCGTGTAATATGAAATGTCGTATTCCGACCACTTGGTCTACCATATGATTCAAAGAAGTATAGACATTTTTTTAAGCATTACAAAAATGTTTAGAAGCAATTTTCGTATTTTAAATGGAATTCTTGTAGCTAGGAATCATTTCGACCATTAGTTGGAATAACATTTAAATCGTGTAATAGGAAGCATGGGCGTACCCAGCGAGGGGCAGTGGGGGGCAGCTGCCTCCCCTAGAAGCAAAAAAAAATTAAATGGTTATAAAATGATAAAACGAAACAAAATTAGGTAGAGTGATGACGAATGATCCAGTTGCTCCCAATAAAAAAAATTATATATGAGTATATATAATTTTATATAATTCATATGTTATATAATTTATATACCTATAATTAATTATACGAAAATATAAAATATTACAATAAAATTGTATACAAAAAATGGCTCTATAGAATTATATAGAATTCTTTTCTATAAAATTCTATAGAGCAATTTTTTGTATAACCGGAGAAAAGAATCGGGCAAATTATTTTTTGAAATAAAATAATTTTAAAAAATTTTACCTAAAAAAAAAATAAAACAAAAAAAAAAGAAACAAAACAAAACAAACCCCCCCCCCCCAAAAAAAAAACGATTATTTTGAGCGGTTATAACCGTAAGGTTAAACCGAACATAAAATAAACCGAAATAACCGAAAACCGTTTATTTTTGAAAGGCCGCCATCCCTAGTTACAACCTAACCGACCTTGGTTTGCCCCCCTCTAGTTTTGATCCTGGGTACGCCCATGATAGGAAGTGTCGTTTTTCGACCGCTTGGTCGATCATGTAATTTTGATAAATATCGACACTTTTTAAGCACTTTTTTAAAACAAAAAATGTTGTACTCTATTGTGCTAGACGTGTGCTATCATGGGTCGTAAATGAAATAACTAAATTCCAAAACATGCGATTTTTATCGCCAAAAACGTTTCTTTAACACTTTTGTAATTTACACATCTTTTGGGGACCGGTGAGGTACTTTCGCTGCCCGGCCGCGTATAAAGAAAAGCTAATCGAATATACGTCCCCAAAGGCGTTGTGACGAACTGAAATAGCATTTCCAGACAATAAACACCGTAAAACACGCGTAAATGCTACCTCAGTTCGTCTGGGACGGAGACATATTGGAGTAGGGTTTCTATGTTTTTATGCATTTAAATGCACTGGAAACCCTCATCCAGTCCGTCACCGTTCAATTAATGCATCGTATCAAATAAATCTCTGCTAAAAATTATGTGATATGGAAACTGTTTGTTTTGAACGATTAAAATTAAAATAATTTAATCGGAAATACTTTTAAAAAAGTATACAACTTTTAAAAATACAAAAAAATTTTTTTTAATGATAGAACATAGAGCTACTATTATTATTATTATTACAGTAGAGCCTCGATAATCCGTACTCAGGTTAATCCGAACGTCGCTATAATCCGAACTGGCGGATACCCCACTTCTCCTTTTTCTCGTGGTGTTGGTGTGTAGTTACGTGTAGTTACTACTGAGCCACCATATCGTGTGTCCACGTTACTCTGTGCTTTACTCGTACGTCACGTGTTCTTAGAGGTTATAAAGATGGTTCCTACACCAAAGCGTAAACATAAAACTTTAACTATAACCGAAAAGTGTGCTATACTAGACAGCTTGGAAGATGGAGTGTCGGGAACTTCTCTTGCTTGTACGAAATCAACAATTACAGATCTAAAGAAAAAATAACAGACAATTCGATCCTTTATAGCTCAAACCGAGAGAAGACCAGGATTAAGAAAAACTCTAAAATTTCCAGAGAAGCCATTACTCGAAGAAGCACTATTCACGTGGTTTTTAGAACAAAGACCGAAACACGTTCCTTTGTCCGGTGATATCGTAATGCAAAAAGCTAGATTCTTCCATAAAAAACTAACAGGGTCTGATTTCTGCGCAAGTAGAGGATGGCTTGATAATTTTAAAAAGCGTCATGGTATTCGTCAGCTGAAAGTCTCGGGTGAGAAAGTCTCTAGTGATACAGAAGCGGTTCAACTATTCCAAGAAAAATTCTTAAATGAGACTAGAGAAAAAGATCTTTGCCCTGAACAAATTTATAATGCAGACGAATCAGGGTTGTTTTGGAAGATTCAGCCAGATTAAATTATCTGTTATCTTTATCTAGATATTTTAAGTTATGTTATCTGTTATCTGTTATCTAGATAATAAAATTCGATATCTTGCCCAACACTGGACATAAGCTATCGAATATTTAAATGTATACAGCCGACTCTCGTTAATTCGAAACCCGAGGGACTCTTAAAAGATTACGAATTATAGAGAGGTTCGAAATATCGCAGGTAACAATTTTAATTTTTTAAGTATTTGCGATGAATGAACTTGAACTTGTCTCAAAATGTACTTAAAATCTTTCTGTCTCTTTCTCTCTGCAGCTTTGAATTGTCGAGTGTTTGACGCCGCTGAGTTCGAATTAACGCGTCGTTTTGTTATGTAGCAATGATTTTTTCGTTCGAATTACCAAGTGCATAAAAATGTATTGATTTAGTTCGAAATGTAAAGAGATTTTGTAGGGAACTCGTGGTAAATTTGAATTATAGAGAGGTTCGAATTATCGCACGTTTGAATTAACGAGAGTCGACTGTACCTATATTTGTCTAATCATCCGAGCTCATACGAATTCTTATAGTATGTGTGCGTGTTTAGATCACTCGCTCGTTACAGACGGTTCGTGTACCTTCAAGTTAATTATACGTATATCTAATTTACCTACAGCAGGTTTTCACCGGATTGTTGTCATTGCTAAATATTATTGAAATATTTTATTGCAATTTATTAAGTTAATGTTTATAAATATACAATATTTAAAAAGTATTATTGTTATTATTATTGTTTTGTTTATTTAAATAAAGTTTATAAAACTTGTTTTTTTTTTTTTTTTGTTGAGTTAGATGTAATTTTAATTATGGTTCGTTTCAGTTAAATTTAACCATGCTTCTTCACTTTGAATTTAAATAATTTCCGTTTTCTTGGTTTTATCTCTTTTATTATTGCATTTACGTAAATTTTAAATTTGCAGTTTGTTTTTAGAAAAGAACAGAAGATTTATTTGTTACGAATATAAGAATTATTTAATTTTTTAACGAAAACTCATGATCAATTGTATCTGAAATGAGGTATACCTAGAAATAGCTTTGGGATAATTATTGATTTCACTCAAATATTCAAATCCATAGTAAAATTAACCCGGAACATTATTTTTTTTTATAAAAAGCTCCGTCAAAATAAATACTTTTTACTCATTGTAAGCAACTTGAAATAGAATCATATATCTAACTCTTTTTAGATAATGAAATTCGCATATACGTAAAAAAGAGTATGGCATATGATCCTATTTCAATTTTGATGTTGCTTACAACGAGAAACCAGTGTACTTTTTTAGATCGTCACAAGAACTCTGAAAACTACAACTCAGGGAGGGAAGGGAATATTTTGTTGCACTTACACTGTATTCTTTTGATGATTTATGTGTACCCTAATTGATAGATTCTGTCCATGCAAATTAAATATCTAAAAATAATATAAAACATTTATATAGTCAAACGTAGGTTTTATTTCTCTTAATAATCCTTCCTACATTTTGTATAATCGTACCATATCCTACACTAATTATTTACGTATCAAGTAACGTAAGACACATAAATTTTCAATTTTTCCATTTAAATTCCATCAAAACAAAACTTTAGGAAATATTTAAATAAGTTCGAAAATTTTGAATAAATTTGTTATCAATAAATAATGTAGTAAACGATAACGAAATACAATATATCCGACAAGTACCGATCATTTCGAGTTTAAGATAATAATACAAAATACAAGTTCATGTATACTTACATACTATGGTACGTGGGGACTAAAATTTAAAGATGTACCTGTAAAGTGATGATTTTACTTAAAAAACATTTATAATGAGTATTCTCAAGATTTCTTTTTACAATTGGGTTTCTGAAGGAAATTTTTTTTGCTATAGGATAAAAACCCCCATTACGGAACACTCCTTTTAGGTGTGTCATTAAAATAGCTTATAAAAATTAATAAATAAACACCCATTTTTTTTCCTTAATAAGCATGAAACCAAGTTTTTTTTTAATCCAATGAATATGTTTTTAAGAAAATATAACCCAAAAATTTTGATTTATTAATGTTTTTGTTTTATAATTTGTTGACATCTATAAAAAAAAAACGGACAGAATATAGTAACACCTCTAAAATATCAGCACGGACACCTAAAAGAGAACATGTATGTAACGTACATGAGATACATCACATACATCTTCTGCCATCTTTTCACGTGTATAGGCAACTACATATAGTTCACTTTGATATGAATAAAGTGAATAGAGATGGGATTCTACCCGGAATTTGCCCGGGAAAATTCCCGAAAAGTGAGAATTTATTTTAATTTACTATTTACCGCATTATTTTGGATTAACACTATCAAAACCACTGCTTGATAAAGAATATTTGTTAAATGTAGATAAATTATCTTTAAACTAAGGTTACTATATAATTACACAAGCCACGTAAGACGAAAAGAAGAGTAACATAATATATTCAGTTAAATATGTTTAATTACTTTTACTGACAAATTATTATAAATTGATTATAATGGCTTAATTTATGCTCCATTACTCCCATTGATCTGGTCAGCAATAGAATATTTCCAAAAAAATTAGTTTTCGATAGTTTTCGAAAACGTAAACTTTTGATTGTAAATATAAATGGTGCATCGTAGCTCAAAAATAACGAAATTTTTGAAGGCTTAAGCGAAGGAAGTTGTGGATATTCTGAACAAATTGGGACTATCAAAACCTATTTTTTGTTTTCGAAAATTATCGATACCGAGTTACTCATCATAAACTGATTATGATTGATTAATTCAGACCCATTAGTCAAATTGATTTTGTCACCAAGAAAATATTTTCAAAAAAATTACGTTTTCAATACTTTTCGAAAATGTAAACTTTGATCGTAAATATCTCGTAAACGGTGCAACGATTCACCTTAATTATTTATTATTTTTATAGGTATATCATTTGTAAATTTTTTTTCTCATCGATTACCAATTTTATTTATGATACTGAAACAAAAAAATTAATAATAATCTTTTATTCAGAAACCCAATTCTGGATAAATGTCGGCATAATTTTTTTAAGAAGACAGTTGGAAATGTACAGATTCTAAATTTTAGACTCTCCCTTTCACTTCCTTCCTTCTGTAGTATAAAAGGTTTTTATTATTATGTTTGTTTTTAAATGATACTTGTCGTTATTTAAAATTTTGATCTTGAAAAAAGTGCAATACCTCGTCAGTTTAAACTTTTACTCTATTTCTAACCGCTTTCGACACATTTTAAAAATTAAATTTTGATCCCAATTTTTGCAGGGCGATTTCATTCCTTGAAAACGTCTTCGTGCAGATAAAAAAGTGTACATCTCGCTTATTTTTTAGTGTTCTATAACATACTCAATTTCATTAAAATCGATATATCCGGCATCGGGACCTTTAACTGTTAGTCTTGTTAGCTAGACCAAGACCAAGATAATACTTTACCAGACTAAGATCAAGATTTTTTGTGCAGACAACCAGATTAAAACCAAAATTACTAGAATCCTTGTCTTGATTTTATCATTACTGTCTATAAGTCTGAAAAAGGGTAATTAATGAATAAAATTGCAAATAATCGGTGATACATTCCCAAATGTATTCTATATGTATGTTTATGTGCGTGTAAGTATGTATGTATATGTGTATATCTTGCTCACATACATAATATATTGGCGTGGTAATAGAAAATTCTCTTTCAAGGAAGATTTCGCTTTGTTGAATTGGATTTTGTTTTAATTATATTAAAAAGAACAAACAACACAATATCAAATGTTATTTATCTTATACGTGCGTACAACTAAATATATGTAGATGCCTCCACTGTCTACATCACAACGCATCGTCTATATTACATATTATATTATATTACTGTTGTAATTAATGCGTATTACTATTTATTTCCATATATTCATGTATCTAAATACAGCTGAACCTTTTTATATGCGGTGAATAGGAACCGCATGACAAGTTACAAGTTATAATTATAAAAGTGCAGTTTGATCTAGATTGTATAAAATAAATTTTTTATGCGGCGGATTGGGACGGCATAAAAAATATTTCATAGAAAATACATGGCTCAAAACGCCCAAAACTTCATGATTTCCTTAGAAATTACTCCTCTAAACAAGATCCTGTATTAATTTACACATCAGAACATTTTATTTAATTTGATGATAAGTATTATAAAAATTGGGATAAAATGATGCAATAACTTGTATTCTTATGCAATGTACCAATTAAATGCTTACAAATAGACAATAGTTATTTTATCACAGAAAATTATTATAATTAATGTTTAATTTTTTATATTTTTTATTCTAGTACTTTCTGACTCCACTCCATTACAAGCAGCTGCTAATATCAGGTATCGGACTCTGCTTGAATCAGTGCATCACCAATACTCTACATCTTGCTTGCTTTTTTTAATTCGCCTTAAATATATACAGAAAAAAAAACCATTTTTACACACACCAAAAAGCGCGACAAAAACATCAAGCGAGAGGGGTGAGCCACACTACTTTCTTGAGTATGTGTATGTGTTCAGATCACCCGCTCGTCACAGACGATTCGTGTATCTTCAAGTTAATTATACGTATATCTAAGTTACCTAAGAAATATCTATCCAAGAAAATTATTGTTTAACCGCTTTAGTACCGCCATATATTCCAATTTTTTAGATAAAAAATTTAATATCTCTATAGGTATAATTGCAAGTTTCGTACATTTTGTTTAATTTATTTACAGTATGATCGCTCTTTACAATACAGCCTCCAGTTATCGATATAAGACAGTGCACACTCGTCAGTTGAATTTTTTCTAAAAATTAGTATGACGAGCTGAGCTCGTCATTAGTCCTAAAGGAGTTAATTTCTCACATTCTTTTTCTTTACACATTTCTTTCTTCATATATTATATATATTAATCGGAATTTTTTTTTAAAATTGCATAAAAAGAATCGCCTAAAAAAAGGTTCAGCTGTATGTGTGTAGTTTGTATATAGGTCTAGTGAATGATAAAATGCGTGTACATAATGTACAACAATAAAAGTAATTATGTAAATCAAAAAGTCAACATTATATGATAATACAACATAGAATTATCAATTTGTTTCTGTACTCAGCGTTACCACCAGTAATAAGATTTTGCTTTTACAATAAGGCATGGTAACACATTGTAATATAGAGAATTGCAAGTTGAATTACCAGTGGGACGTACACGTCCCCGCGCAAAATAGTGCCGCCCATAACTGCCACAGTGGAGTTGACTGTTATAGGCGACAAATTGACGAGATACAAATAAAAGTCATATTATTTCTTTACTAGCATCCCGACCTGACTTCGCTCAGGTGACTCTTCTGTTTTCATTTTTCTTTGTATATTTTATAGCTCTAACCCGCGGTTTCACATACGTAAAATTATCAGAATTATAGGTCTAATCATTTTTATGCAAGATGTTCTGAAATTTTGTACGAAATAAATGATTTATGGTGACTGGTTTCGCTCACCAAATGACTTTTAAGTAGAGATGTTTTCGGGAATAAATTCTTATCCCCTTAGTCCAAAAATTTCTGGCCGTTCCCAATTCCCAAAAAAATTGTCAAATCTTCAATCATCAAACAATGAATCATCAATCAATTTTAATCCCATTCCCGGTTTTTAGTCCGAGCTCCGAAATAGCTATCTTCAGTCCCACTTCCGTTCGCTTCCAATTTCAAATATCTAAATGGCGCCCTTCAGGTCCGGACCTAACCTATTATTTTTCCGCCCGAACGAAATTCCTACCCTAAAGTCATATTCATATTTCAATAGAATAACTTTTCACATTTTCAGACCTTCTTGTAAATACCTGCAACGGTAGTTTTAGTAGTACTTTGATTTTGATCCTTTTTTGGGAAACCGAGACCCTGGCGGACAACTTTCTTCACACTGTCACCTTTTCTCGGAATCTCAATAGTGTCGGAGGAAAAATTTGCCAAGAGCTATGTAGCTATGAATTTTAGTCTTATTCTTGGGGACAATTTTGAACTAACTTCACCTTTTAATTTGATATTCTGAAATTCTCTACAAAATCAATTACTTATAGTGCTTCGTTTTGCTCACCCAACGACTCTAAAAGTAAGCAATATTGATATTTTAATAGCACATCCAATTTTTACAACATTGTGCCGAGACCCGTCTAGCTGTTTAATTATTTTACTTCCCACAGGGCCGGCGAGAGAAATGACGGGCCCCCGGGCACAATAAAAAGTTTTCAAACATTTTTTTTTTCCAAAAATAAAATTTGCGAGCAAAAGAAACGGCTTCTCACTTTTTTCGGGCCCCCAATCGAGGATACGGGCCCCCTTTTCAGACCCGGACCCCCGGACAATTGTCCAGAAATTTTTGCGCCATCCACGTGCACACTATCCACATGTTGTCCACATAATAATAATTCATAATAATATTTCCCTAATTCAAACATTCCTGGCTGTTCCTTAAAATCGGACTTCAAACGTAACTTTAAATATTAAGTTGTAGGTACTCGTTAAAATACCGATAAATTAATACCACAAAATACAGAAACAATATTTCTGTCTCTACACTAGCGATTCCAGCATGGACAAAAAGTGACGTGTGAGCGACGTAAATCCCCACTCACATGTTATGTACATATATTGGTGTTGCCTTTGTAAATGTATAATATAATACGTATATTATGTGTGTGTATGCCTCGTCACTTGCTCGGGTACGTATACATAATACCACGCACGCACAACACCGCTGTATATGGTGGTTCAATAATCAGACAACAATGTGATAACAATTCATCTTATACGTTCACTGGTTGTGGAACGACTGAATGTAAAGTGGTATAATATCCCACCATAGAGCGCCAATCGATCCACAGAATTTTATATTTAGACTGAATCCATTAATCCGTGGCTACTACTATGTGCATATTTCGCTCTATTACATAATCAGTTTCATTTTGATTCGCGCTGTATGTATTTCTTTATACGTCAGTCAGTATAGCAAGCACGTAGAAATTTAAATTAACAAAATTGAATTAAGAAATTCAATTAAAATTTTGTTTTGTATTTCACACACGTTAATAATAATCGTTTGTGGATTACAGGTGGGTATGTTAATGTTAATATGTATTTAAACATTTTATTTACTGTATTAATCCCACCACCTATCCCATCTTATCTGCCCCCACTACATTCACTCGCTGAATTACATATTAAATATATAGGTATGCCGCAAAATATTACACAAGTTTTAATAATGTAAGAGTCTATAATATGAGAATAACATCGCAACCCACCCCCACAGTCATGATTGAAAGAAATTCTTGTGAAGTGTTGTTTGCAACAGGCTGAAGAGAGAAGAAGAGAACATTATTACAACCGATTATTAAAAATATTTATTAAATTGGTAGACATCTTTTGAATCTGATTTTAGAGGATTTCCGAAAGAAACTTCAGCTATTACAGTCACTGTCGTGGTAAAATTTGTGCTCAGATACGTGGAGTGCCTAGAACATGGTTCTTTGGGCATTTTGTGCCAAAGTAAGAAGAATAGTTTTCTGCTAAAATTTGCTACAGTTCAAAAATTTTCAAAATTATTTTTTACACCATGGAGCAGAGCGGAAAGAATCGCATAAAACGGTGTTTGGACCATTGTTCTAAGTATGCTGGTTTTCGAGAAATATTAGAAAAACCGTTTTTTTGGTCCTTCTGCTAAGGACCAAAAAAGACATCATCAACAATCAATAAATAAACACATCTTTTTTTCAAATTTTCGTTTACAAAAATTAGTTTTTCTCCAAAACTAGTTGACATAAGATAATAGTTTAAAGACCTTTTTATGTGACTTCTTCTCCTCTTTTCAATGGTGTAAAAAAACCTTATGAATAAGTGAAAATTTTGACAAAAAACTAATTTTCTTCACGAACAAAAACCATGTTCCGGGCATCGGACGTGTCTGGCTAACAAACTTGTCCAACGGTTTCGGATTTCTAACATTTTCACCAATTTTCTCAAAACAAATTTCTGTCATAGTCCCGGACTCAAGTCGCGCCATGATAGTGACTGTAATAGCTAATTCTTCGATTCAAAAATTAGCTAAAAGTGTCGGAGAACTTTGGAATGCCGGGGATGAAGTCTATAAAAATACAATTTTAAAAACCAGTAGTAGATATATTAATCACCAAAGGACTAAGAAGGCTGTTAATCTCGAGTGTAAAGTTTGTTGTTAATGGGCCTTTACTTTTAGACCATGCAGAGCTATTTATGAAAAATAACTATTTTTGTAAAGTTAATAATAAGAAAGTTTTCCATATGATTCCAACTTAATTAGAAACACTATATATATAGCATTGAATTATTGTTTTCGTTTGATACACTACCCAATGTTCTTTGGGAAAAAAATATTTTACCACTACTTATATTATCCCCTGAAATTAACCACTAGAATCGAAGTTTAACTTACATCTATAATCGAACCACCATACTCTAACTCCGGACTAAATTTCTAATTTTTTCGTCGAAAGGTTTCAAAGAAAATCGCCTGTGACGGACGAACAGACACCGAAATGATTGTATAAGTGTTGCCCTTTTGCCAATTTTGGTACGTACACGGTGAGAAAAATCCTATAATTTTTGTAGAGAAAAAATTTTTGACTCGCGACCTTATGCTCGTTGCACTGTACCTGTAAAAACATGTATACAAAAATGATTGCCAACCATATATTCTAATACATATACTAAAGATAGGTAAATAACAAAAAGATGAATTAAACGATGACATGGTCCTAAGAGAGTGTAAAAGAAACTGACTACTAGCTGTGCTAGCTGCTTGTAACACAGTCTGATAAATCAAGGTGCTTGGTGCAAACTGTCTGACAAAGTTTCTTCTACAGTTCACACCTATGGTTCGCATGTAACTCGCTCAGTGAGGTACATTTCATTACAGCGTTCCCAACACAACCAACCTTCTTCCTGTTTTTTTTTCTTTCTATTATTAGCATGTTAGCATGACAATTTTTTTAATAAAAACAATTAAAAATTATTTTTTTGTCGGTAATGGAACTTTTTACTGTGCTGTTCTACAAATTTTTCGGAGATAATATTACGAAAAGAACATTCCATCCTTTAAATTTTTTATGATTAATTATAATCTTTATATTTTTACCTTACAGAATTGAATATGTTCGCCTTTTACACGTCGATTGTAGTGCTGAGCACAGTAATTTTTATAGGAATTTTCTCTCCGTGTAGCACTAAAAATATGGAAACTGTTAAAAGATTTTATATTTTAGTTGAAATTATCTTATTCAAATTAGCAATAAATCTTCAATTTATTGGACATTATAATATACAGTATCGTTAAAGCCAGTTTTAAACGAAAAGAAAAAGATTTCAACGAATTTTTTTAAAGTTGATAACTATCGATATATCTCTTCAATTCGCCTGTCGCACATAATCATCCGGCAAACAATTTTAACAGTTTTGTCATTTCCTATCTAAAATAAAAAAATATAAAAAAAAAATAATAAATTCCCCAAATATTGGCAATCAATTTGTTTTTCCCGTATCTACAAATATTTTCTCAATTCACCAACCGAAAAATAAAAAAATAAATTCAATAATAAAAAAAAATATCTAAAATATCTAAAATAAATAAATATAAATATAAAAATATTTGCATAACAAATTAACTCAATTTTTTCCCGTTCCATGTTGACAGAGAAAAGAAATTCCGGCTTGTAAAAGAAAACATATTCTTTGTTAGTTTTCGCAACCCTCGGATTCCCTCTTATGCCTTGCTTACCATCGTTTAATTCAATGAATAAATACATAAGAAAAAAGAAAAATATAATGAACAGAAAATTATTTACGTTTAAAATTAACCTAATTTTTTCCAGTCCAAACCCACGAAACACAAAAGAGGAAAAATTCATGGAAAAATGGGAAACAAACCAATTATCATGCTGTCTATCATAAATTCTAACATTTGTCAATATATGTATAACGAAGTAACCGTCCCGTCCACTTGATAGTACGTAGCGGTGCAATGTTTTGTTTTGTGTAATAAAATGTTGGGTATATGGCGTATGGTGGGCATATGTATAATAGAGGCCCAAAAAGTTTATATAAAATATAATAAAAAAGTTGTCTTTACTGATAAATAAATACACAAAGTTGTTTTGGTTACATATTTGTTTTTTCCTGGGGGAAGGTACCGTGTATATCCGAAATTAAGAAAAACTCCAACGTTCATGTTAAAGAGAAACGAAAAACTAAGGATATTTCAGGTATTTAAAATAACTTTTCTAATGGAAATGAATAAAATTAGATGTTTTGTAAGACTGACGAAAAATTGTCTAAATTCCAACAATTATACTTGATGCTGAGAGTCTAATCGTTTTGCCAACAAAGTTTGTAGTCAATGAGATACTAGTAATACTTTGGGAAAATTGGTAAAGATTAGGTACTTTCGAAAACGCAGAAATAGTGATTAAAGAAATATTCGATATCCGATATTCAAGGCAATAAGATATTCGAAGATTGTTGAGGAAAGGTTAATTAAATAAGTTTTGGATGACAATTAAATATAAATATTTGCAAACAATTTTACAACCTGTTCCGATTCATATGATCATTATCCAATAAAATTATATACTTCTAATTAAAGGCGTATTCTAGTCTAGAGGCTCGATTCTGAGGTGATTTTACGGACGTAATAAAAAAAAATAGTAAACATACTTATTGTTAGTATCCATTTTTTTAACAGTTTTTATTGAAAAGTATAAAAATGTATAAAAACTGTACAAAAAAATTCAAAATTGAAATCGGTACAAGCCGGACAAATGAGAACTCAAAAAAAAGGTGTCTCTTGGTTGACGTGATTCCAATGCTCCTGGTGATCTGAAACATAAAATTTTAGTTAATTCTTAATAAACAAGGATATAGAATCAGTTAGACGTAGCCGATTTGAAAAAAAAATTTCCACAAAATAGCATCCATTTAAAAAAATCATTTTTCGCCTCCTTTTTTCAAATTTGGAAATTTTTTAAAAATATTATAAAAAAAATTCCAAAGACCCCTACGTTGGACTAATTTTGATAGTACTAAGTAGGTCTGTACCAAATTTCAAGTAAATGGATGCATTAGAACTTGAGATATCCTGTTAACCGTATCGAAAAAAGTAGTCTCGAGTAATTTATATTAAAAAATTGAATTTAACACTGAAAAGATACACAGTACACAGGGAAAAATAACCATAACTCCGAAAATAATTCGAATTTCCGTAAATCATTTTAGAGGCTTATTCTTAAAAGTCTGAACTTCGAAATTTTAAAAAAATCGATTTTTCGAATTTCTAGAATAGAATACCCCTTTAAATAAAATAAAAATGTTATTTTTGAAGTAAAGTGTTTTATTAACTGTTAGCGAATACTGTTTTAATATATTACTTTAATATAATAACAATCGATATTATTAGCCAATTACTGTCAGCGTCGAAATTAATATAAACATTTTATACACACCTAATAAATATCAAAAAAAAAAAAAAAAAATTAATAAAAAATATCAAAAAACCCGACTGCCTTTAAACTAAAATGGTGTAAACTAGCGTTGTTTAATTATTTAGAAGAAAACATATACTAGCTGTCCCATTTGGATGTATACATACGATTTACATGTTAATTTTTAACATTGGATTCCCATAAGGAAAATAGTTATGTCACAAGAGTGCTTTGAACAAACTAATAATACTAATTTAATATTATAACTACTGTTATTATAGCTTTAACACTAATAATGCAGTAAAATAAAGAAATGAATGTTGTTATTTTCAAGCAATTCACATTTTTACATAATAAATATTTGTGTCATCTGTTCTAAATTCAAATACCCCTGTCGCAGCATCCTGCATAACATAGCGAAATTCCGTTTATAAAAATTAGTTTTTCTCGGAAACTAGTTGACATAGAATAATAGTTTAAAGACCTTTTTTATGTAATTTTTTCTCCTCTTTTAAATGATGTAAAAAAATTTGGGAAAAATTTTTGAATAAGTGGAAATTTTGGCAAAAAACTAATTTTTTGCAAGAACAAAAACCATGTTCCTGGCATCTGACGTGTCTGGCTGAAGAACTCAGCCAAGATTTTTGGACTTCCAACGTTGTCACCAAATTTCGTAAACCTAGGGCATTTCGTTCGAGAGTTATCGTGCTGATACATATATACATACATACATACATACATATGTATGTACATATATATATATATATATATATATATATATATATATATATATATATATATATATATATATATATATATAAATTTTAGTGAATATTATTTTCGGTTTCTAGGGACCTCAAAACAAATTTCTGCCATAGTCCCGGGCTCAAGTCGCGTCATGACACCTACTGTAATAGCTGAATTTCCAGAATTCTTTCTGGAAATTCGCTAAAAGGCATTTTTTATATTCTTGAAAATAAATATTAAAATAACAAAAATACCAAAAAAATATTCTGTTGAAGAAATAGTGCAGATAATTTGGTGGAAAAAAATTATTTTATAAAAGAAAAATACCAAAATTAGGAATATGTTTATCCAAAGCACTCTTGTGACATAACATTTTCCTTATCGGAATCCAATGTTAAAAATTAACATGTAAATCGTATGTATACATCCAGCCGGGACACCCAGTATAGGTACGCATATGAGATTACTGCAACCGGCGGCCTAAATTACCACGAATTTGATATTAAACTTTTTTTTATACTAGCGCTAACATACTAGCTCTTGTCTACGACTTCGTCCGCTTAGAGTTACTGAAGGTTGATTAAATGATCTCGTAGACATATTATGTCGTCATCGACTCCACATGAATGAATTCATAGGCAAAAATTAGTTTCCAAATAAATTTTCAACTCTTGTTCTACCGTCTTTCGGTATGAAATTTTAAAAATCTGCCCTTGGTATTCGCTTACGTTACTAAAAAAAACCCTGTGCAGGATTTCACGTTTCTAGACTCAGTAGTTTTCTATATAAATTTTCATCCCCTATTTTATAACCTTACGGAATTAAATTCCAAAAATCCCTTCTTAGAACTCACCTACGCTACATAAGGAAATCCTGTATAAAATTTCACGTTTCCGGGCCCAGTAGGTTTTTTAAATAAATTTTACCGAATGAACTTCCAAAATCCCTTCTTAGTGCTCGCCTACATTATATAAAGAACCCCTTTGTAGAATTTCACGTTTCTAGACTCAGCAGTTTTTTATCTAAATTTTTATCCCCTACTTTAACCCCTTAGGAAGCGAAATCCTAAATATCCACCCTTGATGCTTGCTTGCGTTACTAAAGGAACCTTTGTACAAAATCTACGTTTCTAAACTCAGCGGTTTCTTACATAAAGTTTCATCCCCTATTTTACACCCTAAGTGGATAAATTTTTACAATAATACTCCCTCTTAATACTCATCTACATTACTAAAGGACCCCGATGGCCCTGTGCAAAATTTTACCTTTCATAAATTTTCATCCCTTACTTTATACCCCTAGGGGATGAATTTCCAAAAATCTTTTCTTGGTGCTCCCCTACGTCAAGTCATAAAGAACTCGCCTGCAAAATTTGACGATTCTAGACCCAATGGTTTGCTATATAAATTTTTAATCCCCTATTTAGGGGATGAATTTTGAAATTTCATGTAGCCTATAGCACTTCCGAGATTAAGACGATACCAGGGATACCTTCTTTACCAAAATCCGACAAGCCGTTTAGGCTGCAGGCTGCTCCACAGAAACAGATATAATCCGAGGATACATACATATAATTATACCTACATTCGAAACACATTACCCTCCTTTTTGATGCAGTCGGGTAAAAATATAACCATTTCATATTTAGTGAACCTTGTACATCTTATATAATATGTTAAAAATTTTTTTGCTTAAAACATTATTTTGAGCTATGTAAAAATTAGCTAATCAGAAGAAAGCAGGTGCATTTTTATAAAGATGGTAACAAATGATATCGCTGCCAGAAACATACAACTAACAGAAACCCATAATTCCACAAATTGAGCAGTAAACTTTCCATGATTATGGCATTTGATTTAGAAATTTTTTTTCACTTTATCCTGAATCAGTCGAACTTTGTACATTTCTGTACAAATCATTTCTGGTTGATCGTAAGTGTGATTTGAACCTTTTCGAACTAAAGAAGTCTCGTATAGCAGAAGTTATTTTATTACCGACAAAATTGAAGCATACAAAATTTCAGAATTCAGAAAAATCCTTGACTTGAAATGAACCTTTAAAACTTTTTAACTATTTATTTTACTTTCTCTTGCTTCATTTTTTCAAAATTTTTGTCTGGGCTCAGACTTGCTCAACCTACCCGTTAACATCGCCATTAGAAAGCAGATTTAAAATTGTTTGGAATCCTACACAGTTAACACTTAGGTATTTGTTTACTATCACGCTGTTAGTCACATATTAGTTGAAGAAATTCTATTTCTGAGATTTGTATATTATATAATTTTATATTTTATGTATAATTTACTTTTTGTTGTCTCCACCAATTTCTCTTTAGGGTTAACTATCAGTTTTCTTTTCTAATCCTACAATTGATTGTCGGCCAATTTCGGGGTCTATCTGTACACTATATACACATCATGAAAGACACAAATAATACAAATATCACTGTGTGACGGGTCAGTCACTAGCGTCACAGCAATCATCATCATTTTATAAACAAAACTTTTGTAGCCGACAAACAAACGACCAGACTACCTAGGATACACATACACTGAAGGTACATATTACGTTCGTTGTTTGTTGGTTTGCTTAAATGGCTTAAATAGACCATCCATAACCATCATAACACACCCATCACTCATGTCATGGCATCCATCACATTGTTGATGCTAACTTAAATAATACACGTTGCTCGTTACTAATAAAATATTTTTATAAAAAAAAGAAATTTAATAAAATAACAAAAAAAAAAAAAAAAAAACAAAAAAAACAAAAAACAAAACAAAATAAAACAACGCACTGAAATGGCAAAAAAAAGAACGAGTATATTTAAACAATTGTTTTAACTCTGTTTTTTGGTGTATTAAAAAAAATACAAATGAAGAACGGTCGGCCCTTCAAACAAAAACCAAAATAACAGTAATGGTGCGGTAGGAGAAAAAAGTGAGAAAATTTTCTGCATGTTTTGTTTTATTTGTGAAAATTAATTTATTTCACGTCTTTCTCCTTTACACGATTCAATCTGTGTTAATGCTACCGTATTGGAATTGTATATAGGTAGGTATAGTTTTGTTGTAAAACATGTACCTAATGATGGGTGACGATAGATCAATATGTTAGTAAATAAGTACGTGCGTTTAATGGAAGGCTGGAAACGTTGTTGAAAATTTATAATATTTTGATGTCGGGAGAGCTAGAAGATAGTAAACTTACAAAGGGTGACCTCTAAAAGTTATTTTGTCCATTTGGAGATCCGTAAAATTTTTATTGACTTGTAATCCAAGTGTTACTTTACAATATTCAGCATATGAAAAGTTTCAGAAATATAGAGGATCAAAATCAAAGTTAATGCACATAGTACGTGCATGCTTCCATATAGCACTGTTAAATTGTAATACTTCAATTTCTGCTGTTAGTTTATACTTTATATAACGTAAAAGCCCCCATTATTATGGGACGGTATGTAATACTGGAACAGTTTTGACATTTATATATTAATAAAGTTATTTCTGAAAGAAACGTCTGATAACAAAAATTATTATTAATAGAATGTTTATTTTTGAATTTAAATTCACCTCGTATTTAATGCTTTCTTACTTAATTAAAGATATATATATATATATATATATATATATATATATATATATATATATATATATATATATATATATATATATATATAAACAATTTTCGTTGAATACAGTATTTTGATCCTTTATTTGCGTCTGATACTTAAACCATTCTGTTTCCTACTTGGATGTCTATATGTCACTCTATGTGTCATATTACTCATATTACACGTCTGTTTGTATATCGGTTCCCAACTTCTAGTGTCATTAACATTTCTTTGTTTGGATATAGATGTCGACATTTTGTAAAAGAAAAATATTAATAAATAAAAATTTTGGGTTGTATTTTTTTAAAAACATTTATTGGATTAAAACACTTTCTTTCATGCTTATAAAGAAAAAACTGGGTGTTTTATTTATTTGTCAATTTTTATAAGCCAGTTTAATTACACACCTAAAAATAATGTTCCGGTATAGGGGCTTTTACGTAACACATAAGAATTAAAATTTAAAAAAAAAAATTATTTTTTCTTTATAATTACAAACCCAATAATATTTTGCAACTGGTCATATTTATTAACCTTATTGCTTGTTTTCAGTTGATTGATCTTTTTTGCGGTTTCTTTTTCGATTTTAATTTTTAGAAATTTTTACAATTTTCGTTTCTTTACATTTTTAAAGCGCTGAGTGTGTTTTCTTTTCTAATTCCATGTTTTTATTTTTTGAGTTGATAAACTCTCATTTTTGTTATTTTGGATATGCTTCTTTATATTTTGTAAAGTTTTTGAGACACTGCGATGGGTCTCATTCATTCTCACTGATAACATATTCACGAATTTTTATTTAAAACTTTTAAAGCTTCCGCGTCATGGACTTTTAATTCTATTATTCTTGTAACTAACAAAATAAACGGTTGATTTAGTTGACTTGAGCATTACTCCATGATGACTATACTAATAATTAATATATTAATAGAACACTTCAAAAATATCATATGATCATCAGACAAATCATAAATTACTTGATTAAAAGTGGTATTTTTGCAAAGTAAAATGTTTTAATTATTACAGAAAACTATTGATTTTTAATTTTAGGAAACCTTTTTAACAGTCTGCATTGTCAAATATTGTCTTCTATTTTTTATTATTTTAAAAAATTGGCACTGCAATCTGTAATTTCTGTAGTTATGTTTGATAATTTTCTAGTTTTTTCCTAGAATGCTAAAATATTCTGGAAACGACTAAACCACTTTCCATCAAATATGATTTAGACCTATCCGACAATTATCAGCTTTCAGTTAAAAAAAACGCTCCAGTAACATTGTCTAAACTATTTCAGAAACGAACGTTAATATAAACGAAAACACTAATCGACCTAGCCTAAGTCGTTACCTACGCTCTTCTCTCGTGGGAAATGAAAAAAAAAATACCATTTACTAATTGTTTAGACCGTGAAATACAAAAACGAATAAAATACAATTTTACACAGCTCAGTGCTCTGCACACCTTGAAAATAATGGTAATAAAAATTTAATTGCTAATAAAAACTTAATATTTACGGTTGGTTATAAATTCTTGCAACTACTTGTTAAAGACTTCTTTAAGCTAAGCCTGTAGAATCAACTGAAGATAATGTTCTAAGAGAAAATAGAAATGTTGATTTATTGGCAGAATATTTTTGTAGTTATGACTGTCTACAATTCATCACGTTATAATTCAATTAAGGATGTTTAGGAGGTACAATCGGAGATAAAAGTACATGAAATTAGAAATTCGTGAGAACATGAAAATAGAAAACTATGAGGTAAATAAATAGTTATCTTTGTTAAATAATAGCTATCACTACAAGTGATTTTACAATACATCAAACTATAGCTCTCAGCTGACTACAAGAGCTGAGTACATTCTGAGGATTTTTCGGAGGAATTTCAAAATGCTACGAGACGATTGAAAATTTAGTAGAATGTTCCTCATTAAATACTAAGGCCGCTGTGAAAATTTCAAACCGATTCACTAAGCCGTTAAAAAGTTATTTAATCTGTTCTGTTTTCGAATTTCCATAAGAGTACGTGTAAAATTAGTTTTTTTTTTTTTTTTTTAATAGCTTTTTAACGGCTTAGTGAATCGGTTTGAAATTTTCACAGGGGCCTTATTATTTAATGAGGAACATTCTACTAAATTTTCAATCGTCTCGTAGCATTTTGAAATTCCTCCGAAAAATCCGCAGAATGTACTCAGCTCTTGTAGTCAGGAGAGAGCTATAGTTTGATGTATTGTAAAATCAGTTGCAGTGATAGCTATTATTTAACAAAGATAACTATTTATTTACCTCATAGTTTGTTATACAACGCAATTATTCACGAATTTCTAATTTCATGTACTTTTATCTCCGATTGTACCTCTCAAGCATCCTTAAATAGTAACTAACTAAAAGCATTCAAATAAATGTATACGTTACACCTAAAACTCATGTCCCTACACTGTTTAATAAAAGCTACACCATTCTGGAACACACACATGTATGTATTTATATTGGTTAAAATCACACATACACAACAACGTACAGATCGATCTGTCGATCGTAACGTTCCAATGACAACCCAACGAATAAACGTCTCCGTTATTTGATCGACGTTTATATAATTAACAATCCATGTGATGTTTGTTATATATTAAAAAACAAAACACAACAAAAAAATAAAACAGAATCGGAATCATTTGAAACATAACACATAAAACTACATAAAACAGAAGGACTAAATACAGAAGAGTAGAGGTAAGTAAGTATTATACACACTCACTTTGTTACAGGAATAATTGTGCCAATAGGAAAACAGATGTGCAGTATGTATTGGAAGGGTGTGAAGTAAGAGTATATTATGGTAGGGACAATTAAATCTAGTGCAGCGTGAGTAGTGGAGAAAGCAAGCATTAATACAGGCTCCTATGTATTATAATGTAATAAAAAACATTAAATAAAAGTATTTACATTAATCGACTTTGATTATAAACGCAATTGCAACTAATATGTCGTTCCTTATTTATCTGTCAACAGTATTAACGTTTACACGTCCACCCATAAATACAGAATTAAAAATAACTGATATATTTTAACTCACATGCAATTATTTTTCATAAGGAGTTAAAGTTATTTATTTTTGTCTTATGACTCTACATTCAACTAAATGACTTAGGTCAGCATTTCTTAATTCTCGAATTTCCCTGACGTGCTTCAACATCACCAGCAACTTTTTCCTCTGTATAGTCCGGGGTTTGAAGGAAATACGTACTGCCTTGATAATCATGTTAACGTCGAGAATTTTTTAATTACTTTTTTAATACAACTATTATACTTCATCTAGCATTTTAGACGACAAATTGTTCAATTTACAAAAAGATTAATTGTAAATAGCAAATATTTATATTCAGATTTTGCGTGTTTTTTTTTTTTTTTTTTAAATATTTTAAATTTTTTTATTTCCACGTTTACCATTATTTATATCCGTTAATGAGCCTGAAAAAATGTATATTATAGATGTCGTTGCCGTCACGCACCCACCCAATAATCAATAATTTATAGCGCCTCAAATGTCACGTCTTCTACAAGGTCATTAGCGTACACAAAGGGACGTAATTATATAAGTTTGCGGCCGTAATTTACCAAAATTCATAGAAATGCCAATATATCTCTGATATTTTACCAATATCACATTTGGAAATTCGAGTATTCTCTCTCTTTTAAATGTTGATAAGTTTTGTTGATAACAATAAGAACAATCAATGCATGCTTTAGCATAATCTTCTCTGCCAACTTATAAAATAATTTTATCGATAATTAGGAATTTTAGCTGTCGAACATAAATCTTTGTATGCAACTTGTACATAATTTGACTTCATGAACTTGACCTCGCTCGAAAGCTCGCTCAGCTATAAATGCGACTCGTACATATAGTCCGTCATTATATACTTGTTGCATAAATAGCTCTATTAATTGCTTAGGCATTATTATAACGTATCATTCTATTGAGCGATAACATTTGGTGATCTATATTGAATGAATATTAATTTTCTCTGGCTAGATTGTTACAAAATTTTTTCAACTAGGCAATATTAGCGGAAGGTCGCCCAAAGCGGGTACCCCTCTTAAAGCGGGTAAGCGCTTGTATATCGTTGTATCGAATGTTTTTGTCAGGTCGTGTGTATACCGAGATTAACCGAATATCAACCAATGTCAATCAATTGCACTTGAACGCTTGTGTCGTTTAATGCCCTAGTTAAGTTTCGTCAAATTTTTTTGTTGGTTTTGTTAAAAATTTTGACGATAAATATTCTGTGACTAGTCACAAACCTTTTTTTATTTGTAATCTTTTTGGTATTATACCATATTATGTTATCATCATTTGACTTTTAATGTAGAAAAAGGTAGACATGTATCAGCTTTCATTTTGAAATTATTGTAAGTTAACAAAATTAAGTCTTTTTGGGCAAAGCGGATATGGGCAAAGCGGGTAGACAAAATAGAAGCATCATAATGGAAGAAACTGTTGGAAGGGGAAAAAAAAAATAATCTTCTTTTTACGACGGAATGAGGGAAAAAGCTTAGAAAAAATATTTCTGCCTTGTTTGTGGTGATTTTGATGTGGAATCACCTGAAGTAATATATTCCAATATGGAGGTTGTAAAGAAAGTTACAGTTAATTGTTATAAATTTATTATTTTTGTCTTTTTTCAATTTTTTTTTACTTAATTATTATTATTGTTAAGTTCTATATGATTAAGAAAGTTTATATTAAAAAATAATAACAGTATTTAAATACATAATGTACTTACCCGCTTTGCCCATAGGGGGTTACCCGCTTTAGGATACCTATACGGGCAAAGCGGGTTTTTGCAGAGGTTTTGTATTTTCTTTATTATAAATAAATATCGTATAAACATTTCTTAAGCGAAGTTTCATTTTAAAGTTCGATAACTATTCTATCTGATAATATAAAAAAGATCTGCTTATCGAGGTCAAAAGTCACCTTTTTGGGCGTTTAATCTTAGCTTACCCGCTTTGGCTGACCTTCCCCTATATGAAATTGTCAGAGAAAACAACTTCAGGATCAGCAAGATCCTAACATATTTCAACCAATTAATGGTCATCTTCAGAGGAGAAAAAGTTAGAAAACGAAACGATAGCATGGACAAACCAAGTAAAAATTCTAAGTACTGTCAAAGGCAGCATCAAATGAATTAGAGACGAACAAAGGACAAAAGTGAAAATCTCCCCAACGAGGTAAGCAATTTTCAAATTAATGTATAATAAAAATTGTCAAAAAAGTAATAAAAAGTTTATAAATTTTTCATATTGTGTCACGTCTTTTTATAAACTTTTTTATTACTTTTTTGGCAATTTGTATCATATATTTGACAATTCTATATCTCGATGGGGAGTTTTTCACTTTTGGTCTTTGTTCGTTTTTAATTCATTTGATGCTGTCTTTGACAGTATTTAGGATTTTTACTTGGTCTGTCCATGCCATCATTTTATTCTCTAACTTTTTCTCCTTTGAAGATGACCATTAATTGACTGAATCATGTTAGGATCTTGCTAATTTAAAATTGATTTTTGATACCCACTGGATATTCCAGTTTATCGTTTCCTCTAAAAATTCCAATCCTATATTATATTGAAGCTTTTGCCAGCTTCAGCGTCGAGTTTGCGAATTCAACATGGGTTCTAATTCTTGGCCGATCCGGTTTGGTAATTTTTCAAACACTATGTCAATTTTAATTAACATAATGAATTGGCCACTTGCCAAAGTACATCGAGTGTTCAAGTATCAGCCAAAGCTGGACATTGAGTGAACATATGAATATTGGTGTATGTTTAAATACGGATAAAAATCCGCCATACGTTAATAATGTTTCACAGGCACTCGATAACATTTGAAATTAAAAGTATAAAACTGCGTCTCGCATTAGAGAGAGGTTGTGTTTGATTGATTGCTGAATTGGAGTGGCACTCGAACAAGTGATCGGTGGCCTAGTTGGTAAAGCGCTTGGCTGGTAACCAAGAGATCCGGGTTCGAGTCCCAGCCGATCCGGTTTGGTAATTTTTCAAACACTATGTCAATTTTAATTAACTATACCTGTATGTTATGCATACAGAGCTTGTGCTTGTGCATGTGTCATATACTCATATCGTCATATATGATATGTCGTGTATATGAGTGATTGCTATACGTACCACCTATGTACTGACCTATGACATCAATGTATACACAGTTGTTGATTGGAATTTAGTATTCTGATTTGACCTTGTAAGTATATTATGTTCGTTTACACATCAAAATCTACCCGAATATTAATTTCAACAATTAATATTTCATTTTAATGTTCGTCAACACGATTTTTTTGTGCAATTATATAAATTGCATATTTCAAAGAATATTTTTAAACATTTTTAGTCGAATTTTCTCCGAAAAATTAGACTTATACAGTCTATACGATAAGAGCTGCGAGAGGCGAGACCAGGGGCGCTATCCGTTTTCGGACCCGTAGAACACGATTATGTAAAAAAAAAAGATGTCTGATATATATATATATATATATATATATATATATATATATATATATATATATATATATATATATATATATTTTCCCGCAACCTTTTAATATGTGTAGGGCCCCCCTATGGAAGTTAAGAGATGAAATTTGGTAAGTGGGGCTTATTCCGATGCACAACAATACTATCAAAGTGGGGTCAAATTTTGGGCAAATTTTTTTTCGGACCCGACCTTTAAGGGGGTGGTGGGGGGCGGAAAAGCAATAAAACTTTTCCAAATCGGTTTTAAATAATGTTTCGGTCAATTATCTACAACATATCCAAAATTCAGCTTCCTAGGATGATATGGTGGGAGTAGAGGGGGGAAAAACGATTTTCGCTGGATCTAACAGGCCCCCAGCCCCCCAGAATTAACGTAGAGGGTTGAAATTTGGTGTGTTGATAAAGCTCGTACCTAGGTTGTGCTTTTTGGAGGTTTTAATATTTTACCCCCACCCCCCTCATTTTTAAGCTACAATTTCATGCATTTTCGACGTTTTCGAAGTTTGTACCACTCGCACAGGTCACCCGAATAAACCTAGAGGGCTGAAATTTTGTATTCGGATTGAGTTAGTATCAAGGGGGTGCCTTTTGGGGGTCTTGACTTTTAACCCCTACCCCCACCATTTTTATACCCAAAAGAACATGATTTTTCTTGTTTTTTAACAGTTTCGTTCGGGTCAAAATCTCCCCAAATAAACCTAGAGGGCTGAAATTTGGTGTACAGGTTAAGCTAATAGCCAGACACTGTTTTTTGGAGGTTTCAACTTTTAACCCTTACCCCCACGATTTTTACGCCAATATTTCCTTAATTTTTTTGCTTGTTTTCTAACACGTCTAGAGACTCCATAAGGAAACCTAGAGGGCTGAAATTTTGTACGTGTATTCAGTTAGTATCCAGCTAGTACCTTTTAGTGAGTCCACATTACTTTTCCCCCCACTTCTTCCATTTTTACATCGGAATTGAATGCTATTGTTAAATGTGTTTTAAATGCATTACTTTTATTGTAAATACAAGTAGGCGAATAGTAATTTTAAAAAATTTAAAAAAAAGTGAATACAATTTTTTAACAAATGAAATACATACATATTAAGTAATTTGCAAATGTTATTAAAGTCACTGTTTATTTATTTATTTAATTATTATTTAGGAATTTTGGATTTTTATTATTTATAAAATAGAAATTTTGGATTTTTTTGGAAAGAAAAAATATCTTCATAAAAGCCTTCCAGTTTACTATTTAAGTTCCTTTTTTAATATTTAAAAGTAAAACACAAAGGCAATTGGCGGATAAGCATGGATAGAAATGCCCTCGTACGAATTGTGTTGGCTTTTTCCCTGTTAACTTCTATCGGCACAAAATTGAAATTTACTGAGATTCAGCCCTTGAAAACTTACTTTTTATAAAGCCCCGATCAACCGGACACTCATTATCAGTTTTGAAACCACCAAAATTACAAATCGCTTGTGGACTTTCACTTATATTTCGCTTGTAGACACTCAATACCGAAGAAATAATTTTTAATTTTTTTTATTTTTTATTTATTTTTTTTTTTTTTTTGAAAGAAAAAATATCTTTATAAAGGCCTTCCAGTTTACTATTTAAGGTCCTTTTTTAATATTTAAAACTAAAACATAAAGGCAATTAGCGGATAAACATGGGCAGCAATGCCCTCGTACGAATTGTGTTGGTTTTTTTTCTGCTACCTGTTTTCGGCACAAAATTGAAATTTACTGAGATACAGTCCTTAAATACTTAAAACCTTTTTTTAAAGCCTCGATCAGCCGAACACTCATCACCAGTTTTGAAACCAACAAAATGACAATTCGGTTGTAGATTTTCAATCACATTTCGCTTGTAAACATTCAATACCGAAGATGAAGGAGAAAATTCGACTACCGTGATGGGGCCCCGCTGCTCACGGCGTTTTTTTATTATGGTATCTACTCTTATAATATACTTACTATAATTTTTAAAATGAAAAAATGCTGTTTAGAATATTTTTTCCTAATAGCTCTGTGTTAAAAATTTGATTTTTAATCGTCAATTACTTTAAGAAATGATCTATGAAGGCCTTAAAATCTTTGAGGGGAGATAACTATGTAATTGAACTTGTCAATTCTCTAAAATTAAAATTTTTATCTACTATTAGGTTTGACGCACGAACGTCCTTAACACCAACGATTATATTTCTTTGAAATTCTTTTTTAACTGTATCTTCACCTACATGTGTATCATTGACGCAATTCAGAGGACAAATTACTTGTATTAAATTGTAAATCCAATTGCATTACAACAAAACAGTAGCGGTAATACTGTATATTTTTATCGTTTCAATGAAATAAATAAACCATGGACGGATCATCAGAATCGGACGGGGCCTCAGCCAGCCGCATCGGTACATAGAATAATATTCAAACAGAAAAAAAAGATTATTTATATAACAAGTACATACAACAGTACCCACAAACGCGACGATACAAGCTATATACGAGGGGGGGGGGGCAAAACGATGTATATGTATATGTGATGTCGATGTATTTCGATGTGTTTCGATATGTTTTCTATGTGTGTTCACTGTTTATTATTGTTGCTTGTCCATTCCTATTTAAAATTGTTTATTTGTTTTGCGTGTTTAATCAAGAAAATTATTTTGTTTCTACTTTCACATGGTACCTACACGTGTATATGGATTAATACCTACACACACCGACAGATAACGCGCACAACCATATTTCGTTCCGACAAAGTAAATAATGGAAGTATGCTGCGGTGGTTTTTGGTGTACAACCAACGATTCCGAAATAGCCACAATGCAAAACGGATATGGTTATTACTGTTTCGGTATTAGTGTTTAGTCGAGATATATTTATTTTAGTCGAAGCATTTGTATCGTTCATACAGAGTGTCTGATTCGAAGATGTACATTACAATTCAATGGTTTTCTAACGCAACCCTCCTCAGGGCCCGCTCTAGCGTTTCCGTCGCCCTAGGTAAAAAGGAATAATTCCGCCCCGGTTGTAAAACTGGCTTTTTTTTTGCTCATCAGGTAACAAAAATGCCGCCCTTAAAATTTGCCTTCCCGGGCAAATGCCCGGTTTGCCCCCCCCCCTGGAGCGGGGCCTGCCCTCCTGTAAGTGATTATTATCGGATTTCCATTTAAAGTGTAAGTAAGTTAAAGTGTAAGTCGTACCATTACTAATAGCCAGTAACTTTTTTAATAAAATATGAATTACTAACAATAATAAACAAATACTTTGCAAAATACCACTTTTATTTTTGAAACTGTGACTATATTGTTTCGAACCGTTATCGTTAATTTTCAAACTAACGGTAACGGTTCGAAACAATATTGTCACAGTTTCAAAAATAAAAGTGGTATTTTGCAAAGTAAAGTATTTGTTTATTATTCACAAATATGGAATACCATAAAGTAACGCTCAAATCTATTAAAATTACTAACAAAATTGAAATTCTTATCGCGAAATTTTAGACTTAATAAGTTTAGAGTTAATAAAAAAAAATATTGTACCTATGGTCCATTTCACTTAAATTTAACCATAATTCATTATTTATAAATTTAAAGAATTTTCGTTTTCTTAGCTTTATCCCTTTCGTTGTTGCACTTACGTAAATTTTAAATTTGCAGTTTGTTTTTAGTAAAGAATACAATATTGATTTATTTAGAATATAAGAATTATTTAATTCTTTAAAGATAACTCATAATCAATTGTATTTGAAATGGGGTATAAATACTATGTTTAGTAAAACAAAAATTTGTTTTATTATTTATAAATCTATTTTCAATAATGATTTATGATTTATGTAATAGTAATTTATGATTTAGTTATAAAATAAATACTTTAGTATTTCAGTTATATGTAAAATATTAATTATCTAACGGAAAAAATGAGCCTGTCTTCAGTTTAACCTATACAGACGGACAGGTCTATTAAAGAATAGCATTTCGTCAGTTTAAAGTTTTCCTCTGTCTCTTACAGATATCTTAATAAATACGATTCGAACCTTCAACTTTAGAAGATGATTTTACCTCGTAAAAGTGGAAGACGGCCAAAAAAAAAAAATAGTGGTCTCTTATTTTTTTTACCTTTTCTATTAAAATTGAGAATTTCATTCTGGGTGCATCTGCTTGTTAGCACAAAAATGATATATACCATATATACCTTCGAGCTCGATTGTGTACAGATATGACACAATCATCACTTTTAAGATTAAGATTTAGAGTATTACAATTTTTAAATTCTTTTATTGTCAATTCAATTTCTACTATTTCAAATGCTTTTATTAAATAAGTTCTCTTACTCTTGCAACAATTAAATCGGAAATCGAAGATCTTTTCGTAGTACTCCATTTTTAGTATGACTCAAATCGGCAAATATTTAGCAGGTAACATTAATCTACCCAATGGAATTAGGCACACTGTATGTACATTGTACATATATAAGAATAAATGTATTTGCTATGTGTAGGTATATTTACCATATTTACCGTTTGGTTTTAATGATAATGAAAATTGTTTCGATGCCATTATGAACGAAAATATTCGTATACCAAGTGGTTCAAATGGTGGAAAATAATGGGATTAAATAAAGTGTGAAAGGTAGATTAATTTCCCCGAAATAGGAATAGATATTAACAAGTGTTTTTTAGTACTGTTTGCTAATTACCAGGTATAGATATCACTTGCGTCGTCATAGTCCCTTGAAACTGCAACAAACGGTAAGTTTCTCTATAAAATCTAAAAAAGGTTCTTATTTTAAATACATGCATACTTTGTATTTGTCATCCATCTTCTCCTCCTAAATGTCAAAATGACAACATTGTTCACAGATTTGCCGAGTACAACATCGACAGAAAGAAAAAAATTTGATTAGAAATCTACGGAGTTTAGACGGATATAATTTTATAAGGCTGGGTGCGTGATGGCAACGACATCTATAATATACATTTTTCCGGGCTCATTAACGAATATAAATAACGGTAACCGTGGAAATAAATAAATTTAAAATATTTTTAAACAAACCGTAAAATCTGAATACAAATGTTTGCTATTTACAATTAATTTTTTTATAAAAAAATTTGAGCAATTTGATTTGTTCAACTTGAACAATAAAATATTGGATGAAGTATAGCAGTTATATTAAAAAAGTAATTAAACAATTTTCGACGTTAATATGGATATAATTATCTATACAGTATTTCCTTCCAACCTCGGACTATGCAGAGGAAAGAGTTGTTGGTGCCGGTGAAGCACGTCAGGGAAATTCGAGAATTAAGAAATGCTGGCATGTCATTTAGTTGAATGTAGAGTCATAAGGCAAGCATCAATAACTTTAACTCCTTATAAAACATTATTGCATGTGACTATGTGAGTTAAAATACATCTGTATTTATGGATTGACGTGTAGATGTTAATACTGTTGACAGATAAATAAGGAATGACATATTAGTTGCAACTGCGTTTATAATCAAAGTGAATCAATGTAAATATTTTTATTTAATATTTTTTATTATACTATAAACACATATGAGCCCGTATTAATACTTGTTTTCTCCACTACTCACGCTGCAATCAATTTAATTGTCCCCACCATATACTTCGCACTCTGCCTATAGCTACTCCCGTGAAATCATGGGATGGATTTCAAGGTATCAAGATTTTTCTGAAACTGTAACCTGTACGGAAGAAAACTTACTGTCGACAATATATCTTCGATCCTAAAAATAAGATATTTACGAATATTTTCATAAAATACATTACTTAGTTTTCAGATAATGTGCGTTTAAGCTTAAAGCAATATAAATACATCCACGAACAAGCAACATTTTGGTAGGTACCTATCTAATTTTCTACATTTGACAAATTGACACAGACTATTTCACCGTTAATGGGTTTTTTTTTATTAACCGTTTTCTGTTATTTATAAAATTCGCCAAGTGCATGTTGGACACGCATCAAATCACAATTCCTCAGTAGGTAGAATTTCACAGCTTCCGACATAAAATACAAGTCATTTAACAAATAAATCAGAAAAATCAAAAACCTTGACTGTATAAAAAGCGAACTAAAACCATTGGAATAATGTGAAATAAGAAAAAGAAAAATGAATAAAAACGAATAAAAGCAATCGGAGGTAGCAGATATTTTTGTTTAATTTGGTATAACATGTATATGGCTCCAACTGCTTTCCTTTTCTCTTTATTTCCATTTTTTTCTATTTCACCTTGTTTCCATCATTTTAGTTTGCAATTTACGCAGTCAGGTTTTTTAATATTTTGAATTTACTTTTTTGGTTAGGTCTTTTTAATGTTATTTAATTATTTAGAAGAAAAAATGCATACATATCAACATTATAAAAGCTGGCAGCCCAGATCATTGCTATAATTATACCCCCTTACGAGGTGAATGCCGAAAAATACCTTCTTGGTACTCCCCAACTATATGTAGACAAGGAGCCTCTGTGCAAAATTTCACTTCTCTAAATTCAGGAATTTGCTATATAAATTTTCATCTCCTATTTTACTCTCTTAGAGGCCAAATTTCCAAAAATCCGTCTATAGCGTTCATCTGTGTCCTAGGGTAATGGTTAAATTTCTCTACTTGATGTGAATTTTTTCGCTCTATACAATCGTAATAAAAGTTTATGTATAAATACATATAAATTGGAATAAAAGTCAATTTCAGGTTCTAGTAGTCTCAAAACCAATTCCATTCTTGTAGGTAATAGCTAAATTTACCTTAACGAAATCGTATATAATCATATACAATTAATTGAATAATAAAATAGTTTCAATGAGAATGACTTTATTATTTAATACTTGGTTTTACGCAACTAAAAAATTACGAAAAATTGAAACAGCACAAAAACTCGGTTAATTATAATTCGCAAAAAGTTATTTGAAAGTTTCGTAAGAACACCGCAGTTAAACAAGAAACTTATTAGTATGCATACCATCAATATGGCACATACATTAATATCGTGACATCCAAAAATGCAATTCCCATGAAATTTCAAAATTTTAATTAAAAGTAGGCAGGTAGTCACTTCAAAGATAAAAATATTTGCGGAATCTTAAAGATATTAGTGATTATTTGTTTTAAATCGATTATTTATTTAAACATTAATATGGTAAAAGCCGTTTTAAAATTCTTTTAATTTAATCTAAAAGACAAAATAAAAATAAAAAATTTTCAACAAATGGTCATTTAACATATTCAGTTATTAAAAAACGTACACACACATATAAGGTGAAATATTACAATCAGATAAGGTGAAAAAAGGTGTAAACCTCGATACGAGCGATAATAAGCTACAAACTTGTATTAGGGCATCCCGAAAGTTCGTGCCATTTTAGGAGCCGCTCGGATGAATTCATATTTCTTATTTCAAATAGCAACCGCAGACGCAACATATACCAACATGTTAGTGTTAGACAGATAGTGTTGCTTGTAAAATGTATCATAAATCTTTAAACAGTGTTTAAATAATTTTTTTATTTGTAGGTAAATAACGATGAGCAATCTTAGACGTCAAGGAATATTATGTCATATTTATAGAGTTTAAAAAGTGCAGCTGACGCAACAAGAAAAATTTGTAGTATTTCTGGTGATGATGCGCTTTCTGACAGAACTTGTAGAAAGTGATTTGCTATATTTCCAAAGGGTAATTTTTATTTAGAAGATGAGGCTCCCTCCGGTCGACTTGTGTATATTGACGATGAATTTATCCGTCAATATACACAAACTGTCAAGAGTTAGCGGCAACTTTTGAGCATTCAAAATCCACAGCTTTCGGCCATTTAAAGAAAATCGAGATGGTCATTTACACCAAAAACGGCACGAACTTTCCGGATGACCCAACATAAATCTTTGTTTTTGCATTTTATAGGTTGCCTCGTTTCCTATGCTCTAAATTAGTGTTACTCAACCTTTAGTCCGGACTCGGAAAATATTTCACTGGTCCGCAAAGTTGTGTGAATTACAAACAAAGTTTAAAATGTCATTCCAGCTAATGGTTGAAATGATTTCAGTCTACAAGAATTATATTTAAAATTAAATTGGCCAGATAGCGATATTTCATCTTACACGACACGATATTATTTCAATTAATGGCAGAAATGACTCCAAGCTACAAGAATTCTTTTAAAGATGTCTGTAATACAAAAGAAAGCATCAATATTTATCTGAATTACATAGAGATATATTAACATACAAACGTATAAAAAAAAAAGATATGACGTAGACATACGAATAAGCCATAAATGCTGTTTCACCCTCTCGAACGCATTTTGTCAGAGGCTAAGACAAACGAAAGACTTCGAATACCGCTCTGAAGAGAATTTAGTATAGTAGGTACACGGAGAGAAAATTCCTATAAAAATTACTGTGCTCAGCACTACAATCGACGTGTAAAGGACGAACATATTAAATTCTGTAAGGTAAAAATATAAAGATTATTATTAATCATAAAAAATTTAAAGGATGGAATGTTCTTTTCGTAATATTATCTCCGTAAAATTTGTAAAACAGCACAGTAAAAAGTTCCATTACCGACAAAAAAATAATTTTTAATTGTATTTATTAAAAAAATTTCCATGCTAACATGCTAATAATAGAAAGAAAAAAAAACAGAAAGAAGGTTGGTTGTGTTGGGATCGCTCTAATGAAATGTACCTCAATCAGCGAGTTACATGGGTTACATGCGAACCATATAGGTGTGGACTGTGGAAGAAACTTTGTCAGACACCTCGCACCAGGCCCGTTGATGCAGCTACTTGTCAGTTGCTTTTACACTCTCTTAGGATGATGTCATCGTTTAATTCATATTTTTGTTATTTACCTATCTTTAGTATATGTATTAGAATTATATTGTTGGCCATCATTTTTGTATACATGTTTTTACAGGTTATGTGCAACCAATATAAGGTCGCGAGTCAGATGCGCAAATGAAAGAGTACGACAACAAGAATTAAACTATAATATACATGCATAAGAGTGTGATAAAAGTTGTGTTAGCACCACATTAAATTTTACCATGCTAGCACATATTTTTTATTTTGGTCGTCGATCGCGCACGGATTATAGGGAGCATAGTAATTTTTCTGAAATTTTCTCTACAAAAATTATAGGATTTTTCTCTCCGTGTATATTCTTGAGCTATTTTACTAATATTCTGTAAAAAACAAAAATTTCTCCTTAACTTGGACAAAAGAATTTTAAATTTTCAAACGATATTTCGCGTATCATTAATAATTTCAAAATTAATCTATAATTGTTTCAAAAAATTTTCGAAAAAAATTATTATTTAACTCTGTTTGTGTCCTATATTTGTACATATTAATTACATTTGTAATTACGTAACTAAATACCATTTAAAACACATACAAATCTGTGTACAAATGAATTTATAAAATTGTACGTATTACATTTTAACGGCATAAGAATGGTGGTACTGTCGTGTCGAGCGATTGGAGGTGATGAACCAGTGATCCTTTGATCCCTTGATGTCGTCTTGAACAATTACGGAAAGTGGACCAATGATCTTCGATGCTTCCAGTTAGCAACTACGTTGACAATTTATTGGGCAGCTTGATATGCAGTTGCTGTCACCAGTTAATCAATTATTTTATTTGAGGATTAACACTCAAAGATGTATTATTTTTAAGTATAATCTTTTGATATAGTTTATCTTCGATTTTACTATTTTTCACTTTGATTCGAATTTATCAAATAACAACAATTAAATTTAAGTAATAATTAAATTTATTATTTCAAAAACCAAAAATTACAATATCCGGGCTTACTTTTGATGATACAAAAAATGAACAATATTGATTAGTTACATTGTCTTATATATACAAAATATTTATTTAATTAAGTGACGTATGAGGGTTGGAAAGTTGTTTTTCATGGTCAAAGGACAAGTAATCGAATGTTTAGGAATTTGGTGAAAGCGTAGCACCATAATCCTCCCTTTTAAGATGAGACTATAGACGGAATGGGCTGATTTTTCTTCTATGCCGGGAAGAGCTTCTGGTAGAACTTCTTCGTGGTTCTTCATATGGTTTTGGTACTGCCGGAAATTCTTTCTGGTTTTCAATGAGTGGGGCTGATGCGAAGTGGACAACAGGTTCATGTAGAGTTTCTTGACGCCTTTGGTCGTAGCAGTTATTGAATATGTTGATACACGGTGATCCCTCCTTGGTTATTGTTTTGGTGAACCATTTGAATAGTTGGAATATATTCAATTTCCATAACAGCCAGAAGATGAACGAGGAAATTAGTACGCAGCTAATGATTTTAATTGTAAACCAGTTACTTGCGGTATAAGTTTGTCCAAGGAAATGTATTTGATCGTTTACTTCTCTTGAAAATTTGTTGTCTAGTTCCTGGAGATGATGGTAGTTTTGAGTTAGCTTTTCCAGTGTCCTATATTGCAAATGTATAGGAGTTATGTCGGCAAAATGTTTGATTGTTTCGTTCTTGCATTCTTCTTCGGGTATTTTTATGTCAGGAACGAAGTCTTGAAATTCTTTGGTGTAAGCGACAAAGGTGGGTAACAGTGAAGTTGTTTTTGTAAACCCTTTACATTGACCGTTGATTTTGATGATGTTGGTATCTTGAATCTCCACTTGTTGTTTAGTATTTGGACATATGATTGTTAAAGCCGTTTTTTGACTGATTGAGCAAATCCATTCGTTTGGGTGGATCATTTCCCATATTTCCTGTTCGGCTTTGTAGGTGAGCTGCTCGCATTCACGTGGGATGTCGTGAGTGGTTATTTCGAAGAGTAGTGTTTCGCATTCTCTTGCTTGCGTCGCTTTCAATGTATTTTCTTTGCACAGGTATGATGACTTTTGGTATTCGATGCAGTTATCCATGGTGGTATCTAATAAATGATTCAATCTCGTCTTTGAGGTGAATAGGAAAGGTTTGTTGACTTTAATGGTTTTATAAAGGTTATCATGGTATGGAATTTTTCTTGGGAGTGAAAAAATTTTATATACATCGTAGTCGTCGATAGTAGTTATAGGAATTTTTATTTCGATAACTATGGTTGTTTTGATGTTAATTATGTTTACGTCTGAAATTTTGTAATATTTATCTAGATTGTCATTATTGACCGGAAATGGTAAATTGACTTTATTAAATTGTGATAATTCTTTAATTAGGATTCTCGGTGGTAGTATGTTGAAATCAATAATTTTATGTTTTGCTAATATTATAGCAGTTTCAAATTGACTAATTTGTCTATTAATAATTGAAATTAGTTCTTTGATAAATAATGTTTGACTGTTTACCTCAATGATACGAGAGTTTGTATCTAAATTCTGACTTAAATTATTATGTTTTACAACAATTTCATTTAGTTTAGCTTCTATTAATTCAACTTGTTGTTGAGTATGATTAATGGAATTAATACTATCAGTAATTATTCTAATTTGATTTTGTATAATATTATTAATATCTTTTTGTTGCCTAACTAATTTATTTATATTGTCCGTAAAGAATTGTCCGTCATTTGCGTCAGGACTTCCACTAATTTTATGCCATATACTACCTATAGCGTCTAGCCATCCGTGTTCGTAAGAAATTTCTCTTTTGTCACGTTTGTGTGTGGTGTATATACTTTTAAGATCGTTATATTTAATTTGTAATTTTTCGTATTCATTTCTAATTAGTTTTAATGTTGTTTCACAATGTGTATCCATTGGCAATTTCTTACATAAATTATAATTATTTCCTAAGTGAAAAGGTATTGAGTTAAAAATTTTTTCTACATAACTAATATTAAATATATGAATTAAACTAATATAATTAGAAACTAATTTTGCTTCTCCTATGTGATTATAATAAATGCCAGGATTCTTGTCTACTTTCTTAATTACTAGCTGTGCTTGTACTAGGCTGGTCGTAGTCTGGAGCATTAATAGTATTAGTGTCATTAGCATGGTTTTGTCCATCTGAAACAAACAATTTCAAATGTTTGTAATGGAACCATTGTGTTTTCTTTCTTTTATTAGTGGGTGTGTCTAGACAAGCTACCTGTTTTTCAGGCCAAATCTTAATGATAGTAAAAGGCCCTTTGTATTGTGGTTTGAGTTTATTATCTTTGTCGTGAATATGACTTTTATTGTCGTATAATAATACTTGATCTCCTATTGAAAAGGTTTTGCTTTTAGTTTTCTTATCGTAACTTTCTTTAGCAATATTTTTATTAATGGTCAAATTTGTTTTTGCGCTTTCACGTATATTTTTAATTTTGTTATTAATGTCGTTCGCGAGGTTATCGTACGTGGGAAGATGGGGTTTATAATTTATTTCTTTGGCTCGTGTTCCGTATACTAACTCGTATGGCGTATAACCTGTATGTCGATTTTTTGTAGTGTTATAAGTATAACATGCGAGATTAGTATAAATATCCCAGTCATTTTGGTTTTCATTAACGTAATTGCGTAAATAATTTTTTATTTCCGCATGACTACGTTCAATCGAACCATTCGATTGTGGATTGTATGGGGTGGTTTGTTTATGTTTTATATTTAAAAGTTTATTTAATTCTTTAATTGTGGAATTAATAAAATTATTTCCGTTATCGGTCAAAATAGATGTAGGGAATCCATATTTTGTGCAATGTTCTAGTAACTTAATAGCAGTATATTCCGCATTGTTACGAGGTATCGCGTAAGCATTTAAGAATTTTGTTAATTGATCTTGCAAAGTTAATATATACTTATTTTCATTTTCGGTTTCTTTAAATGGTCCTAATATATCAAGTGAAATTAATTCGTTAAAAGAAGTAGATGTTTCGGTAATAACCATTGGGGTTTTTGATAATTTTTGTTTTTTATTCTTTTGGCACTGTTCGCATTTTTTTATATATTCTTCGACGTCTTTATTTATTGATTTCCAAAAATAACGTTTTCTAATTTTGTCTATTGTGTTTTTAATTCCTTTATGACCGCTAAGAAGATCATCGTGAGCTTCTTTTATTATTTTTTGCCTATCCGTAAGATCTCTAACTATTTCTGTTGAAACGCGTAAAATATTTATTGTTGTTATATTGTCAACATTAAAATATGCGAGTAAGGATTTAAAATCTAAATCTGTTATATTAAGACTTAATTGGGGTATATCGTATACGTATATTTCTTCTACCTGTATGATTTCTAAATATTGAAATAAAGTATATAGAGAGCTAAACAGGTTTTCTAATGTAATGTGTTCATGGGCGGTTTCTTTACATATTAATAAATATAATGATTTATTATCATAACTAATGAGTTCAGTTTGATTTAAAAGGAAACTTTGTTTATTTTGAATTTTTGGTAAAATAAAACTTGAAAATCTATTATTTTCAGATTTATCGCATGAAAAAGGTAATACAACGTTATCTAAATTTTCTAACGGAAGGTTAACTATATTAAAATTGATTTCTTCGGTTTGGAGTTCCTGCCATTTTTTAAAATTTGCGTACGTTTTTTCAAGTGTGTAATCGCGTGCTATTTGCATAATGGGACGCGAGAGTGTGTCTGCATTTGTATTGGTTGATCCTTTTTTGTACTGAATATCATAGGAGTATTCCTCGAGTTTCAGTCTCCATCTAACAAGTTTGCTGGCTGGATCCTTACAATTAAACAGCCATTGTAACGGTTTGTGATCTGTCCTTATGGTGAATTTAACACCATACAGATAAGGCCTAAAATGTTTTACAGATTCAACAATGCCTAATAATTCTTTTTCCGTTGTGGAATAGTTTTGTTCTGTTTTATTTAATGTCCGTGAAAAATATGCAATTGGTAAATCGGTTTTATTATCGTCAGACATTTGTGATAATATGCCACCTATCCCTAAATTTGATGCGTCAGTAGTTAAAATAAATTTTTTGTTAAAATCAGGATACTTTAATATTGGTAAAGTTACTAATGAGTTTTTTAAGGTATTAAATGAATTTTGACATTCAGTTGTCCAGTCAAATTTTTTGTCTTTTTGTAATAATGTTGTTAATGGTTTGGCTTTATCGGAAAAGTTTTCTATAAATTTTCTGTAATAGCCTACAAGACCAAGGAATGACTGAATATCTTTTTGATTGCGCGGATTTTTAAGTTTAGTTATTGCATCTACTTTTTTTGGATTTGGTTTTATTCCTGTAGGAGTTAAGACGTGCCCTAAGTATTCTACTTCGTTTTTGACAAATTCGCATTTATCAGGCTGTATCTTAAGATTTGCTTTTTGAAGAGCATTAAATACATCATTTAAATTTTTGTTATGTTCTTCTATCGAACTACCGTAAACAATTATGTCGTCAATGTAGACGAAACATTGACTATTAAGTAATTTTTGAAGAGCTAGATTGACTAGGCGTTGAAAAGTTGCAGGAGCATTTCGTAACCCGAAAGGCATTCGATTATATTCGAAGTGACCCCCTGGAACTGTAAACGCTGTTTTATACTTATCTTCCTCTCGTATCTCTATCTGATGGAAACCAGAAGCGAGATCGAGTGTTGTAAAATATTTTGCGTTGCCTAATTTGCTTAAAATATCCTCAATGTTAGGGAGAGGATATTTGTCCTCTATTGTAACTTGATTTAGTCGCCTATAATCTGTTACAATACGCCATTTTTGTTTACCAGATGCGTCTAATTTTTTTGGCACTACCCAGATGGGAGCACTAAAGGGTGATTCACTAGGACGTATTATACCTTCTTTAAGCATTTTATTAATTTGTGTTTTTACTTCTGTTTCATGGATTTTAGGAAATCTATAATTTTTTACGAATATTGGAGTTGGATCAGATAATTTAATTTCATGTTTTAGAATATTATTAACGGTAAGTTGATCATCTTCAAGTTGAAATATATTTTGATTATTTAAACAGACATTTGTTATTGTTTCTTTTATTTCACCATTTAGATGGTCAAGTCTTAAGTTTTCTTTAATTTTATTTAATCGTTCATTGTTAATATTATTTATTTTTTGTGGTATTAGTGTTACTAAATGATTAGTTATATCAATTTTTGCGTTAAAAGTTTTTAAAAAGTCAATTCCAATTACACCATCTACTGGGGTTGAAAATTTTTCGTCAATAACTTGAAATACGAAAGGATATTTATTATTCCCTATTTGTAATTCTATTGGTGTTGATCCTAATGTATATTGAATATTATGTTCAATTCCACTTATGGGTATAGATTCTTTGTTATCAATGTGAGAATTTTTAAGGACGTTATTTTTAACTACCGAAATTGAAGCCCCTGTGTCTATAAGTAGATTTAATTTGTTCGAATTGCTTTGAGGACATGTAAATTGCATTTTATGTAGGTTATTTAGGGAATTATTGGAATAGCTGGATATGTAAAATCTTCCAATGTTATTGATTGTTGAGGGTTGGTTGATGTGATGGTTGGGTCTTGATGGGTTAGATCCATATCCACGACCCCTGGATTGGATGTGTTGGAGTTTAAATGATTTTCGATTTGTCTAATGGATTGGGGAAGAGGGGTTCTGTGATTTTCATTAAATCTTTTCTTACGACACTCTTCAATCACATGACCTCTATTTTTACAATAACTACAAAATTTAGATTCGTAAGTTTTTAACTGTTGGTTACTTGTATTATTATTACTATTGTTATTTAAATTAAAATTATTATTATTTGAATTAGGGTGGTTATTTTTCCTCCTACAATCCCGTGTGTTGTGAGTTTTTGTTTTACAATTCCTACAATATTTTTCTAACTGGCTATTAGAATTAGAATTTTTATTGAAAGTATTTAATTCTTGTAATTTATTTTCATATTGTAACGCGTAAGGGAAAATATCATCTATACTGGCAAATTCATATTGTGGATTCATAAGATGAATAGAAATTTGAGGGTTACATCCGACTAAAAATCTATTAGCAATACTTTTTTCCACAAATATTTTATTTTGCATGAATTGAGTGATATGTGATTCAGATCGAAGAATATTCAGTAGTTCATTTCTCAATGAATTTACTTTTGAAAAGTATGACTGAATATTTTCTCCGTGTGATTGCTTTAATTTTGCAATATCGTTTTCAACTAAAAATTGAGTGCGCGTGGTTTGATATTTTTGTTTGATGACTCGTTTAATTTCATTATAATTTATTTCAGATACATTCTCTTGTATAGAAAGAGGTAATTTATTATACGTGTAAGCCAAAATTTCGTCATGTAAGTAATCTGGAGCGAATTTCAACGTATTACCGACCTGAGTTAAAAAGTGTAAAGCACCTTCTGCGGTTGGGTTAAAATTGTCAATCCAATGTATATAATTAAAATTGGGCCTACGATTTGTGTGAATAGAGCTAGATGTGCCCGGTTCACTTTGTGTATCATCGTTAGTAAGGTTTGTTGTGTCCGGAATAGTATTGTCGAGGTTCATTTTGTTTAAATTGTTATAAATAGATTCTTGTGAAAGGGTTAAATATAAGGTTGGAGAATGTGAAACGGGAAGACGAGAATAACTTGAATCACTTACTTGTGAAATTGTGCTACTGCTGCCTTCTTCTAACGTTTCCGATTCTCTCCACGATGATGTTGTCGAAAGGATGTGTTCCTTGGTTGATCCAGTTGGGGTTGTATTCATGAAGTATTCACGGGTCTCGGTGCAGGTATCCCTGGGAGATGATTCCGTGTGCCTTTGATGATACAACGGTAGACAGCTGGATCCCACCGCTGTCACCAATTTTTGTCGTGTCGAGCGATTGGAGGTGATGAACCAGTGATCCTTTGATCCCTTGATGTCGTCTTGAACAATTACGGAAAGTGGACCAATGATCTTCGATGCTTCCAGTTAGCAACTACGTTGACAATTTATTGGGCAGCTTGATATGCAGTTGCTGTCACCAGTTAATCAATTATTTTATTTGAGGATTAACACTCAAAGATGTATTATTTTTAAGTATAATCTTTTGATATAGTTTATCTTCGATTTTACTATTTTTCACTTTGATTCGAATTTATCAAATAACAACAATTAAATTTAAGTAATAATTAAATTTATTATTTCAAAAACCAAAAATTACAATATCCGGGCTTACTTTTGATGATACAAAAAATGAACAATATTGATTAGTTACATTGTCTTATATATACAAAATATTTATTTAATTAAGTGACGTATGAGGGTTGGAAAGTTGTTTTTCATGGTCAAAGGACAAGTAATCGAATGTTTAGGAATTTGGTGAAAGCGTAGCACCATAGTACACAAGCCGCGTTAACGTAGCAGCGCAGCGGCACTCGTTACTACTCACTCCTCTTATACCTTTGTACTTCTCGGCTTTGCTTGTGTGTTTCTTTCGAAAAAACATCGTACATACATAAATATAATATCTGTATACATCTATTTAAAATTGTGTAATGTAAACATCTTAACATCTTCCTGTGTTCTTTTACGTAACATAATGTATTTTTACTGGTGTGGTGTGTACACCGATTTATTTCAGTGTACAGGTGGTCCTCGAGTTACGTCATTTCGGGTTACGTCAAACAACATTTTGACAGTATCCCGCAATCTTACATCATTTGTTTCAAGCTTCGTCGCTAAATTTGATATATTTTTCTTATATTTTTGAGCAAAATAACCCAACTAAATTGTTTCTAGGTAGAAATGTTCTCGGAACATGAATGAAAATAAGAAATGGACCAAATATATGTAATTTCCGAAGATGGCTCACCTCCTCTGCAATGCTGGTCAAAACAAAATTTTAAATTCGAGAATTTCGTTCCTATGTTATACTGGTTTTGTTAAACTACTTTTCATGAAGAAACAATCCTTGAGTTACTCAAATAGTACGATTATATGGATACACCCACCCACTAGTTAACTGCCCCTAGACTTAATATTTGGAAATTGAACAAAAACAGGTCAATTCGATCTTTTATGTGGATTTCAGAGTTGTGCCATGTGATGTAAAAAAAAACAGTTTTTACATTTTTATGTAAAAAATTTTAAAATACGTAAAAAACTATAAAAAACCGTGAAAAATTGTAAAAAATTGTAAAAAATGTAAAATACTTACTTAAATCATTTGTCATTTCACTGACAAACAATTTATTTTGACGGTTATTAGGTATTCGTTTATAAGTTCACATGAAAAACGTGTAAAAAAAATGTCGACACAAAAATGATTTTCTGCTGGTGGAAGGCCATCCACAACTGACTACAAAGCTTTAAATTTCCAAATTAAAAAACTGAGTTTTGACAGATCAAAAAAACTACTACATATTTATCTCTCTTTAAATTATAATAACAAAAAATCACTGATGATAATGATGATGAAGATGATTGATACCATAGAGTAATAGAGACAACATATCTATGCCTACACTACTGGAATCAGTGTAACATGTAAGAGATAGACAATATGTTGTATACACACACTGGGTTTACATTGTATTAGTGCGATTTTGTGTATTTGTATGAGTAACGCAGATAATAGGGGGCGGTCACGTGGGTCAGACACCACACGCATGTACTAGGGGATGTAACCGATGTAACAATACCAACAACAATCAAGTCCATTATCGTGTTGTTGATCTTCAATCATCGACTGCTACTGACAAACTGACAACTAAGAAGCCTAATGAGCACAGAAGTACACACTCGTGATTTCAGAAAAGAGATAGTTGCGGGGTCTTTGTCCTCTGTGATTGATACCTTTAATAAAATTTAACTGAATAAATAAAAATCTTTTTAATATTGAATTCTTAAATAAACTATTCTATCAAACTAACCTTTCTTTTTCCGGTTTGTCTCCATTTATATTTTTAATTTTCAAATTACTTAATTATTCAGTTTTACTTTACAAATATAGCAAATACTTCAATAGCAAATATAGAATACCATCAGTAACGCTTACATATCTATTAAATTAAAAGAAAACTTTTTTACATTTTTTACAGTTTTTTTTATCAAAACAAGTATATGTAAATTACACACACAACTCTGGTGGATTTCAAATCTGAAAATTTTAATATATTCTATTTTTACACTCTTTTTGGTAAATTATCTCTCAAATTTTAACCCCCCACTATCTCTGGTGATGTATTTTGAACAAATAGAATAGCTCTTTAAAAAGGAATAATATCGCCAATTTAAACTTTTGCTCTCTCTTACCGTTTCCGACGTATCTGAAAAATTTTTACTCCAATTTTTGAAGAACGATTTCATCCCCTTAAACCGTTTTCCTGTAGATAAAAAAGCGAAGTATGCTTATTTTTTAGTGTTTTACAACATACTTGGGCGAGATATCGTTAGAAAAACCTTTTAAAATAAAGTTCTTTTAACTACTTTTTATTTTGTAAAGCAACTTTCGCTTGCGAAATATTATACTTCAAAGTTTACATGTTTCATCCAAAGATATAGCACATCAAATTATGACGTAATTAACCCCGACGTAACACATGTGTAGGTAACACAGCTGAATATATATATTTTTTTTTTTAAATAAATCGTATATAAAAAAAAATTTAAATACACTATATTTTATTTCAAAAGCTGTAAAAGCTCTAGCCATTGAAAGATCCTTACTTAATGCGTGTTCAATGCGAACTTTTATCTCGAAAGTTATGCAAGATTACTATGAACGCTTTCAATATCAATAGTTCAGAAGTTAGCAGTTAACCATTCAACATTTCACTTGTAACAATCTATTTTTCGTCGTGACTAAATAATGAGATTTGATGCCACTAGAACACCGTTTGTAAAAATGGTGTAAGTACACTGTAGTTGTTCCTTTTGTAGACTTATAGGCTAGCAACTTACCCTTAAAAATATGCTTAGAAATTGAAAAAGTGATCACGAGCGTTCTAGTGGCTGGTTTTTTTTTTAATCGATGCAGAATTTAAAATAAAATATAAAATTCAAATACTATTTTTTGATTAAACCACGGCTTCAATGCTAAAAATTGATAAAAATAAATAATTTGATAAGTATTCTTATAAATGTTTGATTTTAGTCTACGTATTCATTCTAAAATATCATTTTTGTCAATAGTTTTTTCTCTCTCTAAAAAAATGTTATAATTTTTGTTTTTATTCATCAACTGTCCTTAGAGAATACTACAAATACAAAATTTATACATATGTATCTTATCTATTACTTTCCTTAATTTCAACTTTTCACAGTGACGCCGGAATTTGGTAAAAAAATAGTATTGGAATTTTTTATTCCTTTTTAAATTTTGAATCGATTAAAAGAAAAATCAGCCACTAGAACGCTCGTGGTCGCTTTTTGTTAAAAATTAGGGTTAAGTTGCTACTCTATTAATTCAATACTTGTCTACATCTAATTTTACCATAGACCATACAATTCAGTCTTCAACTGTAGATTGATGTATGCAATATGTATCAGCATAAAATGTCTCATATACTATAAGGACTACTAATAAGTAGTCAGTGTAATATTACGAGTATATATACTTACTTTCAAATGGAGAGGACTAGACGTTCGCGAAGTACACTTAAACGTTATCATCATAGAGTAAAGATAAACAAATGAAATGTTATAATCTTTAACCATTACAGCAGCAGACGGCAGCCGACATACTGCGGGCCGCAACGTCTAAAGAAGTTAATTTTATGTATATTTGTTTGATTATTATTATATGAACATGAATTCAGTTGTTAAATTTGTTTGAATAGACATTATGATGAGTCGGTAACAAAAAAAAATTTGAGAATTATTTATCTTTGATTTTTCAACACATTATATTGTATAACACTTTTCGCTATTACTATTTTCTCTTTGAATTTATAATAGTAACAGACAGGTGCGGATCCAGGAATTTCGTTTAGAGACTTATTTTTTGTCTGACAATTTAACTCGTGTGTATCAAGTCCCATAAGAATATTGTAGTTTTTTCACTTTTACCATGGAAAAAAAGTTAGGACAGATTTTTACAGCGACAAAAAGTTAGGACAGATTTTTACATTTTATTGGTCATTTCACTGTAGGTTAAACGCGATAAAAACGAACCAAAAGTTCGTATTGGTAAATTTAAATGAATTCAGAACCGTGGTAACAATGTATGTTAAATAATAATATGAATTATACTAATTTATTTTATTCGTTAAATTGTCTTACCGTATTACACTCGAGTTTTATATTTTTTCTGAATTATGTTTTCTAAAACTCAAATTTCTTGCCTATAAGCAATTTAACTCGAAGAACTGTCAACTAACAAAAACGCTTCAGCTTCGCTGTCGCGTTCTCTCGTTAAATTGCTATATATAAAAACAAATTTATTCTTTGTTTTATATAAACACAAATTTATTCGAAAAAATAGGAACATCTCGTGTATTAACCCTAGAATCATACGTACACGTCAAAACGACGAACGAACTTCTCTGCCTTCTCCAATACTACAACTTGTCGGTACCTGCTTGCTGTGAGATTTCTCTTATATAATTTATTTGTTGTTATAACACATAAGACGTATTTATTTTGTTTATAGTTATTGTCGTTTTGTTTGTATTGAAATAGTGTCCGTCAAAAGACGTCGATGTATGATTACGCGATGTTTTTTTTTAAAATATTTTGTACTTCACATATAAAAGTTTTCCTAATTTTTCTAAAATTTATTAAAGATACGCATGTTATAATTGATTTATTCAATGATTATGATAATGTGAAAGATGATTACAGCTGTTTGACTTATAGAGACGACATAATACTGAAGTTTTAATATATTGAATCGAAAACTAAAGAATTCGTTTCAAGTGACTTAGTAAAAGATTAACAATTTATTTTGTGGAGAATATTTTAATTTTTATTATTTTTTGAGATCTTATTCGAAAAATTACTCACAAATTTTAGAAAATTTACAAATGTGCCTAATGGGGAAATAACTACATATCTATAGGAATATTTATGACTGAGAAATTTCACATTCTGTAAAGTCACACATGTCCACTGACTCATAATAGTTCATAAATTAATTATCTGAAACACATGTTTTATGATACAATTGATGTATTTATCTATTTTTTAATTTTTATAATGAAAATATGCTTTGATAAAAAGATTAAAAAAATTAATAAATATTTACATTAAGAAATTTTTGCAAATCCAATTTTTTTAAATATTTTGTTCGCTTTTGTAGTATTGTTATGTAAAAAAATGTTTTTTGCAAATAAACTCTAAAACTCTCCGTAAAAAGTCCATCCGTCAAAACGACGTCGATGTATGATGAACGTTTCTCGTAGACCAACGTATGATTCTAGGGTTAATAAGTGATAATTTATCTTTCAGAAAATTTGTTCTAAAAACTATAGAAACCAATAGTGTAGTTGCTGTTGAGAAATACAGTTGAATTTGAATAGTGTTCTGTCTCTAGAAATATGAAATAAAAAAAGATAAATTTTGAATCGGGTGTGTCAGAGGGAGGGGGGGGGCAATTATCAGCATGGCGTTCCTCCCTGTATCTGCGCCTGGTAATAGACAAAATACATATATATATATATATATATATATATATATATATATATATATATATATATATATATATATATATATATATATATATATATATAAATTTCAGTGAATGTTATTTTCGGATTCTAGGGACCTCAAAACAAATTTCTACCCAAGTCGCGTCATGATAGTGGCTGTAAACAAATATCTAGGGTAACTCAAACTTCGAAAGTTCAAAAAAGAAAAATTTGTTAAAACTTTCTTCAAAATACTGAATTAAGAAAAATTATTCCTTGGAATAAAATGTTTATATAATTTAGAAAATAAAAAAATTGAATATTTTTTTCCAGGATAGCAGTAGAGATCCGTCTGATATATGAGACAGCTCAATAACACCCAAATAAGATTAACGGTAACTTAACAGAATATTAATTGGGAAAATCTATTCAGTATAATTGGGTTTCGAAGATTTTCAATTTTTATACACAATTATACTGAATTATTAAACTAAAATGGAATATTCGAAGACAGGTCATTTTTTAAATGCCTATTAGAATTTACACTGGAATTTTTTATTAAATAATATTTTATCTCATAAAGAGAAAAAACATAGAAGGATACTCCACTGCTATTTTATATTTGCAAATTCTGTGAAAAAACGTCAGCACTTACAAACATGGTTTTTCCACGTTATTATGTGTAATATGGATCGTAATGGATTTTACGTAAATTGTACTGTAGGTTAGTAAATACTAAATAACTTGAAATTTATTATTATGTTTAAATATATCTACATATTAGACAGATTCTTTTAAAAATGTATCTAGAGACAGTTACAAAATAAAAAAATTTTCTGTTTAGATTTAAGTATTTAACTGTTTTGGTAGGTACTTATGTATCTAGATACCATACAGCACTGCACTCAAATTCAGCTTGAGTAATTGTCGTTGTTGGACGCTTAGCTCTTTTCATTTTGATAATATTTTGCACAAAATAGTTTACCTTAAAATTTTCTTTAAGAAACACTAGAGGCTCAATTAAATACAAAAGAAACCAGGAAGAATTTGCAATATTATTTGAAACTAAACAAAACCCAATTAGACAAGTTCAAAAATTGTTAATAATTTGTTGTAAACATTGCCATGTTCGTCACCTAATTTTACGTTTTAAGATGAAGTAACTTCAAGGATATATAAGAGACTTGTTGTTGACAATCATAATTATATATAATTCTGACTTGTCGAGTTCATATCTGTTTTTAAGGTGTCCTGAAAATTAGGTATGAAATGTTGCCATACTTAATGGCAAGATGAGTTTAGGTAATTAATACAATTACAATTTCAGACCAAAAAATTTAAATTATATTACGTAGTAAGGTACCTAAGGCAATTAAGGCCCACCTAAGCAAAATATGCTTATTATTTATATCTACTTAATAAATTTCTAACACTGACTGACTGACTGACTGACTGACTGACTGACTGACAGACAACGCACAACCTAAACAGTTGGGTTTAAAAGAATGAAATTTTGCATAAAAGTTCCCTAAGTAACGTAGATGAGCACTAAGAAAGGATTTTTGAAAATTCGTCCCTTACGTGGGTTAAATAGGGAATGAAATTTTTTATGGAAATTCGTCATTTTTGAAGTTAGATATATAAAAATATGTAACTATGACTATTCAAATAAATAATATTTTATAATTGACTGACAGATAACGCACAGCCTAAACTGTTGGATTTAGATGAACGAAATTTGGCACAGAAGATATGGTGTTTAGGATTCAATTTATAAATAAAAGTCAGTTGTGTAAACGTTTCTGGAAATTCATTCCCTAAAGGATTAAAACAGGAAATCAAAGTTTGTATGGGAAGTTCGTCAATTTTGAAATTAGAAACGTGGAAATTGGTATTTGGGCTTTTGAAAAATACTGAAAGTGAGCAATGAGTACCTAATAAAAAGATGTTGCCGATAGGAAATCCTATCGGGTATACGGCTAGTATCTTATAAAATATCAAATATATAGTATTTAATTATAAAAATTTACTTATTTTTTGATAAAAATTCCTAAGAAAATTAATGAATTTGTAATTATACAAGTCAAAAATTTGATTCTAAAAAGTGTCTGCAATTGGGCCTTATTTCCGACTGGTGTAGAAAATAAGGCCCACCTATTACAACTGCCTGAAATAGTACATTTATTATTTTTTTTTTAAATTAAATGGGGGATTTTAATTACTTTAAGAATAACTTGAACTTATATATCAAAATATTTTGTTATTTTTACACGTTCAAAAAAGTTTCGAAAATCCTTGAATCCCGCTTGGCTGCGTGACTCTTATTGAAAACAACAATAAAAATATTACCTAAGTCATTATTTTTAATTTTTAATTTTTTTATCATATTTTTCGCATAAGTCAAGTACTAGGTGTTTGAATATATTAAGTCGAAATAAATAAATATTAAATCTAAGAGTTCTTCTTAGAATTCCGAATCTCCTTGTAACCTCTCTTTGATTGCCATGTCGAGTGACATAGCTTAAGGCTGATGCCAGTGCTTCCTCAGACCACAACGCTCTCTTCTTTTTATCAGCCATAATTCCAAACACTAAGGAATAAAAATAAAAATTCGACCAAACCAACTAAAACTGATCTGGCATCATTAAACAAATGCAACAAATAAATCAAAATTAAATGTACTTAGTTTTTTGTCCTTTTTCCTTTTTGTTGTTTTTATATCAGAGTAACTATAAATATTTAAGGTTGTGCGTCTAATTTTGCTTCATTTGTTAATGACTTCAGACCTGTTTTAATTGATTTGACTTTGTAGTGTTTGATTTTAATTGTGTTGGTAATAAAGCCCAAACAAAATTTGCATGGGCCTTATTATCAACATGTCAATACTTATGCTTATATACATTTTATATAAATACTTTAGAAATAAACTAAAGTAATTGATGTAAAACTTAAAGAATATTAATTTTTTTCAATTTTGATAACAATTTGAAAGAAACACACCTTTCAAAAATCATTAATATAACACTCACAATGTGCACAATTTTTATATCAACGAACGAAAATGTTACCTCTAAATTTGTTTGTTAAAATATGACATGAGTTTGTTACTCTGAGTAGCTCAACTTTTGTATCTGGTTTTGAAATGATTGAAAGTTCATTTTAAACTTGTTGATAAGTTAAAGAACTTTTCTGGGTAAGAAATATAGCTAATGGGCCTTATTACCCGCTGGGCCTTAAATGCCTTAGGTACCTTATTAAGATTTGTTTTTACATATGTTATTTTATATTCCCTAAAATATCACAAAATATCGTATCCAGGAATATTATTGACAAAAATTTTGTATTTTGGTAAAAATTAATTTATTCAAAAATATGTGTAACGCACTTATATATACAAGTATATTCAGGCCGTAATATGTGTAGCTCATTCAATATTTTTTCAGATATTATCTGGAATATATTAAAAATAGCTTATATGTAATACAGATGTCCCCGAAAAAATTTTAATACTAAACCAAAAAAAAAAAAAAAAGAATTCAATAAGTATTTAAAAAAAATATTCTATATTTTAAATATTGTTATGAAACCGTTGTTAAATAACACTTACAGTACATTGAAAAATTAACTCTTCTAACTTGCTTCTGACTGATATCTCACATTGTTTAAATTACATAAACTTTGAGAATCTTGAAACTTGAGTCTTAAACTAAATTTTATTAGGTGTACAACTAAGTTTTACCGGTTTTTTGCAAGAAAAAGCATGTAATCTTTTAAAAACAGCTTGTTTTGTTGAGTGACGTTTAACTTTTCCGCAGGTTGCTATTGTGTTTGCGTAGAATCTTGGTCCATTAATTCTTGCAATTCCTCGTCACTGATTGTTGGAGGATCCAACGAGTGGTTTATCATTTAAATTGAAAACTCCATTTTTAAATTTCCACTGTCACCATAAGTTGCACAGATTATTCTTTGAGCTTCGGCAGCACTTTTTCCTTGATGAAATTCGTATAGAAGACAATGGTGGATATGCACATTATTTACTTCCATTTTCAACTCAATAAAAAAATATATGTATTGAAGATTAATATATTAAGAGGGTGATGAATTTACAGAGGAAAAACAGCTGTGTATGTATATATGCGTATTCAGGACCAGCTTAGCCAATAGGCCAACCTAGGCCATGGCCTAGGGGCGGCCAGTTTTTAGGGGTGGAAGATTTTGAAAACAGAGCGGCAAAATTTGTAATTGACGTTTTTTTTTTGCTTGACAGTTAATTTTTAAGAAAAAGTTTGAAAAGGAGTAGGAAAAATTAAGATTTTCTTCTTTTCGAGGAAAAGGTAGGGGCGGCATTTTCACGGTGCCTAGGGGCGGCACTTAGGGTTAATCCGGCCCTGTGCTTATTAATAATTAACCTTTAACTGGCTGTGAGATAACGCCATCTTTTGAAAACGGGTAGAACTTAGTTGTACACCTAATATGTATACGTAATGTGACAGCATATATGTAAAAAAAGCCAACATTAGGTAATTTAGTTTTTTTTTAAATTAATATACAGCAGAAAAGTAGTAGTTTTCTTAATTTCTTAAGGTCTGTACTGGAAAATGAGGAAGATCTTTTTCTTATATACCACATTGTGTGGAAAGTCGGGTTATTTGGTCCTCACCCCCATTCCCTGTAACTTTTTAACCGTTGGTGTAAGAAATTTGAAAAAATACATATTCTAGCACTTAACAAGAATGCTCAATTGAGACTATTTTGACTAAATTATATCGGTAATTTTCGGAGATATAGGCAACCAAATTTTCGCCAGTTAAGTCAAGTGAACTAGAGAAATGGGTTCCTAGTACATAAAATTTCGTACGGAAATATATTTTTAGAATGACGTCTAGATCATCTAGGGAAATGACGCTAAATGAATAAAAAATTTTTAACTAGTTATCTCAAAAGCGTTTCGTTACTCCTAAGCGTAAATGTATCCCCTCTAAAAGGAGTTAAAAAAATGAGGAGTGTTAAATTATCAACTTATTAAAGATAAAAGTTATCTGAAACATTAACACCATGAAGGTCATAATCTATAATGACAAAACGCCTAATTAGTACACTATTTTGACAGGTAATACATCTTAGATGGAATTGTTGACGTCGTACGACGTAGTGTATGAGTTAGTAAGATTTCACTTGACGTCTTGTGCTGTCAATGACTGTCAAGGTGTTAAGTACTTCTAGTTTTTGTGTAGTACTGTACACGTACGTATATATACACATTCATAGAGATATCCATATTTTAATAAAATATGTATACTGTATTGTTATTATGACTGCTGTATTCATTTTAATATGATGATAAAGACTGTATATTTACATCAGAGTACATTTGGGAATTCTTTGGAAATATTAGTTATTTGATTTTCATATACAATACATACATAGTATTACATTTGTACAGTATAAAATTTTATATGTGTACATTACACATACATATCTACAGTAGAGCTTTAGTTAAGTTAACATCAGTTTTGTTAAGTGACGTCACTAAAGTTAAGAGGAATTTAGAAATAGAAATAGAAAGAAACAATATTATTATATTATACATTTTTAAGACAAAGATATTATAAATTCTCTAAAAGCTATATGGGTAGTAAACATAGAGTAATAGAGACAACATATCTATCCCTACACTACTGAAACCAGTGTAACATGTAAGAGATAGACAATATGTTGTATACGTGCACTGTGTTTACATTATATTAGTGCGACTTTGTGTATTTGTGTGAGTAACGCAGATAGTAGGGGCGGTCACGTGGCTCAGCTATTGCATACATAGCTATGACACCACACGCATGTACTAGGGGATGTAACAATACCAACAACAATCAAGTCCATTATCGTGTGGTTGATCTACAATCATCGACTGCTACTGACAAACTGACAACTAAGAAGCCTAATGGGCACAGAAGTACACACTCTTGATTTCAGAAAAGAGATAGTTGCTGTACCTCTGTACTCTGGGGTAGTAAAAATACAATAATATATAGTATGATTTAAAGAAATTGGTTTGGATGTCATAACAGTATTCAAATTTAAACTTTTCTCTGTTGAATTTTAAAACTTCGTTTGTAACTTCAGGTTCATAAATGTTACTAATTATATTTATTCAAAGTGAAAAATCGAACAATATAACAAAAACAAAGCGAAATAATATTAGTTACATATTTTTCATGACATAACTAAGATTGGTTATGAGCTGAACTATAAAGTCATAAATTATACAGTCTTAAAACATAAAAACGTAAATAAATCAGTGGCGTTTTTAATAAAAATATTTCTTTATGCAAAAAGAATTTTATAATGTTAAATTCTAGAATTTTTAAAATTTTTCTCAGACATATACAAAGCGAATGATCTGATTGAAGGCTACTTAGTTAATTCAGTTATTCACTTAATGTAATAAATACATTCAAATAATAAATACCAAAATACTTAAATACCGCGTACTTAATAACCAATTCGGAGAATTTGGTGAATCCAAAGCAAATCATAGCTGCTTATATAGATTGAAAAATAGATACGGTACTTGTTAATTGTCCGTTCAAGGAAAAAAAACAATTTCTATAGCAGATAGATATATCTATAATGAAGAACTTTCTATAACAGCAATATTTTTAATGAAACTTACACATTAGTATAAAATCCAATTAATCCACTGCAATCCAAAGTAGTTTACCCTTGTACGTCACCTATGACTTAAATTATTATTTAGTCCCGATCATGTATTAAATGACCGCCACTGATCTCAAGCTGCTTCACTAAAGTTAAGTTCACTAAAGTTTACCAAATTTTTCTTAACTTTAGTGAAGCTCCACTGTAAATTAAATAATATTCGTTGACTCTGTTTCACAGAGTTCTCTTCGGCGGTCTGTGTTGTACAACTGCTGTACATTGTCATTCATTCATTCATTCAATGATTTCGTTTGTAATTATAACAAAATAAACGAATATACACATATCACATTACAGTGAAACTTCTGCAAGAATTTCAATATAGATTTGGTAAGTGATTCTTGTAATAATGTTCGACATGCTTCCCAGTAACGCAACTACCCACTGAGACGGTTCGGAAACTGATCTTTTAGCGCGAACCTTCGGTACCAGTATTAGTAGCCTGCAGGTACAGTAAAAATATTCCGAACGTGTGCATAGGTATATTTTTCTGCAATCGCAGGCCGCTAAAAAATTTGACATGTTTTATTCTATAAATTTAATTCATATTAAAATTATAGTCGATAATATAGATTCTAGTAAAAGCTGTTCAGTCACCTTTGCTTTTATTCAATAATATTATTATAATAGCTGATTTAACAAATTGCCGTTTCTTCGGAATACTAATAGTACAATTTTTTATTGTTCGATATCAACTGTTTATTCTGTTTACTTTTGTTTTCTACAAAAGTAAGAATTTACGAGCCTCGTCCGGCAATCCGAACATTTGTCCAATGCGGTAAATCTTAGGGGCGACATTTTGACTGGGAATGTGACAAAATATTGATAAATTAAATAAGTACCCAATTAATATGTACTTGTCGATTCTTTTCTTTGGCAAAAATTCACATGCAATTTAGATTTCGTATTTACTTACTGTTTTTGCCTAAAAATTAAAAAAAATATCATCCATAATTCTGAAGAAAACAACTATTAAGAGATCGCAGATGCAGTACTACCAAAGAATATATTTTTTTTTTTTAGTTATTTTATTGGCCTTATCACATACAAACCAAAGAATATTATTTTAACGATTTTCTTCTTTTTTTGTTTAATAATAATATAAATAAATACTTATATATTTTTTAAAACATTCTTACAATTAAGGGGAGATTCGCTAAAAAAAAAAACAAGAAATGGATTTTTTTTTCTACATAGTTACGTTCTTTAAGGCGTTGGAAATTATCCCCTAAAATTTTATTTAAAAAAAAATTAGAAATCAAAAAGTTATGGGCATTTTAGTGCGCGCACTTTACAATAATTCAATTAAAAAAAAAAAAAAAAAAAAAAAAAAAAAAAAAAAAAACAGAAAACTTTAAATGCCTTTTTCTCGAAAATATGTTTTTGATATAATTCCACGTTATCTCAAAAGATATTTGAGGTATCGACATAAATCAAAGTGCATATTATTCCTCGATACTGTCATTTTGGCAGAAACTAGAACTTTTTGTTTCGTAATAGGTATATTATTAAAATGATGGCTGTTTATAGTCGATAAAAAACGGTGATTTTTGAAAATTTATTTTCAAAATGCGAATTTTCGTTGGTTTTTTATTTTTTTTCTTAGATTCTAGTTAGTGATATAGTTCTATATGCATATTTTCAGAAAATTGCTGATTTTTTTATTTTGGTTCACTGGGGATTTCAGAACACGAGGAACAATTAAGGTGGAAAAATTTCGCAGTGTCAAATTCAACGCCACTTTTACTCAGCTAACTTTTCAATTAAAAAAATTTTTTTTGTAGTCTCAAGACATGTAGAAATAAACTTGTATAATTATTTACTTTTTTAATAAAATATTTATTTGTATAAAAAATAATAATAATAATAATAATAATAATAATAATAATAATAATAATAATAATAATAATAATAATAATAAAAAAAGGTGGTGAGGACACCTATAGTAGCTGCCCTTGGCACCCGTGAGGGATATTTATCCCCCATTGGTGTCAAGGAGACTAAGGGTTCCAGGGGTAGTTTATGCGTAATACAGTAATCTTCGGATTCCATTAGCCTCTGACTACCCAAGATCGGCACCTTTCCTTCTCGAGGTACCACTGTTTTCACAAAAGATGCCGGATCAAAATTTTCGACAAGGATGAATGTCGTAGGATCGACAGTGTAGCATTCCCGTATTGAGCGAAACTTTACCGAACGTACAGATTGTGTTTTGTTGCGAATTGGGGCTGACATATACTCAATGACTGACGGATGGGAATGTAGTAGCTGGTATGGGCATGTTTGCGTTTGTTCGTGAATCGCGTCAGACGAGTCGAAAAGCGTGATATTTTATCTGTGATTTCTGGTTTTGCTGATCTGTGATTATGTTATATCTGTGATATTTGTTATGCCAACTAGGGTTTTCACGCCTTCGTTGGTATTATTTTAATTTTTTGTTGCTGTGATATTTCCCTGGCCTTGTTCTTGTCATTTCGATGGGTAGGAATGCGGCTCTCGACGCACTCGTTCTTATCGGCCACGCGTGCGAGTCGACGTCTGCCCGAACAGCTTGAGCGAGCTCGCCCAGTAAGGAGACGTCGTTGTCCCTCGTACGGATGCGTTCGTGGGCGTTGATATGGCGGCTTCCGCCCCGCCGAAGTGATACGAACACAGGTCAGATGTTGGCTCTGTGATACTCTGTGGCATTGTCCCGTTCTCTGTAGCCTCGACTCGGACGAACGTGGCCTAGTCATCGTACCGGTCTCTCGTGTAGGTTGACCCCGACATCTGACAGAACGGCACATGTACCCAGTAATCAGTTATCTGACAGAACAGTACATGTTTCTCAGTAATCAGATGTCACTGTCCCTACACATGTGAGTTCCTAGGTGTTAACGAAGCCATTTCGGAACTGTCGAGACTACGGGGAGCGGAATCGTGTCACAGAGCAAGAAATTTTTGAAATCTGTGATATTGTTGTTTTTATTTTTTAATAAGATTGTGTTTAATCCGTTTTGTTTTAACGATGTACCACTGAGTGCCTTTTCCACCGGAGGTGGTACATCATTTTTTTTTATTCTTATCTGTGATATTTTATTGTGCCGCTGTGGGCTTGCTGTTGTAGCCCTTCAGCGGTTTTGTTTTTAACTACTTATTGCGGCACTGGTCGGCCTTTGGCTCCCCAGTGACGTAATAAGATTTCCTTCTTACTCTTTCTTTGTGATGTTATTGTGATGTTCTTATCTGATCTGATTATGATATTTTACCCAGTATTCTCCACTCCGAGGCCCTTTACACCTCGGAGTTTCATCGTTGGTTTTCAGTCTTTGGTGACCGGACGTTCTGGCTAGTACTTAGCGTACCGCCACCAAGGACTGTCCGCTCGTTATGAAGCCCTGGGATGGCAGGGTCCATCGTTGAATTTTATTATGTGTATGTTTGTCCTTTGTCTATTGCATTTATGTGTTCCTGTCTTTATGTGTTGTTTTTATCGTTTTTTCTCGTTTTGGCGGCGCATGCCCATAGATGGCGATGCCGCCGGGTGCTGCTGATCGCACCATTCACCGGCAGCAGTACCCCAATTTTAAGTAAAAAAAAAAAAAAAAAAAAAAAAATAATAAAAAGTCGATTTTTGATGTTTTTTTGGCGAATCTCTCCTTAAGCTAATATTTTTATTCACCCAAAATTAGACAAAAATATAAATTGTCAGACTACTAAAATTCAGCAAATCTACGGAAAACAGAATAAATCAAAATAAATTTTAAAATTAAAACAATTCAAATCACTTTTAATGTATGCATTTATTTGACATCAAATATTTGTATTTGTATTATTTCAAAAGTAACCTTCTAATGTAAATTATTTTATAATAAACAGAAATAAATCAATTATCCTTAAAAATGACAAAAAAAAATTTATAAATACTTCAGTCGAATGATTAAAATGATATGTACTTTGACTTCTTATGGATTCTGGTTCTAACCTCAAGGCATTTAATCTTGAAATTATTTTGAAAATAATTTATTATTATTTGTTTTTCGCATTTTCGTTCTCAGCCTCGTACGTTCACCATAACCGTGACTCATTCAATAAAGTCTTATCTATAGAATTTATTTATATTACTTCGAATTCGTAAAAAGATCACGATAGAACTTTTCGATTGTGTGGTCTTAAACACACTCAAAGTTGTTTTTTAAACTTTTTCACAATTGTCTTCATCTAATTCTAGTCTTATTAAGATTAAACAGATCCTATTATCATACAAATTTTATATCTCCTTTAACATCACAAATTATCTGTACTTTTTCAAAAAATCTGTTTTTTCTTTTTTTTTTGTATTTCTGACATTATATATATATTTTTTATCTAATATTGTTGCTATTAACATTTATTATAACTGTTATTATAATATTTACTTATTTATTTTTATATTTTGTTGTTTTTAGTATCTTAGTACGAGTAATTTTATCTCTGAATTGCGTAGATGAAACAGACTAATATTCAGAATTATAAAGAACAAATAAATCACCGATAAACTGTTCGACAAGTAAATTAATTTTCCAATTAAAATAACTTTCGGTACTATAAAAATATACAAAAAAGTAAACTACTTATTAGTATATTATTTTGTCAACCAAACGTTAGTTTACTAGCATGCATTAGATAGCAGTGTAAATTTATTTATACAGTTTACGAATCCTGAAATTAGTTAAACATTTTATTGCTGCAAAATACAGTTTTTGCCTAACCCCATTAGTGATGTCGGATGATTAATCGATTAATCGATTTAGTCGACTAATTTTGTTTAAATTTAGTCATTTTTTAGTCGACTATTTTACCCTCGACTAAATGACTAAAATGATTAATATCTTTTTAATGACTAAAAACGACTAATTTAACAGTTTCTGCATTATTTATTAGTCTCGAAAAAATGAAAACTAAAAATTATCTGTTTGTATGATTTTTTACTTTTATGTGAATAATACTAATAATAATTGTAATATGTAATTTTACTTTTTTTTTTTGAAAAAAAAATTAAAAATAAAAGTCAATAATTAAATTCAAAACATTGTTTTGGAAAGAGTTACATAGGTTATCCTATTCATGAATTCGACTAAAAATTTAGTCGATTAATCGACTAATCTATGCTCGATATTTTCGACTAATGACTAATTTTGTCGGAAAAACAACTTTAGTCGATTAATCGACTAATTGCATCTCCACTCGACATCAGTAAACCCCATTAGCTAAAATCTTTTATGTAAAAGTTTAGCCGGTTCAATCTGATTAACCATTAGTGGTCGTCAAGATAGAGCGAAACGAAAAACTTTTTAGTTTAGTTTGGCTACGAAACCGAATCTATGTATAGACGTCAAAATTAAAACAATAAAAAAAACTAGTTGCAGCAATTTTGAGATAAAAATATAATGTCAAAAAAAGTATTTTTCTAGATAAATCCTTTAACACGTTCATTGCCAAGCTAAAAATATAGACTTTGTGAGATGTCCAAATGCTTTATGTTAAATTAGTAGGTAATTCTTATATTTGTCACGCTATATCGCGTGATTGATCATATAGTAAAGAAGGCGATATCGCGTGATCGGCAATGAAAGTGTTAAGTCAGTAATTTGAAACCTATAATTCCTCTATGTGTATACATAAAATTGATCTGTCTACGCCAATTCAGTTCGTTAGAAAAACTTGATGAAATTAAAACTAGATAGATATAGGTATGTTATTCATAAAGCAACTGTAAGCCCACTGAATGATTAATAGAGTGATTTCATTGGTCGAAAGGCATTGAGTAATTGTCAATGCTCCACATCTTTGAATAATGCCTAACTTTCTCAAAAATTAATAAATATATGTATAATATGGGTATGATCTTCAACAGGAATGGAAAAATTCATTTACATTTTACAAATTGTTAGAGTAAATTTCTTTAAAATTGGCATTACTGATTGGCTATCTATTTTAATCTTATTTATGGTACCTGTCACTAGCAATAAAAACGCCGACATTTCGAGACAAAAAATGTTTCCATATACTTTAACACTTTACGGTCGACGTTTTCGGCATCTGAAAATAGCTAGAATAATCGTAGAAACCGATCGCAATCAGTGATCACATGTACATGTGTACGTTGTTACCGTAAACAGGTACCGACCAATAACCAACACGATAAACACACTCTTTATGTCATGATATCTGTAAACATTTACGTGCTGATAATATCATTTATTTTTTTTTAATTTTTTTGGAATTGTATTGAAATGCGTACTTGTAACAAATATGTATAATTGTTTATGTTTTTTAAAATTTGTTTTTTCATTATCAGTGTGTTTGTCTGTTATTGAATAGTTTTTATTAAAAATATATGTATGTATGTATATAGTTTACACATGGTGAATTATTTCGTATATTATTAGCTCATACCACAAGTTTCGACACAATTTTTGTATTTGAAATTTTTTTATTTATTTAAGATTAAGCGGTCATATTTGATGCTTTGTCTAGAGCGGACACTGGATTTTCTTTTGATAGAATTATTATGATTAAACGACCATTTTCGAAAATGGAAAATTTAAAAACTCAATTTTCGTGCAAGAGAAACGAATTTTTTTTACAATATTGTGTCCTCCTTAATTACGTTGCGGCAGTTTCGCATAAGTTTCTATTGAAATGTGTAGGGTATAATGCCCTTAGTAAGAGAACGGTATCGAAGTAGCTTCATTTTTGCAAAGATGGAAGAGTACAGGCAAAAGACTTGCCGAGGGAAGGTCGACCAAGATCAACCTCTAGACTGGAAGCCTTTGATAAAATTAAGGAAGCATTAAGTGTGACACGTAACTGATCTGTCGAGCATCTTGTACGCATGTACATGTCATGTACGCATTGTCATGTACGCATTCCTCATACAACAGTACAAAGGCAATCTGAAGAGGGAATTACCTAGTTCTCGAAAGAAGGTCTCGATTCCAATTTAAATGAAATGATTGATAGGTCTAAATTACCGGAAGTTTGGAAACGGATCATTGATAACTCAAGAGACTACTGATTAATTTTATATATTGTATATAATTTTATCATTTACATAAATAAAAATAATTACAAAACAAAATGTGTCAAAATTTGTGGTATGACCTAATATTTAATAAAGTTTTTTTAAATTCCTTGATAATATTGTCGACTCTTGATGGGGAAGTTTATTGTGAAAATGTGCGGACCGTATCCTGTTAATTAAAGGCTTTGAATAAATGCGTCTATATTTACCAATTGATTGCGGCGCATTCGATGGCTAGAAGCATACTTATTCATATCTACTGTATCTTCTGCCTACCGCATTTTAGTCGGAGAGATTTTTTGATTATATTATCATTAAACATCAAAATAAACTTGAGTTATCTTTATTTATCTAACAATAATAACATGGGAACATTGGAAAAAAATTTCAAAGCTAGTATGATGTTTGTTAGTGATATGTAATATTACTGATATGCCTATACTATAAATGTTGGGCTATTTGTTCCACAAACATTTACTCTGATTAAACGAATTGATTTACATAATAATTAATTCAGTACGATGAGAGTTTCAGTCAAATGAAAATAGTTGTTGAAATGTTGCTTGAAATGAGACAAAAATTGGAATGGGATGTTGCAAAATATGTTGTAAAAATAATTATGTAAAAACAAGTCATTAAATACAAGTTGTACTTGCACAAACAGTGTTCCGTTTAATCAGATGTTTTTAGGAATTTGATACATTAGCATAATATGAAAGGAGATAAAATATTTTTCTTGACGACAATTTAATTCATGTGTATCAAGTCCCATATATATTATATTATAGCTTTTTCATGGAAAAAAGTTGGGATAGATTTTTAAAGCGAAAAAAATGGTACAAAACATTTCATTGGTCATTTCGTTGGAGATAAACGATAAAAAGCTTATTGACGTATGCGTACATTCTTTTTCGACACACGAATATACGAAACTCTTGGGGACATCATGAAGTTTAATTTTGAATTAACCACCGGGAAGACCTTCTTCACTAATTGTGTTGTTCAAACATTAAAATTCATTTAGAATTCTCTTGTCATTAGTATACAATTTGTATTTTCTAAAAAGTTTTAGTTTTAAAAAAGCAAATTGCTTCAAAACCTTGTAACTATAACTTAAAATGCTTACAAACATGTGAGTTCCCGCTGACCGGAGGCCCTACGTCTTTTGCATGTACGCATATTAATAATAATAAAATAAAATGTCACTCGAATGATTTTCTATTTCATTCTTGTTTCTTCGTCGGCTATTAGATTTTTTAGGGTCACTCTAATTACATGAACGTTATTTAATATTATAAATCATTTAAATTTAATTGTTACATGACATGCAATTGTTATGTTTCACGTCTAGGTAATACCGTCACTGCCAGTGCGCCACCATTACACAACTATCATTTGTTTTTTGTATTACTATTCTATGATATATTATCTAATTGTATCTATTACTCTATGTTTGCTGTTATCAAAAAACATTATATAATTAGGATTAACACCAAATACACTGAAACAAAAAACAAAAAAATGGTAAAAAATAAAAATGTAAATAATACGTAATAGGTACAGTTCAAGTAGAGAAAAATTTTACAACAATTTAGTTTTAAATTACGAATTTCATGAGCACCGATTCTTGCAACTCGGGACACTTTTATAACAGTAAAATCTTCATTTAAAAAAACTAAATAAGTTACTTAAAAATAGGCATGTTTCGACGGTATAGTTTCTTTTCTGAAGTTTGAAACATGGTCACTAACCTGACATAAGGTAAGAACACCAGTAGCCGTCATGTTAAGACATGAGCAGAACTTTACATTAAATTTTTTCGTTCAAAATTATACGAAATACCCAACAGTAAAGCTAAAACTGAAGAAAATTTTATGATCTTTCAGGAATATTTTAATTTATTTAAATATTTTTATAATTAATATATAAATAAAAATAAAATAAAGAAAAAAATGTGGTGTACCAATACCCGTCAATAAAAAATTAACGGTGTTCCAGTATCCGTCAGAGGAGAGACCCAGTATCCGTCATTCTTTAGAATATGATTAATCTTAAGCAACTGAGCTATATAATTAAAATACTTAAGGCTAAAGAAATTCCCTATAAGAAAGAATGTACCCAAAAACCGTTACTATATAAGGTACCAGTATCCGACATTAATTTACAAGGCCTACTAAAATTTAATTGTTACAGAAAATATTGACGGGTACTGGTCAGTAGCTTTATCGAATTATTCTGAAGGTAATCCAGATTTTTTAAAATACCTTTTTTTAAAATACAATTTGTTACCCCAGTCACCGTCACTATGACGGTTACTGGAAAATGCCTATATTTTATGTACCAGTATCCCTCATCAAAAATAATAAATTACTGTTAGGTTTTCTGGTCTAAAAACTATTTTTTAACAAAATTTAATTCATAATAAACCTCAAGAAACAAAAAAATATAACTAATTATTCGTTAAACTAAAATTACAGTAAAATTAAATTAGTACTTACCTTAGCCAAAACTTAAGAGTTTTAGTGAATATATACAAATTTTACAAACACTAACTTTCAGATGAGCTGTTATTATATCTAATGCTAATTGAATGCCCATCATAAATGGAATATCGGTTGGGCATACTTTCCAGAACGAGTAACAGGAAACACGAAAAATAAGGTACCTAAGGCAATTAAGGCCCACCTAAGCAAATTATGCTTATTATTTATATATCTTATAAAATATCAAAAATATAGTATTTAATTATAAAAATTTACTTATTTTTTGATAAAAATTCCAAAAAAAATTAATGAATTTGTAATTATACAAGTCAAAAATTTGATTCTAAAAATGTCTGCAATTGGGCCTTATTTCCGACTGGTGTAGAAAATAAGGCCCACCTGTTACAACTGCCTGAAATAGTACATTTATTATTTTTTTTTAAATTAATTGGGGGATTTTAATTACTTTAAGAATAACTTGAACTTGAAAATACTTTAAGAATAACTTAAACTTATATATCAAAATATTTTGTTATTTTTACACGTTTAAAAAAGTTTCGAAAATCCTTGAATCCCGCTTGACTGCGTGACTGTTATTGAAAACAACAATAGAAAAAATTACCTAAGTCATTATTTTTAATTTTTAATTATTTATCATATTTTTCGAATAAGTCAAGTACTAGGTGTTTGAATATATTAAGTCGAAATAAATAAATATTAAATCTAAGAGTTCTTCTTAGAATTCCGAATCTCCTTGTAACCTCTCTTCGATTGCCATGTCGAGTGACATAGCTTAAGGCTGATGCTAGTGCTTCCTCAGACCACAACGCTCTCTTCCTTTTATCAGCCATACTTCCAAACACTAAGGAATAAAAATAAAAATTCGACCAAACCAACTAAAACTGATCTGGCATCATTAAACAAATGCAACAAATAAATCAAAATTAAATGTACTTAGTTTTTTGTCCTTTTTTCTTTCTGTTATTTTTATATTAGAGTAACTGTAGTAATTTAAGGTTGTGCGTCTAATTTTGCTTCATTTGTTAATGACTTCAGACCTGTTTTAATTGATTTGACTTTGTAGTGTTTGATTTTAATTGTGTTGGTAATAAAGCCCAAACAAAATTTGCATGGGCCTTATTATCAACATGTCAATATTTATGCTTATATACATTTTATATAATTACTTTAGAAATAAACTAAATTAATTGATGTAAAACTTAAAGAATATTAATTTTTTTCAATTTTGATAACAATTTGAAAGAAACATACCTTTAAAAAATCATTAATATAACACTCACAATGTGCACAATTTTTATATCAACGAACGAAAATGTAACCTCTAAATTTGTTTGTTAAAATATGACATGAGTTTGTTACTCTGAGTAGCTCAACTTTTGTATCTGGTTTTGAAATGATTGAAAGTTCATTTTAAACTTGTTGATAACTTAGAGAACTTTTCTTGGTAAGAAATATAGCTAATGGGCCTTATTACCCGCTGGGCCTTAAATGCCTTAGGTACCTTATATGCTTGCATAATATCTTAATATTTAACATTTTACTGAAACTTGACGACTATTGGGTCAGTGACGGATACTAGTGCTCTTAAATATTTATATATTTAATAATAACAGTGAATAATATAATTTTATCTACAAACGAACTACTTTATCTACTCAACGAACTGTTGATATAAATGTTACCAACTGAAGAAGACATGAACCTTATGTCGAAAATTTTTTTAGAATTTTAAAATAAATCAATTATTTCAACTATAATCCTTAGAAAAGTAATGTCAGTATTTGGATAGAAGGTTAAAAAGCAAATCTATATACATTTACATTCAAAGAAATCACATGATGTTATAGCGTATTCAATAGAAAATAGTCTTTTGCGCTCTGTGAACAAAGCGCAAAATATATGTTTACCGAGGACCGTTAATTTTCGCTTAAAAGTAGTACTTTGTCGCCCGCTTAACATATATATATATATATATATATATATATATATATATATATATATATATATATATATATATATATATATATATATATATACATGATGTATATACAATTACAAATCGGGTAGGTGTTGTTTGTATTAATTTTCTATGGCAACAAATAAACAGATTCTAAGCTTCATATTATTTTTATCGTGATCAAGTGAATTTTATTAAATTTCAAAATAACTACAAAAAATATTAATTAAAAATAATAAATAACCATAAATAATGAATAATAAGTTGATAAGTTATTTAAAAAAAAATATATAGGTACGCATATGACGGAAATATGCAAGAGAGACAGCAATTTTCAAATACACCTCCACATATTTTTGAAGCTGCAAAAATTATAACATTAAAATAAATGTTAACGTCCATTATTATTTTTTCAAGTATTTTTTGAGTAAAACGAATACATTTTACAAGATTCTAGAAAAAATTATTTGTGTAATTCGAGCACAAACTAACATTGCCGCTCTCATGAGAACAACACCTGGCAACATTCTCAATCGAGCGGCAATGTACCACTTTGTGCTCTTAATACACAAATAACTATCATCGTTAAACAGATTTTGAACGAAAAATATAAAACTGAATAATAAATTATAATTAAAAATATTTTTATTTTTTAATGGAACTAAAATTGACGTTACATTGGAATTCTACTGTACACGTATATTAATTATCATTGTTGTGACAAATTATGAAATTTTAATTAATTTTTATGAATTTTATATAGCATAATAATAATTTTATGAATGTTGCGTACACATTTATACAAAAAACTTGAAAGAACCAACCATATAACACACTACGTGAGTAATATTACTGTACCACGCCCGTTTGTTCACTTGTGCCTTTGTGATAGTACATGTCTATGACTTTTATTATTTTACATATAGTAAAATTCGAAAAAGTATTTAAATTTACAATATGAATGAAATTAATAAATGAAAGAACAAAGCAATGGGTGTAGCTCGGGGAACATTATGAAAACTAAATTTCGTCAAGTGCGTATTGTCAATAGCTAGAGCATTTTATATCTTTCGAAATAAAATGTAGGGCATTTAAGTATATTTTATATCATACAAATAGATTAGTATAATTGACAGTCTTACTCACCAGTGTATTATTAACCTTGTTGGTAGCCTACTGTACTTAACATGGCGTACGGTATAATACAACGCTACTGTACGATACACAAGCCCACCTGTACACGAAGAAAGTCCTTAAGACAAGCGACAGTCCAGTCGGAGCACCAATAGTCCAAGGCTAAGGGCCCGGGTTCAATACCCGCTACCGGCGGAATTAGGTTCTCAATTTTTTTTTAATACAGGGTTTCTTTTATTCTTTATGTAATGGTAGATGCTTCCATACAACAAAAACTAACGTCATCACTCGAAAGAGTATAAAAGCCAGGTCACTGAGGGTATCAGAGACAGTTGAAAACCAAGTGTTGGAACGAGAAGTTGGAAATCGATAGTGAAGATCAGAACAGTTGGAATTCGGAGCTACGACCGACCAGTAAGGACATCAGTGAATAATCGACAACACTGGAAATAGCAGTTCAAGTCAGCGACTGGTTGGAAACCCACACCACCAATCTACTGGCGGAATCAATCAACAATAGTTGAGCCGCCGAGCCCAACACATCCAAGGACAGCCCCAACAGAAGAATATCCATTAATATACATTGTTAAAGTTGTACTATTTCAACACTATACTTAATAAAAATATTTGTCGACCGAATTTCTATTTATTTTCTTAGTTGGAAACGTTAAGGTGCTCCGTCAGGGTTCAATCACGAACCAGAGTAGCACAACAACCTTACAAATAAAAGAATTCCAGATATCCTATCGTGCGGAATATCATTAAAAACGTCTTTTAAAATCACTAAAGTTCGTTTAATGACTTTCCATTTTTAAGTGTCGTTTGCGAAATACTGAACTTTAAAGTTTACGTGTTACATTAAAATATACTCCTCAAAACAAAATAAGGGCCACTTGAAAGTTTGTATTTTAAAACTGATTTATGTCGATCCACGTCAAAATAACTTTTCTAAATGACTGTTGTTATGATATTAAGTGGTTAAGTAAATGATAACAGTTAGGTTTAAGTGGCGCCCCTTTTAATTTCGAAAACTGCATAGCACGGAAACTGCAGGCACAATTTTTACATTTTTTTCAGTTTCATCATAACTTAGATAAAAGCCTTTACACTCGAACGCGATTGCTTTCAGAAAAAACTTCACTTATATATAAAATATCAAAACTGTGTGTCGAGTATTGAATCGCGTTCGAGTACAGAGGCTTACAGATGTTTTCTTTAAGAGTAATAAAGAAAACGAACGCAACTGATCCTCATAATAAGATTAGTAACATATGCGCAAGTAACATTCTCTATAATATATTTATTTATTTTTATGATAAACTTAACCCGGCGTGTGTACTACACTATATTTTCAAGAACACAGTGTGTACACTGGGTCTTTTAGGGAACGGTCGTGTTTTCAAAGTTTTTTAGGCTCCCAAAAAATCTCAAAAAACTCTGAGTTACTTTTTGGAGTGTCTACTACATGGCCCAGCAGTTTCCAGAGTCAAAAGTTTAAAACTGTTATTAATAAAAATTGACCAGTAGTCCAAAAAGCATGAAAAATAAAATTTTGTAAAAAAATTCCTCACTCTACAGTGAAGGAATATTAAAACAAATGGTTTTAGGCTTTTATAGCTTATACTATGAGCTTTCAAATGAATATAATTTTTTTGGCATTGGCTCCAAAAAGTTGAATTATTCATTATTCAAGCACCTGAAAATGGGGAATATTTACAGGCAAGTCATAATAAACGGAACAGTAATTATTTGGCACAAAATGAGTTTTTATTACTGAAAATATAAAAGAAATTAAGTAATAATAGAAAAAACAGAAAAAGCAAGAAAGTAAAGAAAAAAAATGGAGCAAAATTTTGTTTTATATAAAAAAATTTAAAAAAAATTAATAAATAAAGTCGCGATTCCACTGCTGTGCACGTTATCCACGTCATCTAAGGTAGATCCATCAATGAATTATAACCGTATACAGTAATATATTTTAAAAAAAAAAACTTAAAAACTACGACGAAGATAAAAATAACACCATTCACTTACCTTCGAAAATACTGACGCCGTGTGTACACTGACCCTTTTAGGGAACGGAAGAAATTTTCACTCGCTCGCATCAGCAAGTCAGTCGCCAGACCCGGGCATCCATTGGACCTTGAGTCCCCACTACTAACTAGATTCTTTATGGAAGGTAGCCAAAGCCCGCGCTTTATTCATGAGAGAGAAATTTGAGTCTTAAATTTCGACTGTTCCTTTAAAGACCCAGTGTACATACGCCGGGTTAATTATGCTAAATATGATCCCGAAAGTTGTGAAAAACTTTAACTATTGAGGAACCTCATCTTAGGTAATGCATATCGAACTGACAGCTGACGGAAAACATTTTTGATATTTTTAAATTTCCACTTAATCATTTAATTAACTAAGTACGTACTATAAAATTTCGTTTTAGCGAATTTCCAGAATGGAACTCACAATCAGCTATTACGGGACGCGTATATAGCAAAGCTAACCGAATACGTCCCCACAGGCGATGTGATGAACAGAAATAGTATTTCCAGACAATAAACACCATAAACACGCGTAATTCCAACCCTAATAGTTCGTCTCGGACGGTGACATACTGGAGTAGGGTTTTTGCATTGAAATGCATTGGAGACGCTCATCCATTTCGTCACCGGTCAATTAATCCATCACATCAAATAAATCTCTGCTAAAAATTATGTGATACTGAAACCAAGCTTGTTTGTTTTGAACGATTAAAATTAAAATAATTTGATCGGAAATACTAAAATTTTATTGCTCCAGTTTAATGATTCAAAATCAGAATTTTTATTTGTTCAACATTTAGTAGTATTTACATGATGGTATTTAATATTAATAATAATAATAGCTCTATATATGTTCTACCATTACATGTACACTTAATTAAATGATTTTTGGCACAAGGTTCATTATTTTTAATATTAAAGGCTGCATTATGTGGTCTTTTTTTGGTACTTCGATTTTCTGGAGCCAAAAAATTTTAATATTTCCGATTAAATTATTTTAATTTTAATCGTTCAAACTAAACAAGCTCGGTTTCAATATAATTTTTAGCAGAGATTTATTTGATGTGATGGATTAATTGAGGGGTGATTAACTGCATGAGGCTTTCCAATGCATTTAAATGCATAAAAACTTAGAAACCCTACTCCAGTATGTCACCGTCCGAGACGAACTGAGGTAGCATTTATGCGTGTTTATGGTGTTGCACGGTAACTCTCGAACGAAATGTCCCAAACCGTTAGACACGTTCGTTAACCAGACACGTCCAATGCCGGACACATAGTTTCTTGGGCATTTTTCGTGGAAAAAATTAGTTTTTTCCCAATATTTTCTCAAGTTCAGAAATTTTTGCAAGATTTTTTTACACCATTGGAAAGAGAAGAAAAAATCAGATAAAAAAGGTTTTTAAAAAAATTCTATATAAACTGGTTACTGAGAAAAACTAATTTTTATAAACGGAAATTCGCTATGTTATGCAGGTTGCTGTGACAGGGGCATTATTAGCGAATTTCCATTCTGGAAATTCAGCTATTACAGCTGCTCTTATGGTAAAACCTCAGTCCGGGACTACTTTAGAATGTTGTTTTGGAGCCTCTAGAATCCGAAAATCTACTTCACTAAAATTTATATATATATATATATATATATATATATATATATATATATATATATTTATATATATATATATATATATATATTTATATTATATATATATATATATATATATATATATATATATATATATATATATATATATATATATATATATATATATATGTACACGATAACTCTCGAACGAAATGTTTAATGCTTATGAAATTTGATGTGCGCGCTCCAAGCCATACACGTCGAATGCCCAGAGGTAGGTTTTTTGGCCATTTTTCGCCATTTTTAGTGGTTTTTTGTAAAATTTGGCCAGAATTAAAATTTTTTTTAATTTTTAGTTACACCATCGGAAAGAGCGTAAAAAATTGTATAAAATAAGCTTTCAAAACATTGCTCTAAGTGAACTAGCTTTTGAGAAAAACTAAGAGATTTGCTGAATCTATTTATAATAAATGCTTTATCGTTTAAGCAATTCTTTTCTAGATAAAACAAGTGCTAGTTAGCTATTCAATATGTAGGTATGTGTTATAATAACAATAGCTCTGTTTCATCAAAATTAGCCAGATTTTTTTAAGAGTACGTTATGGAAAGGAAATTTTTATATGATGTCCTCCTTTAGAAAAAAATATAATTTATATATATATATATATATATATATATATATATATATATATATATATATATATATATATATATATATATATATTTGCATACCTAGAAAAAAAATCGAAAACTGTAGTTATGTAATGTAATAATATATTGTTAAATGGATATATGCTACACTATATGAGATCTGAACTGATTTTGAATATTGTTTCACTGTTAGAAAGCTGAATTATTTTAAATAGGTACAGGTCTTAGATGAGATCCGCTAGTATCCAATATTTGGAAATTCGCTATGTTATGCAGATGCTGCGGCAGTGGTATTTTTATTTTTGTAGAATAACATTTCATTTTATATTTCTCGGAACACCTCAAAAATTGATATACATGTTTCATCATAAAATTTATTATTTACTGTCAATATTATAATAAAATTATTAAAAAAAAAATTATTTATTAATTTATTTACTTTTCAGAATGATATTCCCTCAGGAAAAATTTTTAATGTAAACAATAAGTGTTTAAATTTTATATATCCAAAAAAAACAAACATAATATGTATGTTTATTTGAATGTCTATGAAAGTACGAATCAATATTTTAAAACAGATATCAATCAATATTGATTTGGGAATATTATATTGTCGAAATCAACAATATCATTATAATTATTTAGGACTGATTTAACTAATTTACAATAATTAAATAATTCTGAAATAATATAATCATAAAGTTATGTAATTTTGACAAAAAAATAATATTTTTTTTGTTTTCTAAAAATAGCTTTGAGAATTGGTGTTTGCAGTAAATGTAAAATGTAGCAATTTTTTTTTATTAAATTATGTATATATACTTGTTGTAAATTAGGTACTGTTAAAAGCATAAACTTGTACAAATTCCATATTCCGCCATTTCGCGTACTCCGAATATTAGAAGTTCCGTGAATGCCTAGACCGAATAGCACATATGTGTTGAATACAATAATTATTCTTATGCACCAATTTTCCAATTTTCATTACTTTAATGTCTTTTTCAAATTCTTATATTTTTTTGGGCGTTTTTTTTCCAAAGTTTGTCATATGAATGTACAACCAGAGAATATTATTGTGTTAAAATTTGAAGTCGATTGAAACAACCCCAAAACTAATACAGAATTGCAAGTCTGCATTGCTTCGACCGGAGGACCCGACATAGACCTGCAACAAAGAGCTACCCGACACGTACGTAGCAGAAATACCTGACAGCTGTTTCGATTTCTGTTTGCTTGAGAGCTATTTGCTTTATGAGACTAATATCGATGATTTTATGTAAGTACAGAAAAATCACTCGCTTATTGATTTTGCTAATTTTTTATTTTCTAATGTAAAAACTGAACATTTTGTCACATAATGACGAAACAATTTTTGGGACGACACCTATATTATCAATCTATATTTATTTGTACATTCATTCAACTTCTTTCAAACAGGAAACTTAATACTAGTCTTGGTGTCGTCGTTGTACAGAGCATGGTTCTGATGGCGGAGTAGATGGCACAGGTATCTATCTATAAACACGTGACCGGTTTACTTTTATTATGCATGTTTTGACAGCTTGAGTCGTTCGCTGTAACGCTCCTTTCACATTATACAATTTTTGCCGTACGGCAAAAACCGTTCGGTCACATTTTTTTTAGTGGAGTGAAGAAGAGCATTGGACCTTTCACATTTACACGGTCACGGCAAAATGCCGTTGCTGTGCCGTGTAGCAGCCGTCTCTTGTCACTGCACTTGACGGTTGCCGTACGGCGTTTTTAACGTACGACAGTAACAATATTTTGTTGAATTTTATGTTAATTATTAATTTTATTTGTGAAATGGATGAAACTATTGTTGAATGTGGTAACAAGCATTTTAATAGATTGTATGTAATTTCGAAATTGTGTGTTTTTACGTTAAGTTCGCCAAGAAATTAATCAAAGGAGCTTGTAAACGTCCGAAAATAGTTAAAAAATTTATTTTCGAAATTTTTCAGGTCTTCAAAGAGTGTGATAATAAATAATCCTACTTTCTATTTTCTCTGATTTATAGAATTAACTTTAATCACACTTGTTACTTGTGCAATGTTGCAAATTAAATGAAGATATTCAGTATACAACGGCAAAAAACCGTGTAATGTGAAAGCAATAATATTACGGCAAAAAGCCGTACGGTTTTTTCCCGTACGGCGAAAACCGTACAATGTGAAAGGAGCGTAACAGCTCGATTTTTGTGTTAGCTGAAACAGCGCCCGCTGTACAAGCATGTACTCGTTTTAAAATAATCGATTATGTTATGAAATGATAATAAGATCAATTAAAAAATGGAATGATGATATTACTGACAGGAGTTACTTATAATACAATTGTTTAAACACACCCAAACAATTGACGAAATTATCATTATTAATATTTGCATTAATATTAATAATGATAATAATAATAATACATATATGTATGCATGTATGTATTAGATTTAAGTTGCTTATGTTTTATGTCATATTAAAAATAAATATTTATTTTTAAACAAAAATATTAGGTCGCTGTGAAAAACGTTTTTAACAATTAATCAACAATAACAATGATGGAAAGATAAATTTAAATATAAAACATTTATAAATATTAGTAACGCTTGTCTACACCTTTATACGTCGAAAGTACATTCATTAATTTTATAGCTCAAATATATAATGTTGGTCTTAATACAATTGATAACAATAACTTTGTCTCTGATAGCAATTGACTAGGCATCAAAACAGTCATTTGTTTAACGTAATTAAAACCTTAATAAAGTGACAGAGCCTTTAACTGTTAAGTAATTGGAAAAAGGTACTTTGAGTGAAAGAGGAACTTAAACGTCAGAAAATGAGGCAATTATTTATTTTTTTATTTTTCTAATGAAATTTAAAACTATTTTATGACAACAAAAGCATCCAAATAGACAATGTTTACATATTTTTAATTAATTTATTTATTTATTTTATTATCTGACTGGAATGGCACTCGAACAAGCGGTCGGTGGCCTAATTGGTAAGGTGCTTGGCTAGCAACCAAGAGATCCGGGTTCCAGTCCCAGCCGATCCAATTTGATAATTTTACAAACACTTAGGTAAAATTAAATAATTAGATGGAGAAAGAACGTAAGTCAGCCTAGGACGTTTTTTCTTAGAATTAATTTTCTCATTTTCTGTAATACTTCTAATCAAAATTTTTTTAGGGGAAATGGAAATCAGTAATTACCATAACGTTATAGTACCCGGCTCTACCTATTTTGGCTATAAATAAAAAACTAATGACCCGATTTTCAGTTATTTTATTTTTTTTTAAAGTTCGCCATTACGGTGTTATTTAAAAAATGCTAGAACTCGATACTAACACTGGAAAGATGAGAATTTTTTTTTTTAAATTGAATCCATATATTAATAAAAATACATAAACGGGGAGCACCACTTTAATCTTATTTTCAGGCAAAGGGTAACTATTAACCTTTGGGACTTTTTACTTAATTATCTTTTAGCCGAAAATGACGTTTCAATAGCGTTCCCTCGTCTATTTATTTCTATTAATAAGTGGATTTTTTCAGACTTAAAAAATATCTCAGGCTTTTCAATATTGATATCGAGTTCATATATACTTCATATTTTTATGTGTTGTATCATCCCTAGAAATATTGCTTGACCAGTTTGGTTCACCTGTATATAAACCATTTTTGAACATTTCCACTAGAATAATATACAAAAATGTAAATTTTTAAATATCAAATTAAAATTCGTATGTATTATCTCTTTTTTTCAAAATGAAATTACAGACTATTTTTTCAAAATTAATTTTCACACACCTCAAAAGACATATCATTTTTTTAATTTTTTGACATGATAATTAATTTTTCACTATAAATAATTTATTATTTTTGCTTTTTTGCCTTTTCAGTTTTTTACATAAGTACAATATCGGCCAAACATTTGCAAAACTACAAACTCGGACAATTAAAATCGGGCTTTAACTAAAATGAATAAGTAAAATCTCACTGAACCTAAGGCCGAAACCGAAATGCCTTTAGACGAAATGCCGAAAAGTAAGGAGAAAATTAGATAAAAATTCATCAAATGTCAAGCTGCGAAAAAAGTTATTTAAAAATAATAAAATAACTACAATGTGCTTAAAAAATGAAGGGGGTAGTGTATGAATATGTTATGTGACAATTTTCCCGAAAAAACTGATAACAGACTGATATATATATAATCATTTATGAATGATAGACAGAAAAACGACAGAAAAAATCGTTCTGTTCAAACGTTACAAAGTCCAAATTTAATTTGTTTCTAAATTGGCATGGAGAAGACATTTCAGAGTAGTTATTGGTAACAAAATTGTAGCAAATTAAAATTTCTTAAAATTATACTCAGAAATTTTGTACCCAAGTAGCCATGCGAAAATGCTCATATTGAAAGTCACTAGCACCCATATCCATAAATTGGTCTGATTGGTAGATATTTTTTCATTCTATGGTTAATGGTCACAATACCAGTTAACATGGCTAATAGTCACTATACTATTATACCAATATTTCCCAATCACCACACTCCATTTCCGGTGCCGAGCCGCCAATATATCTCACCGGTCCGCAGAAAGATGTGTGAACATACCTACATTCCAACTAATGACAGAAATGATTCTAGTATACAAGAATTCGGTTTAAAATTAAAGAATTGCTTTTAAACACTCATACTGTTTCAAAATGTGCCGATATATATCTGAATTACCTACATGGTCTCCCAAGTGGTAGGAAAATGACATTTCATATTATATGACCCACTAAAAGTATAAATGATTTCAGGCTGCAGATATTATTTTGAAATTTAAAGAACTGCTTTTAAAAATTTTTCTGATGCTTACGAAAATATCGATATTTATCTCAATTATATTGTAGACTAAGTGGTCGGAAAACGACATTTCATATTACACAATTTAGGCCCGATTTACATTATCAATCCACTCTCACTCCGATATCATTACGCTCCCGATTCGATATAATCTTGTTGTGATCACATTACAGTGCTGATATCATGCTGGTACCCATTCGTTCTCTATTCACATTATAATGCCACTCTGAGTACACTCCCAGTTCGGTCTGAGTTCGATACAAATATCTTTTCATAACAACTGAATGCAAGCGGAGTGGAGTGGAATCAAAAAAGTGTTTACACTATAGGTACAAGCCATAACAGCTCTGATATCGCTCCAATAAAATATTACCTGAGTGGTATTGATATTGGAGTGGCATTGAAACGGGAGCGAACCGCGACTGATATCGGACCGATATCAGAGCGATGATGTGAATACACTCATTGTTTATTGTGTAAGAATATTTTATCGAACCTGGAGCGGAGTGATATCGGAGTGAGAACAGAGCGTTAATGTAAGTCGGACTTTAATGTTATCCTAATTAATGGCGAAAATGACACTAGGCTACCAGAATTAATTAAAGATGTGCTTTTAAATATTTCTCTAGTGATTAAGAAAGTACTGCTATTTTTTTTGAAATACAGATAGACCAAATGGTCGGAAAACGTTAAACGACATTTCATATTAAACGACCTAATGTTATTTGAATTAATGGCGAAAAGGACTCTAGGCTACAAGAATTCTATTTAAAAATAAAGAATTTCTTTTAAACGTTTCTCTAGTGCTTAAGAAAGTGCTGATATTTTTCTGAAATACACGATAAACCAAGTGGTCGGAAAACGACATATCATATTACACGACCTAATGTTATTCTAACTAATGGCGAAAATGATTGCAGGCTACAAAAATTCTGTTTAAGCTTACCGAATTGCTTTTCAGCGTTTCTCAAATGCCTAAGAAAGTATCGATATTTATCTCAATTACACTGTAGACTAGTGATCGGAAAATAACATTTTTTATTTGAATGACATGTTCGGTCAAATAGCCCGAACATCGTAATTCATATTAAATATAATTTAGAACTCGATTGGTGATTGGTCCGTATACAACTATTCGAGATTTTACCGGGTCGTGGCTGGAAAACGTTTAAGAAACGCTGAGGGTTAGCTTTATATCATGGCGTTTTTTTTTTTTTTTTTTGTCGAAAATTAGATCGATATATCAGCAAGATTTTAGATTGAAAATGGCCGGAAGATCGAGACTGAAACCGAGATCTTGATCGGAGTTTAAATTTTAATTTATATCATCAAAAGCAGCGGTTTCCAAACTTTGTTTTTGTGCACTAACGCCCCCTATAAAAGATCATAATTCTGCCGCCCCCCTTTGAAAAAATTTTTAAACAATTCGTAAATAATTTTTTTACTGGAGAAACTCATATTCTTGGCGGACGACAGGTCTATACGACACTTGAGACGAAATCGTTGATCAGACACGTATTCGATACTTACGCGCTAACATGAGTCTGACCGCTTGAGAATTGTTATTGTTAAAATATTACGTACAATAGCGAGCAGAAAAATCAGTGTTAAGTGGTTACATGGCTTTTTTTTAGCAATAAAACCTAACTTATTCCAACTTTTGGCAATTTTTTTCTATTATGCTTATGGCTTGTACTTGAACAAAGGGATTTAAAAAAAAATGAAACTTCAACTTTTGACAGTGTTTTAATTTTGATTTTTGGTAAAAATTTTCGTGTTTTTAGTTGATTTTCTACTTGTAAAATGAGATTTAATGAACGGAAACAGTAATTTTTCGTTCAAGTACAAGCCATAAGCATCTACTAATAGGAACAATTTTCGTTTTTATTTTAGGTAACAATTTGACGAGTTACTCTGCCTACAGCGATTTTCAAATACTAGCTGCCAAAGGCCTAATTATTTTTTTTTCATAAAAATGTTTTACAGTGTCTCAAAATCATATATAATAATATGCCAAAAGTTGAAATAAATTATATTTTCTTATACTGTAAAAAAAAAAAAATCGAAAAAATAGTGTTTTTTTTTTTTTTTTTGCTAAAAATGACCAATGTAATTCATTAATATAAAATGTCCATTATCTGGTAATTATGTTTGAGCGCTTGTTCTTAAAACCATGTTTTTTTTAATACGACGACGATATTTGCAATTAGTCTGCGCCCCCCTTGTGAACACTGCGCGCCCCCCAGTTTAGAAACCTCTGATCAAAAGCCTTTGTATTGTAATGTCTATTATATCACCTATAAATGGTTCGTATTTCTAAATAGCATTTATGTAAATTGTGCTTTCACAGAAAAAAAAACCTTTTTGTGTTCAGATTGTATCTTTTAATTTATATATTTTGACAAATGATTTCAAATGAATGTTTAGACAGTTTTTTGATTTGACCACAACACTGACATAACATCACGTCACCTCGCGCTACGTACAACAATTAAGTCATTTTAATTAACTGTTCCTCCGGTTTAAGTGTAACACATGTTTTTTTTCTAACGAAGATAATTATTATTTTGGGTAGGTGCTAGGTAGGTTGGATATTTTTAATTGAATTTAAAGCAGGGTAAAGATGGAATGATGTTTTTTTAAAGGAGAATTAAAGCCGTACAATTTGGTTGATGGATGAAAAATATTGTGTGAGTAATTTTTTAAAGTATGCAGTGCTATATCGATACTAGTTTTTTCTTATTTATAAAATTCAAATATATATTTATCTTGAAGCTTATATACAATAGTGAAGCTAGAGCTATAAGAAAGGAAGGTAGGAGGGGAAAGTAAATCTAAGCATATGCCATTCTTATCGGACTTTGATGTTGTAGGGTCTAAAAAACCCAGAAAACCAAAAATCAGAATGGAAATTTTCCGAACCTTAATGAGTATACGTACATTAGCTAGTGTCTAAATCAATGAATATTTCGAGATCTAATGGAATTAGAGATATGAAACCACACCTAAGATAATTATATACATATTTGGGACATTAAAAGAGCAAAATTTAGACACATTTTGTCAAGTGATTCTGAACGTATCGCCATTTTTAACTTTGTGGGAAATCGGAAGATTTTGGATTTTTTCGATTTTCTTCATATTTTATTTGTAATACTAAAATTGATGAATTTGAATGAAATGTGTTATTTAAATAGTTTCTGTTGGTTTGGTTAGCAACAACTTTGTATTTAACAATTTTCTTTAAGTAGACAGCCACCTAGCCCCAAAAACGCAAAATAAATGTTATTTCTTTGTATCTTTTAAACGCAATGGACTCTTCACTAGGATTTTCAAAGGCTGATATAATAGGGATGTTATGCATATCCGAAATAATCAATTATTCGTAACTGAAACCGTATCCGAAAATAAAAGTTTCGGATTTGTTTCGGATAATAACAGACAAATGACATTGGAAAACTTAGTTAAATCGAAGAAAATTTTTGCTCATATGCTTCTTTTGATAGATTTTTGTAGGTTCTTGTTTGGCGTTTTGTAGGTTTTGTGTTCACTTTTTTCGGTACAATTTTCCCCGTTTAACTAAAAAAAAAATGTTCACTAAAAGAAATTATCTGTAACCGTAACCGTATCCGAAACATTATCCGATATTATAATATATCCGTAAACGAAACGAAAAAAAGATTTTTAAATATCCGTGTCCGAATCCGTATCCGAAATTTCATATCCATAACATCCCTATTATATACCAGTACTTTATCAGCTATAGACCCAACGTTGCTCTATATGGAACAACCTTGCTATAGACCTCAATCTCCTACCCATCAACTGAATTTAAATAAAAACGAAACAGGAAACAAGTGGGTTGCCAGTTTCTTTTTCATTGATTATACACGCGATAACATCCAGTTTCCATCCCCTTAAATTTTGTAGCTGTCGTGATGGTTAGTGAGGATTCAAAGTCAGAATTAGTAATGTTGATGAGTTATCTTACTGACGTCAAATTATTAATCGGTTAACCGGTTTAGTCGACTAATTTATTTTTAAATTTAATCATTTTTCAGTTGACTCTTTTAAGTTTTACTAAATGATTACAATTATTAATTCTTTTTTTTTTTTTCAAATGAATACAAGCAACGATTTAAATTTTAGCGAATTTCCACAACTGGAAATTCAGCTATTACAGCCGTTCTCATGGCGCAACCTGAGGCCGGAATAACAGAACTATGTTTTGAGGTCCCTAGAATACGAAAATGATATTCACTAAAATTTATATATATATATATATATATATATATATATATATATATATATACATATATATATATATATATATATATATATATATATATACATATATATATATATATATATACACATATATATATATATATATATATATATAAATATATATATATATATATATATATATATATATATATATATATATATATATATATATATATCGAAACGTTTAATACTTACGAAATTTGGTGTGCGAAATGAAATTTGGATTAGCTCGGCTAAGTTCGTTAACCAGCACGTCGGATACCCAGAAGTAGTTTTTCTGGCCATTTTTTATCATTCGATTCTATCATTAGTTCGATTTTTACATCGTTGAAAAAAAATATTATAAAGAAAATGTTCTTACAATTTTCTTTCTGTATTAACTAGTTTTCGAGAAAATTGTAATTTTTCACTTTTGGGTCACTACTGCTCTCTTTGTCAGTGTAATAAGTAATTTATATTTCTGTCTCAATGGTAGCTATTCAACATGAAGTTATTAATTGTATTATAATAAACATATCTCTGTCTCATGTTGAAAAATTAAAATTGACCAGATTTTTTAAGTTTATGTAATGAAGATTTTGTTTTTTTATTGAATTTTAAATGAGCAAGATATTGAAAGTTATGTCATGATATAATATTATTATAAAATATTATAAAAAATAACAATATGTTTATTTACGTATATGTTTATATACGCCTGGAAAAAAATTTTAAATGGATCGGTTTTGAAAATTTTTTTACCGTTAGTAAGTTCAAGTATTTGAATCAATTAAGTTATTAAATGATGTCCACAATAACCTCACGGACTGCCATAAGTTAGATCAGATCCCTAGGACCCTTTTTTTACTATTAGAAAGATAAACTTTTTACTGAAATTATTTTATAGGAATAAAGATTATGCTGTACGAGTTCCACCAGGGTTCACGGATCCCATAATTGTAAAAAATAAACTAACCGACCAATTTTGAAAATATTTTCACTGTTAGAGAGCTAAACTATTTTAGATCGATATAGATTACGTTATGTAAGGACCGCCAGCGTCCATAGGATCCAAAAGTGTCAAAAACAAACTAACCAACCGATTTTGAAAATTTTTTTCACTGTTAGTGTAGCTAAGCTATTTTAGGTAGATATAGATTACGTAATGTAAGGTCCGGCAGGATCCATGGGACCCAAAAGTGTCAAAAATGAAATAAGTGATCGATTTTGAAAATTTTTTCACTGTTACAGACGCAAACAGTTTTAGATGGATATAGCTTATATGTTGTATGAAGTCGGTCAGGGTCCTAGGATCTTAAAAGCGCGAAATAAACTAACCGACCGATTTTGCAAATTTTTTTCACTGCTACAGAGGTAAGCTATTTTAGATGCATATGTTGTATGAGGTCACCCAGGTTCCTGGAATTTTAAATTATCTATCTATTATAAACTATCAGACCGATTTAAAAAATTTTTTCACTGTTCGAAAGCTAAACTATTTTAGATAGATATAGATTACGTTATATAAGGTCCGACAGAGTCAATGGGACCCAAAAGTGTCAAAAATATAATAACTGACCGATTTTGAAATATTTTTCACTATTACAGAGGTAAACTATTTTAGATAGGTACAGGTTGTGTTATCTGAGATCCACAACTGTCCTGTGGATGCAAATGCGGTACAGAATGCTACACAACGGGTCTTGAAAATACTTTGCTGTTAGAAAGATAAAATAACCTATATATAGGGGAGAGTCTGTTATATTGGACCAGCTCCTAAATTGGACCGCGTCAGTTTTAAGCAATTAAAAGACAGTTAGAGCCATCTACCAATAAAAATATTAAACATTCGAATTTATTTCTTAGTACGAATTTAGGTAATTGTCAAGTAAGCAGTCTGAAAACTCGCAAATTTATTGAAAATTGCTAAGTCGATGTTAAATTTTCATTACTTACCGTTCGACTAAATACTTAACACGTAGGTACAGCTTTTTCTTTTTAGTCGAATTTTCTCCGAAAAATTAGACTTATACAGTCTATACGACAAGAGCTGCGAGAGGCGAGAGTAGGGGCGCTATCCGTTTTCGGACCCGTAGAACACGAATATGTAGAAAAAAAATGTCTGATATATATATATATATATATATATATATATATATATATATATATATATATATATATATATATATATATATATATATATATATATTTTCCCGCCACCTTTTAATTTGTGTAGGGGCCTCCCTATGGAAGTTAAGAGATGAAATTTGGTAAATGGGGCTCATTTTCGAGGCACCTCATACTTTCAAAGTGGGGTCAAATTTTGGGCAAATTTTTTTTCTGACCCGACCTTTAAGGGGGGGTGGTGGGGGGCGGAAAAGCAATAAAACTTTTCCAAACCGGTTTTAAATAATGTTTCGGTCAATTATCTACAACATATCCAAAATTCAGCTTCCTAGGATGATATGGTGGGAGTAGAGGGGGGGAAAAACGATTTTCGCTGGATCTAACAGGCCCCCAGCCCCCCAGAATTAACGTAGAGGGTTGAAATTTGGTGTGTTGATAAAGTTCGTACCTAGGTTGTGCTTTTTGGAGGTTTTAATATTTTACCCCCACCCCCCTCATTTTTAAGCTACAATTTCATGCATTTTCGACGTTTTCGAAGTTTGTACCACTCGCACAGGTCACCCGAATAAACCTAGAGGGCTGAAATTTTGTATTCGGATTGAGTTAGTATCAGGAGGGTGCCTTTTGGGGGTCTCGACTTTTAACCCCTACCCCCACCATTTTTATACCCAAAAGAACATGATTTTTCTTGTTTTTTAACAGTTTCGTTCGGGTCAAAATCTCCCCAAATAAACCTAGAGGGCTGAAATTTTGTGTACAGGTTAAGCTAATAGCCAGACACTGTTTTTTGGAGGTTTCAACTTTTAACCCTTACCCCCACGATTTTTACGCCAATAATTCCTTAATTTTTTTGCTTGTTTTCTAACACGTCTAGAGACTCCATAAGGAAACCTAGAGGGCTTAAATTTTGTACGTGTATTCAGTTAGTATCCAGCTAGTACCTTGTAGGGGGTCCACATCACTTTTCCCCCCACTTCTCCCATTTTTACATCGGAATTGAATGCTATTGTTAAATGTGTTTTAAAAGCATTACGCTTATTCTAAATACAAGTAGGCGAATAGTAATTTTAAAAAATTTAAAAAAAAGTGAACTTACTTTTATAACAAATGAAATACATACATATTAAGTAATTTAAAAATGTTATTAAAGTCACTGTTTATTTATAAATTAGGAATTTTGGATTTTTAGTATTTATAAATTAGAAATTTTGGATTTTTTTGGAAAGAAAAAATATCTTTATAAAGGCCTTCCAGTTTACTATTTAAGGTCCTTTTTTAATTTTTAAAACTAAAACATAAAGGCAATTAGCGGATAAACATGGGCAGGAATGTCCTCGTACGAATTGTGTTGGCTTTTTTTCTGCTACCTGTTTTCGGCACAAAATTGAAATTTACTGAGATACAGCCCTTAAATACTTAAAACCTTTTTTTAAAGCCTCGATCAGCCGAACACTCATCACCAGTTTTGAAACCAACAAAATGACAATTCGGTTGTAGACTTTCAATCACATTTCGCTTGTAGACACTCAATACCGAAGATGAAGGGGAAAATTCGACTACCGTGATGGGGCCCCGCTGCTCACGGCGTTTTTCTTTTTATATTTGTATTTTATCTATGTCATATGTAATTTATTATAACCACATAATCTTAAAAATGTATACATGGATTAGATGTAGATAACGGTTTTTGTAGAAAAACATTAAGGTCCCCTAAATTGGACCTAGTATAAGTTCCTAAAATGGACCGGTTAAATTTAGGAACCATTTAACATTTCCAATTTTTATTGTTTTTAGAATGACATCATGAGGAAAGTACGACCAATGGAAGCAATAATAATTAGAAGAAGCACTTCAGGCTTTTAATAAAGGAAAAGAAGTGATTTTTGAAACAGTAGCTAATAGCACTATTGGTCAATCTAACAAAGAAACTGAAAGTTGGTACCTACTATGGAATTTGTGAAGAAGATAGAATTGAGCCACTGATTCAGTGCATGATGTGTAAAGAATGGAATCACGTAAAATGTGCAAATTCTTCGGAGAGAGTGAAAAAGTACTTTAGTGTTTACTGTAAAAAATAATTTCTGAGCTTTTAATCTTAGAATTGATATGTACTTTTTGTTTCAACTATATATTTTTCTTTCTATGTAATATCGATTTCTGCTGTAATACATTATAATAAACGTAGAATAAAATCATAATTTTTGAGCTCTTTTTCTAAACCTTTGCTCGATTATGCTATTATCAACGGTGGTACAATTTAAGAACTAATCGGTCCAATTCAGCATATTAGTTTCCTAAATTGAACCAAATGACATTAGTTTTTTCACCCAAGGTAAAGTTTTTTTAAAATTCAACTAGAGACGAATTAATTTTTTCGTTTTTTTCGAAGATTGGTTAATCAGACAACCTTGTTGCAAACAAAAATGGCCAAAGTGGTCCAATATATATATATATATATATATATATATATATATATATATATATATATATATATATATATATATACATATATATATATATATATATATATAACCTATATATATATATATATATATATATATATATATATATATATATATATATAGGTTATATTACATAAGGTTCGCCCAGAATATACGGTCGAGCTGATCTTTTAATGAGGTCAACCGGGATCTTGCAGATCCGGAAACACCAGAAATAAGCTACTGAACCGATTCTGAAAATTTTCTTACTGCTAGAGAACTAAATTATTTTAAATGGATACGACTATGCTGCACAAAGTTCGTTCGGGTTCTTGGGTTCCAAAAATATCAAAAATAAATTATGCAGCCGATTTTAAAAATTCTTTTACTCTTAGGAAGCTAAATTATTTTAAATGGGCACAGGTCTGAGATGAGACCCGTCGGTTCCCAATGTTTGGAAATTCGCTATGTTATGCAGATGCTGCGACAGGAGTATTTTTCTTTTTGATGTATTATTTATAAGATTCAAAAAGATTAACAACTAAAAAAATGATTTATTTATTTATTATATATGATTTTTCATGTATTAACATAATATGATATAACTTACGTATGCCTATATGTAACACTCTACTCTATGCTCGCTATTTATAACTAATGATAAATTTTGTCTAAAAAATAGCGTTGGTCTATTAGTCAACTGACTACTCCTCCACTTGACATCAATACCGCATAAAAAAAGTTTCATCGAAAATATATAACTAAAAACGCTCAAAACCTCACGATTTTCTTAGAAGTTGCTTTTCTAAACAAGATAAAGCATTAATTTACACGTGGGATTTATTTCGTTTTTTATGATATTATGAAAATTGTGAAAAATATATCTGTAAAAAAAGATAATTGATCCAATAACCTTTAGGTATTCTTATGCAATCTACTGATTAAATGCTTAAAAACCATTAAAAAGTATTTTTATCAAAGACAGTTACTATATAGTTAATGTTTCTACTTTCTCTTGATTTTGATTCACATTATGCCTTTTAATGACCATTTGTTTAAAAACCTTAAAAGATCGCGTAAAAAAATCGCAACAAAAAAATTGCACAAAAAAGGACCGCATAAAAAATGGTGCAGCTGTATTTTACAAAATTACAGTTCAGCAAAAAAAAAATTTCTTTTACGGTATATAAAAATCAGCCTATACAAGCTCAAGTACATACTTTAGACAATCTTTTTAATAATAAAATTAATAATCGTATTCAAATTTAAACGTTGCTTTAGGTGATGTTAACAGCTGATATAACATGTTTTTTTTTTAAGCATCTAAAATAAACATAGTTAGACATTCATATTTGTTAAATTGTTTTTTCCCCGTAAAAGAAGAAGAAATATTTCAATTATCTAAACAAATATAGGAGTTAATTGATTTTTATTCAACATGTTTTTTGGTCAGACATCATTGTTATTATAATCTGTATGGAAAATAATTAAAGACATATTATATGGATCAAGATATTTAAAATTTTGTGATACAAATTTTCTTGCTTATTGATAATATTCTTAACCCTTACAGCAGTACAAACTTGGCAGTTTTTATGGAAAATCATTTGATTCTTAATTATTTTAAAATTTCTTCGATTAAAATCTGTACATTGTTTAACGTATCGATTAAAAAGAAAAATGACTGAATTATTAAGGGGAACTTCTTATTTTTTGACCAAAAAACGGCAATTTTCAATAATTTTTTTTCTCAGTGATTTTATTATGTAGAGTTACAATTTTTCTTTCTTGTATTGAACAAACATTCAAGATTACAAAAACAAACAAAAAATAACTTTCCCTCGTATCATTTGTATTAAAAATGAGATGTCAAACAGTAACACCGATAACTTCGGTTCAGGATATTTAAATTAAAAAAATTAAACGGCATTATATTAGGAATTATGTTCTCCAGTGTGCAAATTAAAATAAAGTTAAAATTTACCTTTATAATAAAATAAAAATAAAAATAAAAAACGCAGAAAAAGTACTTGCCTCGTTTACACAGTTATCCCACGTCACTCTATAATTATTTGCTGTTTTTGAAAAGAATTATGTCGTACTTATCTCTAAACAAATTATTAAATTATTTAATTTACAAAAATTATTATTCTAGATTTTTTTTTTTTGTTTAAAGTTTTTCTTATTGGTTAAGTACGGGGTAATTATGTCTAATTATTATTTTAATTAACTAATACAAATACAATATTTATATAATTTTTTATACTGTTGTAAAAACATTTCCGCCAAGGGACAATAAACGTGTAATTTTCAGAATGATTTCTAATATCATATGACTGTTATTAATTTTAATAGTAAATACACTGAGTCACTGAGTCATACATCTTTTGCCAAATTTTATTTTTGTGTAGGGTTGACCGGGGTAATTGTGAACGGATTTTCATGAACTGAGATAAAAGCGTTGTTTTAAGTATTTTTTATTTTATATATCACATTATAGTTGATTTATTTTTAATTCTACATTATTCAGGATGCACGACACAAATTTTGAGCAAATTCGTATGAAAAACAAGAATTGTATAAGTCACTCACATTTCCCCGGTGCAGTTTTGCAAATCTTATGAATTTTGGGGTAAAAGTGAATGCCATCAGAAAAATTATTTAGAATGGATTACAAGAGAAGTGAGGTGCATCAGAGTAAAGCCCAACTTAAATTCTTCACATTTACCCCACTTTCAAATTTTTCATCATACTTTAGCGGTCACAATTTCTCTTTGTTTAATGCAAGTTACCCATACCTCAAATTTGTACCAAAAATCAAAGTTAAATAAAAATAACAAAAATTATAGGAAGAAATTTATTACAAACTAAAAATGATATTTTGATGATACTTTGTCATTTTATCAAATAAAAAATCAAAAAATTACAATATTTTCACAAAAAAACAAGAAAACTGAGACTTTTTCAAGGGAATACATTTTGTTAACATGGATAAAAACAACAGTCTATTAGGCCTAATACTGTAAATGAAAAAAAAAAATGGTTTTGTATTAATCCGACTGCCCTTGGACACTCAAAGAGACATTGAAAACAAGTAATTTTTCTGTTTTTTTAAGTTGTTATTGGGTAAGGAAGCACAGCAATGATTTCGTAGATTGATACACAAAAAATCGCTCTTTACACAATTTTTTTTTGCATTGTTTGTACAACGGAAACTTGTACAATAATGTCTCCAGCATCTTCATCAACATTTTCAATTCTGAAAACAACACTACTGAAATTTTTGATCGAATGGGGGCATTTGTGAATGACGTTCACAATTACCCCACAATTTTAAAATCATGGGGTAATTGTGAATTGGTAATAAATTGTCCAATATCTTTAGCAGTTAATAAGGAACACTCTCAGGGTTTAGACCACTTCTTGAGAAGTACTTTTAACCATTTCTTACCTTTTGAAAAAAGAAAATGTATTTAATAAAAATTGGTCGAAGTAAGATATATAAAATTTTGCAAGGGTTTTTTCAAAATAACAAAAAGATACTAATACTTGGAGAATTGTTAATAATTAATAATAATTGTTGCTCAAATTTTAATAGCATATTAAGAAAGGACAGAAAAACATACTAAGATTTGATTTTTTAACAATATTAATGTTATTTTAGAAATTATAGGCGCCGTTCACAATTGCCCCAATTCACAATTACCCCGGTCAACCCTATACCTACAGAATGTAGAATTGCAGATAATTAAAAATTAAAAAAAAAAACAAACTTAAAGAATGTTACATCCTGCTATAAAGTTTACTGTTTTTATAAATTCTTTTTGCATGGTCAATTTAGTCATGTTATTATTTTGTTTGAATATTGAATTTCAAATATTATAAGAAATTTAAGTAATCCCAGAAGTACTTATTAATTACTAGATAAAGGTTAAAGTTAAATGTCTTTTACTTAATGGGCACGTGGGCAAATTTTTTTAAAATGTTTCACTCCTTTTATTTGAATTTTGAATGAGTTAAGGATAACTCAACAAAAAATTTCACCATTTCCTAATTTTAACTAACAAAAAAGAAACGTTCAGTGTCGTCCATTTGATTAAAATGAAGCAACATATTATTTATTTAGTCACACTTAAAATCAACATTATATTTATTTTGTAGGGTAAAAGCCCCCTTTGTGGAACGGTATCTAATACTGGAACAGTTCTGACATTTACATATTTATTTCTTTAATTAAGTAAGGAACCTTTAAATGCGAGGTGAATTTAAATTGAAAAACAATCATTCTATTAATAATAATTTTTGTTATCAGACGTTTCTTTCAGAAATAACTTCATTAATATGTAAATGTTCATAATTAGATACCGTCCCACAAAGGGGGCTTTTACTCTACCCAGAAAGAAACTTTATATATTATTTACTTCTTAGCATACATTTACAATAATAATAGATCCCTCTTTTTTTATATGGAAATCACAGAAAATAATTGTTTGGGGAAAATTATTACTGTTTAAATTAGTAGGTAAGAATGAGATGTGAATTAAGAAATATTTATCTTCCTTTTATGGTAAAAAAACGTACCAAAAAATTCATTTTCAAAACTTTTAATCCAAATTGCAAAGAATTTATATCGAATATTTATGTAGGTATATAAGAGAGTCCCTACTAATATTGTCTTTATTGGTAAAGAAGAAAAAAAATACGAAATATAGGATAAAACCTAAGTTTGGCGAAAATAATAGTGTCTTTTTTTGTATAAGTCAAGCATAAGAATTGTCAACTAAATATTGAATTTTTAATCAACCAATATGGAGAAAATGTGTTAACAATATTCAACTAATTCCAGATAAGAGGATCATTCTGAAGTCCAGCACTTCCTTCTATTTTCTATTTTAAGATATAAACTCATCCACTCAGAAAGGTATCTACTTTTAAATATTCAGTTCTTGTGAAAGAGTTTTTTTATCAATAAATCTACATATTTAACTCATCTATTATAAAGTTTTCTAAAATATTTAAAAATTTTCCCTTGACTTACTTTTAAAATAAAATTTTTACCAAAAAAAGAGCTCCAATCATAATATACATATAATACATATTTCTGCTAAATTATATTAAATTTTTTTCGTGTTTTTTCGTTAAAACAAAAGAAACAGACGAAGAAATAAGTTTAATAACGTTTCAATCAATATCCGCTAGATAATCACTTTTTTAATATCCTCTCTGTGCTGTGTTTTCACACTTGATCAAGCATATTTTAAAATTTTTTTAGATGAATCACATTTAATAATCCAATTTCCATTATGAGTACACGAGCAGGTAGGGGAGAGCGGTGTCAATTGTAACAGGTGTCAATTGTAACAATGGTCGTTATTCCGCCATCTAGTAGTTTTAAGTAAAAACAACAGTTCCAGAGTGTGTATAAGAGTAATCTGTTATACCGACTGAAATTTTAGAAGCCTTATCCCTACCAGTCAGTTTTTATTACAGTTAATAAAAAAATATGTTGAAAAGTAAATGTCAGAACAGTGATAATTTTTCTTTTGGTGTGAAAATTATTGCAATTTGAGGGTAAGTTGAAATGATTATATGATAAATAATTTTATTATTTTTAACATATTCAAACTACTTTAAATTTAAAAAAATGTAATATAGTAAAAATTTAAGTTTATTTGTTTCAAATACGGTTGGTGTCAATTGTAACAATGAATTTGGTGTCAGTTGTAACATGTTTTAATTTACGTAGGTACGTTTGTTAAACAATCATTTTTAAATTTAACCACATTTTTTGAGTTTATTTTAATTATATACTACTTCGGCTTATTTTAATTCTATAAATTCTCCTATACTACCATTGGAAAGGATAGGTTAAATTTTAGAATAATAATTTTTAAATATAATTTTTCCTTTTAAAGTTACATAAATAATGGTTAAACTTCGTGAAAGGAAAACGAATCGAGGTTCAGTAAGTCAAGCAACATACAAATCTGCTGCAGAGGAAGTAATGTAAAAGAAAAAAAAAATCAGTTCAAAAAGTTGCACAATCTCTCAGATAATGAATTTTTCTGCCTGGAGTGCATGGAACCGTATTCTGAGAGCAAAGAAGATTGTCTACAGTGCATAACCTGCAAAGGTTGAGCACATATTAATTGCACATCAGAATAAAATATTTCTCTTTTCATTTTGAACGTGCCCATGAAGTAAAATTTAACAGAATAAAGTTTATTTTGTTTATTTAAATAATATAATTAAATAATAATAAACCAAAATTAAGGAAATAAAAGTTTTTTCATATGTACCTAATATTGTTTTTTATTTCTTTTAATATGTATGTGTTACAATTGACACCAAGGCTGTTACTTTTGACACCACTGTGGTGTCATTTGTAACAAAACAAAATGTCACCTTTTTGTCTATTTATTTAGAAAACCAGATATAGAAAGTCCAAAAATTGGTTACTAATCGATTGCCAAGACTTCATTTAAGTGTTCTACCAAATTTTGAACGTTAAAAATAAAATCTGTAGATATTACAGTGGTTTTTATCAAAAATGTTACAATTGACACCGCTCTCCCCTACCTATGTACATGTATAAGTAAGTACCACTAATGAGTCAGTGGTTTTTTTTGTATTTCTTGTGAAATAATTCCATGGACGACACTACTTAAAATTGTTTGGTAATCTTAGAGAACAATCTTGTTTGTGATATTATTAAGAATACAATAGCTATTAGTGCGGCTGCACACCTAGCAGATACGACACAGCAGATACGACATAAGAGACATAAGATATGTGTCGCTTGGAGACACGCATCGCTTGAGTACATTTTAAATTGCATTGAAAACACAAAACTGCTGCACACCTAGGAGATACGACATAGCAGACACTGACATTTGTCTTAAGCGACATAGCATGCTAGTCTGCTGTCGCTCGTGTCGAACGACATGTAAGATAAATTTAAAAATTATATTATACGTATACATTTGAAAGGAATGGTAATTCAAATAGTGTGTACATTATCAAAATTCTCTTTAATAATTAATTGAAGGAAAGGTTCTGTGGTGTCTTTATTGAAATGCCGCTGGTTCAGGAATTTGTTGATTCCCACATTGACAATGTGACAATGAATAAAACACAATGTTTTTGATATAAACTATTTTATTATTTGAACAAGGATGAGGTTGAACAAGGCACATCTAGATCATCAACTCCATATTCTCCGACTATTACTGACTCTTCATGGATTCAAACTAACTCGATTGACTTATCATCTCAACAAACTACTCATGACTTTCATGGAGGAATAGGAATAAATGTTGAAAATAGTTTGCCGTTGTATTATACAAAAATGTAGTTCAGTTAAAATAAAAATTTACATTTTTTTTTTTCAGTAAAAATATATATATATATATATATATATTATATATATATATATATATATATATATATATATATATATATATATATATATATATTTGAAATATTTACAGTCTTAATTTTATTTTCTTTCTTATTCTTAATTCACTTACCTTAAAGTTATAAGCAGCTTTTCGGATGCAGAAACAGCTAGTTTGTATTTAGTGTCCTGTTTTTCAAGAGCAGGTGACACTAATTCTAACAAAAAATTGAAACAGTCAGGGCTCATTCGATAGAATTCTTTAAATTTTGATTCATGGTGCGACAATTCTCTGCTAACTATGGTAGAACTGTGTTAAACATTATAAAAATTGTATGGATGTATCCAATACTCCCTCCTTTTCCTTTTTTTATTTCTTAAATACCAGTACATTTCGATAGTATCTTCCTCACTTGATGAGCTCATGATTAACACTGACTTGAAAAATTCCACTTGTTGTAGTGTCGTTCATGTCGTATCTCTCGTGTCTTAAGACAAATGTCTCCTAGGTGTGCAGATGCCATGTCTTAAGACAAATGTCTGTGTCTCTCATGTCGTATCTGCTGTGTCGTATCTGCTAGGTGTGCAGCCGGGCTTACGGTAATCGACAATATATATACACCACCGTCCAAAAGTTTGGAACCAAACATTTTTGCAAATTTCAAATTTTCTTCTTCAGACATTTTAATAAATTAGTTCGTAATTAAAATATGTATTAGTTCGTACCACATTAATAACTAAAAATTTTAAAAGTGTTTACATATTTTGTTGGTAGTCTCTCGTATTGTTTTTGATCAATACACGTGTTTTATTACCGTCTCGTTAATGACACAACAGACAACTGCGCTCTTAGCCCGGCTGCACAGCTAGGAAGTAAGACATGAGAGGTAAGATATGAGCGACGCAGACATTTGTCTTAAGACATGACATCTGCACACCTAGGAGATAAGACACGAGAGATACGACATGAAGGACACTACAACAAGGGGAATTTTTCAATTTGCTGGTAGTAGTTTTTCATGTCAAATTTGTGATATTACTTTTACAGTACTGTTTTAGGGCATAATTGCATAAAAATGGATAATTTTTAACATAATTAACAAAATTAATTGTAAACGATACATTTTTTGGAACGTTTTTGGACTTACCTCCTTGGTAATACACAGTATTTGAATACGGTATTTGACAGTTTTTCAAAAAGTGTTTTAAATTGTCGGTATGCATCTAATATTACATTAAAAAAAATATTTTTGGGGGAAATTTACCATTTCTTTCAAATGTATAATATAATTTCTAATTTTGTTTTTTGTAGTAGTCTTAGTATAATTCAAAATACGATTAACATGTCGAAATAAAATTAATATTTTACACCAAATAAATGTAATTAATGTCTACCCACTGAGCAGGCCCGGACGAGAGGGTGGAGTAGGCGGCGTTGCAACCCCGGGACCCGTGTTTGAAGAGCGAGCCCGTAGCTGTTGATAGAGGGCCCACGAAAATGTTAAGAGTTAAAAGTTAAGTTTTTGCTCACAACTTATTTTTGGGAAGGAAATTTTTAGAAAATGCGTTTTTTTTCCGGGGCCCTGCCACTAGTTTCGACGTGGACTTAATTGGACTTTAAAATCTGATGGTATGAAGTTGAACAACTTTCTGTTAAAACAGGTGACAAACTATACATTCTATTCACTACTAAGGGAAAAAAGTAAATAAAATAATAAAATTTTTTTCATATTCAATATTTGAATTTGTTGTAATAAATTTGATTCTTCCCATACTTAAATTCTGCGAGTCCTACAATTGCTACAAAGCCATGCTTTGAGCTATAGTATGTTAATTCATATCTCATGTTTAGTGACCAACACTAAAAAGGTCACGGCAAACCGCTATGTTTTTCGCGGAGACATATATTAATAAATAAAATATTAAAAATTTGTTTTTGTTGGGCACACCTTTACAATAGATTTTTATTTTATTGTTACTGTCCAGACAATTTCTGCTAAGTTCGTGTTTAATTTTTTATTACTCTAAGACTCTATAGTCTGTACCAGTGGTGTTCAACCATTTTTATCATGTGAGGAATTTTTTCATATTATTTTGACAATCCTCTCGTGTTCACTAATATTTTGGCGTGCACACTCTCCTAACTAATAAAAATCTTATGGAACTTTAATGAAAGAATTTAGTATTATTTAATTAATTTTTATATATGATTTACTAAGTTTGGGTATCTGATTTACTTCAGTGATTCCTAAATGTATTATAGCCATGGATCCCTCTCCCTGTCTTACAGTCAAAACCTAACAATTAACCATATAACACCAAAATTACAAATTTAATTTTTATAACAGGTAATAGGTTATCATTGCACCAAATTTCGTCAAAATCCGTCCAGTAGTTTATGAGTAATGTGTGCACAGACAGGCAGACAAACAGAAAAAATTTAAAAATCGCTCTTTTGATATCTAAATTAATAACTACAGTGCCAGTATAATTTTCAAAAAATATTCCATGTACAGAAATGGTCTCGTTACAGTTTTATTATATGTACATATAGATTTTAATAAATTTATAGTCAAAATAAAAATATAGGTATATTTTCGAAATTTATCATCCGAAATTGGGTTTTCGGAATTTTGTTTACTTTTATTTTACTTGGAACGAGAATTAAATGATTATCTAGCTATTTTAACTTATAGAATAATGACGGTTACCTAATTTTTAAATTCTAGTAAAGAAGAAAACAGACCAGCTCTATATTACAAATTTTTATTTTATTTTTAACTCAACTTTTTTGATATTTTTTAATTTTTTACGGATTCCGTCAATCTGACTATCACTGACAATGAACAGATTTATTGATTAGATAATTTTAAAGAAAGATAAGATATAAAAACAATAGCAATCAATACACTCTAAATTTACCTTTATAAATCAATCTTCAAAATAACAATTTTTTGTATTTGAATATCTAGTAACCTGCTTTTCAACAATACGCCGCACAGAGGAGTATTTAGGTCTGATTTCTGGCCAAAATTATATTAGTGTATTTTTGCACTATCAACTGGTAAAATATATAATTTAGAAGTAAACAAACGGTTTATAATTAAAAAAAAATTATATAAAAAATTAGTTAAAATCGTCATCTTTTATCGTCATCTCTATAACTTTTTCTTCCATAAATGAAATTTTTTATCCAAATTCTTCATGAAGCATTGTCTAATAAGACCATAAAATTCTTCTCGAGAGAAAGCTTTCATTTCCCCTGATAAATCTGAAAGTGAAATAAGAAATTAGAAAAGCAACAATTGAAATTCAACAGTGTTAGAAATTCAACAATTGAAGCGCATATTTTTACTTAAAAATCAGCATAAAAAAATGGCGCAAGTATGCGCAAAATTTTCCTTCATGAACTTAATGTTAAACTTTGTACTACTAAGTATAATAAATTTTGCGCGATCTAACCCGACACATGAACAAAAGCTTCAAGTTTAAAAAATTCTATATAAATTACGTTATTTTGTTAAGACTAGCATAAACTACTAATATTTAGATGTATTAGATAATAGCATTAAAATTAAACATTAATAAATATAAGTACATATCTCCATCTTCAATATCCGTCATGAATTTTCACTTAATATTACCAACAGACATCGCAAACGTAGATTAAAACACCGTATATTGAAAGTACCAAAAACAGTAAAGTAAGTAGTTTTTAAACAGTGGATTGCGATTGTCGTAGACAGACCGGCGCGGTTGTCTGGTAGTTTAATTGTTCTGTTTATGACGCAATGGTAATCTAATTACATAAAAAAGCAGCTTTAAACCCAAAGTAATAGAGTTGAGAATATCGACTTTTGGCCAGGTTTGACCATACAATACTCCACTGTGTGCCGGTAATATTTTTTTGAACGAATTCAATGTTTTTAACATGCATACGAGGCTGTCACAATAAAAAAGATACGCCGATACTATGAATAACGAATAATATAGTGCTAGCTAGGCCAGGGCAGTGTCAAGAAGATAAAGCATAATCAAAATTAATAGATATGAATGAAACCAGTTTTAGTAATCGTATAGTCAGACGTGTGTGTATACAAATGAGCGACTCCATCGACAATATCCATAACAAAAGAGAGAAAGAACCCTTTTTTTTTTTTGTATACAACGTAGTTAAAACGGAGATCGTTTGCCATGAATTATCGAATTAAAATATCCGAAATAATGTCAAAGATGTTGAGCAGTGTTTATTTAAATATTAATTTTGTCAGTTTTTAATAAGGGGCATCCATAAAATACGTCTCGTAAAGATCACGTAGTTTTACATTTTTCTTTATTACATTTTCTTCAACACCCTACCTAATAATAAGTCATAAAACCCGAAACTCTCCACCGAAATGAATTATTAGTAGTAACATATAAAAATTATGTCAAAACAATTTCATTCATTCATTCATGGAATTTTGATGTAGTACAAAATTATTGTAAATTATTGAGAGTTAAAGTATTTCATATGATTGTACAACATCTTAAGATTGTTGTGTCAAAATTTGAAACAAATCGGAGTAAAACTAACAATAAGAATAGAAATTTGAGCGTTTGTTGCTCTGATACGTTTTTGTATCCCTCCAGCAGGTACGTGGGTTTGTGCTCTCGGAATCCCTGAATTCTTTTAGTCATGGATGGGTCTTTGTAAGTATACTAATGTATACTATAACCAATGACGTAGGTATGAAAAAATTTCTCATATTTAATTTTGGATTTTCACGTATACAAAACTTTAAAGCGATTTTCTGAAACTTGTCATTTTTGAAACCGGTGAACAGTTTAAACCAAAATCTACTCGACCGATTGTTTTGAAATTTTGTATACAGCTTCCTTACATAAATGACCAGGTATCCCTGGGAGCTTTATTTTATTTTTCATAATTATTAATTTTACAATAACAAATAGGTCAATTTTTTAGACAAAAATCGGTGTTCTCACTTCTAAGTGTCACCAAAAATTAAAAAATCGAAGAAAAATATCCTCTCATGGATACCCTAGGAAAGAGGTTATCTAATGATATTATTCATTTTTTTTATTTCGGATAATCCACTCATGAGTTATGTTGTTCACCGACAGACAACTTTTTTTCGTGGTGTCTCCGAAGATTTGCTGCCATTGCGTTGGCTTAGTTATTTATATTTTGTTTCAAAAAATTAAGGAAGTGTTGTTCGTATGTTGTACACTAGCGGAAATAATTAAAGGATCAATAAAAAATTCCAAATTTTTAGCGATTTTTCAAATAGCTATATCTTCGTGAAAAATGGTCGTATCGGAGTCGTAAGCAAAGCCATTTAAAGCTGGAAGTTTCTAGTTTCGAGATCTTGCGATAAAAAAATTTTCAAAGCAACGTGTGTGGCGCAATCCTAATAAATACACTGAAAAAAAATTTTCCAAATTTTGTCGGTTTTTTTTCGGTTTACAGACTTGAAAAAAATATTTCCGACTTAACCACCATATGGACCGGATATCTTGTTCATTCAGCTTTAATTTGCTTTTTTATAGACTTTTACGACCTGAGATATCGGACTTTGAATGGAAAAGGATCTTTCCGTCTTTGACGATATTTTTCTCAGCAACCAATGATCACAAGAAAAATTGAACGGCTGTTTTAAAAACTCGAATAAATTCTTTACAAGGATTAGCAATTGTTTTTTCAGAAAAAAAAATTTTTGCATACTTTACATGAATTTAAAAAATCTAGAAAAAAAGAGCTTTTGGTGGCTCTTTGGAAAATCAAGCGCGGAATTAAAAACTTCGAGAAAACCACTAATTTCAAGTGTGCCTTTTACAGTTTCATATACCCACAAAAACCCCACCGAGTTTCATTTTAATCCATCCAGCCATTTTTGTGTATCATTCGATTGAATTTTTGAAAAAATTAAAGGATCATTTTTTTGATCTTAAACTTTCCTAATCTTCAACAAAATGAAAAAAAAATTTCTCACCTTTTTTCACATTTTTATCAATAACAGTATTTAAATTTCGAAATATATTCGCCTATAACAGACCTCATCCACATCATTATTTATCTGTATCAATACTTCTGTACTAATTACAATACTTATTTTACGCTGTTTTATGATGATAATGACGGCCAAGGAAAGTGAGAGGGGGAAAGATTTGGATGGTTTGCGTCTGTAGCCGACTTCTTTATAAAGGAACTATATCAATATTCATCCGCAATTATGACGGGGAACTACAGAAAACCTTCACAAGCATGGTCGGTTGGGGGATTTGAACTCTCGACCTATCAATCGGTAAGTATCAGTGCCTAAGCGCGTTCGACCGCTTCGCTGGTTTCAAAGTGTATACATATATATTATTTGGATTTATTTACTTCATAAAAAGAATTCTATGTGATACGTTTATGATACCCTTCCAAGAATATTAATATTTTCGTATTTTTGTTCTTACATTAGAATTTGATAAAATTATATTTTACTGATTATCTTGACAAGTAATTTATATTTTCAAAAAGAATAATTACATCAAATTTATCAACTAAAGCTATTTAGCATAATATAACCATTTAAAAATTTTACAATTTTTGTATAAATTTCTTGTTAACATTCCATTCGTATCTACTGACCACGACAGCGCAGTGAAAAAGGATTGACCATATTTTAGAATTTTCCTGCTAAATGAAAAAAGACGTAAACAAAGAAGAAGCTACCGGAGCCAAAATTAGTCTCTTCTCTATCATGTAGTATGCAAAAAAGTATACGAAAATCGAATGTAAACATTAAAATAATAAAAACAAGCAAACTCGTTGCATTTTACGGTACTACGGTGACATTTGATAAAGTAATATTAACTGTATTAAAGATTTTGTTTATCTGGTTTGCGTAAACTTAACATTTCATGGTAACCTATATATCGGTACACAATGAACACCTATTATACAACAGATATAAACAAATACATACATCGTACATCCAAATCACCTACCAAACAGGTAATTTTTTCTCATTAAATTTATTATTCATTAAATATTCCGATCCGGTAAGTAAATAAGAAAAAAAAAAGAAAACAGGAATCAAAAAATAATATAGACCAATCAACAACCGACAATCGAATGATGCAAGTAAATGTTACGAAAACTGTCGAATTAAATTGATAAAAATAACTCTAATTACATATATTTAAATGTAGTAATAGAATTATGTTGTAAATAGCCCAGTAAACATGTAAGATTTTTACCTAAATTGATTGAAATATAGATGTATTGGAATTTTGATGGCGAGCTATTTTCTGATATTTTATATACATAAAATATATAAAGTCCTTCTTTTAGGTTGAGAAATGAGATCTTATAAATGATTCCAAACGAATGTTACATGAAAATGTCATTTCATGTCTTGTAAGCAATTTGATAACAATTTTTTCTTATAAGTATGTTGAAACACCTGTATTCAGGTCTAGTAAAAGTGAATTGTATATTAATATTTTGACTGTGATAACTACATCATAAATAATATTGATAATCGATACGAAAAATTTTTTAAAAATGATATAACTATAATAAATAATAAAATTATTAAAACTTTGAAAGTTTTTAAAAATATCATTTGGTTAAAAACAACACTACAAAAGATCGCAATATTTGTGACGTCATAAAGGTAATATGTCAAAAGTGTCAAAATTATCAAAATTTAGTAGGAAAAATTATTGGTGGTTGTTTCATTGATTTCGACGTTCCAAATCTTGAGGGACATTTTTTCCGGATTTATTTTTGTATTGCTATCACAAAGTGGTAAAAAGCTCGATATTTCATTAGTTTCGATATTTCGACAGCGAAGTTTATAGCAAGCAATAATTTGGATAAGAACAACAACTTCAGAGCAACAATAATTTCATAGTAACAATAATTTCATAGCAGCAATAATAGTAGAAGAGCTGCTGGCCGATTTGCGATAGTCATTTCAACACGCGTTAAATTAAGAGGATAGGATCTTGGATACTACTTTACACAAAAATTCAGTTCTGGCAAGTCTTTTCGGCCGAGTTGAATCGAATAGGCTTGCCAGAACTGAATTTCTATGTAAAGTAAGTATCCAAGATTCTATCTTCTCAATTTAACGCGTGTTGAAATGACCATCGCAAATCGGTCAGTAGCTCTTGGTCTATAATCTATTTGAAAATAAAAAGACACTAATGTAACCATGTTCAGGACATATAATCTTTATTACGTCACATAAGCGCTCGAAAACTATCGGCCCGTTATCGATTCTAAGTTTAAAAATTTATTTTTAATTTAATATAACTTATTAATTATTACGTTTAAAAAAAAAAAATAAAAAGAGTTTCCTTAGAAAAATTATATATGATCTTTCCATTTATAACAAAAAAAATTTTCTTCAAAAACCTAATTGTACCTAACAATTTTCCACTTTTTCCCGAGCCATTATATATATGTACAAACTAAAAAATTCTTGCATAAACCAGATAAACAAGGCAAAATTATTCATTAAAAGAAGTTGTTTTAAAGGGCAGACAGGAAGCAGAAATCATATAACAAGAACATCAAAATATACTATTCCGTAAAAGTATGACTGGTAATACGATATATGCAATACCGTCTAGTATAAAACTTTACTGAAAAAGTACAGCAATCCTCTTTTATTAGCTTATAGAAGCTCACAGCCCATCACAGCCTACTAAAAAGTCAGAAAAAAACACCATCTACTATTTTTAAGAGGTTAGGGCCGTTAGCGGTAGTCAGCAGTGTGAAAAATTAAGTATTTTAAACAATTTTTTTTTTAACAGTAGTTTAAGGGGAGGTTTACTCGAGAGTCCTTAAAAATTATGTATTTTTTTAGAATTTTTTTCACAAGAACGGAAGTAAATATCAATTTCAAATTTTGTGCACATATTTATTAAGTATTAAACTACACAAAAAAAAAAAAATTTTCAAGGGAAAATATAAAAAAGTGTCCATTTTATAGATAGTGCAGTGTGACGATCCGAAAATCCAATGCCTTGTTGGTGGACATCCTAGCGCCGGTAATAAACCACCAAAATCCAAAAACAAAAAAGATTTATAAAATATATGAAGAGTACCGGCACCTATATCTATAATATCAATAAATTGTTGAAAGAAAAAAAGTGGCGGATGTTTGAACTTTTGATTACGATTTTTGTCTTATTTTTCGCTCTTTAAAATAAATTTAAAAATAAAAAAAATATTGAAAGTGTATCGAACTTAGGTGGAGGTGCCGAAGAATTGAATTATCTTTAAAATAAAAAATTAAAAAAAAGGATCCATCGAATAGTTTTTGAGTTATCGTGTCCACCAATTCCAAAAATGTAGTTCCGAGATATTATAAAATATATATATATATATATATATATATATATATATATATATATATATATATATATATATATATATATATATATATATAAAGAAACGTATTTTCAAAATTTTATATTTAATACTCATTATTGCGTGAACTACGTTTTTTGAATTTTTTTTATAGAAAGCTGGATTCGGTGAATGCGCAAGAATCTTGTTTTTAAATTATTTTCAGTAAAATCATTTTGGGAACATATTCTACATATAATTTGCTATCAATTTCGGCGAAATAATAAATCGATTTTTTTATCAAACCTCAAGTAAACCTTCCCTTAAATTACTTTCAGCAAAATCACTCGGGGAACATATTCTACACATAATTAGCTACCAATTTCTGCAAAAAAAAATCGATTTTTTTTAACGACTCTCAAGTAAACCTCCCCTTAATTTATTTTATAAAATAAATAATACAGAATTATTATATTATGTTTTAACTTTATTTGACAATAATTAAAAAAAAAAATATATTTATTGTAAACCAAGTTATCGCCATGTTTTTGGACCCCGTCCGAGAAGTCGCGTTTCACGGTGACCAACTGGTTCATCTAAAATTAGTCAAACGAAAAAAATTGTTAGTTTAATAATTGATCTAAGCTTGTGCCCGATCGAAGCTTTTTATTTATTTGTGAAAATACACAAAATGGCGGCCTCTAATAATTTATTTTTGGATTTTCAAGGAAAAATTCATAGTTTATTTTCGACAAAAAATACCAATTTTGATTTAAAAGAAAATCTTTCGATCGGGCACTAGATTCGAGAGTACACTAAACTAATGATTTTTTTTGTTTGATTGATTTTAGATGAACCAGTAAAATGTTGTAATGGTCACCGCAAATTAAGATTTTTTTTAATATTATTGTAAAGTAAACTTAAAACTAATATAGTGAGCCCGTATTATTTGGTTTATAAAATAATTTAAACTACTGTCAAAAAAAAATTATTTAAAATACTCAATTTTTTCAGATTGCTGACTACCCGTAACCCCTTAAAATATTTACAATATAACATTACAGTAAGAAAAAGAATGTGGATTTTACACCTTATCAAAGAATCAAGCGCTGATTAATTCCCATGCCATTAGCATTTAACATTCCAACCATTTGTTTAATCTTATATTGATTAGATCAAAAGCCGAAATTTAAAAAACAAATTTTCTAGTTATTAATTAACATCACAGATGTCGATTGTGATTTCAATTGACTTTGACAAATAACAAATTTAAAATTACATTCTTGTTAATCAGAATCAATTCTAAATGCTACCAATTTTCAAAAACTATTTTCTCTACACCATGATTAATTCAATATATCAATACATGTCAAAATATTCACATATAATAAATTTTATGTTTGCAGTCAACACCGGCCGAAGTCAAATCAAAAGAAAAAAAATTTGGACATTTATTTTTAATATATCAATAATCAAAAACAATATCAAATTTCAAAATTCATTTATATTGAATTTAAATTCATTAGTCAAAAATGGTTTTTGAGTTGTAATTTTTGTCTATATCTGACAAGTGGATTTAACCAAGTACTCGTCTGTATTTCTTTTTTTATTGTTATTTATTTTTAATTTTTTCTTTTGGTAGTTAGGTACTAAAATAAAATAAAAAAAATGAAAGAGATTTATACGTTTTTTTGATTTGACTAATATCAAATGTAATACATGAAGATTACTTCAACACACGGTGTTCCAAAAAAGTATAATTTTTTTTATATAATTCTAAAACTATATTCAATTAAGTCAATTTTCACTTTCGAAAACTGAAAGACATTAACTATAACCGAATCACTTATGTCTCTTTTTAGATTATACAAATGTTTTAATAAAATTTTATTAATCTAGTGACAAAGGGTCTAGCAGGTTAAGATAGGGAAAACCCAGAGAAAAATTTCCAAAATATGTTATGATATCAGCGAGTAACAAATATAGGTACCATTGACACATATTCAGCCTCATCATTCTCCGTTCTTGAGATAACTAACCAGAATAATATATGCTGGAGGGGATATTTTAGAAAATTTTTTTTATTCCAAAACTATTAATATCAGGCTAAAGGACCCTCCACATTCTCGCCGAGGTTGTACGAGTCGAGAATGTAGAGGGTCATTTCGTTGCGCCTCGCGATTGGTGTTTTAATGCTATTCATATGCCTCAGCCAACCTCAGCGAGGAGCTCGGCGAGGAACCTCGTCCAACCTCGACGAGAATGTGGAGGGTCTTAACAAAACCAAAACTGTTTGTTAGATTATACGTTACTCCATATTCTATACTGTTTACAAAATTTTCTAGCTATTTCTACTAAGAAAATTAAAAATTAACGCGTCTCTGAAAAACATCGTTTTGAAACAATATGTACTGCTCATTGAATTCGATGATTAAAGTTACTGCCTACCAATTAATTTAAAAAATATGTTTTATTAAGTGAAGTTCTCTGATAAAAGGTTTCCATATTTTAATTCTAACTTTCTAAAATAAATGGTTGATTTGGTAGTTGTAAATACAGTGTTCCTTCTCAGTAGTTCCGCAAAATGAAACGAGGGGAATAGCTTTTCCAGGAATTGTTGTTTCCCCACCGAATTCCAATTGCTCGCTAACAAGGTAATAAATTTCTTTATGTCTAAATTCAGAAATTGTAGTTCAATAATTTATGATTGTGTCAAAATTGAAAATTTTTCCAGGAGCGTCAAAACAAGTACGGGGGTTTAAAAATAATAATGTTACTTAAAAATTTAAATTAATATTTACAGTATAGCACCGATAATGGAAACATCAGTTTTGGAAATTTTTTGAGAGCATCAAATTAGTCAACATCACTTTTGGAAAGTTGTATCAAAAATGTCAAGTACATAAATATTAAATACTTGACATTTTTGATGCAACTTTCCAAAAGTGATGTTGACTAATTTGATGCTCTCAAAAAATTTCCAAAACTGATGTTTCCATTATTGGTGCTATACTGTATATAACCATGTAACGAAACTCTAGTGGTTTACGTTTAACATATGTATAGATATGCTGATATGCATAATTGTACTATATGAGTATAATGTACCTATGTACGGTATTGGACTTACAATTAGGTATAATTACTTAAGGTATATCATTTTCATTATAATCATCTATATATGTACGCAGTTAACAAGTTTATTTTATTTCTTCTTTATTTATTTTTAAAAATCTAATTAACATTATTAATTAAAAAGTATTGACTATTGTGTAACCTTTTTCTTTTACTGATCAAATATGTATCTCCTCATAAAATTTTGCAAGAATACGCTCGCATCTCTAAATGTATTTTTCTAATTTAATTTTTATACCTGCATGCATAACACCGATATATGTCACATAATAATTTATGTCTATCTGTTTACATAATGAGGACACTAATTGATACATATCAGTGAAACAGTGGAACAGTATAAACAATGCTGATCAGTTAGTCGAATAATGATGTTACAAACTTAAATTGCCTTACTATATTTATTCAATTTAGGTAATTTTTCTTTCATTTAATATAAACAAAACATTTTTAGCTCTTATGAAATAAATATTATAATGTGGCAAAGCGGGGTAACGATCGAGTCTCAAACTGGGGAAGCGGAACTATTGAGAGCGGAAATATTCAGAATGCCCACTGTAATTTGCAATATACTTAGGTACGATGATAATGACCTTTGCTGGAATTCTTCTCTTCTACAAAATTTTTTCTCACTTGAAAATTTTCTGTATTCACAAGCCAACGCCGGATACAAATTACATTTTAACACAACAGTTTGTAAAAAAAATTGAGTAAAAAAACCAACAACAATTTTTTTTTGTGACCTCCTGTACCTACACGTATAATAAGTCAATCATTTGTCTTACATCATAACTCATTATTTTTATTTGTCTGTCTTGTTAACCTTTCTTTTGGACGTAGCCAAGCTATTTTTAAAGTAGGAAAACAAGACAAGTAGATATATACATAGACAATTTTCTGTATTAGAAATCATAAAAAAAATACCGATAGACATAATTTCTTAAGTAATATATATTTTTTTCCTTTTGTCATAAATTTTTTTTCGAAATTAGTCAGTAATCAATCATGTTACTGTATATCAAACATTCGTATTTTGTTTTATTTTTGTGAAAAAAAGGAAAAGAAACAAATGAACAACAAATAAATATAAATGTGAAAATCAATTATTTTTAACATTTTAGCGTTAATCAGTGTTTAAAAAAATATATAACACTCAGAAATTGTAACGCTCATCTATATCGCTTGTTAGTTACAACACCGAAAAGTATTAATCTCTACTAGTACGAACAATGTATAAACATGCACTTATACGGATTTTATAAATCGGTGTTCATTAACGAACTTGTGTTATAATCTTTTGATAAAAGGAATACACCGATAGCGGCAGAGTGTGTTGAAATTTTAAGTTCCAGATATTATTTCTTATCTTTATTGCGTTCATACTAGCTATACTAGGTACCTATATATTAAATTTTCAAAAAATCGTGTTTTAACGTAAGTATTATGAGATTTTAATGAATGTTAACACCACACTAAAAGTGGACGATAAAAGATTTTTATCATTAATTTTTATTATCATAATTAACAAGTTAATAATTAGTCGGTTAATTCATTTATTAATTTCTTGTTAATTACAAGACAAAAACCCTTTTAAGAAGTATTCATTTAAGACATTTAAAAGAAGGTTTATTATTAAACAAGTCCAGTGAAATGCTCGTTTACTAAAATGTTGACTAATTATTCATGTTTTACACCAAATATATCTAAATTCTAAAGTAATTATATGTTTATTTTATTTTTTCGTAGTTACATCAGGTAAATGTAAATAAATACAGGTTCGAGCAAACTATTTTTATTTTAAGGGGAGATTCGTCAAAAAAAAAGAAAAAAAAAAACAAATATAATTTTTCTTTTTTTATAAAAAAAAAAAAAAAAAAAAAAAAAACAAATATAATTTTTTTTTATAATTATGTTCTTTAAGGTGTTAAAAATATTCTCCTAAAACTTTATTTAAAATAAAAAATTAAAAATCAAAAAGTTATGGGCATTCTAGTGCGTGCACTTTACTATAGTTCGTGGATGTTATAAAACTTTAAGTCCTTTTTTTCTGGAAACTATGTTTTTCAACATGATTCAGAACATCCGGAACCATCAAGGTGGAAAAATCTCGCAGTGTCGATTTCAACGTCATTTATATCCAGCTCATTTTTAAATTAAAAAAAAATTCTGTAATCTCAAGACATGTAGGATTAATATTGTATATTTAGTTTTTTTAAAAAATAATTATTTGTATAAAAAGATTGATAATATTAAGGGTCAATTTTTGATATATTTTTGCCAAATTCCCCCTTAACCGTAAATTACTACCATAATTTTTGCGATTTACTTACCACACAGGATATTCAAAGAAAAAATTGAATTGTGCCGATAAAAAACAACAGAAGGGCAATGTTACAACTAGTATTAAAGATTCGTACAAGAAAACTTAGCAAAAGCTCTCCGCAACCCCTTTTAAATTCCAAAAATATAACCACGCATAGGTGTTTTTTCACCCTTTGTAGTACTCCACGGTAAAATAAAAACAAAAATATGGATATTTGATATTCTTTCACCTGAAGTAAATGTGGACAGACGACTTCTACAACTACGTCAAATATGAAGTCGACAATGGTAGTAATTTAGAAGAGAAACGGCAGTGATACACATAAAATTCCTCAAACATTTATCCTGAAATGAATTATGTATCCGCTACCCAAATTCATAAATCACCTGCTAAATACAATTAGGGGCAAAAATGTAAGTCAAAAACATAAAATAGTCATAAATCATTTTAAAATCCGTATACTTACATGTATCTAATGAACATCAGAGACATTTTGTTATTTCTTTGTAGCCACAATCAGAATCCCATATAAAATCATAAAATATCAGTTGATTATTTAACTATAATTAACTTGTTTATAACAAAACAATCGCCCACATAACGCTAAATTAGTTAAAAAATGAAAAGGCCGGGAAATATTATTTTTCGTTTCATAAATCTGTATTTAAAAAGAAAAAAATAAATTATTTCAAAATGAGAAAAAAAAGATTTTTTATTGTTGTCTTAAGAAACGGGAAATAAATTATCTGTATGATATACGACTAGGAATAAAAAAAAAGAATTATTAAAATTGAGAAAAAAAGATTTCGTGGTAGACGGCAATTAAATAAATGAACTATCTACATTTTTTTCAAAAAGATTTTTAAACACAATTTTAAATAAATGTTTTAAATTCTATTGTTATAAAGAATTCAATTTATTTGTTAAACACGGAAATATTGTTACGATTTGAATAACACATATTCTAAAACAATTTCTCAAAGTATTACATATGATATTTTGAAGTAGGGTTGACCGGGGTAATTGTGAATTGGGGCAATTGTGAACGGCGCCTATAATTTCCAAAATAACATTAATATTGTTAAAAATCAACTCTTAATATGTTTCTCTGTCCTTTCTTAATATGCTACTAAAATTTCATAACAATTCTCCAATATTAGTATTTTTTTTTTTTTTTTTTTGAAAAAACCCTTGCAAAATTTTAGGTATCTTACTTCGACCAATCCTCAAAAAAAAATTTTTTTAACTACATTTTCTTTTTTTAAAAGGTAAGAAATGGTTAAAAGTACTTTTAAAGAAGTGGTCTAAGCCATGAGAGGGTTGCTTATTAATTGCTAAAGAAATTGGACAATTTATCACCAATTCACAATTACCCCATGAGTTTAAAATTGTGGGGTAATTGTGAACGTCATTCACAAATGCCCCCATTCAGTCAAAAATTTCAGTAGTGTCCTTTTCAGAGTTGAAAATTTTGATGAAGGTGCCGCTGACAACGGAAACTTGTACAAACAATATAAAAAAAATTGTTGTTTTTTATTCATGTAAACTAAAATGTATTTCCTTGAAAAAGTCTTTTTTTTCTATTGGTTTTTGGTACGCAACAGCTTAGGTCATATGTACCCTTGTAATGTGCTATTGAGTTTTGAGGCTGGAATGGTTATTGATGGATAATGCGGTATGGTAGTGTAGATGACGTATCTCCCCCGGTTGGTACCCAACTCACAATCTTATCAACCAAGAGCGGAGTTGCTAGACACTAAACCAGCTCGGGGTGAAAAAGTCTTATTTTCCTTGTTTTTGTGTGAATACATCGAATTTTTTGATTTTTTATATGATAAAATGGCAAAATACCATCAAAATATCATTTTTAGCTTGTAATAAATTTGTTCCTACAATTTTTGTTATTTTTCTTTAACCTTGATTTTTTGTAGAAAGAAATTGTGACCGCTAAAGTATGATGAAAAATTTGAAAGTGGAGTAAATGTGAAGAATTTGAGTTGGGCTTTACTCTGACGTACCACACTTCTCTTGTAATCCATTCTAAATAATTTTTCTGATGGCATTCACTTTTACCCCGAAATTCATAAGATTTGCAAAACCGCACGGGGGAAATGTGAATGGCTTATAAAATTTTTGTTTTTCATACGAATTTGCTCAAAATTTGTGTGGTGCATCCTGAATAATGTAGAATTAAAAGTAAATCAACCATAATGTGATACATAAAATAAAAAAATACTTAAAACAACGCTTTTATCTCAACTCATGAAAATCCATCCACAATTACCCCGGTCAACCCTACAAAACATAAGAATTATTATATAATTTGGAAAGTCGTGGTGTATGTGCTTAATGATGTCGAAAGGTTGAATATGGAACTACTTTTGAATTTGAATTTTTTTTTTGGTAAGACAATGAGATTGCAGTAGCTAGAATACAAATATTTTAGAATTCCACAATTTTTTCTTCTACTTTTTCAAAATTTATCACAGAAGCAACACTAACGTTCCTATCTCTGTCATTTTGATTACCGTATCTTTATCTAACTGTAGTCTACGTTTCTGCACTTTTCTTAGTTCCTTTGAAAAGATAAGTACAGTCGAATGCCCGTTATAAGGAATTTAAGTACCCCCACTACCGTGCACTTAATTTTGTCGCTCGACTATTCCCTATAAGACTATTTCATTTTAACGTAACATTCCTAAAGTCAGTTTATAATTTTGGTAATTTCAGCATAGTCTTATAAGAAGGAGTGGTTTGGCACAAGACTCGAAAAAGTGATTAACTGGGGGGAAGTTGTAAATGCAGATTGAGGGGAAGAGTCTTATAAGGAACACTCTTATAATGTGTATTCAACTGTTGTTATTACATTGTTGTTATATTGTAATTGTTAAATTGTTTTTCCTACATTTCCTTTTTGGACATTGAAATTAGAAATCACTTTTAAAGTGCTTTTGGAACGATTCCTTTTCCTACTAGAACCTACAAGCCTAACCTTTTGCCGAACCTTTAACTCTGAGTTAAGTTCTAAAAGGGTTTAACTGAAAGGTTGACTCTATGTACTCTATGAATTTATACAATACTAACACCCCGTTGGTTAAGTAGATGCTTGCTTTTGCAAATCCAAATTCTGCAATTCTTGTTAATTTTCAAAAGTTTTATTCTTAAGTTATGTTCGTAACTATAAAAGCAGATTAACTACAACATTTGCTGAAAAGTATGAATATTTTCCGAAAACAATTTCCGGAAAAGTTACGAAAATCCTAATCATAATTAAAATAAAAGTTCGCTCCTAATCAGTGTCCTTATAAATTTGCCGTTAGGTTAGCCGACACTGATTTAAAAAAAAAAAGTGTTAGTGTCATCTTAGCTTTGTTACATTGTTGTTTGTTACATCTGACAAATCTATTGTAAGCTTAAACACGTAACACATTGATCTGATTTTATAATTCTTAAAAAATAAATACTTAGCTGGAATGAACAAAAAACAAGTTCTGCCCATTGTCGGAACTATATAAGTTGAAAGTTACCCCTGAAACCATCGACATTATCAAATCTTTATAACCATCATCACCAATGTAACACAAAACCACATTTAGCAGAAAAAAAATCGTTAAAAAATTTAATAAAATTACCTTTAACTCGTAACCGCTATTAAAATAATTACGTAATTGTTTCTGACACTATTTCAAACTGGAATAATATCCTTTTTCGATTAGGTACCTATATCTTTCTCTTTTTTTATTTAATAAAATGAAAATAAATATTTGTTAATAGAATTATAGCTACGAGTAATAATTCCGATTGTATAATTATGTGAGATGAAAAATGTAATATTTGAATTATGATTATATATTAAATTATAACCGCTTCTAGTTGGTAAGTGTTTTGAAATTATTATTAATGTAAAGATACTTTAGATAGGTGAAAACATTACATATAGTATTGGCGTTACTAAACATAATATTATACATATACCTGTATATTGGAGCGATAACTATGTTAATAATTTTTAAACTGACAGTTCGGAAATATTCTTTTAATCATACAATTATATTACAGTTTATATAGATGAGCTGCTGCGTGAAGGTATTCCCGCATTATTACATTACTAGCATGAGCGCATGTCATAGACATACACAAGTGAGAATTAGGTATAAAGCCACCATAAAATAAGATGTTGACTACGAATGGGAACTTAAATTATACACAATTATTACTGTAAAATGGAATGTGTAGGAATTTAGGGGTGACTAGGTACAAAAGTTTAAAATTTTTAGCACGACTTAATATTATTTTTCTTGAATTTGTATCTGTTGCTTCGTTTTATTTTGAAGTATAAATATTCTTGTGGCCAGTAAAGTTAGTCACGATCCAGCTTTAGTTGCTTTAATTCGGATCCGTACGGATAGATGGTTCCCATAAGATGATTTTGAGTCAAGACACACGAACCACGCCACGACCACGCGACAGCGACAAAATAGTGGCTGTTCTGTGGCCAGGTATGTATGCATGCAGTTTTCTTATGCAAACACAAATTTCAAGACACACGAGCCACAACTTGTCGTCGTAATCGGACATTCTCGCAATGTGTCGCCGTATTGTCGTTTTTAGTCGCTAAAACTAGCGACCAGTGGACTACTTATAAGCGACAGATACATACTACCAGTATTACAATGTCTCACGAACATTACAACAAATCGTTGAATAATACGACTCAAGCAGGTGTTTTGTAATTTTCTTAAATGTGAGTATTTTTTTTTTTTTTTTTTTGAGTTCTCTTGTTGGTCTCTTTTAATTGTTTTATTTATTTATTTATTTATTTTTTTTTATTTTCTTGAAAAAATGGCAATTGTTAATGAAGATTCCTTTGATACTGAATTATTTATTGAGGAAATTCGGAATTTACTTGCAATCTGAGATTACACATATTCGGAATATAGTAACCGTATAGAACAAGTAAAGGCATGGGAATATCTTTGCTTCAAATTTTATGAAAACTGAGAATAAAGAAAAAAAGAAAAATATATGTGCTAAGTGAAAGTTATTAAATAATTTAATACGTGTTATATATTTTTATACTGCCAGGTGTATGTGTCAAAGTAATATGTAGGTAACCGGATTTGTTTCGAATTAAGGTGCCGATTGCTGTTTACCCTTTATTTAAGTAATAAAAAATAACTGTTATAAATGAATTTTGTTTAATAGAATATACACATTTTTATGGAACGTAAAAACCGGTTGGTTAAGAATAAAAGCACAGTGTCATGTACTAGAAGCTCTCCTGCTGTTTGAACGTTGATTATTGAGTATTATTAGATAAATAAGCTATATAATTATTTAAACCTTTTTAGTTTTAGAATAATAGAAAAGAATTGAAAATTAAAAGAAATGAAGGCTGAAAAATTCTGAAATGTTTTATCAAATAATTTTAAAAACTGAATCTGCAAAAATATGTAAGACCAAAATACCGATATTTTAAAAGAAAAATTATTTAATAGAAGCATCAACTCTTTGATTAATTTTGTTTATTTTTATCCTAGCGTACCTACTTTATGCTGCAAAATTTTAAGTTTCTTAAATTTCAGTATCGATAAATTAATTATTGTATGAATAGTTAATGCAGACACTGTATATAACAAACAGTATTAGTGGCTTTGATGCCGCCTAGCAGTGATTGTACGTCATTCGGTCACTAAAAAGTGGCTCGCAAGTCGTCGTCTAAGACACACGAACGACAGTAAAACCATACGACAACGACAAAAAAGTGATCGTCGCGTGGTTCGTGTGTCTTGGCTCTTTGTTGATAATAGTCAGTCATCGTCGTTATTTAACCCCAGACAACAGAGTAACATTATTTCAACCCAAATATCATAATATCGTTAAATGTTTGCAACCGATAATTATTGATAACAAAATCAACATTTTAATAAACATAATATGTTACACTTACACTGGTTAAGCTTTTAAAATTTTCGTTATTATTTCGTTACGACCTACAGTTTACGAGCTACTTACGACCAAAATTTAGAATAACGAAAATAAGGAGGAGTGGTGACATTAGAGATCCACCTGTTATCTGAATGCCGGATTGTTTAATTTTAATTTATGTTAAATTCAATACAAGTTTGTGAATTTTCTTTAATAATAAAAATTCTTTATCGTAGCGTTAACTGGACATTAAAGTACTAAAATAAATACAATTTACTTCTATAATTTTTTCTGTTAATTTTTTATAACCATGTAAATATTAAGTGTGCACTCTTACATGACCCTTCCCTAACTCACCAATTTCACTACTACAGAATTGAATGTGTTTGATATTGTCTTTAGTAATCACCGGTATCTATAACTTTTTGCCTGACGTCAAGTTTTTGAAACAATAATTCGTAGGCCCAGCCACCAAGTACTTACTTATATAATTTACCAGATTTGATTTTGACGATATAAATAGGAATTCGTTACGAGTTTTCCGTTACTATTATTATCTTTTCTCCACCGACTAATGTAAAGTTTGCCGTTTAACGATTTATGAATGCGCCGAACACTTTTTCAAATAAATCTTCTGTAAATGAAACTAATATTTATAATAACACTTCCAACGATGTGAGATAATCACATTAAATAACATGTAATTTAAAATAAAAGAATGTTGAGATTCATTTTTTTCGATTTTTTGTTTTAATTTTGTTTCAGCATCGCAACAACCAATGGACCACAGGGTAAAAAACAATCATAATTATTTATTACCGTCAGAAGGCTTTCATCATTAAAATAGTAGCCAAATACAGAGGCTTCAATAAAAATCTTCAAACTGAGTGAATTTAATTAGATTATACATCTTAATAGGTTTAATGTTTATCCAAAAATATATAGTTTTTGTTCTAAAGGGTAATATTATCCCGTGTCCACAAATTCACAGGGGCAAATCATATTCTTTATATTTTGGTACATCTACCATCACACTAGCCCTTCTTAAAGGATTTTGATGAAAAATGATCAAAATATTTAGACTGAGGTTTCATTAGTCTAAAATCTTTTTTCATTGGGGTTACTTTATTTTTAATCGTAATTAATTTTAATCCAGTAGAATATGCTCTTCTGGTGAATTTGTCTCTTAAATGCGAAATTAAAGGTTACGAAAATTTGTCCATTAAAAGACGTTCTTGATGTAAGAAATTCATCTGTTTAAAACACCTCTTCGAAGAATATCATTACTGTGAAAATTATCACCCATATTTCCCATTAATATTTTTTTAATAGCCATCTACAAAATTGTATATTTGTATTGTAAAATACAATCATATTAAAGTACTTAACGTAGTTGCTCTGAGCAGGTACAAAAGTATATCTGAGCAAAAAAAATTTCTTTTATCAAAAATTAAATAATATATTAATATTCTTCAGTTAGTATATTTGTATACCACTTGTTTTTTTGAATTTCTGCGTGCTTCTGTTGTAGCAATTTAAAAGAATTGTTGAAAAAGCGTTGTAAAGACGTTGTAAAATGATGTTTTTAAATTATATTTCAAAACGGCGTGGTCAGTAATTTTTATTTCTTATTAAATGGGGTTTGTAACTTTGTATTAAATAATATTAAATTTTTATCAAATTCCTTTGACACATTTTCATTTTATTCAAAAAAAAATAAAGTTTTCTCATAAAAGCCCGTGTTAAAATTACAAAACTTTGAAATCGTTTTTCTCAAAATTGGGGTGGTTAATTTATTTGCGGTAAGGGCTCGTTAATTTATTAGTATTGGATTAAATAAATATCTAGAGAAGTTTCGTTAAAATCCTTTAAAAAAATCGTTTTATCGACCAACTACCTTAAGCTATTTACTGTACCACTATTGGACATCTACTCAAAATAATAAATAAAACTTATTTAATATTTATTTGTATTTTTTGTTCAACTATTTCAAAATCCATGACATTTAATTACAAGCTATAGTCATAAATCTTTTCTAATAACGTTACTTCAGTCTCTCAAAACTACCTACCTCAGTCTTTCAAAACTATTTACTTCAAGTCAAGAAATTACCAGTTAACTTCTCCAATGTTAGAAATTTTATAATTGGAAAAATCCAAAATATTTACTTTCAATTAAAAATTTCATTCTCATGTATGCCCCCCCTAAATCCCTAGTCCCTGGAAAATACGGCTATATACGTTTGTGAGTACAAGGTAGTACTGTACCCCTTAAAAATAAAAACGCGAAAACACGTACTTATGTAAAAGATTTAAATTATAAGTTTGAAAATATAACTATTGTAAGTGAATTTGTGAACGCAAGGTTACATTAATCCTAAAGCGTGAATACGTTTTTGAATACGCAGTGTTACACAAGTCGCAATAATAATAGTTTCTTCCCGCAAAACCTTTTTGTACTAGTATTCAATTATATGTTAATATGATAATCAATTCTACTCTTTATCGTGTAATATACTAAACACCTTGTATAATATTTAATCCGTGATATGTTTTCTTAATAACTTTGTTAATATTAAAACATATAAGAGACAATTTTATATGTATTTGTCTATGTGCGATATATATATATACGAAATACCCACTCATTGAGGGTTATTTTAATGTATAATGTACAGGTACAGTGAATCCTCTTTGACAAAATCAGCGCTATTCAAGGATTATTGCGATTAAACATCTTGCCTAAATCTAATTATATTGCTTCAAGCAAAAATCTAGAAACCAGTTCCTACACTGCACCTACAAAATTTGCTTTCCGTTCGAGGAGAATAAAATATAGTTTTCAAACCTTTGCTTCCAAATCATTACTCAAACATACAGCTCATTACAGTTTGTTTTGCTCGTCTAATTCATCTTTATAATTCTAGGCGACGATTAGCGTAGATCCTCCGAAAAGACAACTACAGTCGGACAGAAGCAGCGCAAGACTAAAATTGAATGTGGGCAAGATCGAGCCCTTATTTTGATTTTCCGAAAAATTTGTTCTTAATTAGTTATGAGCAAAAAAAAAAAAAACGCTTTAGTCACTTTTGGGAGGCCTCTTTTCTTTTTAAAAATTAAAAACGTCTCCCTTAAACTTAACTTAGAAAAAACCTCCCAAACCTTAGTCAATTTCTACCAGTTTTCTTACACATGCCAGACCTCCCCGCGAGGCTATAGACGGTTGCCCACGTCGCCTACCCTTTGCGCCGCCTCTACAGCCGAATAACTTCTAAACACTAATCCTCACCATTTTGCTTATCATTCACACTCCATCCACCCCAAAATTATCATATGCTGCTTGCACCTGAAAATTACTTTATAAAGTTTCCGTTTTGTCTGATGATTTTTTACGATGTACACTTTCGCGGCAAAAACGGTTAGAAATAACTACGACAATTATGTAACTGTCATATCTGACTTAAACTGTTCGACTTGCATTTGTACGAATTCGTTATTCTTTGATATTTTAAATTTCACACACCAAAGAATAGTTTAAAATAATCGGAACTACTAAATTGTTTTAAATTTATGTACATACAATAATTTCCATTAACATCATTAATAAATTGAGAATTAGAAGGAAAAGGAAGGAACTCTGAAGTCACCGCTATTTTCTGCATTTACCTGCAGGAGGGGAAGTGGACAACTAATTGAAATTTTGTTCTACCGGAACGACTTCCTATATTTTTCTTCGAATGAATTCACATTCGTACTGGTACGGGAACAGACCCAATATCCATCAATGTTCAACCACTTTATCTTACAAATTTAAAATCTACAGACGTTTAGACACCTTCGTTTTACTTAACAAATCAAACCAACTGCGGGAAAAAATTATAAGATCAATAACAAAAATACGCCAATAAACCCGCAAAAAAAAAGTGAAGTGATCACCTAATCAAAAATCATAACGAAAATTACAAAACAAAAATTAAAACAATCAAAAAATGGTCAAGTTTTGACTAGTTTCGGCATATTCAATGCCATTATCAAAAAACATCAGACTTCAAAAATCGCAGTCTAAAATGCTCAACTTTGACAGAAAAAGTTGAGGTCAAATTGTCAGAAAAAGAAGATAAATAAATCAAAGCCAGAAAGAACATCAAGAAAAGATAACAAAATTAATGTCAAAAAAGCTGTGAAAAGAATACAGTAAATTTAATTGAACTTGTAGTTAATGAAAATTATCAAAACAGTTTTTGAGAGGACAACATCTCTTTGTTTTAAACGACACACGCCCTGTAGATGATGCAACATATATCTAAATTATGACCAAAATACGAATTACAGAAATATTTTAAATAAAATTTTTTAATATAAAATTTGAAAAACGTTGACATTTTAACTAAAAATGCAGAAAAAACGTTGAGATAATAAAAAACAAATTGTAGTTACGATAAAATTAAGATAAAAAATAAATAGTAAAACAACACATTTTGACTGAATGTCACTGATACGTGAATTATGTAATTACAGAAAACAAAAGAATTTTAATATAAATGAACATTACGAGACAAATGTGTACAAACTGCTTGAATGACAAAATTATACTGAATTTTAAATAAGAAAAATATAGTTGGGATAGAGAATCGATAACAAACAATTAAAAACGTTCACGCATGCGTCGTATTATGTCTAGTGTCATATTGAAATCAAACAACTGATTGGTTTCATTTAAATTAGGGTTGTCAAGTACAATTTCTTCGGAAATTCTAAGGGTCTCCAAATAATTCATAAAAACACTCTTTGTGCAAATATGCAAAACCTCAAAGTCAGATTCAACACAAAACTCGTGGTCTGTGTCAATGATGTGTTGTGCTATAGCCGAATAACCTCTGGTGTTGGATGATTTTATAGCTGCTAAATGTTCGTTAAACCTGGTTATCAATTTTCTTCCCGATTGTCCCGTGTACGAAGTTTTGCAAATTTTACAAATGTATCTATAAACTCCGGATCTGTTAAATTTGGAAATAGAATCCTTGGTTTTCACCAACAGAGATGACAAAGTAGCGGAGGACGAGAAACTCAACTTAATATCATGATCGCGGAATACTTTGTGGAACAGACTAACCTGTTCATTGATAAATGGAATAGACGCATACTGTTTAGAGGTTATCTGGTTGGTGACAGACAAATTAGGGAAAATGGTTGAATCTAACTTACGGTTTAAAAATTTTTTATAGATATTATAAAGAAAATCCAAAGTATAGCCGTTCTGACAACCAATATGGATAATGGTGGAAAGTTCAATGTAAAAACTGTGCTTATTCAGGGGGTACGTAAACAGTCTATGAAATGCATGGTTAAAAAACGCCATTTTGTGTTGTAGAGGATGTGACGAAGTTACGTGGATACAGTGATCCGTATGTGTTGGTTTTCTGTACACAGAGCATTGCAAAAACTTAGAGTAAGGGTCCTTCGTTATGGTAAGATCAAGAAAATTCAATTTGTTATCAGATTCAAATTCTATGGTAAACTTTATTCTAGGATGGAGAGTGTTAAGATAGTAAAGAAGTGTAAGGGCTTCTTCGTGGGAACCCGACCAAACTACGAAGATGTCATCCACATAGCGTTTCCAACATACAATCTTTTTAATAAATTCAAAATTTGAACTGAAAAAGGTCTGCTCCAAGTGGTCCATAAAAAAGTTAGCCATAAAAGGGGCAATAGCAAGGCCCATTGATAAGCCATTGAGTTGTGTATAGATGTCGTTGTTGAAAATAAAATAATTATGATCAAGGAGAAGGTTAAGGCCACTATAAAGTGACTCGATATTTACTGATTGTGGAAAACAATGTGCATTAAGTATTATAAAGTTTTGGATTAAAATTTTGAGTTCAGCAAGAGGGACCGACGTATAGAGATCACAAACATCTAAACTTAGAAGAATGCAATTATTAGGGGTTTTGAATTGAGTGAGAAAATCGGTAAGTTCTAATGAATTGTTTAGCGTGAAAGAAAATTTGAAATCTATAAATTGAATCATTTTTAGGAACCAAATGCTCGGGCTGTTAAATAAAGAATCGATGTGAGAAACGACAGGTCTAAATTTATTTCCTGGTTTATGGATTTTGGGCAGACCATATAATCGAGGTGTTTGAGGGTTCATCGGAAGTTTAATATCGTTTTGCAAGTTATGTGCACGAATAAAATTTTTAAATTTAGTTTTAAGGCGTTCTGTCGGATTGGTTTTAAGTTTAATAAAATTGTCACTATTTAAAAAATCATAGAGTTTGTTTACATATAGTTCCCTGTCAAACAAAACAACTGTATTCCCTTTGTCGGCTTTCGATAGTATTACATTATTGTCTTTAAGTTTCAACGAAATATTTTTAATTATTTTGAGGTTATGTGTAGCTTCAGTGTCACTCTGTAAGTTATCGAACTTTTCGATGAATTTAGATAAGATGGATGTTTCTATATTAAATCTCTTAAATTGCGACAATGTGGAAGCGGTAAATTCGAGTAGGGTGGGAAAAGTTATGGGTAATTTAGGAGAGAATTTTAGTCCTTTTTCTAGCATTTCGAGTTGATCTGGACTTAGGTCCATTGAAGACAAATTCAATACACGTTCGTGGAAATGAAAATGCTGTTCTAAACAGATTGAATTGAAAAAGTCATCGGGTTCTGGGACATGTATATAGAAAATATTGTTACACAAATTGTTGGAAAGGGGCTCAGTAATTGTCAATGGAGCGGGCATATCACCATGATCTAGTGTAAAATAGATCGCACCATCATCATACGTGAAAGACGTTTTATGTGAGGAATTGAATTTTTCAAAAAATTTTTGATTACTAAGATGGATGTCAATTTCAACTGAAAGAAAACCGTCATTGGGGGATAAAGTTAAATCATACAAATTATTCAAATCGTCAGCTATTTTATTCAGAGAAAAATTCTCGTTGAACTTGGTTACATTTTTAATTTTAGTGTAATTTTGTTTGTAAAGTTGATCTTTTTGAAGATTAAAAATTTTTTTGTTTAATCGTGTTAGATGACGTTTATACACAAAGTTTGACATTTCAGATAAATGATGAAGAAAGTTGTCAAAAATGACAGAGAAATTATTGGCCAAATTAAGATGAAGAAAAAGTAACGATTTATTCACAGTATCTAGGTTTCCATAAGCATTTTTAATTTCCAACAATAAGTATTTTTTATGGATGTCAAGGATGAGTTTATTGAGGTTAGGGTTAAGGTTTAAGTTAAGTTTTTTAGCGAAAGATTTTGTATTGTTAACGATAAAATTAGGAAAAAGTTTCAATTTCTTACAGAGCGTCAAGAAGTGTATTCTAGCGAGGATCGAAGTACGTTTAAGTGTAAATTTCTTGTATTTACGGAAAGCAACAAGTTTAGATGTATTTTTATAATCAAAATGTTCGTTAGACAACGATTTAAAAGAATCCATAGTTGGAATAAGGTTGTCAGCCCAATAATACTTAACAAATCAAACCAACTGCGGGAAAAAATTATAAGATCAATAACAAAAATACGACAATAAACCCGCAAAAAAAAAGTGAAGTGATCACCTAATCAAAAATCATAACGAAAATTACAAAACAAAAATTAAAACAATCAAAAAATGGTCAAGTTTTGACTAGTTTCGGCATATTCAATGCCATTATCAAAAAACATCAGACTTCAAAAATCGCAGTCTAAAATGCTCAACTTTGACAGAAAAAGTTGAGGTCAAATTGTCAGAAAAAGAAGATAAATAAATCAAAGCCAGAAAGAACATCAAGAAAAGATAACAAAATTAATGTCAAAAAAGCAGTGAAAAGAATACAGTAAATTTAATTGAACTTGTAGTTAATGAAAATTATCAAAACAGTTTTTGAGAGGACAACATCTCTTTGTTTTAAACGACACACGCCCTGTAGATGATGCAACATATATCTAAATTATGACCAAAATACGAATTACAGAAATATTTTAAATAAAATTTTTTAATATAAAATTTGAAAAACGTTGACATTTTAACTAAAAATGCAGAAAAAACGTTGAGATAATAAAAAACAAATTGTAGTTACGATAAAATTAAGATAAAAAATAAATAGTAAAACAACACATTTTGACTGAATGTCACTGATACGTGAATTATGTAATTACAGAAAACAAAAGAATTTTAATATAAATGAACATTACGAGACAAATGTGTACAAACTGCTTGAATGACAAAATTATACTGAATTTTAAATAAGAAAAATATAGTTGGGATAGAGAATCGATAACAAACAATTAAAAACGTTCACGCATGCGTCGTATTATGTCTAGTGTCATATTGAAATCAAACAACTGATTGGTTTCATTTAAATTAGGGTTGTCAAGTACAATTTCTTCGGAAATTCTAAGGGTCTCCAAATAATTCATAAAAACACTCTTTGTGCAAATATTCAAAACCTCAAAGTCAGATTCAACACAAAACTCGTGGTCTGTGTCAATGATGTGTTGTGCTATAGCCGAATAACCTCTGGTGTTGGATGATTTTATAGCTGCTAAATGTTCGTTAAACCTGGTTATCAATTTTCTTCCCGATTGTCCCGTGTACGAAGTTTTGCAAATTTTACAAATGTATCTATAAACTCCGGATCTGTTAAATTTGGAAAATTTGTAAAATCACATTCAATCAAAATGTGTTGTTTTACTATTTATTTTTTATCTTAATTTTATCGTAACTACAATTTGTTTTTTATTATCTCAACGTTTTTTCTGCATTTTTAGTTAAAATGTCAACGTTTTTCAAATTTTATATTAAAAAATTTTATTTAAAATATTTCTGTAATTCGTATTTTGGTCATAATTTAGATATATGTTGCATCATCTACAGGGCGTGTGTCGTTTAAAACAAAGAGATGTTGTCCTCTCAAAAACTGTTTTGATAATTTTCATTAACTACAAGTTCAATTAAATTTACTGTATTCTTTTCACTGCTTTTAGCGAATTTTCAGAATGAAAATTCAGCTATTACAGCAGCTCTTATGGTAAGACCTAAGCCCGGGACTATAGCAGAAATTTGTTTTGGAGCCTCTAGAACTCGAAAATCTACTTCACTAAAATTTATATATATATAGATATATATATATATATATATATATATATATATATATATATATATATATATATATATATATGTATTTATGTGTGTACGCGATAGCTGTCGAACGAAGCATTTAATTGTTACGAAATTTGGTAAAATCGTTAATTGTTCAAAACGCTTGGATAAGTTCGTTAGCCAGACACATCCGATGCCACAGACCGGATATTTTGGGCTTTAAAGTCTTTCTTTTGTGTTTTTGATCAGAATTTAAAACTTTTTCAAAAATTTTATTACATTATCAAAAATATCGTAAGAAGTTATATCAGAGAGCTTTTTATACTTTTCTTCTATATAACGTCGTTCTTAAGAAAAATCAAAAATAATCCCGTTTTAAAAGTCTCTTTTTATTTGTTATTTCACTCTACCTCGTTTGATTTTTCTATTTAATATATATTGTGTTTATAAATGTGTCTAAGGGTGTTTCGTCACTAGTTATTTCTATTACCTAAATATATGTCAGATTTCTTTAATTAAATATTATGAATGTCTTAATAAATTTATAAAATTATATTATAAATGTTAATCAATTAAACTGTACTATTTATTTGATTAAATAAACTTTTGACATATTTTTTTTTTTTGTGGTGTTGAATGGCCCTTAGCTATTTGTAAACGAAGTACAAATTTTGATAATGTTAGTTTTTTGTTTTGTTTTTTTATAACAATCTGTCAAATGGAATCATTTTTAAATATATGCATATAATATGCATGCATGTATATAACCTAATTATAAATATTTTTGTTTTAACACATTATATTTATTATTTTGAAAATTTTCTTATTTAATTTTAAATAAGATGAACTAAATTAGAAAAAACTGATTGATGGTAAGGAAATTTTATAAAAAAAAGTATATATTTGACAAGATTTTGATGACATATAATTGGTATACTTTGGAATTAAAAACAAAGTGAATGGGTACAATATAGTGTTTTTAACAGAAAATAAAGTTTTTGGAGCAACTAAACAGTGCCGGAACAGCTAAATTAGCCATGTAGCAGGAGCCAGCAGTTACGAGCCTCGCGCTTGTGTCCAAAAAAACAATACAAATTCATACATGAGTGATTTAACAAAAAAAAAAAAAAAAAATAGAAAAGAAAACGAGTTTTGGCTCAACTTACATTTGAATGCTAAATCAAATCTACATAAGTGACATTTTTGACAGAATTGACTTTTTGCTAAAATAGTAAAGTATGAAAATATATGCAAACGGATTGTTTGGTGTAAAAAGCTGCACAAAAAAAGGACTTGTAAAAACACCAATAAAATTATGTATCATTTAATTAAAAATAAATTTTAATCTTTCTTAAAATATTTTACATTGTTACACATATAATTTAATTTCCATTAATAATTATTGTTAATGAATTTTAACCTCTTTACACACGACAGTTAGCTATTCAAACATTTTTACATTTGTGATTAAGTGTTAATTCGTTGTTGAAAACATTCATCACAAAAGATTGGAAATTTCTTCTTTTGTCAAGTAGATTGTTTGTCTACAATTTAATTGCAATACTCATAAAACAATCTAAAAAATAAAAAAATACATTAATTAATTATTAAATTTTTTGAAATATTTAACATTTTACCTGAATGGGGTTATAAGTTCCAAAATATGTTACAACCTTTCAAAATGTTGAACAATAATCCTATTTCAAATTTTAAATTTGTAATTCAATATCGACTAGATAAAATGTTTAAAAAATGAAAATGATTTCTACACACTAACTAAAAAAGTAATAGCCCATTTTCTGAACTAAGGAATAGACATTAAAGTGTCCATTAGAGATTAAATATTAATTGTGTAGACAACCCAACAGAGGGCAACAAGTTACAAACAACAAAGCAAATTCCTCAAAGCGGCAAATTTAAATAATAAATCAATAATTATAATGTTTTGTTTAGTCTATTTAAGAAAATAATTAGTCAGTTAAATAAGTGTTAATTTATAATTTATTGAAGTAATAATTTTGATTACTAAAATCTAAATCCTTTTAACAATGATTTATTATTAAATAATCAATATATAGATATATAATACAATTAGAAATAATGTTATAAAATTTTGTGAAAAGCACACAGCCAAGGTTACTTAACGGATTTCGACTAGTGAAGTGTCTATGAATAGAGCATCATATCAGGGGTGGCACAAGAGAGCCTGAATTTTCAAATTTGGTTTTATTATTAGTTGTTATCGTTAGTTACGGAGCCACAAATTTTAATTTTTTTCCAAAGCAATTACACGTAAAGTAAAATAAATTGGTTATTTATTTCTCTTATAGAAATGGATAAACGGATCTCAGGTAACAGTACTATTATTATTTAAATTAAAATAAGATGATTTTGTTAGTATAAGTGAGGGCAAAATTATCACCCAGGACCTTGGGACCCCAAAAAAACTTCTTCATACTAAACAGCTGGGCGGATCTCAAGAAGATGTTGCGAAAATTAGATATGCTACTGAAATATGAATATTACTTGCTTTTATAGTATTAATTATTTAAGTAACTGTTTTTGTACAGAATTTCAGAATAGCGAATTAAAAAGTGAAGTAAGGTTAAGATTGTTCTATAGAACCTTCTAATAGGGATCACATTAAATAGCTGAATGGTGCGGACAATTAAATCGATCTCCAAGTTACCCTTCAAACACTATTGGAATTTCAGAAAAAGATGAAAGTAGTATTAAAATTGTTATTCTCCAAGAAGGGTCTAAAACTGAAGAATATCTAAAACTATTATTACGGATATCAGAGCAAAGGTCTCAAACTAAAGGTACAAAATACAAAAATGTATTCCATTGCACGAAATTATATAAATCAAAATTAAAACAAAAATAAAACAAAACAGACACCTGAGTGAAGCCGCAGGACGGAAAGCAGAAAAAAATTATAAATTTTTCTATTACTTAAGTAAAAATTCATTTAACTATTAAATTATTATTTTAAGCGACTTTCCATTTTGGAACTTAATTTATGACGGATAATGTCATGGAAAGATCCGAGTTCGGGACTATACGGCAGAAATTTGTTTAAAAACATATATATATATATATATATATATATATATATATATATATATATATATATATATATATATATATATATATGTATATACAGGGTGTAAAACAATTAACTCTCGTCCTTTTTTATGGAGGGCGACACCTAGCAAACTGTAGACACTAAAACCGCAGGAATTTTTTCGAAATTAACAGTCGCGTCACCCCTCAAACGGATAAGAGTCAGTTCCTTTACATCCTGTATATAATATATGCACACATACATACATATATATATATATATATATATATATATATATATATATATATATATATATATATATACATATATATATATATATATGTAGGTGTGTATATATATTATATACAGGTGTAAAGGAAATAATTCTTATTTCCTATATAGAGGGGTGACGCGACTGTTGATTCCGAAAAAATTCCTGCGGTTTTAGTGTCTACAGGGTGCCAAGAGTCACCCACAAAAGGACGAGAGTTATTTGTTTATATATATATATATATATATATATATATATATATATATATATATATATATATATATATATATATATATATATAATGCTAGGAGTAGGTACTTTCGAATCGCTTAGAAATCATTTCACTAATTTAGAACTTTTAACGCTACCGTGTATTTATATTCTATGCACAGCTTTATATGTAAAAAAAAAATTACCAGAAATTGTATCAAATACAGATCGACACTCATACAATACACGTAATAAGGATTATATATTACCTCCTTCATGTAAGCTAGCTGCCACGGATAAATCACCACTCATTTTTGGTTTAAAAATATTTAATAAAATTCCAGAAACTATTAGAAATTGTTCCGATCGTTCTTTTAAAAATCAGTTACTTAAGTTTTTAATTGATAAATCGTTTTATAGCTTAGAAGAATTTTTTAATTTTTAGAAACTTTTAATGTTTAAATTTTTGTTATGACGAATGCAAAAATCTGTATAAGATCTATTGCATAAAAAAAAAAAAAAAAATAATATATATATATATATATATATTTGTGTGTGTGTCTGCGCGATAACTCTCGAATGAAGCATTCAATCTTTACGAAATTTTGTTAGAAGCTCAAAAGTCTCAAATGCTGGGACGAGTTCGTTAGCTGATATGTCCGATTTTTAGAAGCCATTTTTCACCATTTTTAGTGATTTTTTGGTTAAACTTATTTAAATGCATATGTGCTATACTATATGTGATCCGCCAGGGTCCTGGGGACTCAAAAGTAAAAAATTAACTACTCAACCGATTTCGAAAATCTTATCACTGTTATAGAGTTAAACTATTTTAGATGGATACAAGTTGTTATATGAGATCCGTCAGTGTCCTATCTTTGAAAATTCGCTATGTTATGCAGGTGCTGCGACAGGGGTATTTTGACATTAATTTTGTTATCTTTTCTTGATGTTCTTTCTGGCTTTGATTTATTTATCTTCTTTTTCTGACAATTTGACCTCAACTTTTTCTGTCAAAGTTGAGCATTTTAGACTGCGATTTTTGAAGTCTGATGTTTTTTGATAATGGCATTGAATATGCCGAAACTAGTCAAAACTTGACCATTTTTTGATTGTTTTAATTTTTGTTTTGTAATTTTCGTTATGATTTTTGATTAGGTGATCACTTCACTTTTTTTTTGCGGGTTTATTGTCGTATTTTTGTTATTGATCTTATACCTTCGTTTTACTTGGAATTCTACTTTCAGTTCTTGAACACTTTTAAATTTTCGAGTCTTAACGTTTTTAACGTAGTTTTACTGGCGGTGGATACAACTTATACATGTTATAATAGTTTTGAAGGTTATTAATCCCTTTGTGACATACATTTTCTGTTTAATCGTAAAATTATTAAAATTCATCTTACAAACTGTGTTTTAATCCGTACTGTTAAGCTCATTGAGATTCACTTTACTTGTTACACATATTATATAACGCACACATACATATCTATGTAAACCCACACTAATTCATTTCCATAAAAACATACGTATTTGTATGAGTGTGGTTGTGTACAACATATTCCTGGATATTTAAATATTATTATGACATCTGTCAAAGCAACAAAATGCTAAATAATCTTCTCACAATTTGATAAAAACATGTTCTGGAACATTAGGACAGTTTTTGTTTTTTTGTTTTGTACACTTATATAAAAAATATAAACAAATGAGAACTGTTTGAAATGATTTTTTTGTTTAAAATTAAGGAATTAAATATTTATCATTTGTTTTATTTTAATTATCTTTCAATTGTTTTTGGAAAGGGAATGTCTTTGATTTTGTTTACAATATGGTGCAAGTATAGGCATTAGCGGATACATAACTGTAGCAGTGTTTGCGTATATTAGGTATTTGCTTACTGTTGCGTACATGGTACATGTCCATCAGGCAGGGGTGGGAAAAAAACAGTTTTTTTAAAATTTATAAAACAAACAGTTCAAAATGTTTTAAAAAAGTGTTGCTATGTTTAAAATCGTATTTTTATTAGTTTAATTTAAACATATCTTTTAAACATTTCAAACTTGTTTTAAACAGGTTTAATTCCTTTAATTGAACCATATGGAAAAATTTTTTTGTCTCAAATATCTGACTTTTTGCTGTCAGACATTGGCATAAAATAATGTACTATTAATTTATAATAGGTGGCATTAAATGGAAACATTTGAATATTTTGTTTGTTGTAAAATTTATAAAATCGTTTGTTATTGTTTATAAGTGTTGAATACTGTGTACAACAAAGACGTTGCTGAGAAATTTTATAAAATTTGATCAGTGTTGCCAGATTGGGGGGTTTCCCTTCAAAATTTGAGAGAGAATTTTTAAATTGCTGGAGGGAATTTTAGGGGCATAATTTCTTTGGAGGCATTTTTGGCTGGAAATTTTCAAACTAGGGCGAATTTGGAGGTTTAATTAAATGTAAAACATATATTTGCCATCCTGCTTAAAAATACTCAAATTCAAAAATAGTTTCAAATCAACTATTAAAATTTAAATGTGGTATAGTATTTTAAGACAACGTCAAAAGTCAACAATCAATTTTGCTTAATTTTATTGTTTAAAAAAATATAGTTAATGATTTCTTGAAAATAATATTAGAATTATATTTTGATATAAATTATTTTATTTTATTTATTTATTTATTTATTTTTGCTCGTCAAGTATATTATTTTTGAAGAAAGACATTTTTCAAAAAGTTGACCACTTAAATATTAGTTATTTTTGGACTACTCGGACGTTGCTTACGTATTTCATGTGGTTTAAATAGTTTTTTCTTTCTTTGGAGGTTTTCTTCCCTTTTGGAGGGAATTTTGACTAATGATGTGTCAACCTGGCAGCACTGAATTTGATACATCAATACCTCTAAATAAAATACCCCTGTCGCAGCATCTGCATAACATAGCGAATTTCCAAATCTTGGGCACTGGCGGATCTCATCTAAGACCTGTACCTATTTAAAATAGTTTAGCTTTCTAAGAGTAAAAGAATTTTTAAAATCGGTTGGGCAATTAGTTTTGGTATTTTTGGGGACCCAAGAACCCGAACGAATTTTGTGCAGCATAGTTGTATCCATCTAAAATAATTTAGTTCTCTAGCAGTGAGAAATTTTTTAGCATCGGTTCGATAGCTTATTACTGGCGTTTTCGGATCTGCAAGATCCCGGTGGACCTCATTAAAAAATCAGCTCGACCGTATATTCTAGGCGGACTTTATGTAATATATATATATATATATATATATATATATATATATATATATATATATATATATATATATATATATATATTCAATCGGTCGGTTGTGTAGCATTCTACGCCGCATTTGCATCCGCAGGACAGTTGTGGATCTCAGATAACACAACCTGTACCTATCTAAAATAGTTTACCTCGGTAATAGTAAAAAGGTTTCAAAATCGGTCAGTTATTTTATTTTTGACACTTTTAGGTCCTACTGACACTTCAGACCTTACATAACGTAATCTATATGTATCTAAAATAGCTTAGCTCCCCAACAGTGAAAAAATTTTCAAAATCGGTCGGCTAGTTTATTTTTGACGCTTTTGGATCCGATGGACCCTGGCAGACTTTACATAACGTAATCTATATTTATCTAAAATAGTTTAGCTCTGTAAGAGTGAAAAAATTTTCAAAATCGGTCGGTTAGTTTATTTTTACCACTTTTGGGTCCCATGGACCCTGGCGGACCCTAAATAACGTAATGTATGTCTATCTTAAATAGTTAGTTCCCCAACAGTGAAAAAATTTTCAAAATCGGTCGGTTAGTTTATTTTTGACACTTTTGGATCCCATGGACCCTGGCAGACCTTACATAACGTAATCTATATTTATCTAAAATAGTTTAGCTCTGTAACAGTGAAAAAATTTTCAAAATCGGTCGGTTAGTTTATTTTTGACACTTTTGGATCCCATGGACCCTGGCAGACCTTACATAACGTAATTTATATTTATCTAAAATAGTTTAGCTCTGTAACAGTGAAAAAATTTTCAAAATCGGTCAGTTAGTTTATTTTTGACACTTTTGGGTTCTATGGACCTTGGTGGACCTTACATAACGTAATTTATATTTATCTAAAATAGTTTAGCTCTGTAACAGTGAAAAAATTTTCAAAATCGGTCAGTTAGTTTATTTTTGACACTTCTGGATCCTATGGACCCTGGCAGACCTTACATAACGGAATCTATATTTATCTAAAACAGTTTAGCTCTGTAACTGTGAAAAAATTTTCAAAATCGATCAGGCAGTTTATTTTTGACACTTTTGGGTCCTATGGACCGAGGCGGACCTTACATAACGTAATCGATATTTATCTAAAATAGTTTAGCTCTGTAACAGTGAAAAAATTTTCAAAATCGGTCAGTTAGTTTATTTTTGACACTTTTGGGTCCTGTGGACCCTGGCGGACCTTACATAATGTATTCTAAATCTATCTAAAATAGTTTAGCTCTGTAACAGTGAAGAAATTTTTAAAATTGGTCGTTTAGTTTATTTTTTACAATTATGGGATCAGTAAATCCTGGCGAAACTCATACAAGTCTAGTACTCTAACAGTAAGAAAAGGGTTCTAAGGATCTCATATAACTTATGGCAGTCCGTAAGCTTCTTGCGGACATCATTTAATTAATTCAAATACTTTAACTTACTAACTGTGAAAAAATTTTTAAAATTGATTGGTTAATTAATTTCTGGCCTTTTTAGGTCCCGAAAACCTTGACCTCACATAAAATACCTTAAATCCATTTGAAATGGTTTAATTTTTTAACATTATTAATTATTAGTGGAAAAATTTTCAAAATCGATTCAAAATATTTTTCCGTACATACATATGTACATTGTACATATTTTGTTTTGTTTCATATTTAATAATATTTATATCATAACATAATCTTCAATTTCTTGTTTACTTAAAAATTCAATAAAAAAAAAAAAATTCTTCATTACATTAGCTTAGAAAATCTGTTTAATTTACATTTTTTAACATGGGATAGAACCATGCTAATTATAATGCAATAAATGAGAAACAAAACTCTATACATCTATGTGTGTTATATCACATATATGTGAATAGTTTTCACTTGTTCTCACAAAATTCTTTAATAAAAAAGTGAAATATTTTTATACTTCATAAAGAACTGAGATATAAATATAAATTACTTATTAGACTAACAAAGAAAGAATAAAAGTGAAAATTTACATTTTCTCGAAAAATACTTAAAATAGAAAGAAAATTATAAGAATATTTTCTTCATAATTTTTTTTTCCTTTTCAACGATGTAAAAATCGAACTGCCTTATGATAGGATCGAATGATAAAAAATGGCCAGAAAACCTACTTCTGGGCATCCGACGTGCCTGGCTAACGAACTTAGCCAAGCCAATTCAGAATCCAGTCCGCACACAAAATTTCATAAGCGTTAGACGTTTCGTTCGAGAGTTATCGTGGGAACACATAAATATATATATATATATATATATATATATATATATATATATATATATATATATATATATATATATATATATATATATATATATATATATATATATATAAATTTTAGTGAATATCATTTTCGTATTCTAGGGACCTCAAAACAGATTTCTGCCATAGTCCCGGACTCAGATTGCGTCATGAGACCTACTGTAATAGCTGAATTTCGAGTTTTCGAAATTCGCTAATAGAACGGTCTGTTTGTGATTTTCGAATTTTTAAGTATTAGTATGTTTTTCAGTTAAAAAATTCGACATATATCCCAAATATACCTTTAAAAAAATTTTTGTCTGTTTGTCTGTCTGTCTGTCTGTCTGTCTCTCTGTCTGTCTGTTTGTGCGAACCGATTTAACTCAAAAACTATTAAAGTTATTTAGTTGAAATTTAGAGGGAATATAGATATTAACCTTCCGATCAATCTTAGCCACATTTCAATGTGATCTCCTAAATGGTTATGTACAGGATGATTCAAATAGAATCTTTGAATCGGTTTACTATGGGCACCGATAAGTTTATGGTCTTCTAAATAAAGTAGATTTTTGAAAATTTAGTTATAGATGTTTTCAATTATGAAGATTTTAATTAAAATATTTTTAACCTACTGCCCTTTCCGGTCATACCGGAAGTTAACACCAAATTTGTTATTTGAAGTGTTTTTGACAGCAAATTTCAATTCGCTGGAAATTGTTACTGATAATCTATGTGACAGTGACATTTCAGTTTCTTGACTTGATACAGGCTGGTCACATAAAGCATTTTTTTTAAATATTTTTTGTTTATTGTGCAAATCTTTCATTTTTCAAATGAATCACCTATATTTTTTATCATAATTATGTAGAAAAATGTAAAGTCTATCTAATACCATAAGATATTGTTATACCTAAAACTGATATTTTTGAAGTTACCTGGGATTTATATAATCAAATGATCAGTTAGGTTTACTATGGGCACGGCTGACACAAAAAACCACGGGACAAATTTCAGTGAAACTTTATAAATTTATTCCTTAGACGCTTCACCATCTCAACATAGACAACATTTTTAGTCAAAGTTATCACAATATGCTTTATGGGGGTTGATATATTCAAGACAAAAGTTGATATATCAAAAATACTCCTTTAACAATAAACGGAAACAGAAGAAAGAAAAACAAAAGATTACCTAAGTTACAATAAAAATAATATTTAAAAGTTTAAAAGTTAACTTCAAAACTTTTTTACTAAAATTTCACTTTAGAAAAGAATAGTATTAAAGTTTAATTATGGAGGAACTGAACATAATTTTAAAAAGTCCACCAGGGTTATGGGATCCCGAAAAGGATCTAAAATTGAATTAATTTTAAAACCATCAATATCGGAATCCATGGAAAGATCTCAGAGTGTGAAAATTAGATTTTTTTAATGGTTACTTCTGAGTCGTTTGGCGAGCGGAGCGAAGCATTACATGTAATTAGCTTTTTACAGAATTTTGAACTGTTTTGCGAGCGAAGCGAAGCACTTTAAAGAACTGATTTGAAACTAAATTTATCCGATTTGTTTCGAAATAATTGATTTAAAGTAGTTTTACTCAGAGTTAAGATAATTTTACAAACATGACACTGGAGGCCATAGTCAAAGGAGGTCAAAAATAAATTAATGAATAGATGATTCATCACTTTTTGAAAATTAACCCTGTAAAGAGTAAAATAGGGAATAAACGCAAAAAATGGGGGAGAGGTCAGGCTTTACATCTTCAACGTCTAATGTTCTAGAGTCTCCAACAATGAGTCAGTTACTTTAGGAAATATTCAAATATAATGCAAACAGACTTATAGGGGATGTAGGGATTTAAATTTTCCAATAGGAATAGGGAATCCATAAAAATATGTAATATTTGAGTATTTTAAATCAACATACTTTTTTATTTCTATACCAAATTAATTGATACCTTCTTAATTGGCTTATTTTAGATTTTTAATCTATGTTATATGCTTGAAGAAATGACCAATTAGTTTTTGAAAATTTTCAATTTTTCCTAGATAACTAGCCAAAGGGAGAAATTAAAAATAAAGAGGATTGATGAGTGAGCTTACCCTTAGATTGATTGACCCCAAAACATTTAATTTGGTAACACAGTTACATTCGACTGTAGCGTTGGCCCTTAGTAGAAAGAACTGCAATGCTAGTCGCTATTCTTCAGGATTTAAAATATGGACATACTTAACATAAATTAGTATTTAACATAAAAGAAAAGAAAAATATAAATATAAATACATACTTAAATAAATTTAGTTTAACATAATTAAAAATTTAATTTTGTTTTAATTATTTTATTGCTGATGGATATTGAAATAGAACTGCCTAATTTTTAATTATTAAAGATATAATTAAGCTATTTTTTTTATTTTAATACATTTTATTTACAGTTTAACCGAAAGAATTTAATTAAAGATTATTTGGAACACAGTCTAATATGTAATGTTTTTTATTTGTTTTAAACATAGTTTAAAACATGGTTTAAAACACTTTAATTTCAAACATATTTTATTTAGATTGTGTTTTAAACAGTGTTTAAAACATATGATTTAAAACACTTTGTTTAAAGCATGTCAACCCTGCTATCAAGCACTCTAATCGTTTGTAAATGTTTTGCAAATACAATTTTTTTTCAGTTTAAGAAGAAAACTGTGGCAGTGAATTACTTTTAACAATAAATACAATATATTTATACCCCTTTCCCACAAAATATATTATTTTTATTGTAAAATATAACTAGAAAACAAATACTAAAAATGTAATTTAAATAATTTCAGTCATAAAAATGTAAATTTTTTAGATAATACAAAAATCGAAAAACAAAACCGAGAAATACAAGCAAATACAAATTAAGCAAGCCGAGATACAAACTGAGCAACTTTTAAATAATGAAGGAAAGATACCACGATCAAACACTTTAGGACACAGATGACTAGAGCTACTTTCTAAATATTTAATGGATACATCTCGACAGCGCGGCGGTATCGTAAACCACACAGAATTATATTAAAAATTAATAAAGAAAACGAATTTAATATTAATTTATGTTGCAATTTTATAGGAAGGTACGTAAGTATATTAAAATATACAATATTTTTATTGTGACTAACGAAAGAAATAAATTAATTATTCGACTTTTTTTGTTTATTTGATATGCACGACCGTGGAGAGGGCCCGGGAAAATAAACAAATTTTTCCCGGAAATAGCGTTGACAAGCAAAATAAAAAATACATGTAGTAATACTCTATGTAACAGGGTAAAAATATTAAAAGTATACTTTAATTACGGTACAGCTATTTGAAGTTGTCGTGTCATTTAGTGGATGTAGCCATCAAACCGTTGCAAATCTGATTCGTCGACGGTTTGCAAACTTTGTTAGGGGTACTCCAATGTATTTTCATTTTCAGATTTTGAAGAACTTTAAATCTGTTTTCCGAATATGAAACGATATTTAAATTTGAAAACGCTTAAAATATATTAAGTTTATTTACCACAGGATATTACCCAAACTGAACATCATTAACAGTGTATTAACGGGTATTATTCCAATTATTGGAACAGTATCGCATATTAAGCTCTATTGTGCTAATATTACTATTTAATAGCTAATAAAATGTTATAAAATATAACTAATTTCAAAATTTTGTTACGCATATGATCTTTTCGAACCAATTTTTTTAAGTATATGATTACAATACGGCGGTATGACAAAACTCAAAGAGGAAAAGAGCCAATTTTACATGGAAAATGTCCACGGCTGTGGAGAGAAATGGTGGGCCCCCGGAAATAAAGCACATGTCTTAAATCTCTCCCACAAAAAACACGTGATAAGCAAAAAAAAGCTCGTTTTGTTAATTCCCGGGTGCCAAACGACAACTACGGGCCCCAAGGCTGTAACCCCGTCTAGCCCACCCTCTCGTTGGGCCTGAAAGTGTCATAACAGTAAACAAAATCGTTTGTAGCTTCTTTTAAAAAGGTCAGAATTTGAGTACAAAGATTGTTATGGATTGGATAGGTAAGAAACTACAAAAGGTACAAATTATAAATTATTTACATAGTTAATTATAGATGACTTAACTTTGTGAAAACTTATAATAAATATAGTGGAATATTTAATTTGTCAATTTTTCAATATTTTACTTAGATTGAAATATACAATTGCGAGTTAGTTTTCGGTCGATTTAACCATTTTTAGTAGAATTTTTCTTTGAAAAAATTAGACTTATACAGCCCATAGGACAAGAACGGCGAGAGGCGAGAGTAGGGGAGCTATCCGTTTTCGGACCCGTAGAACACGATTCTGTAGAACACGATGTATAGATATATATATATATATATATATATATATATATATATATATATATATATATATATATATATATATATATATATATATATATATATACATATACATATACATATATATATATACATATATATATATATATATATATATATATACATATATATATACATCTACATATATATATATATATCTATCTATCTATCTATATATATATATATATATATATATATATATATATATATTCCTGCTACATTTTGACATGTGTAGGGCCCCCTATGGAAGTTAAGAGCTGAAATTTGGTAAGTGGAGCTCATTTCCGATGCACCTCATACTATCAAAGTGGGGTCAAATTTTGGGACAATAAAACTTTTCCAGACCGGTTGGAAATAATGTTTCGGTCGAATATCTGCAACATATCCAAAATTCAACTTCCGAGGTTATATGCCCAAATAAACCTAGAGGGCTGAAATTTTGTATTCGGATTGATCTTGTATCGGGAGGGTGCCTTTTCGAGGTCTCAACTTTTAACCCTTAGCCCCACGATTTTTACGCAAATATTTCCTTGATTTGTTTGTTTTTTTCTAGCACGTCTAGAGACTCTCTAAGGAAACCTAGAGGGCTGAAATTTTGTACGTGTATTGAGTTAGTATCCAACTAGTGCCTTTTAGGGATTCCAAATAATTTTTCCCGCGCCCCACTCCTTCCATTTTTACATCGGAATTCAATGGTATTGTTAAATGTGTTTTAAATGCATTATTTTTATTCTAAAACAATTAGGCGAATAGTAATTTTAAAAAATTTTAAAAAAAAGTGAACTTACTTTTATAACAAATGCATTACACAAATATTAAGTAACTTGCCGTGTACCCGATGGGATTTTCCATCGACAACATCTTTTTATTGGGTACTCACTTTTAATGTTTTTCAAAAACCTAAGTCAATATCCACGTTCCTAGCTTCAAAAATGACGAACTTCCCAATTCGAACTTTCATTTCCTGTTTTAACCCCTTAGGGAATAAATTTCCAGAAACGTTTACACAACTGACTTTTATTAATAGATAGAAACCTAAACGCCAATTTTCATTTCTCCTGTGCTAAATATTCGTCCTTGTAAATCCGTGCGACTGTACGTTGTCTGTCAGTCAGTGTATAAAATATTGTTTATTTGAATAGTCATAGTAATATATTTTTATATATCTAACTTCAAAAATGACGAATTTCCATAAAATTTTTTATTCCGTATTTAACCCACTCAAGGGGCGAATTTTCAAAAATCCGTTTTTAGTGCTCACCTACGTTACATAGGGAACTCCAGTGCAAAATTGCATTCTTCTAAACCGAATGGTTTAGGCTGTGCGTTGTCAGTCAGTCAGTCGGTCAGTGTTAGAAATTTATTAAGTAGATTTAAAAATGTTATTAAAGTCACTGTTAGCGAATTTCCAGAAATTCAGCTATTCCAGTAGGTCTCATGACACGACTTGAGCCCGGGATTATGGCAGAAATTTGTTTTGAGGTCCCTAGAAACCAAAAATAATATTCACTAAAATTTATATATATATATATATATATATATATATATATATATATATATATATATATATATATATATATGTATGTATTTATGTATCAGCAGGATAACTCTCGAACGAATGTCCTAGGTTTACCAAATTTGGTGAGAACGTTGGAAATCCAAAAATCTTGGATGAGTTCTTCAGCCAAACACGTCGGATGCCAGGAACATGGTTTTTGTTCTTGCAAAAAATTAGTTTTTTGCCAAAATTTGCTATAATTTAAAAGTTTTTGCCACATTTTTATACACCATTGCAAAGACGGACAAAAATCACATAAAAAAGGTTTTTCAACTATTATTCTAGGTTAGCTAGTTTTTGAGAAAATAAGAAAATAAGAAAATCCGCTACCGGGGCGGTTCTAGAAACCTCCGGCGGTGGGTGGAGTAATGTGAACGAAAATTTTTTCTAATCTAACTGAACTAACGGAACTTGATCTAACCTAACCGAACCTAAGAAAATTTGGTCTCAAACCTAACCGAACCTAAGGAAATTTTTTGTAACGTAACCGAACCCAACAAAATTTTTTCTAACCTAACTGCACCTTATTGTTCTATAATTTATATAAACTGAATTTATTATTAGCGAATTTTTAGAATGGAATTCAGTTATTACAGGCACTGTCATGACGCGACTTTAGTCCGGGATTATGGCAGAAATATGTTTTGAGGTCCCTAGAAACCGAAAATAATATTCACTAATATATATATATATATATATATATATATATATATATATATATATATATATATATATATATGTGTGTGTGTGTCCGCACGATAACTCTCGAACGAAATGTCCTAGCTTTACGAAATTTAGTGAAAATATTAGAAGTCCCAAACCGTTGGACAAGTTCGTTAGCCAGAACATGTCCGATGCCAGGAACATGGTTAAAAAATTGTTTTTTTGCCAAAATTTCCACTTATTCAAGAATTTTTGTGAAATTTTTTTACACTATTTAAAAGAGGAGAAAAGATTACATAAATACCCCTGTCGCAGCATCCTGCATAACATAGCGAATTTCCATTTACAAAAGTACGTTTTTCTCGGAAACTAGTTGATATAGAGTAATTGTAAATAAAACGTACTTTTGTAAATGAAAATTCGCTATGTTATGCAGGATGCTGCGACAGGGGTATTTATTTATAAAGTAGGAATTTTGGATTTTTATTATTTATAAAATAGATTTGGATTTTTATTATTCGGAAAGAAAATATATCTTCATAATGGCCTTCCAGTTTACTATTTAAGGTCCTATTTAAAAATAAAACACAAAGGCAAAATGCGGATAAGCATGGGTAGGAATGCCCTCGTACGAATTGTGTTGGTTTTTTTCTGCTAACTGCTATTGGCACAAAAGTGAAATTTACTAAGATTCAGCCCTTAAAAACTTAAAACCTTTTTTAAATTCCCGATAAACCGGACACTCATCATCAGTTTGGAAACCACCAAAATGACAAATCGCTTGTAGACTTTCAATTACATTTCGCTTGTAGACATTCAATACCGAAGATGAAATGGAAAAGTCGACTTCCGTGATGGAGCCCCGCTGCTCACGGCGTTTTTTTTTATGTATCCAATCTAATAATAACCTCTGGACTTTTATAATAGTAAAATAATACAAAAATATAAATAATTAAAAAACCTCCATATAAATGTTTATACCTATATAAAATAATGAAAAAGACTGTTGTCATTTAGCATCAGGTAAATATCATAGTATTTCAAGATGATTTTATTATAAATACTACAAATACTAATATTTTATCATTCAAACCGCATATTTCGACAAGAAAGCAACTTTAGAATTATCGTATCATAAAATAAAGTTTACGTTTGAAATGTTATACGAATTACAGTGTATATTAATAATTTTGAAAACATCACTTTTGGGAATTTTATAAAAGTATCATACTGAACATTTCTTTGAAAATTTTGTAGCAAAAGTGTCAAGTGCATTTGTAATATTATACACATGCACACAAAAAGAAGCAAGTAGTCTGTTTTCTCAGTTTTAATTTTGGCTTAGGTTTAACAGAGCAGCAAAATAAATGAAAAATTGGTTAGTAGAAAAGGTTAATTGAATAGCAATATACATTTAAGCAACACAATAAATATAGATACGGTCAGCTTTTAATGTATACATGACTAGCTGGTAAACCATTCGAAAGTCAAATAATACGGTTGGTATGCTAAAAAAATTCACGAGTGGCATATTTTTTCAAGCATTAAATATTTTTTGGCTTGCTGTAATGTTATAAAAACATAAAATACGCTACCAATGGGGTGTGGCATACAGCTTCCTCGTACTCGTAAAAGCACCTTGGTAATTTAATGCCCAATATATCTTTGTATAATTTAATATAAGGTAAGAGCACCAGTAACCGTCATGTTAAGACATGAGCAGGGCTTTACATTAAATTTTTTCGTTCATAATTATATGAAATAACCAACAGTAACGCTAAAACGAAAGAGAATTTTATGATCTTTCAGGAATATATTAATTTATTTGAATATTTTTATAATACATATATTAATAAAAATAAAAGAAAAAGCGTGGCATACCAGTAGCCGTCAATAAAAAACTAACGATGTTCCAGTATCCGTCGGAGGAGAGACCCAGTATCCGTCGTTCTTTAGGATATGATTAATTTTAAACAACTGAGCTATATAATTAAAATACTTAAGGATAAAGCTTTATTAAAAAATATATTTGATTCTATTATTTCCTTTCTACAATTCCTGCAGATACATCGCTTAGATTGCCACTGAACTGATTCTTTTAGAATTCTCTTCAACTTTAGTACGACCATCCGTGATGCTAATTCCTCTGAATCATCATCCATAATATCCATAAATGCTGTTTTTGTACATTCTTTTTCATTGGAATTAATAACATTTGTACTGATTTTTATCCTTTCTATACAATTACATGATTATTAGTCGGGCTCAAAAAGATACTGATCCATCATAATTCCATCAGACGCTCTGTATCTTTCAAAATTTCTATAAATTCTTCTCTCTTAAAATATTCTCCAATTTCCTTAACCCAGTTTTTGGTATTTTACGCTATCGAAGCCCTTGATGTTCTTAAATTTTGAAATAATCGCTTAGATAATTTCGGATGTCTATTGCAATAACACAAGAACCATTTTCATCCAGGTCGTCCATGAGTAAATGGATTTTCTCAAGTTTTGGATTAGTAGTTGGCTACTGTCTAGCAGTTAAGGATCACAGTTTCATTTAAATGTATCGCCTTATTCCCGGTATGTATCTCCAAAATCACAGCCATTATCTAAATTTTAATTACTTTTCTGAAATCTATATTAAAATGCATATATTAATTATTTTTTAGTTCTTTTTCGTCTTTATAAAAAATCATTTAAAGTTTCATATATATATATATATATATATATATATATATATATATATATATATATATATATATATATATATATATATATATATATATAAAAATTAGTATTTATATAATTAGTATAAAAATTAGTATTTGCAATAGAACTGGGTAAGACACAAAATTCAAAACTACGCATATATAAGCTGTTCTTTGAACTCCATTTCTTTACTTTCTAAGTACTTTCAATACCATTAAAAATGGGACACATCGTAATCGTAATAATGGTACATAAATGATCTGTGTTATGCACTTATGCGTCATTTAAAAAAAAAAAAAAAAAAAAAAAAAAAAAAACAAGCAAATCAGCCACTTTGCCACTCATTAAATTTTTTTGTTATTCAATAATTTTTTTTCTTGCTGCTGAATTAGGTATCTCTTTTGCTATTCAGTATTATATATTTTGTTTTTTAGCATGCCAAATCGTACTATTATGCTGACCATATTTTTCTGGCAATATAATTTAACTGTTGCTGAAATAATTTTCTCGCCATTAAAACATTTTTTTAGCTGATAAATTTTGCTGTTCAGTAAACCAAATTGCTACTCAAAAAAATTTATTCCCTTTTTTAAATACTTTTTGTCTAACATTGCAAACAATTTGTGATAACAGGTATACACATATACGAGGACTATATACATTATATAAATTTTATATTAAAAATGACATATTAAATCTTTGTTTGAAAATAATAATGCATGGATTCCCGTGAGGCAATATTTTATTATCCTTTTAATGTCAAAAAGTATAACATTAATTACAAGCACAAAATGTTCATATACATTTATAATTAAAGTAAATGAAAAAGCCGATTCGAATGATGTGAATATAATATACATACAAACAATTTATTCAAATACACATATACTCGTATGCATCCTTTGGATTCTATTCAACAGAATGTAAATATATCAGAAAAAATAGAAAAATATCTTTAAAAAATATAAATAAACTGAATCGTTATTCTTTCGTTATTAATTAATCTTTATCCATTTTATTAATCTTTATCGTTTGCCGTAAGTAATACAACAAATTTTTATGCTAAAAGGCATTTGAAGGTACTTTATCAAACGGGTATTTCAAAGACAGAAACCAAATTGATTTCAAATGAAACTGTTTTAAGAAGAGAAATACCTTTAGATAGGCGAAAATATAGACAATTTCGAGAATTTCTTAGGCAATGAAAACAGTGATCTATATTTTTACGTTTGACATTTTATTTACTATGGCCTTAAAGTCCAGTATATTTGTTTTGTTTCAATACTTATATGTAAATCTGGCGGCTGCAGATGTCTTTTATCGGTACGTAACATTCTACAAGTTTCCAAATGGCGGACACTCTAGTAGCTAGCAGTAATTATTATCTGAAAAATTTAAATTTTTTTCATATTATGTATTAATATATTTATAATATATTAATAATATAATTGGCAGTTTTTTTTTTATCAAATCTTGTCTATTTTTGCATTAAAAAAAATTCTTCTGTTTGGATATTGACGTAAAAGTTTACTTTACATAAAAGGTAATAATATAGAGTGTATTTTTTATAAATTTCAAAAAAATCGGTCGAGTTGTTTTTGAATAAGAGTTGTTGCAAATTTTAAATAAAAATGTTGCTTTGAGAAAAGCATGTTTAAAATTTCGGTGAAAATGTGAAGGATTTTGAATATCGTTCTAGAAATTTGGGAGTATATTATTGAAGCATTTTGCTAATACTCTGTGAAAAGAAAAAAATTCGAATATTTTTTTTCGTTCTAAAGATATTTCTCCCCTTAACTGTGGAACACTTAAAGGGGGAGGGTCCGCCAGAACTTTCAAATTTTTCATTTTTTGTTTTGCTTTAAAAGTTCATTTGAACCTTAAGGAATATATTTCTAATGTTTTAATCTCAACAGAAAGATTATCTTAGATAACGATAAACTGCGCTGTTAACTCTACTTTTCAAGAACGCAATCTTTTTAATAGCGTTTTTCTCAAAACAGGATTTTTTTCGCACCGTGGAACATAACTTAAAAAGTTATTAAGGTATTAACTTGAAATTGTGTAGATATTCTAAGATATTGGCCTTTGCATATACCTAAAATTTTGCATAAATTATTACTATAAATATTGGGTATAACAATTTGTTTATAAAAATAAAAGTGAAATTTTTTTCTTTTTGATTTTAAATTGTGAAAAAAAATTTTTCTCATCAAAGATAGGTATAACTATGCAAAGTGTAATGACATATTTTAATAAAATTTTTTTGTCTGATTGAATTCAGTTGATTACAAGAGGCTGGGAATTCCACGGCGCAAATTAAAAGAGTCAATTTGGAACAGCTGTAGCGCCGCCATTTTTTCTTTTTTTTGCGTAAAAATTTATGAGTGAATACATCATAACATGTACTATACTATGTAACCTCACTTAATACAATAAATGTATACAGTTTCTTAAAAAAAATTATTAAAAAACTTGTTGTCTTGAGGACCCTCCCCCTTAAGGTAGTAGTCTGGTAACTCGTGCTGTTTCGCATGCCTATTTTTAGGGGCATTTTTGTGAGAAAGAACAAATGAAAATTTCTGAATTTTTAATGTTTTTATATTTACATCTTAAGGTAACAAAAAAAATTTTTTTGAATAATTTAAATTTTGTTTTATTAATCACTTGAAGTTGGAGCCTCCAAAAAAAGCACCTAGATGGCCCGGGTGATTTTGACTCTTGGGGACATCTGAAATGAAAAATTCTTAATTAGTCTTAATCTATAGATATATCATTCTGGTCGAAACTAGAATTAGGAAATTTTATCGAAAAATAACAAAATGGCGGACTTCAAAAAAAATGACTTTTCATTTCAATACTTTTCATTTGTTCTTTCTCAAAAAAAATGCCCCTAAAAATAGGCATGAAAAACAGCGTGAGTTACTGAGATTACCACCTTAATAGATTTCAACGGTCACAATATAACTATTACATTTTTGTTTCCGTTCGGAACAAAATTGAAAGTACCTAAGTGAAAGTGACCACAGGCTAGTCCTTAGACCAACGCAAAATCCATAAAAATGGCTTAACCCTTATTTTTTTATATAAACAAGAAAAAAGATTATAATTTGATTTATAAGAATACACCAAAATATTTCAAAAGTTTTTCCCCATTTTTACGTCCAGTTTGTGTATTTAATTGGACCTCCACCACTATTACCATTCCCTTCTATATGATAAACAATTTTTTATTTAGAATATTAATACGACAACGAATGCGCCGTTATATTTGTGTAACACATGTTCAATGTTTAAACAACAGTGACTGGGAATTAAAAATGATACACAAGGAACAATTTTGAAATTATATGTATTGTGTATTTAAAAACAGCACCATTTTATAATAATTGTGTTTGTTAATTGCCCTCGAGAGAATTTCTTACAGCATATAGTTTTCTAGTAACACATACGTAATATTATGTACGTACCAATCTGTTTATAAGCAGATATAGAGAAAACTGGGGTTTGGGAGAAAGATTTTCATTAAATGTTTATATATTACACGGAAACATTAGGGCATAGGGTGGCCAAAAGATAGTATTATTGAAGAATACTGTAATAGTAGTAAATAAAAACACTTTACTTTGCAAAATACCACTTTTATTGAATCTAAAAACTCTTATAACATGTTTCGGTCAATATGACTACTTCTATTCCTACTAATTTCCCATCATCCATGGCTACAATTTATAAGTGAAGATTTAGAATAAATAGGCATGTATCTGAATATAATCTTTACACGTTTGAGAATGTTCATATTGAAGGAAACATGTCATAATAAGTTTTATATTCAATAAAAGTGGCATTTTGAAAAGTAAAGTGTTTTTGTTTAGGTACTAATATCAAATATGGAATACCATAAAGTAACGCTCAAATCTATTAAATTTAATACTGTAATATTTTATTGGTGATTGATGGCTCGAGAATTTGTTGAGAATTTTATGACTGGAGAATTGGATGAAAATTTTATGACTGCCGACTTGTGGGTTAGTCGTGTAACTTGGTAAAATAAAGGTTGCTTATGACTTCCAAAATATTGGGTTTTGGTATAGGCAAACTGGATATGCATAGGTGGAGCTTACAATTTTGTGTTTAGTGATGTCAGAATATAAACAAGATGCTTCACTTAAAAAAAGGAAAAAGAATGTATAATTGTGTATGTACTAAAAGTCACTATTTTTTTTAAAATGAGAGTCTATACTTATACTTCAAATTTACTGAATAGAAAATTGTAGTCTCCGTTTAGCCATACCAGGTTTTAATAAATCAAAAATTTATATTTCAATGTGTAATAACAATCAATTGTTTACTCATAAGCAATTTTTTTTAAATACACCTTCCGAACGTTTCCTTCGAGTTACCATAGGGTAAAAATGGATTAGTTTTTCACTCTCACCCTGTACAAAATTATCAGCCAACTGAAATATAAAAATAAAATGATTTAAGAACATCTAAATTAGAACTACTCGAGTAGAAATTAAATGAGCAAGCTCTAACTCAGTCCGGACTCTTAGGTGAGAGTATAAGCCCATGGCCGGATATATAGAAAACCTTACCACGGCTTACGTTGTCAATCAGGGTCTTAACCAGATTAGGACCTAATCTAAACCTATATCGATAATCTAGGATCGAATATGGAAAACATTATCACGGCAGGCGCATTACAAATTCCAACCATACAAATTCTCTACGGGGTAAGATGTATTTTGTTACTTTGTTCTGTGGATACATCTGTAACATCCGATACATGTGTAACTCTTTATATAATATAAATATACACGAATGTATTATGTAAGTGTAAAACAGTTTTAGTACGGATTAAATATTAAATTATTTATTAAATGAGGTAAAACCATCCACCGATTCAGCGAGGTATGTTTTATATGTGTTCTTGCATTCTAAAACATGTGTTGAATACATTTAATAGAGATTTTCGAATAGGTAATTGGGTACTACCGAGAATGCCTTAAATGTGGACTAAATCGTTTACATAATATGTATCCAGGCAGGTATACTAAAATATAACATTTGAATAACTTTATAAATGGTATAAGATTAAAGTTTCGAGTCGTAAGCAAAAATGCAAATATTTTGTTTTTTAAGTAAAAATTTCGAAGCAGTTTTTCTAATCGGCTATCATTCGGAAATGTACGACTGCTGAACACGAAAATGAAATGAAGATGAATGACTGACTGATCTAGTATAGTCGGCAGAAAATCATTAAACCATCATTATTTTCTCTAAAACGCACCAAATTTGATGAGACGAGGGATCATTGTACTCCTACAACCTACAATGTGTATTTTTGTATATTTCAATAAGAATAATTTTACCTCTACGTTGCGCTGAGTACTAATCATTGACATCCTGGGTACTAATTTTAATTATAAAATACCCACAATGTTTTAATTTTATATTTAAATGTCATTTGTTAGGTATATTCTAATAATAAAAGGCCGTTTTGGTAAGTGGTCACTGCGTCTCTAATTTTTAATGGTACAATTAACCTTATTAAATTTTTTTTTTAAATAATTATTCACTTATGACGATTTCAATAGCAAATGATAAATCAGTCATTTATTCGCGTTCCTTTTTTTCTCTGCCGTTTTGTTTTTGATATCTACCAGGAGCTGGGGCTACCTTCCTACCCGCATAGAACAGAGAAAGAATATTCACGTGTATTTTCGTATCAGAGTGGGAAATTGTCTACTTAGTGTATATAATACGTATACAAATATATGTACTTTCAATACAGTACGTTGTTGAAACTGATGGTAGAAATTCAGGGAATAATCGAAGATACCTACTTTGAAACTAAAAATGACACAGAAAAATTCGCTCTTTTCAGCGTCTTGATAGCAAAATTTTGATTAATGTATTCCAACGCATCAATTAATAAGTTGATGTTTAATTACCGTAATTATATAAACATTGGGCTTACATTTGTGGTGGTGCAGTATACCGTTATCAACTACATGTACAATATACGAATTACACACATATAATTCATATTTATATAAAAAAATATTTCACTGTCAAATCCAAATGAACATCACTTTATTCTGCTTTCATATTTGTTGTGTATTATATCAAGAGTTAGTCTACTAGTTATTATATTTTTGTACATATAATAGACAGTCGTCGAAATAGCAACGAATTCATAATTAAAAATTTGGAGAGACAAGTCTGTCAACTTCTCATTGGACACTCTTAAAGACTATTACACATGAATAATTTTTTTTTTCAGTGGACCCCTCCCCTGGGCCCGCGATAGAGCCCCAGGCACCACACCGGGGGCTTCGTCTTCTCTATCTAAGGCCCATTTCACACCAAGCCAGTCGCGTCCAGACAAGTCACGTCAAGTCTGACGCATCTTGATTCAACATACACCGATTCAATGCAATTACAACATAAACTGTATTTTTGCTTTCAAATATAATCAGTCGCGTCCAGTCAAGTCAAGTCAAGTTACCGTCAGTCCAGTCAACGACTTAACAAGTTGAATTTTTTCATCAGTCAACGTAAGTCATCTGTCCATTGTACATGCGTATTAAGAGATACATACATATTATATGTGTGTTGAGGTATGTGAAGTGTATAAATCAAATCATAGAGAATATTTCTTATGTCATTTCTGGTATATTATGTATGCATATGTAGTATATATTATTTTTTCAAATAATACATTATTCAAACGTTAAATCCTTAAATCATTGTCAAACATGGACTTAGAACAATTAATATTACATATTAGAAATTATCCAGAAATTTATGATCTTAACTACTGCATTATTATTATTGCATTAAATAACAACATCCATTTTCAAATATCAAGTAATAACTATGTAAATTAAAAATCACAAAGTGATTGCAAAAATTATCCGGATCGGCCGGGAATCGAACCCAGGATCTCCTGCTAACTAGCCAGGCGTGCTAACCACTGCACCAACGATCCTATATGCTCGACAGGCGTCCGAGCCGGACATCCATTCAATCACCTATGTGTATTAGTACTCCCTCTGATTCCAGAAACAGTTATAATTTTAATTTCAAATATTATCAAGTGATTGTGAGACATTACTACGTATGACAAACTTTTGTTTGCATTTCAACACACACAGTATTGATATGTTCACTTATTGTTCAGTTAAACTGAAACTTTAAGCACTCGACTGCCTTGGTTAACATGACCAAAAACCACATATGTAAATTAAAAATCACAAAGTGATTGAAAAAATTATCCGGATCGGCCGGGAATCGAACCCAGGATCTTCTCGGATTTCCCCGGAAGTCGACAATATTTTTAAAGAAACTTTATAAAAAGAATACATAAAATGATTCCACATGTACATATATGTGATACGTACATACGTATATTTGACATACAAACACGTCCAAATCAATTAGAGAATTACAGAAAGTTTAGATATCAAACTGGTAAAAATAAATAAAAGAACAAACAAATACTTTTATTAGTTATTACTTTATTAGTTTTTATATTGTTTATTTTAATTTTTTTAATAGAAATCAAGAGAGTCGTGTGTTTTGGGGTTTGTGTGTTGAGTATATACACATTGGTGTGGTGACATCGCACACATACATAATGCGTAATCAATTAATCATTGATTGCGATCGGCCTCTGAGGTTATTTTGATTATTTTCAGATGCTGAAGCCGTGGAACTGAAAGTGTTAATGACAAATTTTATAATGATATGTTTTAAACAAAATAAAATAATCTGTTTTTGGGAATTTCTAATTGTCTGTATATAACTATTCTAGCTAAAGAAAGACATTACATATAAAAAAAATGATAGGGAGTAACATCTATCGTTTATATATCTGAACAAATTAAATTACGCAAAAATTATTGGACGGATTTTAATGAAATTTGGTGTGGTGATAACATATTACTTGGGTCAACATTTAAGATACTTTTTATTCCGGGAAAATTCCCCGTTCCCACGGGAAAATAGAAAAACCATTTTTTTAAGCATGTGCATGCATTACACAAAAATTGTTATTCTTTGCAAGTTCTGTATAATTATTACACTTACATACTTCTTATTAAGTTTATAACAATGCTTTGTGCGAACGACGTTGCGGGTATGGCTAGTATAGAATATATTAGTAATTATACGGTATGGTTTCGTCATCAAATTTATATACCTACGTATGCAAAATTTGAAACTTCTTCGTTCAGTTAGAACTTTTGTAAATGTCGATTGCAAGGTTTTTACTAAACAACCATACATAAGTACTAATAGTAGTTAAGAATCAAAGCTTGTAATAACAAAAAACTTAGAGTTTGAGATTTCTATGTATAATATGAAATTAAATGAATCGGCGGATTCACATGATATACAAAATGACCTATTTGAAACAAATATTAAACACCTTTTTGAAAAGGGGTGTTAACATTTTTAATGCCATGACTGTGTTTAAATATTATTCAGTTATTTATTTCTACATTACAGAATACAACAGAAAAGTGTGTGATTATGTATTATTAGTGCATGGAAAGCACAGTGGAAGGAAAACAGATTTTATCAAATTAAATGTTTTCGGTTCGGGAGTCATATCCTGTACGAAGTTTGTAATTTGATGAATAAATATCATTAATATCTTTTTGTTTTTCGACTCTTTTTTAATTTAAATTTTAAAAAAAATTCTGATAATAATATTTTAGTTTGATGAGTGGGTGTGTGGATGGGGTGATTTTAACTTGACTTTGGCAGCATAAATTTCATTTGATATCCATGTCGATTGGATTGTGGAGAAATAGAAAACAGTTAATCTTGGAACGTCCGCTATATGGAACTTCGAATGATGTCTTTTAATTTTTCGTAAGTTTATTTAATCCTTCCATTTGTTACCCATATCGAACAGCTAATAAAAAAAAATTACATCCGTCTTATTGGAGTACTTCCATATTGGAATCTGAATGGCGTCATGTCATTTTCCGTGTTAAACTTGTTTGATCCTTTTATTTGATATCAATGTCGAGGCAGTAGTGAAAAAAATTGCAGTGTGACATATTAAAGCGCCGCCATACTGAGTATTAAATGTCGTTGTAATGACTTGATCGTAGAAGGTGTGGTGGCTATACTTTCGAAACCAACACAATTTTATTTTGTCGACAAACAGTTATCCAAGGATGCCATATATTTCTTTCGATGCGCAGATGTCGATAAATAATTGGAACCACTCTCCTTGAATTGATTGTTCTGCAATGATAGTACTGATTTTTAGTTTTTGAAATAAAATAAAATACACTTAACTTTCCTATCTTTTCTTATCTTCTCTTTTAAAACGTTAAAAACTTTTCCAAAATTTACAACTTTTAATCTTTTTGTTACATACGTTTTATAATTCAAATGTATGAGTTTCGACCCTTCGATATTAATGATACAAATTATAAAATAAGACTGAGCTCTCGTGTTAATAGCGATCATTTATTACGTGATCATTTACTTAATAAATCTCTAACTGACTGACTGACAGACAGACAACGCACAGCCTAAACCATTGGGTCTAGAAGAATAAAATTTTGCACAGGAGTTACCTATGTAATGTAGGTGAACACTAAGAAAGGAATTTTGAAAATTCCTCCTCTAGGTGGGTTAAATACGGGATGAAAATTTGTATGGAAATTCGTCATTTTTGAAGTTAGAAATATACAAAAATATGTCACTATGGCTATTAAAACGAATAATATCTTATAATAAATCTTTCACACTGACTGACATCCTAAGATGTTGCCGATGGTAAATCTCATCGGGTGGGTATACGGCTAGTAAAATGTTAAAAGAAGACAGAATTTAAAGTTTACAACAGATCTTTTAACGGTTTGTTCCTAGAAACAAGTAGTGCCCATATCTCCGCGAGTTGATTACTTGTTCACAGTAAAATTACAATTAAGTATTCCATAACTCGATCAAGTTGAAACTTTGAGAGACATGTGAAAAAAGTTCCGTTGATACGAACTGAATTAGTAACCCACTTGAGTGTCGGTCAGGCACACCATCATCTCTAGTGTACTGTCCCTTGCATAAATTGATCAGTTTGTCCAAATCTATACATATATATAAAATATAAACTCGGCAGAAGTTTATGTTTAAAAAAAAGAATTTTATTTCACAAAATACAAATTTTTACAAGAATACAATTTTTTACAATATAATTTGTAATAAAATAATTTACTTTATCACCGCCGCGGTATTCAAGTTAACCATCTGGTATGTAGTTGACTTCGGTAAGACGGATGGTGAGCAACTGCTGTTTGGCCCATTTGTATCGTGACTTATATACGGTTGAATTTCCTGTTACTTTCTGGAATGACATTGGTCGTGTGTCCTGCGGATATACTTAATGAATATAGGTCAGAAGTTGGACTTTCCTTTCACTTGAAATTATACTTGTTGTTTGTCACGTATGCTAATGTTGAATTTAGTGTAATGTGAAGATATTGTTAAATGGCTATATTGTAGTTCATAACTCTTCCCTCCCTAAGATGGAAGTTCAATTTTGAAGGGGAATTGAACGACTGACGACCTGTCGATTGGTGGTGCCGTAGGTGCCATCATGTATTGGACTGATTCTTGTGTTGTTTTTGCTCTCTTGCATCTTCTGCATGTAACGTAACTCGTACCGATTACTATTAAGATTCCAATGGTGATGACTGTGACGGTCATGTGGGTGTAATGTTGATATTTGATAATTTGAATGGTATCCGTATTTTCTAGATGTTTCAGCTGTAACAGATCTAAGTTTATATCTTTAGAAATGTCAGTAATATTAACAGTGTTATATAATATTTGTTCCAAAACTATGTTGTTGATGGTATTGTCTAGAGTCCCGTAAGTTATTTGGTTGATCGTTACATGACATTGGTCTACGATGATATGTAGTTTTCCAATGAAGTTGGTAATGTTCTTTCCGCAGTTGTTCGTGATGTCGATTGAATGATTAGTTATGACGATTATGTGGTTGTCTTCTATTTCTTCTATGAATTCTTCTCCTATTGTGCGATGTAGCGTACATTGTGCTGGTTTATTTTCCAATATCTTTATTTCGCATCGGTTAGCTTCCTTTGGTGTTAATATTACAGGTGGGCAGATAAAATCCTGTTCTATCTTATTGCAAGTCTTTTCTAGGAATTGGTAATGGGTTTTGTTATGCAGGATTATATTGGTTTTTGGTTTTATAATTTGATGGTTTTCAGGGATGGGTCTTATTTTGATAGTGTTAAAAATATTATTCCTGAACTGTGGAATCATTACAGCGAATATGATATTGGTTCCGTTGTAGTAGGCTTTTAGGTTGAGTAGTTCATACAAGTGTTCATCACTAATAATGTTGATACTACTTTTCAAATTTTCATAAATTAACTTTAATTCATTCTTTGTAAGGATATGCCTAGATATCACATTTAACTTAGCTAGTTCTATCGATAATATAATGTCGTTAACGTGCTGGTTTAAGTATTGAAGTTGTGATTGTAAGGAAAAATAGTATTGTGACTGAAACAGTTGTTGTTCTATTTGGGGATATGTTTTCATAGCATTGGCTAAAATTTTAAGTTTAGCTTGTTCAGTATTTATAAAATCCGTGATGTTATTAAATCGCTCGATCATCTGTGTGTTTAATCTGTGTTGTTGGTCTATTCTGTCCTTTAGTAACAAACTATTATCTTTGAGGGTTTCTATTTGTTTGTTGATTTCTATCGCGTCGTTGTTGTCCATATTGCCAGATATTGCTTTTATTACGGTCCCTAATGCGTTTATCAAACCTCTTTTACTTCTAATTGTCCTCGGTTCTAAGTTTTCTAAGTTTCGCTCTATTTTGTTGTATAACTCCTTTAGATTTTTCGTATTGTAAAATAATGTTTCGTTAAGACTAGTATTATAAATGTTATCTCTTAAGTACCCTAATGTGTCTCTAATGTTAGTTATGTTAATTATATGTATTAGATTATTATAATGGGAAACTACTCTAGTTGTACCTAAATTAAGTGCGATAAGTCCTTTTGTGTGCGATATGTCGTGGTATTCTATTCTTTGCGCGTTCGTCATTGTTAAGAACCTGTAACAACATTACTTTCTTTTAGGTTTTATTTTGGCTTTGTGATATTTGTAATTCTTTGTTTTAAAGGTTAATTTATTGTCGTCAGTTACTTTTTTTGCATTGTACGGAGGTAATAATTTCGTGTTACGTTGTATGTTTTTAACATAAACTGTGTCTCCTATGTTTAGTTGTGGTGGATCGTTTCGTTTATTGTTGTTTTTTATTAACGTTTGTTTTTGTTTTTTATGTGCAGTGTATATTCTATTAGCAGTTTTTACTTGGGGATTTAGTTTAATAGTAGGGGTCAGTATGTCTCCATTTTTTATTAAAGTGGATACTTCAATCGTGTTTTGTTTCTGTGATTCTAATGTAAAAACTATCGGTGTCATGCACGATTTGTAATATAGTCGGTTAATAGCTCGCCCGAATTGTATTGTATGCTTATTGTAGTTTATTTTTGTTTTCAATTGTCTCAATGTTTGGTTTCCTATGATGCCATCGAAATAATAATGAAATTTAAATACGAGAAATTCTAATGGCTCTGTGTTATCTAATTCGTTTAAGTATGAGATGCATATTTTATTATTAATTTTGTGTGTTTTGAGTGCCGTTTTTACTTCTACGTCTGTCGGGATTAAAGTTAGATTTTCAACATGCTTTGGGTCTATAAAATTATTGTCAGCTCCTGTATCTATTAAGAATTTTAGTCTCTGTGGTCCGTTTTTTATTATTATGTATGGTAACGTCCCGTTTTTGGTCTGTTGTAAATTTAATTCTACGTATCCGGCGGATTCGTAGTTTATGTTGTTTAGGTCAGTTTGGTCCAATTCCACTGATTTGGATTCTTCGTTGAATTGATATTCTAACGGATTTGTTGATTCTATTTCTGTTTCTGTTGGTTCGTAATAGTATTTCTGTTCGTAACAATTATTTTCAGTATTGAACAATTCTTTTGAAATTACCCTGGGTGGTTCCGTTTGTCTAAATGGATGGTTATTATTATTGATTCGTCTAGTATTACCTGACGTTGTATCCATAGGTTCGGGGGTAAACCTATTAGGTTGTGTTTGTTGTTGCGGACGGACTGGACTTTGCTGTATTGTATGGTAATTTTGTTGAGGTCGATTTTGATTAAAATTATTGTAAACTCTTTGATTTTGGGGTACATATTCTAAACAAGGATGGTTTCCGAATACGTTTTGAACAGGTTGTATATTCGTATTAAAATGTTGTCTTGGTGTATGTGGAATTTGTGGTTGTGTAGGTGTGTATACGTGACGAATAATTTGTTTCGGTGGTGTGTTAGTGTCTTCTGGTTGCGGCCTAACGTTTCCGTATTGAGTTTGTTTGTAATAAACGTTTAATTCCCTCTGTACACATTGCCATGCTTCTCCAAGTGTCTTAGGCTGGAAAGCACGAACAATGTTTCCTGTATTTCTATTAAGTCCTGTTAGAAAACAATCTAGTGCTGCTTGATTATAAAGTTCTATTTTGACTTTCTTAACAGTCTCGTCAGTATTCGTTAGAGAAATATTATTTATAAGTTGGGCTAATACTTCATTAACTCTACTAAAGAATAATTCAACCGATTGATTTCCTTGAGTTAGCGAGTATAAATCTCGAGCCAAACTATATTCATCTCTCTTATCTGCATAATGCCCTATTAAAATTTCTTTGATGCTATCCCAATTTCTCACTCTACCATACTGATTTAGTACGTCATTTGCTGGACCTATTATTTTTTTTCTAATTTCGTTACTATAAAGGTTTTTTAAATTATCGTCAACTAAACTAAATAATAGACCAACAGCCATATCAACGCTATCGATAAAATTAAACAAATTACTTCTATTGCCGTCATAAGGAATAATTGTTTTAATAATATCAGGGATTTGAAAGTTTTTTAATAAAGTTTCTACTGCGTTAGCTGATTGATCGATAGATACTAGTCTAGGTTGTGCCATATTTTCTAAATTTTCACTTAAATTGTTTGATTCAGTATTATTAATAATTTCAATATTATTAGCGAAGTCACAACTACTTGATGTACTTGAATCTGAATTAAACGATAAACCGTCGTTTTTCTTCAGGAATTTAATACTTTTAGCAGTGGGGTAAGGTTTAGGCATCGGAAATCATGCAATAATATAGGAAAGTAAAGACTTACAACAATAGAACTGATGATTTCCACATATCCAGTTGAACCAGCGTACGTGCAGTTCTAGACGTTGACTGAGCGAAGTCGACCTTCTTCACGATAAACCGTCGTGAATTGATGTATCGCCACTACTTCTCGATAAGCCGTCGAGAATGTCGTTGTCCGGGAATATGTTGCTCCAAACCACTGTTGGTGTTCCAGTCGAGTTGTATATTTTATTTGTTTGGTTTGTAGGTTCGGCTCCAAAGTCTTAAAAGACACTCGTAGTTTAACTGTCGCGTTAACTTTACGATGAGCGCTTAGATAGTGGAGGTTTACGAAATTTTCCTGCACTATCCTACCGGCTGCGCCAAATATAAACTCGGCAGAAGTTTATGTTTAAAAAAAAGAATTTTATTTCACAAAATACAAATTTTTACAAGAATACAATTTTTTACAATATAATTTGTAATAAAATAATTTACTTTATCACCGCCGCGGTATTCAAGTTAACCATCTGGTATGTAGTTGACTTCGGTAAGACGGATGGTGAGCAACTGCTGTTTGGCCCATTTGTATCGTGACTTATATACGGTTGAATTTCCTGTTACTTTCTGGAATGACATTGGTCGTGTGTCCTGCGGATATACTTAATGAATATAGGTCAGAAGTTGGACTTTCCTTTCACTTGAAATTATACTTGTTGTTTGTCACGTATGCTAATGTTGAATTTAGTGTAATGTGAAGATATTGTTAAATGGCTATATTGTAGTTCATAACTTATATAAATCTCATGTCATAATGTACGGCCAGGATAAACTGCGAAACTACTGAACCAATTTTGATCAAATTTGGTAAATATCTGTAATTTGGTCCAACTTAAAAGATCGGATAGTTTTTATTGAAAAATTTTTAGTCTAACCGTAGAAATTTACGAAAAACCGCAAAATATCAATTTTTTATTATTGTACACAGATATTTGTGGAACAATTTATAAGAAAAATCATGCAAATTAATTTGTTGCGAAGCATTTGGAGAAAAATAATTTTGGAATTTTTGTAAGTGTTAATAAGTATTTCTATAGATACCACCAATAATATTTTTACCTACGACTACTATGAAATTACTTATCTACTGTGCAAAATACTATTTGTATCCCATAAAGAAATAAACAATTGGATTGTCCAGTTATCATCAATTGGCACTTCTGCTGTTTTCAGCAAATTCCATACATATGGTAATTAGATATGCTATAAAAATATGAATGACTTGAAAATATGAAAATATGAATAATACTTTAGAGTCGTCGGGCGAGCGAAGCGAAGTACATAAGGAGCTGATTTTGTACAAAATTTCAGAATATCAAATTTAAATAAACGTGCGGTTACATTGTCCGTTAGCTACACCAAATAGGGCGAAAATTAAAAAGCTGAAGAAATTTGACAGTTTTTACTTAAATACTGTTAACATCTCTGTGAAAGATGAAAGTGACGTTAAAATGGTTTCCCAGGGCCTTGGTGACTTGAAGGGCCTAAAATAGAAACAATTCTAAAACTGTTGGTGTAGGTAGCCATACTAAGTTCTTACGGTGCGGAAATTAGCCATGCTAATAAAATATGAAGATAGTTCATTTAGAGTCATTGGGCGAGAAGGGTCAAGTAAAAATTGATAAATAATTGATTTTGCACAGAATTTTGGAATATAATATGAGTGAATTGACTTATAAATTTTACCAATAATTTAATCTAACATCGTTTGACATCTAGGTTGTGTAGACACCCGGTAGATGCCGCTGTGTTTCGATTTCTAGATTTCCACGTCATATTTGTTTATGTTCACCATGTCAATGTTTTTTATAATTATACTGTGTATTGTGCTATAACTGTGTAGTGTATCGTTTGAAATGATAAGAAAAATTAATTGAATCAATTATACCTACTGAGCCACAGCAACGCGTGGCCGGGTCAGCTATTATGAAGTATAAATTATTAAGTTATGATTTTTTAATTGTTTTTTTCCTATTGATTAGACTAGGGAACACTGAAAAATATATGGAAAATTAAGGTAAGATTTTCACCCTGTTAGACTATGTCAAGGAGATTGCGAATAGAAACTAAATCCATCATTTTAGGACATTTTTTGGGGAATTATACAATGTTGCATTGTCAGCAAAGTTTGAAACCTCTAACTCAATGAAAAATTATACATACATATTATAAACAAATGAAGCTAAATAAAAGCTTGTAATAATAACAAAATTAACTAATTTTGATATCATAATATGACTTTTTATGGAGATAGGTACCAGTAAATTTTAACACTTAATTATAAACTAATCATACCTATGATTAAACTGGATGAAATTTAAAAATTAAGAACATGGAGAAGTTTTTAAGTAAGTTATAAATTTGAAATTATAAAGATGGTCTAGAAGAAATTATATGTAATAGCCGAGTATATACAATAGTAACAGGGGAAACTCTTAAATTCAGTTGAACAAAATTTCATGATATATATAAGAATTTTGACCGATTCTCGTTTCCTCACTAATTAGAAAATCCACAAGCCACCACTGAAATTCGGTATATGATTAAACAACGAACGACAAACTTTCGCAAAAGAATTGTTAGTGACTGTTTATTCAACAGAGACGGTGTCTATATTCGCAAATGTTTACAAACAACTGCAAACGCTTGACGTAAATGTTCTTTTGATATATAGGTGCGTGTTTCAAGTTTATATTATTATTTAATTCATGAAACACTTACATGAGGATAATATTCGGTTTATTGACACATCAAATAATCAGAATTCAGAAATTATTATAATTAACGATATCTGTATTGGTATATATACATATACACATTACTTATCCGTATACAAACAAAATATTAATAACGGAAAATATTACCTCAATATAATCTTATTAAATGGGACGGTAAATTTTGAATTGAAAACAACGCTAAATAACTTAATTGATAATAGTAAATAATGGCTCTATATTCAATAGCTATACCAGTAAGGTACCTATATAAAAGCATCAACATATAGGTACATTAAACATTGGTGTAATTAGTCGTCCAATATTAGAAATAGGCAGGGTTAGGAAAGATATCTAACATAACTTGACAAGAATAATTGCACCCTTGAAAATAATACTCATAGCAACAATTACTTGGATCTACTAACAGTGATACAATGACAAATATATCTCTTATGGTCAAAAAATTGTATTTAAATATTGATTATTTTTTGCCAAATGGTAATCGAAATTTTGACAAAAGTGTTGCTTTTGATCAGTGATGGTCGCCAGATATTTTAGGATAATATTTTGAAACCAAGGCTAGCGAATGATTTTAAATGTGTTTTTTGTATTTTATAAATAATGAAAACCATCGTAGAAAAATATATAATATACAAAGAAACATTATACATTAATGTATTTCTCAAAACGACGTGAGCAGCGGGGCCCCATCACGGAAGTCGAATTTTTCCTTTCATCTTCGGTATTGAATGTCTACAAACGAAATGTGATTGAAAGTACAACCGATTTGTTATTTTGGTGGTTTCCAAACTGATGCTAAGTGTCTGGCTGATCGGGGATTTAAAAAAAGGTTTTAAGTTTTTAAAGGCTGAATCTCAGTAAATTTCAATTTTGTGGCGATAGCAGTTAAGGGGAAAAAAGCCAACACAGTTCGTACGAGGGCATTCCTACCCATGCTTATCCGCCAATTGCCTTTGTGTTGATCCTTCAATCCAAAATTCCTACTTTATAAATAAACAGCCAGTTTAGTTACATTTTTAAATTACGTAATATTTATGTATTGCATTTGTTGTAAAAGAAAGTTCATTTTTTTTTTAATTTTTAAAATTACTGTACGCCTATAATGCATTTAAAACACATTTAACAATACCATTGAATTCCGATATAAAAGCGGCAGAAGTGGTAGACTTTCAATCACATTTCGCCTGTAGACATTCAATACCGAAGATGAAGGGAAAAATTCGACTTCCGTGATGGGGCTCCGCTGCTCACGGCATTTTTTTTATTAGGGAGTAAAGTTTTCCTAGGCCACATTCAAAAATTTTAGCATCTTACATGTGTAAATCTGCGCAATTTAGGGGTAAAATTAGCTTGTCAAGCTACGGTGTACTAGCTAATACGGGGACACTTACTGGAAATATAACAATTGCAATCTCAAACTAAATATTTAACTGACAAATATTTGTTTGTTGATCTTTAGTCGAATAAGAGGATCATATATTTATCGACATACACACGGTTTATATATATACCTATATATACATACGGTTTACATGTTAATTGATAACACTGAATTCCCATAAGGAAAAAGTTGTGTCACAAGAGCGCTTTGAAGAAACTAATAATACCAGTTTAATATATAACTACTGTTACTATCGCTTTCACAACAATAACGCAGTGAAATAAAAAATGAATATCGCAGTTTGTAGGCAATTCACATTTTCACATAATAAATATTTGTGACATTTTCTATAAATTCAAAAGGCATTTTTTTATTTTCTTGAAAATAAATATTAAAATAATCAAAATACCGAATAAATATAACAAAATACCGAAAAAATATTCTGTTAAAGAAATAGTGCAGATAATTTTCTGGAAAAAAAAATTTGTAGAGGGAAATTACCAATAATATAAAAATGTTTATCCAAAGCACTCTTGTGACATAACCTTTTCCTTATGGAAATCCAAGGTTATCAATTAACGTGTAAATCGTATGTATACCATCAAACGGGACAACTGGTATACCGTGTGAGTTTTTTAAGAGTTGCCATTTTTATTACAGCCAAACCGTTGATTTAATCTAAAAATTGTTCAAATAAGAGATGTAGATATCGACGGGGGCAACCGATTGCTATAGTCAGGAGTTTTATAGCTCTTATGGTTTTCGAGCTATGATACAAACTTATAGATTTTTAAATGAGACTATGTATTAATTTTTCGATAAAATTGATCTAATGCATTAATTGATAACATATATAAGAGAAAAAAATTTTTTTACCCAGTTTAATTTTTTAATTTTTCTTAAATTTATCAATTAGGCGGTAAAAATATGCATATGTACTTGTGGCTACTTCAACCGAGTGTTCTGGTTTGTTACATTTTTATTAAATCTAAGAAAAGAACCTTTTCCAGTACCATTTCTATCATACAAATTTGGCTGTAATAAAAATGGCAACTCTCAAACAACTCACACGTATATATATATATATATATATATATATATATATATATATATATATATATATATATATATATTTGTGTATCAATAGATATTAATGACATATAACAGTGTTAATATTTGATTGTTATTGTTAATATTTGATTGTTATTGTTATTCAGTCTTCCAACTTTAATAATTTTAAAAGTAATGAATTTGACTCTGGTAGTTGACAAGTACGCACACATAATAACTAATACATACACAAATATATTATGGGTGTATTCGTATAGAATGACATTTTCGCAGATTTTTTTCTATTTATTACAATAACTAAACAAATTTGTTTTTTAATAACGCGAAAACATAAAACAAAAAAATTTTCAGTTTTTTAAATCTTAAAGTTGCTTTTTAATAACACAACTTACTTAAATATATGCCTCTGATCCACATCTGATCATAGTTTTGCATTTAATCGTACGTTAAAAATTCCAACTTTGAAAATTTATTTCTTCTAAACTAGACGTTAGAAAGTATTCAAATGGTGTCAGCGAATGTATTATATTTTACTCTATAATATACTAAAATTTCAAATTCTAAAAATTTATTTGATAGATTCGAGCGTTACTTTATGGTATTCCATCTTAAAATAAAAAGACAATTTTCTACTTTACTAATACCATGGTATTAGTAAAGTAAAAAATTTTCTTTTTATTCTAAAAATTTCTTGTAATCGATTCATCTTAAATAGATTTGTAACTGAATTTTTGTTTTAACGTTTTATGTTTGGATAGATAATATAACCATGTCAGGCAAACTTCAGCGTTAATTGCATCTAAATATTATTCAGACATTTGTTTTTTAATATATTTTTAATTCAAATGTAATAAATCGTTAGATGGACGTTTATTTTAATTTGAATTAAAATCTTATATATTTACGGTAACATAAAAAAATAAAAAAAAAATAAAATTGAAGAAAAGAACAAAAGTATAATATAAATTAAACGTACAGTGTCTTCCACACGAATTTGTTTGGACTGAAATAGACTAGATAAATGTTGAGTTTAACAGGCATTAAAAGAAGAAACTGGGAATTTTTTTAATTTTCTTAAAATCAGTTTGATACGTTATTATTACAGTTTGAAAAAAATAAATTTTGGAACTGTTTAAATGTTATCGTTATGTCTATCTGTCTATCGGCCTGTAGGTCAGTGTATCTGCTCGTCTGTCACATTTCCATAATTCCTACATCTTTCAGCAAAAGAAAATGAAATTTTGCATGTTACGAGAGCTTTTCCGTTTAGTATTTTCCATTTTGAAGACTCGTTTATGAAATATTGAGTTTCAAAATGTTTGAGTAATATTTTAAACTATTGATCCAAAAAAATTGAAAATATTACAACTACTAGCACTTACTAAAAACACTTACCAACAGAGTGACCGAACGTGACGGGGGTTCAAATCTCACGGCCGGTTATATTCCTGATGGCGTTTTGTAGTTTCGCTTCACAAATCCAGATGAATATCAGTGTAGTTCCTTAAGAAGGCGGCTGCAGACGTTTAACAACCATATCCTAGCGTTCACACTACATCTCTTGTCCTCCACCCACATCATAATAAATTGTAATATGTAATGAAATAAATACAGCTGGGAACATAATGATGTGTGTGGCGTCTGTTACAGGCTGTTGCTTCAAAACGGACGTTAAAACCTTATTTTTATACTAAAAACACTCAATTAAAATTATTTCGAGTAATTTTGATTGGTAGTTTTAAGTTACAAAAGTTCAAAAATAAATCTGAAATTTGAATGATCTGAAAAAATTCCAGGGTAATTACTTCTTTAGAAGAGCTTTCAGTTAAACTTACAGAAAATCAAATTTTAAATTTCTGTTATAGCTCAAATTGGTGACTACCATATAACTGCCATCAGACCCGACGGTAAGATAACAAAAGTTGAGAAGGTTAAGAAGGTAACTTCGAAAAAGAAATCAAGACTGAGGACCTGGACAAGCTGCGGTCCCGCCCAGATATCCTACTTTTTACTCCAGAGGTGACTTTATGTATTATACAGCACACTTAGCATCTATATTTTCGTTTATGGGATATCTTATACTGAGTGTCTGGTATATTTAAGCTTTTTGAAATAATTATCCTGTAATTATTTCAAAAGCTCTTAAAAAGACTGTACAAAAATCAGGGTTTCTATTTGTTCAGTTAGGAATCGCTGTTTTCATTTCTTACAAAAATTAGTTTTGCATGATTTGATTGATTATCGATGCTCATTTGACAAGAATATTACAACCGGGTGTGACTGTAGGAATGTTTCTGCATCCCCGGTAACCCCTGTGTTGTGATTACATCATAATATTTCAACCATAATGAAATATACTCGAATACCGTTTTTAAATTAAGCACAAACATTAGATTACTCTTATATATATATATATATATATATATATATATATATATATATATATATATATATATATATATATATATATATTATTCAATGTTTATTTGTGTCTAAAATAAACAGACAACCATATTATACTATGTAAATAACTAAACATTTGTTTATAAGGGACCGACTACGGAAACTATACTGTGTTGTAACTGGGATACATATAATACATACTTGAAGTTCACAGCAGTCGTACCAATCGTCGTACATACCATGTTTTATTCTTTTCTGTTGTCGTTGAAATGAAGGATAATGAATATGGGGAACTGGCGAACTGGCGAACTGGCGGGTAGTACATGACGCAGAACAAGGAGGGATCCAACATTTCTTCTTATTGCACTTGTCTTCATCAGCAGCTTTATTCATCTGACACCGCAGGACATAATATAAGAAAAAGGTATAAGTTTTATTTTAAGAAAATGAATTAAAATAATTATTATTAGAACAAATTATTTAAGCAGTGGAGTTCATTCACTTCATAATGCTGAATTAAATTGCTACAGTTTCTAAATATTGAAATTCCATATCGTTTGTATGTTTTTGGAAAATAAAATGTTGAATATGTACGTCAACCTAGATTTTTCTTTTACTCAAAGTTCTGCTACCTCCAAAAACGTTATGTTTTCTTTAAACGCAAAAAAAAAACATTTTATCCTGGGTTTTCTGTTGAAGTCATATAATATATTATACAGTATAAACTAAACAACTAGAAATGCTTTTACGTCATCAAATAAATACAACTAATTATTGAAGCAAAATTAAATGAACCAAGTTTTCTGTCTCTTCTTCTTTTTATTATTAACTTACTATAGGTAAATTGTGCTTCATTTATTAGGGACGTCAAACCATTTTATAAAGTGAGCTGTTTACAATTTCAGTTCATTTTTGGGAAAGCGGTAATTAAATAACTTTGGAACCAACTATTTCATTTGCAGTGATTTTGAAGCAATCGAATAGAGTTCCTTATTCTTAATATTAAACTCACATAAAAAAATGGACAATTTATTTGAAAAGATTAGCCTGTGTGTTGACTCAGGATAAATAATTCGGTTTGGTTATTTGGACGTGATTGAACCCAGAAACCTGCAACAGGCATAAGGTGTGTGTGGAATCCTATGTGTTAATCCAATATATAAAGAGTCTGTATATAAAATTTTATCAAAATCGGTTTAGTCATTTTGGCGTAATGGAGCACCAAATATCCAAATATCCAAACATCCAAACTTCCACATTTATTATATAATATTATTAAGATTTATCTGACACAAATTATCAGCAAAATGAAAAAGAAAAATCATTTTTTTTAAAAAAAAAACCTATCTCACTTGATTCATAGTGTGAATTCTCCGATGACTTCAAACAATAAAACAAACTTTACAACTTGCAAAACATTATTAGAAACTAAAAATGATAGACATTTTAATGTTTTACATATATACACCACCACCGATAAATAGTAGGTACTTGAATTAGCTAGAGTTAGTGAACTGTAAGTATTGGCAGAAAAGTTATTGATGGACGTTCTGGGAATATATGTATATGGTAGTTGTAAAGTTATCACACAGCCCTATCAGTAGCGAAAATAAATACCACGAAAAGAATAACTTTACCTCTGAGTTACACATCTGAGAAATCGAAACAAAGAAAATACCGATATAAAGTAAGTATTTATGTACATTAATGTCAGATGCGAAATGTTTCTTGAGAACTTTCTTTCGTCTGTGTACACATTATTTTCATAGGTGTGATTATTCTTACCAATGAACGAGTATAACAACACTGTTTGAATTACTTATACAAGATGGTCTAGAATTCTGAATTGTGAAAACTGATAGTATTTTCAATAAAACTGTTCAAATATACGTGGAACACTTGCTTCTATAACACTGATAAATAATGAAAGGGAAAAAATAGCTTGCCATCGGAGGCAGGCTAGATTTGCTCTGGTAAATTATTGTCGGCCCTCGGCATGGTCAGAACTTTCCTCGACGCCCTATGCCTTAGTTTTCAGATTTTCCCTAGACATATGGATTGTTTAATTGGGTCACAAATGTGTTCTGTTTTATGTGGTTAAAATTTAAATAAAAAATCGTTAGAGCCGTTTTTCTACGAATGGCCAATCTGTCCATTTTCAGGACATTGTCAAAATTCAAGGTCGAGTAGGGCCCCCCACAAAAATTTTTAGGTGTATTCACCAGACTGTGTATCTGGGTGAACTTCATCTCCATACAAAATTTCATCAAATTCCCTTAGGTGGTTTCATTGTTAGAGAGTCCAAATGACTGATTTGGACTCAGGGGACCTTAAAACTTATATTTCGCTAAAAAGCCGACATCGAATTTTTTCACGATCACATAACCTATGGCCTATAGACATTTAGTGTGTAGTACCAAGTAAAAATAAGGGTTATAAACTTTTCTTCAAAATTTATTAATAAGGAAGATATAATCCCATAAAAGCGGTGAAATTAAAACAATTTTTTTCTAAATATTTTCCAAACAATATTGAATAACGAGCTGATATTTTAGGGGTGCATTTTTTACATTAGCATAATTCAATATATGTTAACATTTATTCCACCACTTATGAATAAGGGGTGGTTTTAGGTGATACGTGTAAGTTTTCACGCCTTCTGTTCTAAAATTATCTTTTAATCAAAAGTAATGGAATAATTGGTATTATAAATTTAATTTTCCTAATGTCTATACGCACATTACGCACCCCTAAAAAATAAATCCACGATTTAAAAGCGTTTAATTTTTTTTTTAAAAAGCGGATTTCTTTTCGTCTCTTTACATTCCATCTCTTTACTTTTATTTTCCTTATTATTGAATATTGGAAAAAGTGTATGTAACAATATACCATTATTACGGGCTAGGAACGTATTATGAGTTTTAACAATTACGGAAAAAAATTCTAGACCACTACAATTTTTATTTTACTATACAGGATGAGTTTGTTGATAGTTGCCATTTTTATTACAGAAAAACTACTAAATTAATCAAAAAATTGTTCAGATAACTGTTGTAGATACCGCTGGGAGCAATCTATTGCTATAACCAGGAGCTTTATAGCTCCTTTAGTTTCGAACTGTAATACAAACTTATACTTTTTTAAATGTAATTAACGTAAAAGTCCCTATACCCAAACGCGTTCAATACTCGAACAGTTTTAATATTATTTATCGGTTTTTTTCAAAAATAACTTCATTAGTATATAAATTATCAAAACTTCGAGTATTGAACTTGTTCGGGAATAGGGGCTTTTACCCTATATATTAATTTGTTGATTTTTCCATAAATTTTTTAATTTTGCGGCAAGCGGATACGTATCTGTATAGGCTGGATTCAATCGTAATAGTTTTATTTTCTTCATCCAAGAAAGTAACATACCCAAACAGATATTTTATTTTGTAATATATATGGCTAGTTATACAAATGAAGGAAGAAAATGGACTTAACTCCGGCACAACATTTTTTTCATGCGTAAGCTTTAGCAAGTAGTTTTATTTCAAGTTGATGACATTTTTCACACTATTTTAAAGTTGCCAGTCAATAAATTAAAAATTATAAATTTTTGACCATTATAAAGATATATCAAGGAAAGTGAAAAAATGGGTTAAACACTAAAATTAACACAAGAGAATTTATTATATTAATTTTGATTAATAAACAAAATTTATTAAAGTATTAAACATTTTATTAATTTTTATTATTAAACAATTTTTATTATTTTTATTATTAAAGTTTTAATTATTAAACAATTTATTATTTGTTTAATATATATTATTTATATTAGTAGTATATATCTTAGTAGTTATTTTAGTTATATAGTGTATATATGTATTACACAAAAAATAAAAAACATAAAAAAAATTGCGAATATAGTATCTATTAAAAAAATATTCGAAGTCATTTATGACAGTTTAATATATATTATATATTATATTATTAGTATATGTATTAGTAGTTATATTAATTATATAGGGGAAGGTTACCAATATCGTACCACTTTTTAGATTTCAATTTTTATTTCCTAATTTACTGTAATTTTTCTGGATAAACTAATTTTTTTACGAACATTGGCTTTTGTAGGGTCATGTTATAAGCTAATAAAAAAAAAATTACTAATTTTAATTATTATGAATCTTTTTCTAAACCCTTGCAAATGGTACGATTTAGGAAATTAGTTTCCCAAATCGTACCACTAGGTTCCTAAATCGTACTACACTAATAATGACTGTAAAAACATGAGAAATGATGAATTTTATATTTGATGATTTTTATATTTTTTAAGTGTTTTGGTTTGGTGGGAGAATGATGAAAATTCGGGGGACAAAATTTAATAGAATATTTCTTAAAAAAATATAAAAAAATTCAAAAATTATGTATACAATAAAAAAGTACCAATATTATAGATTACTACTACAGTGTAATTTTTTTTATACATTCGGAAAAAATAATTGTTTAGTCAGCTACGTTTTACTTTAGAGAGGTCAAATGCCAAAAAACTGAGAATTTTACATTTTAAGTGTCATTTTTTATAAAAAATATATTTCGAAACCGGTTTATTTTGATTAGCATGTTAGACGCTTTAATGGTTTACAGTTTCCATCTAGAAAAAATGTATTGTTCAAAAAATATTAATATAGAAAATAAGTTGGGCCGTCCAAAACTACCTCATTTGTAGATACCTATATATTGATGTTACCCATTTGCATCTATTGATTAAATTTTTTTTGTAAAAAAATAAATATGAAAAATCAGTATTTATATTAATTGCTATTCTAATAATTTCATCCAAATTTATTCATTTATTGAAAATTATTTTACTTTATTTATTTATTTTTATTTATTTATTTATTTTTACTTCAGTAAATGTTAAACACTTAATCTAACTATAGTTAAATGAAAATTAAGTCTAGTAGGCTATATTTTAAACAACACTATATATCTACTACCGTTGGCCAAAAACCGTATATTTTTGTATCGTCTGAACTCAATCGCAGCGCGTATTTGGAAAATTGACTTTTAAAACACAATTTCTTAAGAAAATGGTATAAAATAATGGAATCATAAATTAATATTTAAACATAGACTGCCATTTAAAAAATATGCATGATAACTTGAAAATTAAAGCAGCTATGAAGCTCCGGGCTAGAGCAATCGATTACCCCTAATGGTATCTATAACTGTTAGTGTTATCTGAATAATTTTTTGATTAATCAAATTGATTTTAAAACGTAATTAGTTTAGTACATGGGATAAAATAATGGAATCAGAAACTAATACTTAAAAAATTTTTAAACAGAGATTTCCATTTAAAAAAATATAAATTTGCATCATAGCTTGAAAATTAAAGGAGCTATGTAGCTCCTGACTGCAGCAATACATTGCCCCAGCGGCAGCTACAACTATTACCTGAAAAATTTTTTGATTAAATCAGTAGTTTAGTCGTAATATAAATGGCAATTCTCAAAAAACTCAACCTATATACATTTTATGTGCATAATAGGGATATTCATGTTACACATATAAAAATATAATGTTATTACTTTATTTGATAGAAAATGCTGTCAATAGATGGTCCCATTGCTGAAATAGATTTGAATAAAATAGTATTTTATATGCAATAAATAATCTATTTAATAGTGACTGAACAGTTGTTTTAGGTAATAAAATCTTCTTTTATTTGTGGACTATTGATCAATTGTTGGATTCAACGTATATATTTTGCATCGAAACCTTTCCCAACACTTTTAAAAAATCATTTTAATTTTTCTTGGTTTTAGGAAATTTAACAACTTTTGATGAATAAAGATCTGTTAATATATCAATATGTATTAGTTGTCGTCACTATCGTAAAAGTTTATTTTTTCAACTTTATTTTATTTTCTTTTATAAAAGAATTTACCACTGACCATTATAACTACATTTAAAATAAAAATTTTATTAACTACGTAACAGATAATAGATAGCATGATTTAAAACACCTAGATAAAGATTTCAGATAATTTAATCGTTATCTAAATAAAGTTTTAGATAACAGATAAGATAATGCACTAGGTCAGCGTTTCTTAACTCTTAACTGTCCGACTACGGAAGTATTTGACCGCTCCGCAAAAGGACGTGTGAATATGTTTTTGTTTCTTGAAAAAACGTTATTGCCGACAAAAGTGGCATGTTTTGGAATTTATTTATTTTTTTTTTTATTTACGGCCCATGATAGCCCACGTCTATTACAATAAAGTACATTTTTGTTTTAAAAAAGAAAATACCCCTGTCGCTGCATCCTGCATAACATAGCGAATTTCCGTTTATAAAAATTCGTTTGTCTCGGAAAGCAGTTTACATAGAATGATGGTTTAAAAACATTTTTTATATAATTTTTCTTCCTCTTTTTAAAAGTGTAAAAAAATGTGTAAAAAAAAGTGTATATATATATATATATATATATATATATATATATATATATATATATATATATATATATATATATATATAGGTATATATATATAAATTTTAGTTAATATTATTTTCGGTTTCTAGGGACCTCAAAACAAATTTCTGCCATAGTCCCGGGCTCAAGTCGCGTCATGACAGTGCCTGTAATAGCTGAATTCCATTCTGGAAATTCGCTAAAAGCGGTGCCAATTTGATACGAGAAAATAGTTTTTGGCTGAATTTACGACATAACACAATATAGCACAATCATTAGTTTGAAAACAAATGATTGTGCATTGTCAGAAAATGGCGAACTTGGTGGGGATATATTTATGGTCGATCAAAATTGTCGGAGCTTTATCATTTCAATTAATGGCGAAAATGATTCCAAAAAATGAATTATATTTAAAATTAAAAAACTGCTTTTAAACATTTCTCTAGTGCTTAAAAAATGTCAATATTTATCTGAATTGCATGGTCGAGCAAATGGTCGGAAAACGACAATTCATGTTACACGATCTAATGTTATTTCAACTAATGGTGTAGACTTGTAAGTCTAAATAAATTCCTATTCGAAAAATATGTTATCGTCCTTTATAACTAATATGTGTTGGGCAACTGGGGCAGGGGTGCTCACAGCTAAGTAGCCCGAAGTGGCACAAACCTTAAATACACCACTGATGCAGTGTAAACTTAAACGAAACATCAGTGTACTTTAAATCGCATAGAGACGAAAACACTTTCAGTCATTAAACATAATTCTTCGTGAACGACTTAAGTATTAACACTGCATTGTTTTTCGGATCATAAACATCTGGTATAAATAACTCCTATAGTTTATACTAGCATAAACAATTTATAAAAGAAAATAAAGGGAACAAAATAATATAAATACGATTTATATTTTCTAAAAACAAAAATTGTTTATCTCATCCCATCCATTACCTACGCTTAGTATTATTATAATACCAATCAATTCCAATCTGATTTCAGTTTATGTATAACAGATAGTATCAACCCATAAAACATCAATGAAAACTTGAAAACAGTTCGACTAAACAAATACAAAACCTATACTCGTATATATACATAATGCATACAAGATCAAAGCCTACTATTAAATATGTATCAAATATAAACAGAGATCTACAAATATAATACAGAATCCGCTCCGGTTGGTTGGAATAGAATCAAATGTCAAACATTTAGAAAAGAAGAAATCATGAGGCAAATAAATCATACAAACACTGATTTGTTGTTAATAATGAGTGATCAAAGTTAGCGATGACGAACGTTAAGTGAGCAAAGTGCCGTGGGATATCTTCTTTACGGTTTATTAAAAAAAAAAATGAAAAAAATATATATAAAAAAATTCCTAAAAGCCAATGGTGAACTGAAGTGAAAACATGTGTGGTCTGTACAGTTTGAAAAGTGGAAGTTGTTACGTAACAGAATTACATAATGTAAGGATATATAAGCGAACTTTTACAGTATATGACAGTGTTTTACTATTGCCTTACCATTATCAAGTTGGTAAGATAGCCAGGTGAAAAAAAGTGAACTAGTCATTTCCGGCTATAGGAAAAATGGCGTATACATATTTTCGCGTTGTCCCAATATTCAGTAGAAAAGAGAAAGATCTAAAAATCTATTTGACTAGCTTAGAAAGAAAACGCAAATACGACGCTAAGAATTAAACGCTAACAAACTTATCTAAGAATTTCGCGCTATTTCCGCGATTATTTTGAATATACTAATACTACCATCCAATTTTTTCCACACGTCTAGTTTTTAGAAAATTCCAAAAAATCTCTGAATATTTATTCTAACTCATTACAACCGTATCAAGCACTTTATAAGCCGAAATATTGCGCGCGTGGCCAGCTTCAAAATGATTTTAAACTTTTGATGACTTGTCATTGCCGTCGGTGGTTGTGATTCCGTCCTACTTTTTCCTTGTAAGGTAATCGAATATATTTTTTAGATTTTCCACTTTTCTACTGAATTTTGAGACCGCGTGAAATTACTGTTCGACAGGGCGAAATTAGCGCAAAATACAATATAGATCATTTTCCCCATATTCTACAGAGAAGGGAAATGAATTGTGTTTTATGAACAATTTTTGTTTAAAATTTGTTTTATAGAATGTACATGCAATATTCTGGATTAGGCACTGCAGTTCTCTGTTATGAGCCATCTCCATCCATGCTCTACCATCGCCCATATTAATTGTTACATTGTGCATAGTTCTACGAGAAGTATACCTAATTCAACAAGAGCTTTTAAAATGGTAATCATTAAACCTTTTCAACAGCCTCTTGTTGAATTGAACCTCTTGATTAAATATGTAGGTATAATAAAACTGTTAAGGGGAGGTTTACTTGAGCGTCGTTAAAAAAAATCCATTTTTTTTTGCAGAAGTTGGTAGCTAATTAGGTATAGAATATGCTCCCAAAGTAATTTTGCTCAAAGTAATTTAAGGGAAGTTTTACTTGAGACTTGATCAACATTTTTTACCGAAATTGATAGCAAATTATGTGTAAAATATGTTCCCAAAGTGATTTTGCTGAAAATAATTTAAAAAAAAGATTTTTGCACATTAACCGAATCCAGCTTTCTATAAAAAAGAAAAAAAAGCTCAAAAAACGTAGTTCACGCAATAATGAGGAACACATATTTGGAACTGGTTGGCACGATAACTCAAAAACTATTCGATAGATCTTTTTTTAAATTTTTTATTTTAAAGATAATTTAATTCTCCCGATAAATCCTAAGTCCGATACACTTTCGATATTTTTTATTTTTTATTTTTTTTTTTTTTATTTTACTTTAAAGAGCGAAAAATAAGACAAAAATCGTAATCGAAAGTTCACACATCCGCCATTTTTTTTTCTGTCAGCAATTTATTCATATTATAGGTATAGGTGCCGGTACTTTTCATATATTTTATAAATCTTTTTTGTTTTTAGATTTCATTGGTTAATTACCGGCGCTATGATGTCAACCAACAAGGCATCGGATTTTCGGATCGTCACACTGCACTATCCATAAAATGGACAATTTTTTGTCTTTTTTGTATGGTTTAATACTTAATAAATATGTGTACAAAATTTGAAACTGATATTTACTTCCGTACTTGCGAAAAAAATTCCAGAAAAATACATAATTTTTAAGGGCTCTCAAGTAAACCTCCCCTTAAATAATAGTAGTAAAACTCGACCAAGGAAAGCGGAATTATTTATGACGCAGTCTAATCTATAATGGAACGGATTTTCGTACCTACTGTAAATTATTTCCAATATATTTAAGAAAAATAATATGTAAAGGTATGCCTAAAAATTCCTGTCGATATTGCTTCCGGTAGCTGCCACCATCTGACTGGAATGCAACATCTTTTACATCCACTGTTAAAAAGATATTTATTCTGTAAATACTTTGTATTGCAATTTCTTAATCCTTAATGCTTTTCTTGTTTTACCAAAAAAATATATTGATCGTTTTTGGATTTCCATTTTCCACTGAATAGAAAAAATAAATGCATTTCAAATAGTTTTTTCCCAATTACTCAAGAACACGTCCATTAGCATATTTCTGTTTCAATGTATCACTAGAAAATAACTTTTCAACGAAAAACTTACAATAAACGTATGTTTCTCTTGAATGATAACACATAAAAATATATTTCCATATTTGTTACATTTTCTATCAATATGCTTCCTTTTCCATGCTACTTCCATTTTGCCATTCAGCAGTGTCATCCAATATCATTTCTAGGTTATCTTTCATAACATACACTTCTTATATCTTTGGTGTCTGGTCGGACAGAGAATGGGGTATTTTCTGTATTTTGTATTATTTGTTATTTATGTCCAGTTCGCAACAGTAATGTCCACTTTTTCATTTGACATTACAATAGAAATTTTATGTATGAATGTAGATGAAACACCCGAAGAGACTAACCGAGTGTTGTTTAGAGGAATATGGTAAAGAAAAGTTTCACACTATCAAAAGTAAAAAAAAAAGAGAGATGAAGAGAGATAACTGTATTTCTCCACCTAAAGACAATGTTTCTCGTTATTACAATATTTTTGCGTAATATATATGCAGAAGCGCAGAGAGTACGGCATCAAAAAACTTAGGCATTTTCATTAGATGTCTCCATGATATCAGTTCATCAAACGAAATGGAACTTGTTGAAATTTTAGTTACATTAAAAAAGAAAACTTTAGATAATGCAGAACATGACATTCAACCGGTCTACCTATTTATTTAAATATTTGAATTTATTTATTAATTAATAGGTGACAGTTATATCATTTATATAAAATAAGTTATTTTTTAAGATATTATTTTGTGTTTTATTTTTAACCATGAAAATCAAATATAAAACAATTTTGTTGGCATATTTTTTTGGGGGACCACTAGTGTGACCGCCTGAAAAAAAGTTGATGTTTGGGAATTTTTTTAAAGATAACTACTGTATGGAAAGTTTTAATATTTTAATATTAAGGATATATTCGTTGATATATGATAAATTTATGATAAAATTTTTGGACCAAAAAATTGAAAATTCAGTGAGTTATTTGCGATCTCCCAAGGCTCCAAAAAAAAGTTCCCGCACTGCTGCAGTGATAGCGACCTTCACAGTGCCTGAAATCAAAAAAACCAAAAAGCCTATTAAACTAGAAGGTATTGCACGTGCCATGAACCGCAATCGAAAAAAAAAGCTGAAATTTAACAAAATGGCGGAATTTTTAAAAGAAAATTTCAAAATTTGCGCGAAAATTTGATAAGTTTTGGCCTGCAAAAATTACATTTTTTATTCGATCGGAAGACTGGAGGTTCACGGTACGAAAAAACATATATAAAAGAAGCTGCATTAAGAATCAACTCGATCGGATGATTTGTTTTCGAGTTATAGCGGCAACAAATTTGAAAAATGTATTTTTTTTTAAATTTAACTTTAGTTTTAATCACTGAGAACTTTTACTAAATTTATTTACGTTGTACTCACTATAACGGTCATTATAAAACTAGATGAGTCGTTTAAATGTGCCAGTGTCTAGCTTCTCCACAACATGTGACTGGCAGCCACGTCCAGAAACTCTCGAACTATCAACCTTCATACATTTCTCAATACCTCAAAGTTAACAATGAAAATCAGAATCCGCTCTTCGGATGGCTGTAACTCAAAAACTATTTGAGATATGGACTTGAAATTTTAGTATGTTATTTCTAAAGGTATAAACTATGGAAACATGCAAAGACAATTTTTTCAATTTTTTAAAGATGTCACACTATTGGTCCCCCTTAATGTACACATAGGATTTATCTACGTACAAGTTCAATGCTAAAATTTTTTCTTTTAATTCTGCCGCCATTAAACTGAGTTCATATCAGTCATTCTATTCAGTCCTCAATGTTTATAAGCACACTGTTATAGCAACTAATTAATCTTTGGCTACTACAGGTAAAAATGGTCTGACGTCATCAAACAAAAGCAACAAACGAAGTTTTTATATTACAGTAACTATAGTAATTTATAATAATTAAAATATAAATAAAATACTTCTACAACCGCCATTTTTATATATTATATTAAAACAAAAATAATATTAGGTAAGACTTTTAGGGTATAGTAAATAAAATGCCAAATTTCAAAAATAAAAAACAATTTCTTCCTTGTTGAAAAAATTCTCGAAATTGTCTTTATATTCGCCAGTCTAAATGCATTCCTCCCCTTAAAGAAAATTTGCGTTGTAGCGGTTAATCACTAGGCAACAGTTAATATCGTGTGTATCCTTTAGTAATGTGCCATTGAGTTTATTGATATGATGATTATAAACACTTAAATTTGCAGGAAATATTGTTGATTATACGTCGAGAGAGTCCGACTATTGTATACGGAACACATATACATACAAAAATTTTTGGATGTGTCCCCACATTTTAACAACTGCCACTGTACGTAATGTATGTGTACCTATATTATTTCTCTTTTGCTTTGCTGGACGAATGAACGAATGAATGGTCGATCGTTTTACTCCAGCGAGACGGGTGTTGAGCTGTTAGTTGATGTTATCATTGTAAAATGTGATATTTCCTCAAACATAGAAGTGTGAAAGAAATAAAAGCTCTCTCACCTACATATAACACATAAAGCTTTTACAAATTCATAGATACAATATACAAAACACAACACACAATAATAAAACAGTCATACATACAGACATACACGCTAGGACATAAGTATGGCAACAACCGGTGTTAAATTGATATATTTAAATTTTAATACGACACTAGATAACCGAGGAGACGACTGAATTTCGCGCAGAGGCTGTGCTAGGAAAATATTTCGAGGAGGGATATTGCTGGAGAAAATTTTAGAGGCACAATTTCCTTGGAGAGATTTTTGGATGGAATCTTTCAAACTTGGTGGAGGGTACTGGAATTTTCTTAATTAAAGGGCATAGCCGGGTAAGATAGAGAAAGCGGCCCTTGACGCAAAATTGATTGTTTTTATAGGAAATAATACTTCTTAGCCCCAGATACATTCCTGCCAAATTTCAACCCTCCGAGGCTAAAAGTTTATGAATACACAGACAAAAATTTTCAAAAAAAAATTTTTTTGACGAAATTGCTGAGCCGATTTATTTGAGTTTAATATATATTGTGTATCCACCTTAGGCAAGGTAATAAAAAAAAAAATTAACGTTATATCCTTTTATTATACTAATTTTTTTAAATTTTTAAATTTAAATAAATTTTTTTTTTTTTTGGCATTTACCCGTTAGCGACACCCACCATTTTTTGTTCAATAATATGCCTCTTAGCACTCTATAACATATATTTTTATGGAAAATTTTAGTTGGTAGAACATAGTAATATTTCAATACAAATGCATACCATGTTCGGTACTACATATATTCCCTATCTATAAAAAGGACCATAAAGTAAAGCATCTGCCTGATCTCTAAAACACAGTAGAACTCTAAGGAGTGCAATAAAATGTTTTCTTCCCCCCTTAATTGCAATTCTTGGAGTTCATGGGACGGTCTAAAAAAATATATATATTTTGACTTGTTATAAGAAATATGTTTTAACTTGTTAAAGAATAATTTTCAAGGCTAATTTTACCATGAATCTGAATATTTGCTGAAATCCATAAAATTATTTCAGCATACTTACTAATTAAAATTACATCTAACTCAACAAAAATTATGAGTTTTAGAAACTTTACTTAAATAAAGATGATAATAATAATAACAATAATACGTCTAAAACGTTATATATTGTTTTAATAATATTAAACATTAACTTAATAGATTGGAACAGAAAACTTCTACCAACTAAAATTTTTCCATAAAAATATATGTTATAGAGTAAGTACTAAGAGATATATTATTGAACAAAAAATGGTGGGTGTCGCTAACGCGTAAGTGCCAAAAAAAAATTTACTTAAATTTAAAAATTTTAAAAAATTAGTATAATAAAGGGATACAACGTTTAATTTTTTTTTATTACTTTGTCTAAGGTGGGCACACAATATATATTAAACTTAAATAAATCGGCTCAGTAATTTCGTCAAAAAAAATTTTTTTTTGAAAATTTTTGTCTGTTTGTGTATTCATAAACTTTTAGCCTCGAAGGGTTGAAAATTGGCAGGAGTGTAGCTGGGGCTAAAAAGTATTATTTCCTGTAAAAACAATCAACTGTGTGTCAAGGGCCGTTTTCCCTATCTTACCCGGTTATGCACTTCAAAGAATATAGGTATTGTTTATTTCTTATCAAAAGTAACCAATTCAGACAATAATCAATTTTAAATTAACCAATAAGAAAGAAATGTATTCTTTCGTTACTAATAGATTTCGGTTATGAACGCTGTTCAGCGCCAAGTGAAACCTGATTAACTGCGACACTATACGCTGTTCCGCCACGGTACATGGTCATTTTCCAATTGTTGTCGAAGGTAACGCGGCTGCTCACAAACGGAGTTTCGGTTCGATTGCAGTAACGATTGATTTGTGATCGAAAGCGAAACTTCAATTTTACGCCTAAACTGGTCGAAACCAAATCTTTGATTGTACATTACAATTTTACTTACTGCATCTACTCGTACGAAGAGAGGTTTCACATTAATGAAAGAAGTTGTGAAACTGAAACGACAAAAGACTGAACAGTTCATACACAAGTTCTGTATTTGTTTCTTTTCTACTGCATCTTCACTTTAAAAGTTTAAACCAATGGTTCTCAATTGTCAGGAAGATCTATGGCTTACATAAGTACCTTCAAAAATGGAAGTCGGTATATTTTTTTCTGAAAAAGGAACGATAGACCAAAAGGAGGTTGGAACCCAATATTTTAGAACAATTTAATCATTTAGTGCTTCTTTTTTTATCTGTGTACGCTTGCGCAAGATTGAGATTTCCCAAATTAAACTGTGGTGATCAGTAAAGATGTGAAATTTTATTTGCACACTTATCAAATCAAAACTGATCACTTGCTGCTATCCGAATTTCCTGAAAGGAGGCTGTGAGAGAGGCAATGGTGAAGGAAAACCTGAATGTGACGGATGCAAAAGAGCGTTAAACTCACCAAATAATTACTTCAGTGAGATGTGTTGTAATTTTTTTGTCCAACCTCTGTACATACCTCTGTACTCTCAATTTATGTTGTTCCCATTGCAATCTTGTACTTCGTATGGCTGTTGTTTTCCTTTGTATATGGAAAATTCTTTTTACTTCTTTCATCTGTGTCTTCGTTTGTTTGTTTGTATGGTCGGTTACTTGTTTACGTTGTCGCATCATATCGGGTTCATGCGTCCCTGCCAGTCCCCGAGTCCGGTGGGGCGGTATTATTACTTTGACAACGTGCAAGAAAAAGAAACACTTGTTATAATAATTTTTTGCTAATGTGCTACACATTTTTTTTTTTTAATATTTCGTTTAACGAATTCAATAAAATGACTAAACTAAAGATAAAAGTGTTTGGAAAAGAATAAGTCGTATCATTTAGAATTTTAGAGCAATGATTTTTAATCTCATTCAGTCCCAATATTTTTTAATACGCTTCGCACTGAAATACTTTGACATTTTGTCTATACAAATTTTCACAACTTCGGTTACTTATAGCGACTTCAACGATATCTCATTTAATATTTTATCAGATCACATTTGAATATTTAGATATACTAAATTTTGGTTTACAAATTTGCTACTAATTTTATACAAATTTATAAATAGTGTTGCTAATCTGAAATACCACTAACCATTATAATGTTGCTAAGCTGATGAAACGAAAAATCCTTCAGTATGTAACTAAAAAAAATTGAATCGTCTTTTACCAGACAAAAGGAAACTTTTTTTGTGTTTACATTTACGTCAATTTAAAATAAATTCGAGTGATATTTTTAACACTACAAATCTATTATATTTTGTCAAGGAATAATAGTAATTCTTAAAATTATTAAAAGAAATAAGCACCTTTCTTTGTTATCTACAAAAGGAATTATACCACTTTCAATGATAATAAATTAAAAAAATTTGGAGAGAGAGGTCTACCCACACTGCCAACTTTCACATTGGGTGCCCTTAAAGACTAAACACTATTGTAGGTACATGAATTTTTTTTTATTTCAGGGGGCTTTGCCTCCAACGCCCTCGACAGGAGCTTTGCTCCGCCCCCTTAAAACAAATGATATCATCATATTTTGTTCTCGAAATGTGCAAGATGAAAAATTTTTTATAAAAATAGATTTTAACTTCGATTTTCATTATAAAAAACAAACCACTAATCCAAATTTGTTGAAAATTATATCGAGCCATTACCGCCGATTTATCGTAAGCGACACTTTTATCGAAATTGAGATTTTTATTGCAAGCAACATTTTAAACTGTAACGGACCAAGCAGCGTTAACGTTTTTCTCCAAAATTCGTTAATTAACGAGTTACAGCAACTGTTTAGTTTATCGTTAATACAACACATTTTCACATTTTAGCGTAACCGACAATAACCATCTTTATCGTAAGGTTAATAAAATAATAGGAATAATACGCTCAGGCGTAATGAAATTAAGACAGCAGAAATATCGCAAAATCGCAAATATCGCAAATATTTAAAAAATCCTTCTCCTGTAAAAATTGATATTTGTCGGTTCCGCTAAAATGGCGGTAATGGCTCGATATCCGATCTTTATTTTTTAATTACACATCTAATGATATTAGTCTGGAGTCGATATCATCATTTGTTCTCCAGATATGCGAGACGAACGAATGAACTAACGAACGCATACACAGACATCACGCTAAAAACGATGTATTCGGATTCTAGTGACCTTAAAACCTGAAGATATGTCCGAATTAGCGATTCGTAAAATCGGACCCATTACAGTGACTTCCAATGGAAGTTATTGTAATGGGTAAAAATTCGCTAATAAGCAAAAACAGTTTTTAATCGCCTATTTTTGCTGGGAATTAATTGATATCTTTAATTTTTGTAAAAGTTTACCCTTATAGGCCGAAAAAGGTTGAAATTATACAGGTGTGATGTCCGAACAGAGGGCAGACAGATGAATGGATGAATGGAAAAAGAGGGAACCTAAGGTAAGAGCATCAGTACTCGTCACTGCCCCAATATCTGTCAAGTTTTAATTTAAAATTCTAATGCGAAATACTCGTATTAATACTACTCTGTTTTAGGTTTTCTTTTCAGCTGAAACAAAGATTTAAATAAGGAATTTCTTAGATCAGTGAAGGCAATCAATTAATACATTTTGCATCCAATTTATTGAAAAATAAATATATATTGAAAATTTTTATATAAATGTTTTAGTACATTCACTGATATCAATATTCCGTTTCTCATACAGATTAATACGTATCACAGTCTCTATATCATTCAAACATGGCTCGAATTTCTCCTTCGAAGACTGGTATAAAGTTTTTATTGTTTCAATCAGATTATCAGTTTTACGGTGAAATTCACGACAACTGTTCGAAATATTAAAACCTGAAGCATTCAAGCAGGTTTTCGTTTCTTGTTCCATTACCGACTTTGTTTTTGTTTTTGTTTCAGTTGTTACATTTTGTCGAAAATTAGACAAACATTCGATTTCAATACGCTTTGGTATGTCATTAATAAATCGTAACAGTTGATTGGTTGCTCTTTGCAGTAATTGCACTTTGAAAACTGTCGGTTGAAATAACTTATGTGGACATTCTGGTAGGTCTTCAATTATATCCGATAAATTCCTCAGGTTAAATTCGTCCATAGCGCAAAAAAGTATTGAGATCATTTTGAATTTAAATTTTTTTAGGAGACGATTGTAATAGTTCGTAAAATCGACTCCAATTAAATGTTTAATAAAATCGAAATTTTCGACGGTTTTTTTGAATGTTTCATTAAAACATGGTTCAATATTTTTTTTTAGTAGAGATTCGAAAGCTACATACACCACCTCTGATACGTTACGAATCAAATCTCTTTCGATTTCTAAAGTTTCTTTTACATGAGTTATTGTGAAATTTGTTTTATTAGTGGGATTTATCTGAGTTGCATAACTAAAAACCATGGATGCTACTGGCGGTCCAGCGATCTAAAGAAAAAATATACAAGATAATAATATTTTATTTAAACAAAATAAATACTCCAAATATTTAATATGTAAGGTAACAGTAATACAGTCAAGTCTTCTATAACGCAATTAATTCGTAACGCGTTATATGGAAATTACGTTATAGGAGACTCAGAATTAATTGATGTCTGTAATATGTTCTATGCAAACGGCGTTGTGGGGATCACAAAATTAAGAAAAAATCATTTATACGGCGTTATATGGAGACAGCATTATAGCGGATTCCGAATTAATACAAATTAAGTGAATCCTGCCGCGTTATATGGAATCGAAGAAATAAATAATTGAATTCTCAAAGAATCAAGTCGTGACTAATATGGTTAATTAGTAAAATTTTATAATACTTAGAAATGACGAAGAATATGTAGAATTTTAAAATATGTAGAGTATGTATATCATCTATTTTGAAAATATTGTTATTTTCGATATCGGTAATTTCCGAAAGTGAAAACTACATTTTAATAATCTTAACACAGTTGGAATACTCGAAACTAACTTTGCTTAAGCCTTCAAAAATTTGGTTAATTTTTCACTACGAGGCACCGTTTATGAGATATTTACGATTAAAAGTTTACGATTACGGAAAACGACGAAAAGTAATTTTAAAAAAAAAGTTTTCTAACGCTGACTAGATCAATACCTAGTACTAATGGAGCTTAAATTAACCAGTTATAACCAGTTTATGATAAGTAACTCGGTATTGATAATTTTCAATAGTGAAAAGTAGGTTTTAGCAGTTACAAAAGGTTTGGAATATCCACAACATGCAGTGCGTAAGCCCTCAAAAATTTCGTTATTTTTTCGCTACGACGAAATTTCAATAACGAAAAGTATCATTTAAAAATAATCATAATAAAAAACAGGTACATTTTATGTTAGACCGACTTCAGAAATACTTCAAAAATTTAACACATCGACTAAGTACCACCATAGACAATTTTTCCAAATCAGTTGGCGACGCAAAGATTACGCGCACGCCTCTGGTGATAAAATTAGAACTAGTATCAAGTAAAAATATACGTATACGTTCAATTTATAGAGATTTGTAGGTACTATACAAATTACGTGCGGATTTCTAGATATTATATCACCAATTAAACGTATAGGTATATTTTTATTTGATACTAATTCTTGCATCAAAATCGCATTCTAAGGAGACCGCATTATAGGAGAACTGTCGCAATTTCGCACCTCGTTAAATATAAATTACATCCTCGTTATATAGATTTCACGCTATCAGAATACTGCATTATAGGAGACTTGACTGTAATTCAAACCTAGGTACTAAAATTTTTGTCCAACTTAAATGTTCAAAATCTTTGAATCTGTCATAAAACTCCTTGAATAAACTACTTGCCATACCTCTGGATAAACATTGCCACAAAATACACAATAAAACATCGTAAAAACGACGCAAAGTAAAATTATTCCAATTATTTTCATTTTTTTTATTATTTCATCTAACGATTCTGAAAACAATATTTGAATGAAAATAGACCACGCAACAGATCGATAAGAAATTTGTGGAAATTTTTATTTTTGTGTATGGCACGTTTCACACATAATATTTGTAATCTAAAATTAATAATTAAAATTTTATAGTAAAATATTTTATATTGTTGAAAAAACAAATATAAAAATGTTTTGTACATTAAATATAATTAAATTAAAAAGTAGTCAAGTGCGTGTTAGACACGCACCAAGGCAGGATTTCGTAGTACCGTAAAATTGGGTGACTGGCCGCCATGAGTGACTTTAGCTATTTTTCAATATTTGCTTTATTTATGCACGATTACGTTATAATAATACTTACGTACGGAACGTACGGAATAGTATTTTTTACTGATTCTATAGATTATATTGGATTCTAAAAAAATTATATACATAAAACAATTTGATTTTTAGTACCTGAAAAAGTTTAAATAGAAAAATTAACGAAAAACCTGCAATTTTTACCTTCAAAAAGCTTGACATAATAAAACATAAAAAAGAAGTATTTTTATCACATTTTCATTTAAAAAAAAAAAAAAAAAAAAAAAAAAAAAAAAAAAAAAAAAAAAAAACATCAAAAAATATTTCAGACATACTTGGCTATTAAATCCATGGTCAAAGTAACCCATGCTCTGGCGTGTCTTTGCGTGTTTCAAAAAAGAGCAACATGTGGCCAAAGTAACCCAACTTCGTCGTCTGACTTTGGCCACCATTATTTAAAAAAAAAAATATTTAGAATGTATTTAGCTTCTTCTTCATTTCAAAGTTAAAAGTACTAATACAGACCCATAAAACGTAATTAGAAACAAAAATTAATATCATTTTTGCAAACATTGGTTGTGCATTGGTGCCATATATTTTTTTTTTTATTTTGTTAATACTAATAAAAAATAATTGCTATAAAATAACAAAAAACAGTCCCTCAATTGAAAAAACAGTCCCTCAATTCAAAAAAAATGTGGCCGTCTTATTCAAATACAAATGCGCATGTCTGTGACAGAAAACGCAAAATTATAAGGTATTTCGTAGCAAGATTTTCTACGAAATCCTAAAAATGGAATACCCCTGCCGCAGCATCCGCATAACATAGCGAATTTCCAAATATTGAGCACTGGCGGATCTCATCTAAGACCTGTACCCCCCTTAAAATAGTTTAGATTTCTAAGTGTAAAAGAATTTTTAAAATTGACTGGGTAATTAGTTTTGGTATTTTTGGGACCCAAGAACTCGAACGGACCTTGTGCAGCATAGTTGTATCCATTTAAAACAATTCTCTAGCAGTGAGAAAATTTTCAGAATCGTTTCGGTAGCTTATTTCTGGCGTTCTCGGATCTGCAAGTTCTCGGTGGACCTCATTAAAAAATCAGCTCGACCGTATATTATTCTCGTCCGTATATATATTATGTAATATATATATATATATATATATATATATATATATATATATATATATATACATATATATATATATATATATATATATATATATGTATATATATGTATATATATATATATATATATATATATATATATATATATATATATATATATATATATATATATATATCAATACCTATAAATAAAAAAGAAGGGTCTGTCTGTGATTTTTGAATTTTTAGGTATTAGTATGTTTTTCAGTTAGCAAATTCCACATATATACCAAATATAACTTTAAAAAAATTTTTGTCTCTCTGTTTGTACGAACCGATTTACCTCAAAAACCATTAAAGTTATTGAGTTGAAATTTACAGGGAATATAGATATTAACCTCCCGATCAATGTTAGCAACATTTTAATGTAATCTCCCAAATGATTATGTACAGGATGATTTAAATAGAATTTTCATTAAAAGTTCATGGTCTTCTAAATGAATTAGATGTTTGAAATTTGGTTGTAGAAGTTTTCAATTATGAAGATTTTAATTAAAATATTTTTAAGTCATTCATATATATATATATATATATATATATATATATATATATATATATATATATATATATATATATATATGTATATATATATATATATATATATATATATATGTATATATATATATAAATATATATATATATATATATATATATATATATATATATATATATATATATATGTATATGTATATGTATATGTATATATATATATATATGTATATATATATATATATATATATATATATATATATATATATATATATATATATATATATATATATAAATTTTAGTGAATATCATTTTCGTATTTTAGGGACCTCAAAACATATTTCTGTAATAGTCTCGGCCTCAGGTCCCAAAATGAGACCGAGCGTAATAGCTGAATTTCGAGTTTTCGCAATTCACTAATATGCCAAACTTCACATTATATTTACTTGTTTGTATAAAAGAAAATTTTAAAATTTTAAAATCTTTAACCTAGTGGAACTAAATTTTTAACCAAATTGATACTGCAGTACCTCTGTTGGAGAATTAAAATATTTGTGATAGATATAGGCTAATCCTTTACAAAAGTAAAACAAATTCAACAGAAGTAATATCAAAACTATTCCAAGCTCTGATCAGTTCCACTCTATTATATAGTAGCGAAATTTGGGGATTTAATTTCATACAAGACATAGAGAAGACACAAGTCAGATTTTGGAAGTCCATAATGCAACTACCAACACAGACACCTGATCATTATGTTCGAATTGAGGTTGGTTGTGTCCATTTAGCAGTGCAAGTAGTGCAACGTATGTTCAATTATTGGTACCGTATACTGAAAATGGACAATAAAAGATTACCATGACTTTGCTTCGAACGTTTAAAATTTATCGACAATAATTATAATGGTGATCTCAAACATAATTGTTCTTCTTCACTAAAATCAATTTTAGAAGAATTGAACAGAGTTGACTTGTGGGAAGTTATAGATCCAAACATCATAAGAAAAGAAACAAAAAAACTCATCGAAATTTATAAATTAAAACTAAAGGAAACCGATTATGAACGTTTAAACATCTCGAATTACAACCACTTTTATAAACAAATTAAAAATCTTGAATCCTCCAATATTTTAAATTTGAAAACTGATTTTACTAAATTAAGGATTTTAATTCAATTACGATTGAGTTCCAAATCAAAAATACGAATATATTTCAAAGGAATCTCATACGTAATTGACTGTGAAAATATGTGTTCAGTGTGCAATCTCAACGAATTAGAAGATTTAGAACATCTATTATTCAGATGCCCTATATATAATCATTTACGACATCATTATCTAAGGGACCTTATACAAGTCAGTTCTATAAAAAATATTTTAGAGTGTAAGATATTAGATAACTTAAACAAAATATTTTATTTTATAATAAATGCTTTGAAAATAAGAGCTTTCATTATCAATGAGTAATTGTATCAATAATGTACAGTTTATACTAAAGCTATAATCTTCACGAATATTCAAATTATTACTGATTTTTGAAATAGAAATTTTGTACCTCTATATAATTTATATTTATTTACAATTGTATTTTATATTTATCTACAATTTCATTTTTTATTTACTTGTAATTGGATTTATTCATATTTGTATTTACGTCTGTAACCAAAAATAACTAATTTGTAAACCAGCAAGTCTATTGTAAGAGAAACTTCTCTATCAATAAAAATTATTATTCTATCCTCTTCTATCTATAGGCTATGCTATAAGAAATTCAACAGGGTCCTGGTTACCAAAAAGTGCCAAAAATTAATTACCCAACCGATTATGGAAATTTTTTCACTAATAAATCTCTGGAAATTCGCTATGTTACGCAGAATGCTGCGGTAGGGGTATCTTAATATTTTTATCAGTGTGAATATTATGTATTATATTACTCAAGGACATAAAATTCTAAATTTTCTATTAGGATAAAGCAGAATATTTAATACGGTTAATTAAAAACTAATATCATTCGCAAAACATTCAATAAATTCACGATAAACACAATCACATAAGACTGAATACTAAAAAAAAAAAAGATGTAATATTGGATAAAATTTTGACTCTAGGCTATATAATATACCTAAACACAATTAAAAATATCTAAAATAAACGCATGTTTTAATATTTCAAAATAATTTATTTGATGTTAGTTCAAAATTGAGCAAGCTTGCTGCGGGAAGCCACGAACAGCGTAATAGCATCGCCCTCAGTACAAAAATATTTATTTTTTATTTAAAAAATAAAATAAAATAAAATAAAATACACAAACAAAATTTACACTTAACACGTGTTATAATCAAAATTTTTCTCTTTAATCAATCGCTGACGAATATCCTCCATTTTCTCATCCACACAAACTCGAATATTTCCATTCATTGTTCCCGTATAGTCGCGGATATCTTCAGCAATTTCATAAATTTTATCATTCATGGGTTTACAAGTCGGATACAACGTTTTACTAATCTCACTCAGACAATCAACAGTCATTTGTTCAGATTTCTTTTTCTCCTCGGCCGTCTGCTCGCCCATTAAATTGATGATACAATCAAATTGAATTCTATGCGTGATATTGTTCAAGAAATTCTCCAAAACTTTGGTCGCGTCAATTAAAGCATACAATTTTTTCTCAAGCGGTTGCATACTCTTGTCAATGCACACTTTTGTTTCATCAAACGTGTGTGGTGTGACGTCAGACACGTGCTTTTCTGTGGCACAATTGGAAATTTTTGCAATGCGTTCGTGAATTGTTTTACCAAATTTTTCCAGATCGCTGTGAAGTTGTTCAATTGCTTTGCCAATGTTGGCGCCTTTGTCCGCATCGACGGATTTCTTGCAATGGTTCAGACATATTGTTAGATTATTTTTGGCTAGTGAATCCAGTGCTGAATGTACGGCTTGAGCTTGCTGAACGTCGATTAACAGGCTGTCGACACCTTTGCGTACTTGCTCCATGGCTTCTAGAATGTTTTCGACCTCATCCAGAATGTTATCGCGTAGTTTCAAAATGTTGACTTTGGCGTAACTCTGCAAAAAATTGTAAATTTTAGACAATTATCTGTGATAAAATGTAACCTGGAATATTACCTGGATAGAGAACGTACATAAAACAATTAAAAATACTCCAAACGTCTTCATTTTTTAAGATTATCGTTTAAAATTTATATTAAAACAATGATAGCCTCTAAGTTGTTGAATGTTTTAATCCACTATTATGAATGTCGCGACTGTAGTCACTTTTATATCAAGTTGGTCTGATGAACTGTTTTACATGGTTTGACCGGCTTTATCAATTTTTGTATTTTTGGTTTTATTTTCCCGTTCATCACAGAAAAAAATTCTGTATCTGTTGGGGAAATTCAAGAATATTTTGTATTTTATCTTACCTCTTCAATAGCGGTTGTATGTATATCAGGCTTCAAGAGCGTATCATGTGGGAATTAAAAGAGGGGAAAATATATTTGGAAATCCCAAGTTCAGTGAATTTAAGTTTTTGTTAAATTATGTATGGGGTCAAAAGTTTTTCCATGAAAAAGGAACTAAACAGATTGAAAATAAACATTTCTGTTAAAGCAGGCTAACAAAGATCTTTTTGTTGTCAAAAAAAGCCTTAATCTTGCCGAGCTGATTTTTAGTATCTTGCGCCCGTCTTCCTCTGGACCTCCCTCTGCTTATGGAATACTTAAAATATTTCTAAGAATACACTTATCTTTCAGCAAAAATATTTCGGGGAATTTCATACTTTTTTCCTTATTATTTACACAAACACAATCAAGTCGTCGTGAAGATGTATTTTTATTTACATAATTATATAGTAAACGAGATCAGAAGGTTATCATAAAATTGAATTTTTTTTAAACTATTCTCAATGCATTCCAGTCATAGACCAATGAACACTATTATATTTTAGTAAAATGAACAGCGATAGCGTGCATAGAGCTAATTTGTAGAGAGCACATATGATATGAGGAACATAATGAGTATTAGTGACATTTTTTTTAAATAATTAAATAAATAAATTTTATTATCAATATTATTTAACAATAATTATTCGAAAATTACTACTAGGGATATAACGGTTATTGCTCTGACTACAAAGTAAAATTTGGGTTGATCTTGAGCGTATCTTAAAGCTTCATTTATATTGCTTGTGTGTCAGTTTATGCCAGTTCCAAAAAGGAAGCAAGAGAGTAAAGAGAGTAAAGAGTTTATAATCTCTCTTTATATATCAAAGTAACATAGTCAAAGATAGAGTCTAATCACAATAACACCGCTTTGAATGTCTTCATTTCGCGAATAAGTAATACATTGACATAGGTATTAATTCTATAAATTTCATAAGTTTATTTGTTTATATGATTTCATAGGGTTACAACCGAATTATTAAGGGGAAAACCTACTTTATAATTTGAAAAAAATAGAAAATTTTTATATTTCCTTGAAGATAATTATTTAAAACAGGCAAATTTTTACAAAATTACGAGAATACTTTAGTAAAGCATATACAGAGACAATTTTCATTAAAAGCTTTTAATTTTAACGCTTAGGTTTTGTAATTACCGGTCATCGCTTCTAAGACACAAATTGTATATTTGTGTGCAATCTAGATGTGTCCAATTTTTTATTTAGAACAAATCTGATAGAAAATTATTCATTTCATAAAAGTTTTGTTCTATTATAGATGATGAAACCTTAGAAAAAAGTCAAAAATACAAATTCTGTGGCAACATTGCGATTTTTACTACAATATTTCACTCTTTTTAAAGCAAGAAAAGATAGCTGCAGCTGTTTATGTAACTAATAAATTTTAAATGAACTTGATCGGTCTATTTGCTTCTTTGTTGTGTACATAAATTTAGTCAAGTTATTCAGAAAGATGAAAGGATGTTGCACACTTTTACTCTGTTGCAGTTTCTAACCGAAGGATTTCGAATTTCATCCCCTAACTAAAAAATATATTCTTAAGAAATTTTACTAGAGATTTAAGAAAAAAGAAAACATTTTTATGTGATTTAGTAGATTTTCCTTAATCAATGTACCTAAATAGTTTTCAAATTTATTGTAAGCTTACAGTTCGTAGGGCAGTAAGTTATTTGAAAATATTAAATTAAGTATCCTACACTACTGATGAAAGATCTGAGCTCAACGACCTCAAACCTCACCTTACACTATTTACTTGTGAAGAAGCTAATAAAATCTTGTTTAGTATCAGCAAATTTCAGAATGGAATACTAAGCTATTACAGCAGGTGCCATGGTAAAACTTAAGATAAAAATTGAATGTTTCGTTCGAGATTTATCTCACAAATTTTTATATATATATATATATATATATATATATATATATATATATATATATATATACAACGTTGGCACTCCCGAATTTTTGAATAAATTGTTTAGCCAGACACATTTTTGTCACAATGGAGAAGTCTACCAATTTTTTTTTTCTGAATGAAAATAAAAAATAAAATACAATCACGCAGAGAAAAAACAACTTAATATCAATAAAAACCATATTGATTCAATGTAAAACATTAACAAAAGTCTAGTAATGTTGAAATTTATTGTTTCAATGTAGAAAAACTTTATTTTAAACTTAAATAATATTGGTTAAAAGTTCCCTGTCTTTACAATACATTTTTTTTTTAAGTTGTACATTATTAAAACAATAATGATCGTACTTAATTTTAAGTTGTGATTTTTCTCTCAGTGATCAAACAAAAGTGTTAAAGAAAAAAAGGTGCCTCAACAACTACCAAAGTTATTGGACTTTAAAGTTGTACTTTACACAAATAGTTCTGTTTCATCTGATACAAATATGTGACGTCATCTTTGCAAATACGGCGAAGAGTCTTTTTTATTGAACTTTTTTAGAACTGGTAAATACGTTAATTACTATGGATAGTATATGGATACAACAATTTTGAAATTTTTATCTTTTACAAGTTTAAAATTTTGACGTTTTAAAATGTCATTTCATTTTTAGACTTTTGAAAATTCATAAAAATGTAATAAAAAAATATTTTTTTTAATATTAAATGCATGGTAATTTAACATAATTAAATAAAAAAATATAGTATAAAAGACACTCGGCACCCGATTTTGCGGATGTTTAACGTGACAGTTGAACCGGAAATCAATCATTTCTCCTTAAACTTTGATCTTCTATTTCTCTATTATTTGTTAACGGATTTTAAAAATATTTTCACCAGTTTATTAGTTTTGGTCTGTATTTTAGTTAAATGTAACTACATATGAGATTATCCATACTAGGAAACTTCTCCATTCCAAACTTATTCAAATTTTTTTAGGTCATCATGGGTAAGAACATAAAAAGTGACATAAGAGAAAAAATTGCCAATTTTGTGTACTTTGTTATCTTACTATTTTATACCTACGGCATAGCCTATAGAGTGGAAAATTTCACTGTACTAATTAAATTTTCCTAGTAAATATCTACCGATGACGCTTACTTCAAAGATTTTTAACTGTCAAGAACTTGCTAACATATAGTTTAAACACAATGTAAGAAAAAAAATCTTATAATTCTTATAATTAACAGGGCAGATAGGTCTTATTAAGGTTTGCTAGCAAATATATGCCGGTGGACTTTTACTTCAAAGGATTTTGGTAGCTAAAAGCTTCTTAATAATGACCCTCAGAAGAAAAAAATTAGTAGGTAGACTCTGATGACTTAACATATTTTTTATTTATTTTTTTGAATCTAACAGTTTTTTCAACAAGAATTATTTATGTTACATAAAAAATTTATCCTTGACAATGTATTATAAAAATTTTGTGTGATAAGAAGTTATTCTTGTAAAATCAAGTCCTGAGAAATTCGTTATGTTACGCGGAATGCTGGATCTGTTTTTTCTTCTATTTTTGTAAAACTATCATTAACATCTTACAAAGCGTTTTCAAGGACATTCAAATAAGGCTACACAGTTTTTTTTATTTTATTTATTCATAAGGTTACATTACAGAGCTTAATATCAAAATTTTTATCATTTACTAACCGGTTACGAATATCTCGCATTTTGTCTTGTTCACAAGACACATATGTCGTAGTCACCAGCTGATAATAGTCTTTAATTTTTTGAACTTTTTTCATAATGATATCACTAAAGAATTCACATTCATGTTCCAACATTTGTCCCAAACTATTTAAACAACGCGCCGTTTCAGCTTCCGCCATTTCTCTTTCCTTATCTGTTTCTCTGTTCAGCAATAAAATAAAACAATCGAACTGAATACGTGTAGTAATATTTTTCAAAAAGTGTGTTAATTCTTTTGTGTTATTTAACAATCGACGTAAATTGTTGGGGATAGGTTTAAAAAATTGTTCAATGCATTCAACAGTTCCATCGAACGAATCGAAGGTTATATCGGTTTTGTGATATTTATCATGAGCACATTTAACAATTTTCATGATTTTAGTGGCAAATTTATCGGAGAATTTATTCATATTGTTTAAAAATTCTGTAACCGTTGCACTAATATTTGCACCTTTTTTCTCGTCCACTGATTTTGCACAATAATTAAAACATATGTTCAAATTTGTATTATACATTGCTTCTAACGCATTGTGAACAATCGTTAAATTTTCAGCATCTCCCAATAACAAACTAACATCACTTTTAATCTTTATAGTTTCATTTTTGATTTTCACAATTTCACGTAAAATATCTTCCAATTCTTCAGGGATGTCCGGTTGGGCGTTTACCTAAAATACACCAATAAAATTTAAGAGCAGCAAAAAATATTAACTATTATAACGTACCTTAATATAAAATATAAAAATTAAACTCAAAAAAATTCCTTGTAGCTTCATTTTTCTAGCGTGTAGTAGTCACAGTGATGGCAATTAATTGAAACTAGACACACGATTTTCAAGTTCAAATATTAATATTAATGTATAGAATGTTTACTTGGGACAAGGTTATCTACCAATCACAAGTATCAAAGTCAGTTGTTGCGTAATTATAATCTCAGTGGTAAAAGAATCTTTAAAACTTTTATATTTATAGGTACAATAGTTGGATTTTAAGTAATTTTTAAACAATTAATACTAAATACAAAAAAATGAATAACAACTATGGAAAATATTAAGAACTATGTACTTCGCTGAAAAGAGAAAGTCTCTCAGCATTTGTTGTCAATTAAATTGTTAAACGGAAACAATTATTATAAAACTGTAAATAATTTTGTTATTGTAAAAATGCAATATCCTAGCAAGAATGTATTTTCTTATTTATATTAACAAATTAAAGATTATTGTATGTCAAGTACAAAAATTAAAGATAGTCCATAAAAATATGACAGACAGCTTTTTTTTTTATTTATTTGAATTATAAAGTTTGTCCTTCTGTTTTAACCCTTAGTGTACCAAATTATGTGGCGAGTAGTGAACCAACAGTCCCACTTTTTCAGTCCAAATCATATCTAAAATAATATAATTTAATATTTTATATTTAAATTTCAATAGTTCTTTTTTTGCAATTACTTAACAAAACAAACAGTGGTTTTTTTAGTAATGGAAAAGTCTACCATTTTTTTATGAATGAAAACAAAAATTATTAAAACAGAATTAAACAAAAGTGTAGAAGAAAATTATGGTATCTCAACAACTAATAAAGTTAGAGAGCTTTAAATTTGCACCTTAGACAAAAAGTTCTGTTTCATCTAATACAGATGTGTGACGTCATCTTTGCTACGGCATTGTAAATAGAGCGAATAGCCTTTTTATTGGACTTTTATAAATAGGATAATTTTGAAATTTTTATGTAATTTTTTAAACTGTCATTTTTTGAACTTTTGAAGATTCCTAAATATAATATATAATAAATAAATTTTTTTTGAAAATGAAATCCATGGTAATTTAACATAAATAAATAAAAAAATATTGGAGTTGGGATCGTGTGATAGACCCACAATCATTCACTATAAAAAAAAACCACCTTTTGACATTTTGCGTACTTTAAGGCATCACTATAAGGTATTATTCAGATCACTTTTGAACTGAATTCATCAGGACCTCGAAAAGGAATGAAAGTTTGGTTGACTCTTTCTTACTACAAAACTTCTTGGGGAATAGAAGGCTCTAAAACCCGATACTTACCGTTACCATTGGTACACTAAGTGTTAAATAATTTACTCTTGAAATATTTCTTTTGTTTTTGTTTACACGTAGAGGTTATCGGTAAACTGTATATATATGTAGTAAACTATGTAGATAAACAGCAATGAAATGTAGATATGTATTATGTTTTATGTATATGAATAAAAATAATAAAATTCACCGAAGAAGGTCACATACATTGTGCACCTAACGTGCTATCAGTGTTTCGAACAGAATATTATTTACCTAAAGGAACAGAAGGATGATTCAAAAGCATACGTATTTTTAGGATACTTTTTCATAATCAAGATACGAAAATTTAAAATTTATCCTATGATTACTAATATTCTAATATCGATCAGAACTTCTTCTAAAGTTCTGATCGATGGCTTCCGCCAGCTGAACATTGTTTATTAAATAAAATTAAAGAAATAAAAATATCGTAACGTAACAGCCCCTATACCGGAACACTATTTTTACGTGTGTAATTAAATAAACTGGCTTATAAAAATTGACAAATAAATTACAACACACATTTTTTTTTCTTAGTAAGCCTAAAAGAAAGTTTTTTTTAATCCAATTGAATATTTTTAAAAAAATACAACCCAAAAATTTTTATTTATTAATGTTTTTTTTACAAAATGTCGACATCTATATTCAAACAAAGAAATATTAATGACACTAGGAGTTGGGAACCGATATACAAACCGACGTGTAATATGAGTAATATGACACACAGTGTGACATCTAGACGTCAAAGTAGGAAACATAGAATGGTTTAAGTATCAAACGTAAATAAAGGATCAAAATACTGTATTCAACAAAAATTGTTTATATATATATATATATATATATATATATATATATATATATATATATATATATATATATATATATATATATATATATATATATATATATATAATGGAAACATTAAATGCGAGGTTAATTTAAACTGAAAAATAATCATTCTATTTATAATAATTTTTTTTATCAGAGGTTTCTTTCAGAAATAACTTCATTAATATATAAATGTCAAAACTGTTTCGGACATATGATCGTGTTCCGGTATAGGGGCTTTTACGTTACTAAAATTATAATTTAAGCCACTGACATTAGAAAATATAATAATACCTCGCGATTTTAGCATCTCAAAATATGTGAAATTTCGAATGAACAGTTAGACCAATTTAAAGATCAGAAAATGCTTATAAAAGGTCAACTTGATTAGCGAAAGAAAATTTTTACTAAGGGTTGCAGTTTTTCAAGGTCACATTTAAAAATTTTAGCACCTCATCACATCATCAATAAAATAAAATAATAAAAGCTATTATGTTCGATAGGAAATCATCTCTTGATAATAATTAGTCAGTTATTATAAATGGTTGGTCAGTTTAATTTTTCTTCTCTGTTTACACAAATCAACAAAGTTAATAATTGTGAAATAAACCTTTTATTGGATTTTTATTACTGATGTAATTATTTTTATAGTTTCTTCATTTTTTGTCCTTTTGTAGCCAACGTCATATTATCTTATAAAGTATAATAAAGCTGTAACGAGACCATTTCTGCACATCGAAGATTTTTTGAAAATTGTACTGGTACTGTAAATAGTTATCGATGTAGACATCAAAACAGCGATTTTTAAAATTTTTGTCTGTCTGTCTGTCTGTCTGCTCAGGCATCACGCAAAAACTATTGGACGGATTTTGATGAAACTTAGTATGGTGAATTGGTGATAACCTATTACCTGGGTCAACATTCAAGATACTTTTACTTCGGGAAAATGTCTCCTTCCCACGGGAAAATAGAATAACCATTTTGAGCGTGTGCAAATTTTTTCAAAAAAGGGTGAACTCTATGCAAGTTGTGTACAATTATTACACTTATATACTTCTCATTGCGATTATAATAATGTGTTGCGCGAACGACGTCGCGGGTACAACTAGTCTTATATAAATTGCTGCGTTTGCGGTAATTACTGGTCTTACGTGATTATAACTGATTTATTCAAAAGATCGCCCAGGAGTTCGCTTTGTCTATTGCTTCTCCGGCAATAGGTCTCGCTTCAAGCTGTAAATATCTCACTTCATTCCTCACTAGCCTCTAGTCGCCTCTTCATGACAGCGTTAATGAAAATTTGGTCTCCTGTTGTTTGTTATTTATACAAATAACAATTTTAGTTCCTTTTTTGGAATTCAAATGCAACTAAATTTCATTTGTTTCTTTCCTCTCCATTCGAAAAAATATTTAAAAAATATAGAGAGCTGATAGTTCTTGGATTCTAAGAACCGAATAAAGCCTATTGCGCATAAAAAATCATATAGGTAGAATTGAGAACCTACTCATTTTTTAAGTTTACCAAAAATTTTTAGAAATGCATACAAGTAAAGTTTCAAATAAATGTTAATAATTATACCTGAAAAAGCACAGAGATTTTAATTACTTATACATCAATACCTCGCTTTGCGTCATTTCGGCTTGCGTTTTTTCGAAGTTGCGTCGCTGCTGAAGTAGTACTAATTTTCACGGTGTGTCGTTAGATTTTCGAAGTTGCGTTGCTTTGGGTTCGAGTCTTTAAGTTTTTTTTTTCAAAATTTCTTGAAATTTTCTATGGAAAATCATAATTCACTTTGCGTCGTTTCAATTTGCATCGTGTTTTTTTGGAACGTAACCCCGATGCAAATTGACGTATTGGTGTATATTAAATTAACCCCTCTTCGCCTCAGTGTAAGGACATTTTTTGTTCTACAACTGAAACAATTTAGTTAGGTTCTGCATAAGACATCTATATTAAATTTCTGATATGCCTCCAGCAAAATAGAAATATTCGATTAAAATTCAATATTGCATATATTTTTAAACCTACAGTGTGTCTCAAAGTTTTGTGATACAAGTTGTGTTCCAGCATCTATTTTTGGACATGTACCAAACAAGTTACGAATTTGTTTGTAACCATGCTAAAATACAAACAAGTAACGAACTTGTTTGTAATGTACAGGATGTACAGTGTGCTGGAACGGTTTAAATTTGTTTCTGAACATTCTATAGACTTTCACTTCAGTGCCTTGGTAACACTAATTACCTCTGTGCTAATTACAATTCATTAAATAAACAATTGGCCAATTTGTCCATTCAAAAGTCCGCTGACAATTCTAACAGTTAGGAACAAGTTGAAAACATGTCAGAAATGATGCTGGAACGTTGTACAGTTTGTACAAAATGTACATTTTGTTTAGCTGGAACGGTTTCGCATATGCAAACAGTTTGCGTACTGTCAAACATGCGATGCTGGAACACAACTACAAACAAATTAGATCTAAAGTTAGCAAAATATTAAAAAGTATTCGGTATTTTTGTGACACATTCCGTGAATTTGTTTTTTATTTGATTTGTAAATTATAAAATATACCTATAAACAAGTTTTTTCTATTTTTATTGTTTTTTTTTTTTTAATTATCTATTTTTCCTAACTAATAAGGTTTTAATAAATAAAATTATAAATTGCTAGTTTTATGACGATTTAATTAGTTTTAAGGAATTTCCAGAAAATGCAGCTATTACAGCTACTGTCATGATACAACTTTTTACACCATCGCAAAAAGGGGAAAATATCACATAAGATACATTTTTAAATCATTATCCTATGTAAGCGGATTTTCGAGAAAAAATAAGTTTTATAACCACGATTCACTATGTTATGCGGCCTAGTAATGCTTTCTGTAAACTATTTGTACATCATCGCAAGGACACAATATTTGTGTTAGGATTCCGAAGAAAATCTCGAAACTCTCATATAGCTTTATGAAATTTTGCATGGAAATTCTACAGGTGTAGACCAGTGATGCCGGATAATTAATCGATTAATCGATTTAGTCGACTAATTTTGTTTACATTTAGTCATTTTTTAGTCGACTTCTTTAATTTTGACTAAATGGCTAATATGATTAATTTTTTTAATTACTAAAAGCGACTAATTCATTAATTTTTGTATATTATCTATTAGGTTTCAAAAAACAGAAACTAAAAATTTATCTATTTGTATAATTTTTCACATTTATGTAATTGACACATTATGATACGTCATTCATATCTTTTTTTTTTCTTAAAAAATATACTAAAAGTCAATAATTAAATTTAAAAGAAAACATCGTTTTTGAAAGAGTTGCATATTAGGTTACACTAGTTAAGAAATTCGATTAAAAATTTAGTCGATTACGGTTCGCTCGATATTTTCCACTAATGACAAATTTTGTTTAAAATTTTGACAAACTTTAGTCGATTAAACGACTAACTGCTCGATAGCTCGACATCACTAGTGTAGACCCCAGTTAATGAATAAAGAGCGGCATAATCACATAACAAACGTTTTAAACCATTATCCTATGCATATGTGTAATGTATATCCCACCAAAAACATTAATGTGAAAAATGGGCAAGTTCTAATATGTATTGTGTTAGCCTGAAAAAGAATTGAAATCAAAATAAACTGTCAAGTTCCAAACATATTTTTCGTGCAAAATCGGAATAAGATAAATTGTTTTAAAAAATATACATCAAACTTTTTTAAGGTAAATAATAGAAATTTTTCATTAGAACATGGCGAGTGTTTATTCATTTATCATGTATTACTTGGTGTTAAAAACTCCCCAAGTTCTAATGAAAAATTTCTATTATTTACCTTAAAAAAGCTTGATGTATATTTTTTAAAACAATTTATCTTATTCCGATTTTGCACGAAAAATATGTTTGGAACTTGACAGTTTATTTTGATTTCAATTCTTTTTCAGGCTAACACAATACATATTAGAACTTGCCCATTTTTCACATTTATGTTTTTGGTGGGATTTCACGACTTTTTGTAGGAAATGTAGTTTAATACAAACTGGTTCAATAGATAGTAGGATAGCAAGCAAGCAGTACTTATTTCTTTTTTTTCGGTTTGCAGTCTGATTTAGTTTTATTTTTACGTTTTTGACTGGATCTTTTACTATAGGATTCATTTGGTATTTGAACAGCGATAAAATTTGCTCGCAAAATCCACTCCCTGTCCGGAATTTTTTGAATTTTGTTCTTTTTAAGGATAATTTTGTTTAAATCTCTTCGATACAAAGATCTAAGCCTATTGTACTCTGCTATTGCACTTTATTGTGCTTTAATCTGACTCGGGTCAAAATTTATTAAGTGAACACTTTGGAGATGTCTTACTCTGGATAGTGCAACCTATGCCTGAGCACATGCGAATATTGATGAGCCAATATCTAAAAGGGCACTATCCAGACTTAAACCTTGACTTTTATGAATCGTTATAGCGTACGCCAAACAAAGTGGGAATTGCTCCCTGTATACGTAAGCCCGACTGAAAATTTTGAACTTAATTTTCACAGGTTCTAAGTCACAAAATTAAATCATGACTGAATTGTATCTTCACTTTAAAAAATCATTTCCATGGCTATCGTAAACCAAGTATTTTACTCCAAATTTTTGTAAATTAAATTATTTTTGATGTTTATTAATCATAATAGGTGAAAATATTTATACGATTCATAGTAGGTAATTTGTTGCTGTAAATAATTATTTTATTTTCATAGTTACCGGCAACTAATAGATTTGAATATTAAGGAAGGCTTTGAGTAGTATTTTTTTTATATAAAATTGCCTGTATTTTTCCAAAGAAAGGGCACAAATAACGAAAATAACGAAAAATATTATGATTTTAGATTTTTCCCTTTACTGTTAGACTCAGATCTATATTCTGACCGAATTTCAATTTCCTATGTCCACTGGAAATAGGCCAGAGGTTTTGATGATCCCTCAGTGAGTGAGTGAATGAGTGAGTGCCAAAATTGTCGATTTTTTGAGACCTATACCTCAGGAACTACGAAAGTTAGATCGATGAAATTTGAAATTGAGAGTGATTTCGAGTGTGTTATTGTGTATGCAAAATTTTAATTCAATACAACAAATAGAACTAGAGTTTTTAAGGGGTCAAAAATGGCTTGAAATGGTTCGTGTAAATATAGCTTGGTGCACGTACGGCTGGTGAGAACTTGCCGACGCGCTACCGCGCTTATTGATGCAGGTTTTCAAGAAAAAAAAATTTATTACTGAGGATTCGCTATGTTATGCAGGATGTTGCGACAGGGGTATTTAAATATTATAATAATTAGTTGAATTTACATTATTTATTCATATTTTTATTGCAGTTGAGAATATTATTAAAATATTAAATCTCGAAAGTTAAAACAAATATCTGATACTACTAAACATAGCAAATAATCTTGTATTAAGGAGTTATATAACAATGTAATTAACTACATAGCTCGAAAACTGACGATTAGGCCAGGCGCACATTGAGCTGCGCCACGCAGTAAACGCAGGGCAGGACAGAGCAGGGCAGGGTAGGAAAGTACGAGAAATAAACTATGTGGCCGGGCGCACATTGAGATGTAATTAACGCAGGTAGGGTAGCGCAGATTCTGTGACTCTTGTTGTAGATTGAGATAGCACGAATTTAAAAGCAGAGCTGAGCAGCATTGTTTTTCTTCAATTTCTTCAATTGTTTTCATTTCGGCGAAATAAAACCATCTAAAATTCGAAAATGTGTTACAATGTCGCGGAGCATCGCACAGTTTCTGTGTCACATTCACGAATCCCACTTCGGTCTCATGCGACACAGTGCTGCTCTGCTCTGCCATATGTTTCAATTCGCGCTGTTCCGTTCTACAACACGAGTCATAGAAACTGCCCCGCCCTTCATTCGTTAACTTCATCTCAATGTGCTCCCGGCCTTAACGGTTACATAGTTATATAAAAGTTGAAATTGACATATTTGATTGTCCTCATTGTGTCCATAAATTAATATTGTAATTTGGGTCAGTCTCTCATTCGTTATATAATTCTTACCGTTGTACCATAACTGCAAATTTGATCCAAAAGTATTCAAAATGGAGGTCAAAAAATTTCTCGCTAAAGCATATTTTACGGAAGCACTTTTTGCGGTAAAGAATTTCTCTAAAAGTAGTGAAACAGTGAAACTATTATTGGCCACAACCGGTTTTCAAACATTGATTTTTCAAAAATTAATTTTCACTTTCAAGTCAATATGGTTTTGTAAATGTTACTGTGAATGTCCGAAATTGGTGAATGTTAAGATACACCGGTGTATGTCGACAATCACCAATTTTGATGATGTATGTCCGACATTGTTTAATAAATCTTTTTAAATTGGACAGACACCTGTGGATGTTAACATACACCAAGACGATTCTGTGAATCTTAGATATAACGATTTAAAAATTACGTGAATGTTAAAACATAATTGTTTGTTTAAGAAGAAGTTATGTTGTAACGAATAAATTATGTTTGTTTAAAAATAATCCATTGTTGAAAGATTTAGTCTGTGAAATTTTATCCTAAATACTTATTGAAAATCGGCAAATATTGAAAATTCAAAAATAAATAGTATAGTTCGTTTGTACTTCGTTTGTACTCGTTTGTACCGCACTTTATTTTGGTAGTGCCCCTAAGAGTAAACAGAGAAGAGAAATTTTAAAAATGGCCGCCCCCCAAAATTTGAAAATTTTAATTTTATGAGTATCCTTTGGTAGAAATTCGCTTGTACTCGTTTGTATTTTTATTATTTTCGTTTCTACCTCAAAAGATTCGGAGATTCACGGTACCTGAAATTCTAGGTAGAACCAATTTGATTGTTTTTTGAAAATATATTTCAGTTTTGAAAATAGCATTCGATAGAGATCCGTTTATACCCCTTTTATTTTCGTTTGTATCTCAAAGGGTTCGAAAAAACACGGTACTCAGAATTTTAAGTAGAATGAATTTCATTGTTTTTAAAAGCATTCAAAATTTGTAAACGACATTTGATAGATATTCCTTTGTACCCGTTTATTAATCCTTCAATTTTATATCAAACAGTTAGGAGATACACAATTTTCGAAATTCCAGGTAGAATGAACTTAGTTTTTTTGGACGCATTCAGAATTCGTCAACGGAATTCGATAAAGATTCGTTTGCTCTCATTTGTAGCGCTTTTCTTTTCGTTTGTACATCAAAAATTTGGGAGAACGAAAATAAGTAGAACGAAATTTATTGTTTTTGTAGATTGGAAAGACTATCGTTTGTACCCGTTCGTACAAATAATTTTAAACTCTTAATAATTGCCAGGTTAGTATATTACCGTTAGCTCGAAAATTAGAAAACGCTGTACTTTCAAAATGGTTGAAGTACAAACTAAAAGCAGTACAAACGAGTATAAATGAATCTTTATCGAATGCTGTTTTTCAAATTTTATTAAAATATATTAAAAAACAATTAAGTTCTTTCTACCTAGAATTTAGAAAGAGGTACTAATGTTTAAAAACAATACGCTTCCGAATGTCATATTCAAATTTTGAATATTTTCAAAAACAACAAAGTTAGTTCTACCTAGAATTTCGAGAACCGTGGATCTGTAAACGAATATCTCCAATACAAATGAATCTGTATCGAATGCCGTTTACAAATTTTTAATATCTCTAAAGACAACTAAGCTGTATAATTTATTTTTAAATTTTCGAAATTCGAGCGCCAGGTTCTCGCTGGTATATTGAAATACTACTTAAAGTTATAATAACTTTGTCTAATTTCACAGTTAAAATAATTGATTTACTTAACGCGTTTTCAGTCTGTCAACTATCATCAGAGTAGACCCATAAATGACTATTAACAGATTTTTTTTGTAACAATTTTTTCTATAATAACAATAACCGGTTTATATCATTAGTAGCCATAATTTCACTCATAATGAACATAAACCAAGTCGTCGTGGTGTATGTTAACATTCACCAGTGTATGACCGAAATCGTTATGATGAGAATAAATAACGGTCATGGTGGTTGTTAACATACACCTGGCGTGGTGGTTGTTAACATACACCAGTGTATCTTAAGATACACTGTATTTGGGACATTGACAGTAACATATATACCTATCGCTAAGAAACTTGTTAAAAATATAGAAAGGTTAATACTGTTTCTTTCTTTAAGGTACCATCACTTTATATTTTTCCGAAAAATAGACAAATTTTCGCGATTTTTTTCGGATGGATAGGATGGGGGAATGGAGATGAATTTTTTTTTACGATTAATACCACTATTTAACAATACAAAAATATTTTCTTTTTTTATTTTTATTTATTTTTTATAATTATTATAATTTTTTGAAAAAGTTTCTTTAAAAAAAGGCGGAAATCGGTACTCACGATTGCGACCGCAGTTTTCATCCGAAAAAAAATCAAATAGATTATCAATCTGTAGGTAAGCCGCTATGTACCTATGGGAGCTTTTATTTTTCTTGAAATTTAAAAAAATGGCGGCGATTTGAATAAAAGGTACAAAATTTTTTATAGTTTTTTGTGTGGAAAAAGAGGAAGATTTCAAAAAAAGGGTCCCATAGGTACATAGTGGCTTACCTACAGATTGATAATCTATTTGATTTCTTTTTCTCGAATGAAAACTGCGGCCGCAATCGTGTGTACCGATTTCCGCCCTTTTTTAAAGATACTTTTTTCAAAAAATTATAATAACTATAAAAAATAAATAAAAATGAATAAAAAAATATTTTTACATTGTTAAATAGTGGTATTAATCGTAAAAAAAATTCATCCCCATTCCCCCATCCTATCCATCCGGAAAAAAATCTCGAAAATTTGTCTATTCTTCGGCAAGTTACACTGTGATAGTAGCTTAACCTATAGTTAATGCATATCAATCAGTTTCTCAATTATTACAACTTCTGTTAAAACGTTTTTGAATGTAGGCAATTCGCACCACATTTGTGAGTATACTCTTACATAAATTCGGCAAAATCATCACTTAAAAAGTAATGAAATAAAGATTTTAAATTCACAAAATAGGTTTTTATTTACAAAGTAAAATTAATTTATTTTACAAGACTTAACATCAAAATTTTTTTGTTTTAAAAAGTTATTGTTAACCTCAACAACTTTTTCCGGGATATATTTCCGTAAAAATTCACCTTCCTGTTTAGCATACACCCCGACATATTTCTCTTGGGCAGTCACTGTATTTGTATAAATCAAACACTCTGATGTGAGTCGCGAAGCAATATTTTCTAAGCACAGCACAACCGGTGACACGGATATGGTGGAATCACTTTGACGAACGAACGTTGTAGCCTTTTGTAAATTTAAACAACGTCGAATATGTTTCGGGATACCATGATAAAAATTTTCTAAATCGCGAGTGATGTCTTGCAGCGCTGTGATGGCATCGTCAATTTTTTGAACTGATCCCGCGACCCGTTCCGTTATAAATTGGTAGGAGTCCATTGTGACGCCATTGATCTTACGCTGTTGGGCGCAACTGACGACATTTTGAATAAATTTTGTAATCGGTACCAACGTTTTTTGTAGCAGAAGTTCCTCGAATAGTTCGAGGGATGTGAAAACATTTGAATTGCTGCGTTTTGAGTTTTCCAACACGTAATTGTAGCATTTCTGTGTTTTTTCCTGTATTTGAGTTGCAATTACGTTGTATATGAGTGGATTGTTTCGAACTTCGTTTTGAAGTTTAGATATTTCGTTTTGAGTCTGATTCGCTGCTGTGATCATTGCCGTTCGTAAGGCAAGTATTTCGTTCATTTTCTCAGATGAGTAAGAATCACAATTATTTGGCTGAAAATGATTGAGAAAATATTTTAAGTTAAAAACGGAATTTTAAAAAATAGCTCGTTTTACCTGGATTATAAATATTAAGCAATAAAAAAATATTAACAATAATTTGAACATTTTTCAAGTGTTTATGATTAAAATACACGCACAAAAGTAACTGTGAATAGTTTTTGTAAAATGACACAAAACTTTGGATAATTTTTTGATTTTAATAACAAAAATGACCTTGAAAAACATGATTTATGTTCTTTGTAGTTGTATTTCCTTTTACCCAGTCCAAGTGTTTGAAGTAATTGAATTATTTTCATCTTGATATTAAGACTTTTTCCTTACATCAAATCTAACCAACTTAAGAGCGTATTTAGATTTAGTGCTGCCCCGAGCTACTTAGCTCTGACCGCCCACACTGTCGAAATTTTTTCACTTAGACCCCGAGTTCTCGCAACTCAGCTTCTTGTCTGGCAGATTGTGAGTTCGAAATCAACCAGGAGGAACGTCATCTTCATTACCATACCTCTCATCTATAAATAGACATTCCTAATATATCAACTTTCGGATATATTGCAATGATGAATATGACCTTATTTGTCGCGCACCTAACCAAGAGAAAAAAAAAACGCCGTGAGCAGCGGAGCCCCATCACGGAAGTCGAATTTTCCCCTTCGTCTTCGGTATTGAATGTCTACAAGCGAAATGTGATTGAAAGACTACAACCGAATTGTCATTTTGTTGGTTTCAAAACTGGTGATGAGTGTTCGGCTGATCGAGGCTTTAAAAAAAGGTTTTAAGTATTTAAGGGCTGTATCTCAGTAAATTTCAATTTTGTGCCGAAAACAGGTAGCAGAAAAAAAGCCAACACAATTCGTACGAGGACATTCTTGCCCATGTTTATCCGCTAATTGCCTTTATGTTTTAGTTTTAAAAATTAAAAAAGGACCTTAAATAGTAAACTGGAAGGCCTTTATAAAGATATTTTTTCTTTCCAAAAAAATCCAAAATTTCTATTTTATAAATACTAAAAATCCAAAATTCCTAATTTCTAAATAAACAGTGACTTTAATAACATTTTTAAATTACTTAATATGTATATATTTCATTTGTCATAAAAGTAAGTTAACTTTTTTTTAAATTTTTTAAAATTACTATTCGCCTACTTGTATTTAGAATAAACATAATGCTTTTAAAACACATTTAACAATAGCATTCAATTCCGATGTAAAAATGGGAGAAGTGGGGGGAAAAGTGATGCGGACTCCCTACAAGGTACTAGCTGGATACTAACTGAATACACGTACAAAATTTCAGCCCTCTAGGTTTCCTTATGGAGTCTCTAGACGTGTTAGAAAACAAGCAAAAAAATTAAGGAAATATTGGCGTAAAAATCGTGGGGGTAAGGGTTAAAAGTTGAAACCTCCAAAAAACAGTGTCTGGCTATTAGCTTAACCTGTACACCAAATTTCAGCCCTCTAGGTTTATTTGGGGAGATTGTGACCCGAACGAAACTGTTAAAAAACAAGAAAAATCATGTTCTTTTGGGTATAAAAATGGTGGGGGTAGGGGTTAAAAGTCGAGACCCCCAAAAGGCACCCCCTTGATACTAACTCAATCCGAATACAAAATTTCAGCTCTCTAGGTTTATTCGGGTGACCTGTGCGAGTGGTACAAACTTCGAAAACGTCGAAAATGCATGAAATTGTAGCTTAAAAATGAGGGGGGTGGGGGTAAAATATTAAAACCACCAAAAAGCACAACCTAGGTACGAACTTTATCAACACACCAAATTTCAACCCTCTACGTTAATTCTGGGGGGCTGGGGGCCTGTTAGATCCAGCGAAAATCGTTTTTCCCCCCTCTACTCCGACCATATCATCCTAGGAAGCTGAATTTTGGATATGTTGTAGATAATTGACCGAAACATTATTTAAAACCGGTTTGGAAAAGTTTTATTGCTTTTCCGCCCCCCACCACCCCCTTAAAGGTCGGGTCAGAAAAAAAATTTGCCCAAAATTTGACCCCACTTTGATAGTATGAGGTGCCTCGAAAATGAGCCCCATTTACCAAATTTCATCTCTTAACTTCCATAGGGGGCCCTACACAAATTAAAAGGTGGCGGGAAAATATATATATATATATATATATATATATATATATATATATATATATATATATATATATATATATATAGATATATATATATATATATATATATATATAAATATATATATATATATATATATATATATATATATATATATATATATATATATATATATACATATATCAGACATTTTTTTTTCTACATATTCGTGTTCTACGGGTCCGAAAACGGATAGCGCCCCTACTCTCGCCTCTCGCAGCTCTTATCGTATAGACTGTATAAGTCTAATTTTTCGGAGAAAATTCGACTAATAACACTAGTTTACAAAATAAAAAAACGCCGTGAGCAGCGGGGCCCCATCACGGTAGTCGAATTTTCCCCTTCATCTTCGGTATTGAATGTCTACAAGCGAAATGTGATTGAAAGTCTACAACCGAATTGTCATTTTGTTGGTTTCAAAACTGGTGATGAGTGTTCGGCTGATCGAGGCTTTAAAAGAAGGTTTTAAGTATTTAAGGGCTGTATCTCAGTAAATTTCAATTTTGTGCCGAAAACAGGTAGCAGAAAAAAAGCCAACACAGTTCGTACGAGGACATTCCTGCCCATCTTTATCCGCTAATTGCCTTTATGTTTTAGCTTTAAAAATTAAAAAAAGACCTTAAATAGTAAACTGGAAGGCCTTTATAAAGATATTTTTTCTTTCCAAAAAAATCCAAAATTTCTATTTTATAAATACTAAAAATCCAAAATTCCTAATTTATAAATAAACAGTGACTTTAATAACATTTTTAAATTACTTAATATGTATGTATTTCATTTGTCATAAAAGTAAGTTCACTTTTTTAGCGAATTTCCAAAACTGGAAATTCAGCTTTTACGCCAGGTGTCATGTGCGACCTAAGCCCGGGACCATATCAGAAATATGTTTTGAGGTCCCTAGAATACGAAAATGATATTCACTAAAATATATATATATATATATATATATATATATATATATATATATATATATATATATATATGTATCCGCGCGATAACTCTCGAATGAAACGTCTAACGCTTATGAAATTTTGTGTGCGGACTGGATTCTGAATTGGCTTGGCTAAGTTCGTTAGCCAGACACGTCGGATGCCCAGAAGTAGGTTTTCTGGCCATTTTTTATCATTCGATCCTATCATAAGGCAGTTCGATTTTTACATCGTTGAAAAGGAAAAAAAAAATTATGAAGAAAATATTCTTATAATTTTCTTTCTATTTTAAGTATTTTTCGAGAAAATGTAAATTTTCACTTTTATTCTTTCTTTGTTAGTCTAATAAGTAATTTATATTTATATCTCAGTTCTTTATAAAGTATAAAAATATTTCACTTTTTTATTAAAGAATTTTGTGAGAACAAGTGAAAACTATTCACATATATGTGTAATAACACACATACATGTATAGAGTTTTGTTTCTCATTTATTGCATTATAATTAGCATGGTTCTATCCCATGTTAAAAAATGTAAATCAAACAGATTTTCTAAGCTAATGTAATGAAGAATTTTTTTTTTTTTATTGAATTTTTAAGTAAACAAGAAATTGAAGATTATGTTATGATATAAATATTAAATATAAAACAAAACAAAATATGTACAATGTACATATGTATGTACGGAAAAATATTTTGAATCGATTTTGAAAATTTTTCCACTAATAATTAATAATGTTAAAAAATTAAACCATTTCAAATGGATTTAAGGTATTTTATGTGAGGTCAAGGTTTTCGGGACCTATAAAGGCCAGAAATTAATTAACCAATCGATTTTAAAAATTTTTTCACAGTTAGTAAGTTAAAGTATTTGAATTAATTAATTAAATGATGTCCGCAAGAAGCTTACGGACTGCCATAAGTTATATGAGATCCTTAGAACCCTTTTCTTACTGTTAGAGTACTAGATTTGTATGAGTTTCGCCAGGATTTACTGATCCCATAATTGTAAAAAATAAACTAAACGACCAATTTTAAAAATTTCTTCACTGTTACAGAGCTAAACTATTTTAGATAGATTTAGAATACATTATGTAAGGTCCGTCAGGGTCCACAGGACCCAAAAGTGTCAAAAATAAACTAACTGACCGATTTTGAAAATTTTTTCACTGTTACAGAGCTAAACTATTTTAGATAAATATCGATTACGTTATGTAAGGTCCGCCTGGGTCCATAGGACCCAAAAGTGTCAAAAATAAACTGCCTGATCGATTTTGAAAATTTTTGCACTGTTACAGAGCTAAACTGTTTTAGATAAATATAGATTCCGTTATGTAAGGTCTGCCAGGGTCCATAGGATCCAGAAGTGTCAAAAATAAACTAACTGACCGATTTTGAAAATTTTTTCACTGTTACAGAGCTAAACTATTTTAGATAAATATAAATTACGTTATGTAAGGTCCACCAAGGTCCATAGAACCCAAAAGTGTCAAAAATAAACTAACTGACCGATTTTGAAAATTTTTTCACTGTTACAGAGCTAAACTATTTTAGATAAATATAGATTACGTTATGTAAGGTCTGCCAGGGTCCATGGGATCCAAAAGTGTCAAAAATAAACTAACCGACCGATTTTGAAAATTTTTTCACTGTTGGGGAACTAACTATTTTAGATAGACATACATTACGTTATTTAGGGTCCGCCAGGGTCCATGGGACCCAAAAGTGGTAAAAATAAACTAACCGACCGATTTTGAAAATTTTTTCACTGTTACAGAGCTAAACTATTTTAGATAAATATAGACTACGTTATGTAAAGTCTGCCAGGGTCCATCGGATCCAAAAGCGTGAAAAATAAACTAGCCGACCGATTTTGAAAATTTTTTCACTGTTGGGGAGCTAAGCTATTTTAGATACATATAGATTACGTTATGTAAGGTCTGAAGTGTCAGTAGGACCTAAAAGTGTCAAAAATAAAATAACTGACCGATTTTGAAACCTTTTTACTATTACCGAGGTAAACTATTTTAGATAGGTACAGCTTGTGTTATCTGAGATCCACAACTGTCCTGCGGATGCAAATGCGGCGTAGAATGCTACACAACGGGTTTTGAATATATATATATATATATATATATATATATATATATATATATATATATATATATATACATTAAACATATATATATATATATATATATATATATATATATATATATATATATATACATTAAACATATATATATATATATATATATATATATATATATATATATATATATATATATATATATATATATATATATATATATATATATATATTACATAAAGTCCGCCTAGAATATACGGTCGAGCTGATTTTTTAATGAGGTCCACCGGGATCTTGCAGATCCGAAAACGCCATTAATAAGCTATCGAAAAGATGCTAAAAAATTTCTCACTGCTAGAGAACTAAATTATTTTAGATGGATACAACTATGCTGCACAAAATTCGTTCGGGTTCTTGGGTCCCCAAAAATACCAAAACTAATTACCCAGCCGATTTTAAAAATTCTTTTACTCTTAGAAAGCTAAATTATTTTAAATAGGTACAGGTCTTAGATGAGATCCGCCAGTGCCCAAGATTTGGAAATTCGCTATGTTATGCAGATGCTGCGACAGGGGTATTTTAAATTTTTTAAAATTACTATTCGCCTACTTGTATTTAGAATAAACATAATGCTTTTAAAACACATTTAACAATAGCATTCAATTCCGATGTAAAAATGGGAGAAGTGGGGGGAAAAGTGATGCGGACTCCCTACAAGGTACTAGCTGGATACTATCTGAATACACGTACAAAATTTCAGCCCTCTAGGTTTCCTTATGGAGTCTCTAGACATGTTAGAAAACAAGCAAAAAAATTAAGGAAATATTGGCGTAAAAATCGTGGGGGTAAGGGTTAAAAGTTGAAACCTCCAAAAAACAGTGTCTGGCTATTAGCTTAACCTGTACACCAAATTTCAGCCCTCTAGGTTTATTTGGGGAGATTTTGACCCGAACGAAACTGTTAAAAAACAAGAAAAATCATGTTCTTTTGGGTATAAAAATGGTGGGGGTAGGGGTTAAAAGTCGAGACCCCCAAAAGGCACCCCCTTGATACTAACTCAATCCGAATACAAAATTTCAGCCCTCTAGGTTTATTCGGGTGACCTGTGCGAGTGGTACAAACTTCGAAAACGTTGAAAATGCATGAAATTGTAGCTTAAAAATGAGGGGGGTGGGGGTAAAATATTAAAACCTCCAAAAAGCACAACCTAGGTACGAACTTTATCAACACACCAAATTTCAACCCTCTACGTTAATTCTGGGGGGCTGGGGGCCTGTTAGATCCAGCGAAAATCGTTTTTCCCCCCTCTACTCCCACCATATCATCCTAGGAAGCTGAATTTTGGATATGTTGTAGATAATTGACCGAAACTTTATTTAAAACCGGTTTGGAAAAGTTTTATTGCTTTTCCGCCCCCCACCACCCCCTTAAAGGTCGGGTCCGAAAAAAAATTTGCCCAAAATTTGACCCCACTTTGATAGTATTGTTGTGCATCGGAATAAGCCCCACTTACCAAATTTCATCTCTTAACTTCCATAGGGGGGCCCTACACATATTAAAAGGTTGCGGGAAAATATATATATATATATATATATATATATATATATATATATATATATATATATATATATATATATCAGACATCTTTTTTTTTACATAATCGTGTTCTACGGGTCCGAAAACGGATAGCGCCCCTGGTCTCGCCTCTCGCAGCTCTTATCGTATAGACTGTATAAGTCTAATTTTTCGGAGAAAATTCGACTAAAAAAAAATTGTCCTTTCAGTGAATATTATATTTTTCTATTTAACTGCAAAAATTAAACGCAAACATACATAATTTTTTATTTTTATCACGTCACAGTTTAAAATTATCAACGTATTTTATTTTCGACTACTTACAAGTTTGTTTTGAATTTATTTTTAAATAGCCGATTTGTTACATAATTTTCAACGGATGGGTGTCAACATGTCCTTGAAAGTTCGTTTCCTGCAATCACACCTCGATTTCTTTCCTGAAAATATCGGAAATGTCAGTAGCGAGGATGGCAAGCATTTCATTAGAACTTGATAACTTTTGAGCAAAAAAAAGGAGGGATACTGGGGCCAAACTATGTTAAGTAACAATTGCTGGTTTAATGTAAGAGACACAGACACAGACAAGTACAAGAGAAAGTTAAGGTATAGTTTATTTTTAATTTTTTTAAACATTTTTGTACCATCATTTCTTGTAAATAAAAAGTAATAAATATTTTTGAAATGTGACGTGCTGGATTTTTTCATAATTTTTTTGAAACTCTGAGCACCCACTCGTTAAGAAAAAACACTTTTCATTTCAAGGACAAAAATCGTGTAAACTAGTGTAATTTTTTCACTTGTTTGCTGTAAAATATTAGTTAGAAAAAATAATAACACATTTTTGGGGAGAAACTATTTATTTAGATTTGCTCTTATTTGTTAAAGAACTTTTCTTTGGGACTGCCGTGACACAAAGGAGTCGATCAACTCCGAATAAACTTCAAATTTCCTTCTATTGTAAGCAAAGCTTAGAATAGAACAGAAAACTTAAGAGAAACTGAAACAATATTTTACAAAAAATTTTTGTTTATTTAACGAATTTGAGCATTAAATACACCTTATTTTAGACTCAATATTTTTGGGAACTAATTAATAATTGATAGAAAAAGCTGTAAGTTACGGTTCCTAGAAATTAGTCCTAGCCTTAGAGCGTATTCAGATTTTCAAACATAGTCTTTATTTACTTTTTTGTCACATAAAAGTCTTAGAGCGTATTCAGCTTTTCAAACATAGTCTTTATTTGCTTTTTTGTCAGATAAAAACAGCAGTTTTTTTATATTGTAAGTTTTAAAACAAATAAATAATACCAGTCTATAATTGAAGACATGAGTGGATGAAGGTGTTATGTAACATATTTATAATTTTACAACAGAAGGGTTTGACAGTTTTTTTTTTACATATATATGTACTTCCCATGCAATAGCTCATGTTTATTATTGAATCTCTATAAAACTATTGGACGTAATGAAACCAAATATTAGTATAATATGATACTTAAATATCGGACATTTTTCGGATCAAACAGCATTCGTGTTTTGTTTAGGCAGGTATATCGCACTTGATATGATTAATGTGAATAAAAACGAATAGATATTTTGATAAAACTTAAATATGTATATATACAACTCACGCATATTATCTGTCCATCTGCTTGCATATACAAAACACGATGTTGTTTGATCCGAAAAATGTCCGATACCTAATGATACTTCAACATAGGATATTATTTCAAAATTTTGCAAAAAATGATTTTTTGAAAAAGTGTTACATAACACGTTCATCCACTCATATCTTCAGTTATTATGCAACTTTGTTATTCTGATAGTTAATACAAACCAATCTCGCCTTTCCAAACCAAAAATTTACGTTGATGACGCTATATAAAATACATTCACATTTTAGGGTGAAAAATTAAAAGGAAAATTGGAAGGAAAAGTTTCTGATCTCATTTTATTTTTGTTATAGAATCAAAAATGTAAAAAATCAAAAAGTGGAAATTTAAAAAATTTATCCTTTGGTTACTTTATAATTCAATAATGTTATTGTATCGAGATAACTTTTTTTATGAGATAAAACTCAAAAAGATTAAAATTGTTACTCTGGTAACATTATCAAACTAGTTTAAATGTTAAAAATTTGAATTTTTGTATAATTTATTTTCATAGAATTTATTTATATTTTCTTTATGGATCATTTATTTTTGCTTCCAAGTACTTGTATGTTTACACTGAAATTGACCGAGTTTTAAAAGTAATTGGCTAACGATAAGTAATTTTATTATTAACAATAAGTAAGTCAGAATGAGATGAAATTAATTCAAGTATAGCCATTTTTATTCCTGACAATAATTTACTTTTTTTCTTGATTGAAGATGTAATCATTTTACATATTTTACTCAAAAAATTTTCTTATTAGTGATGATAATATATTGAGTGTCAGTGTTTAATTTATAATCCTAATTATAATAATTTTTGTTTTGTCTGCGTTTTTATGTACAAAATTTACATATTATTATTTTTTCTTAAATAATTTTACACACCTGTTTTCTGTTTATTTTACTATTTTGATTGCATCGTTCTTAAAATAAACGTCGCAAGCTAAATTATAGCTGACTAGATTATTAATAAGGAAAGAATAAAATTAAGCCATTATGTATGCCGCTCCTATTTCTGTTGTTAACTTTTGACGAAATTTTACATAAAGATCCAGATTGAGATTAAGTAAATTCCCAAGGAAAAATGAAAAATGGTATCTTTTTCAGGTTGCGGTAATTAGATGCGTATTGTATAAAATTTTTATAAAATTACTTTAATACCATGTCATTTCTACTGGGAAAATATGATTTTCATTCTGTTCAGGAAAATCTTTACACGAAATGATAGATCCATAGCACAATACGGCACAGCAGACTAAGTGGTCGGAAAACGACATTTCATATTACACGACCAAATGTTATTCGTATTAATAGCGGAAATGATTCCAGGATACAATCAATGATTCCATTTAAGATTAATGAGTGGCTTTCAAAATGTTTTTCTAATGCTTAACAAAATGTCGATATTTAACTGAATTACATGCTAGACTAAGTGGTCGGAAAACGGCATTTCATATTACACAACCAAATATTACTCAAACTTATGACGAAAATGATTCCAAACTACAGAAATCCTATTTAAAATTAAAGATTATTCTTTTTAAACATTTCTGAAATGTTTAAGAAAGTGTTGTTGATATTTATTTTAATTACATGGTCGGCCCCAGTGGTCGGAAAATCATTTTTCATATTAAATATAAATTTAATTTAAAAAACTGATAATCGTCATATTATGTCATTATACATCTGATCGATTCACACAAAATTATCTGAGATTTTATTGGACCGTGAATGAGAAAAGATTGAGAAACACAGCTGCAGAAGGTACTATAAAGACTACAATAACATCCTTGGGTATTTTTTAAAATTGCTGTCAAACTCCTGCTAATTTTTTTTAAATATTTGTTTTTATCAATGATTTCATTTTTTATTTTAAACTTCTTCAAACTTTTTTAAATTGAAATATATTTAAGAATTAGTGCAAAAGTTTGTAGGTAGTAACCTTTATTGCTCGTTACAGACCTTTTTCTAAATATTTATATCAAAATTCAGTGGGAAGTTTTTAATTGATAATTTTTATATAAGGAGAGAGAAAAAGATTCAAGGAAAGTTACCCCGTTGTTTTTTATATTCCTATAGTTAAGAAACCTGCCATTAAAGTTGATTTTCCTAAGATATTATGTACAATATCTTAGTTTTTTATGGGTCAGTGTTTAAGAAGACTTAAAGCTATCTGAGATTTTTTAAACTCTTAAATAAGAATTCAAGGATTTAAAGTAACATTTATTTTACAAATAATCTTTCACAATATAGTCCCTTTTGGGATTGAATAAATTAAGAGTGTATCTATGAGTTCCACATAAATCATGATTGTTTGAAATTTAAATTTTATTGTTGAAAACAAAATTTAGTTCCTTCACGAAACAAACGCTTTTGTAGGTACTACACTTTAAATCACTGTATATTCAGGAAAACATTATTTTGTTGTCGACACTTTTGCATATTGAAATTATTATCACGCAAATATTTATTCATTTCCTTAAAACGTTCCCGTATGAACGATTCCAAAAAGTCCATTCGCATCTTAATAAAGATGGCTGTGTCGCGATCCTTCTTCATAATTGTATCCGTACGCAATTCACATCGTGTGAACAAATCAAAGCCGACATTATGTAAACACAAAACAGTTTCTGATTGGGCGGTTTCTTTTTCTTCAATAATTAATCCATGTAGAACATTTAAACAATCTTTAACACGTATCAATATATCACGATAGAATTCTTGTAAAGTTTTGTATTCTTCCAAGAGTGATTCGACAGTTTCATGAACATTGCGCTCCGTTTGAAAAATCGTATGTTCAATCAGATCATATTTTTCAGACACATAATCACTCAAATAGTCTTCAACTGTTGAACAAAATAAAATATTTTCAAGTGATTCGATTGTTGGTTCCAATTGTTTACGTTGAAATTCATTCCAGTGGCGCAGAATCGTGTAAAGGTTCTCAGATTTTTTAATTTTACGTATGGTACGAATTATATCCCCGTAACATTCTTGAGATTTGTAGCTGAGTAGTGCCACTGCACCATCGTAAACGGGCTTACGATATTTAACTATGGCATGGAGTTCCGTCATTTCATCACGAGTTCGATTCACAATCATTAACAAATTTTCACGGGCTTTATAAATTTGATTTTCATAAACTGTGCTTCGGGGTGTGATGGCACAACACTACAATAACTTCAATTAAAGTAAAATTTTCAAAAAATAAATTTTAAAATATCTTTTTACTTACCGTTAAAAAACACAAACAAAAAATTAAAACTGAACTACTTTTAGAAGACATTTCAGTCTAGAGGTTTCCACAAGTAATCCCAGTCACGAAATAATGTTAAATAAAATTATATAAAATTATGTTAAGTACGATAAATATGTAAGAATAACTTAATAAAATACGAATCTAAATTATTTAAATTGGTCCCAATTTTAAGCAATCAAATAAAAACGTTTTTAATGTGAAAACTGTTTCATGTAGTTGTTTGTTTGTTCGTTAAGTTCCTGATGACATTGTAGTCACACAATAATTACAATACTGTCAAATTAATTTAGCCTTTTTACTTTATTTGATAAGGTAATTAAGTTGTTTTTTAAAATATCCATAATTAGGTGAAAAAGGATCATAAAAATATGTAAACTGATATAATAACTAAGGTAATATACTCGTATTTAAAGGAAAGAAAATAATAATTTTGATAGCACTTGAATTAAACGGTTTTCGACTTACGTGAACCAAAATATTGTGGTATGCTCCCTACTCTTGAAAAGCGGATATTTGCTCAGTACTAAATCTCAGCTCTGATCCACACAGTTTCAGCTTACCCGCAAAAATTAATCATCTAATTTGAGGGACACCTGTATAATTTCATTTAGGGTAGTGTCGTGTAAGAAGGCGCACTTAACGTTTAGGGAGCTATAAAAAAATAACGGAAAATGTTATAGAAGTGAATTGTATTTGTTCTAGTACCTTAATGATTAGTTAACGCTATGATAAAGGATTTTTATTACAAACTCAGTACCGATCGAGTTATTAAAAAAAATTCACAAAATAGGAAATGCGCACTCTTACACGACCGGTCGTGTAAGAGTGCGCATTGGCGTCGGTAAGGTGGCGCACTTATTGAAAAGCTTGGAACTTAGCACAAATGACATTTAAACAATTCTGCACCTACGTAACAGCAGAATTTCTTATGTCAGCACTTCATATTTTTCATTATTCTAAACTTTGATCGTAAGTAACGGTAGGCCGTAGTTAAAAAACGCCGTGAGCAGCGGGGCCCCATCACGGTAGTCGAATTTTCCCCTTCATCTTCGGTATTGAATGTCTACAAGCGAAATGTGATTGAAAGTCTACAACCGAATTGTCATTTTGTTGGTTTCAAAACTGGTGATGAGTGTTCGGCTGATCGAGGCTTTAAAAAAAGGTTTTAAGTATTTAAGGGCTGTATCTCAGTAAATTTCAATTTTGTGCCGAAAACAGGTAGCAGAAAGAAAGCCAACACAATTCGTACGAGGACATTCCTGCCCATGTTTATCCGCTAATTGCCTTTATGTTTTAGTTTTAAAAATTAAAAAAGGACCTTAAATAGTAAACTGGAAGGCCTTTATAAAGATATTTTTTCTTTCCAAAAAAATCCAAAATTTCTATTTTATAAATACTAAAAATCCAAAATTCCTAATTTATAAATAAACAGTGACTTTAATAACATTTTTAAATTACTTAATATGTATGTATTTCATTTGTCATAAAAGTAAGTTCACTTTTTAGTCGAATTTTCTCCGAAAAATTAGACTTATACAGTCTATACGATAAGAGCTGCGAGAGGCGAGAGTAGGGGCGCTATCCGTTTTCGGACCCGTAGAACACGAATATGTAGAAAAAAAAAATGTCTGATATATATATATATATATATATATATATATATATATATATATATATATATATATATATATATATATATATATATATATATATATGTATATATTTTCCCGCCACCTTTTAATTTGTGTAGGGCCCCCCTATGGAAGTTAAGAGATGAAATTTGGTAAATGGGGCTCATTTTCGAGGCACCTCATACTGTCAAAGTGGGGTCAAATTTTGGGCAAATTTTTTTTCTGACCCGACCTTTAAGGGGGTGGTGGGGGGCGGAAAAGCAATAAAACTTTTCCAAACCGGTTTTAAATAATGTTTCGGTCAATTATCTACAACATATCCAAAATTCAGCTTCCTAGGATGATATGGTGGGAGTAGAGGGGGGAAAAACGATTTTCGCTGGATCTAACAGGCCCCCAGCCCCCCAGAATTAACGTAGAGGGTTGAAATTTGGTGTGTTGATAAAGTTCGTACCTAGGTTGTGCTTTTTGGAGGTTTTAATATTTTACCTCCACCCACCTCATTTTTAAGCTACAATTTCATGCATTTTTGACGTTTTCGAAGTTTGTACCACTCGCACAGGTCACCCGAATAAACCTAGAGGGCTGAAATTTTGTATTCGGATTGAGTTAGTATCAAGAGGGTGCCTTTTGGGGGTCTCGACTTTTAACCCCTACCCCCACCATTTTTATACCCAAAAGAACATGATTTTTCTTGTTTTTTAACAGTTTCGTTCGGGTCAAAATCTCCCCAAATAAACCTAGAGGGCTGAAATTTGGTGTACAGGTTAAGCTAATAGCCAGACACTGTTTTTTGGAGGTTTCAACTTTTAACCCTTACCCCCACGATTTTTACGCCAATATTTCCTTAATTTTTTTGCTTGTTTTCTAACACGTCTAGAGACTCCATAAGGAAACCTAGAGGGCTGAAATTTTGTACGTGTATTCAGTTAGTATCCAGCTAGTACCTTGTAGGGAGTTCGCGTCACTTTTCCCCCCACTTCTCCCATTTTTACATCGGAATTGAATGCTATTGTTAAATGTGTTTTAAAAGCATTATGTTTATTCTAAATACAAGTAGGCGAATAGTAATTTTAAAAAATTTAAAAAAAAGTGAACTTACTTTTATGACAAATGAAATACATACATATTAAGTAATTTAAAAATGTTATTAAAGTCACTGTTTATTTATAAATTAGGAATTTTGGATTTTTAGTATTTATAAAATAGAAATTTTGGATTTTTTTGGAAAGAAAAAATATCTTTATAAAGGCCTTCCAGTTTACTATTTAAGGTCCTTTTTTAATATTTAAAACTAAAACATAAAGGCAATTAGCGGATAAACATGGGCAGGAATGTCCTCGTACGAATTGTGTTGGTTTTTTTCTGCTACCTGTTTTCGGCACAAAATTGAAATTTACTGAGATACAGCCCTTAAATACTTAAAACCTTTTTTTAAAGCCTCGATCAGCCGAATACTCATCACCAGTTTTGAAACCAACAAAATGACAATTCGGTTGTAGACTTTCAATCACATTTCGCTTGTAGACATTCAATACCGAAGATGAAGGGGAAAATTCGACTACCGTGATGGGGCCCCGCTGCTCACGGCGTTTTTTTTAAATTTTTTAAAATTACTATTCGCCTACTTGTATTTAGAATAAACATAATGCTTTTAAAACACATTTAACAATAGCATTCAATTCCGATGTAAAAATGGGAGAAGTGGGGGGAAAAGTGATGCGGACTCCCTACAAGGTACTAGCTGGATACTAACTGAATACACATACAAAATTTCAGCCCTCTAGGTTTCCTTATGGAGTCTCTAGACATGTTAGAAAACAAGCAAAAAAATTAAGGAAATATTGACGTAAAAATCGTGGGGGTAAGGGTTAAAAGTTGAAACGTCCAAAAAACAGTGTCTGGCTATTAGCTTAACCTGTACACCAAATTTCAGCCCTCTAGGTTTATTTGGGGAGATTTTGACCCGAACGAAACTGTTAAAAAACAAGAAAAATCATGTTCTTTTGGGTATAAAAATGGTGGGGGTAGGGGTTAAAAGTCGAGACCCCCAAAAGGCACCCCCTTGATACTAACTCAATCCGAATACAAAATTTCAGCCCTCTAGGTTTATTCGGGTGACCTGTGCGAGTGGTACAAACTTCGAAAACGTCGAAAATGCATGAAATTGTAGCTTAAAAATGAGGGGGGTGGGGGTAAAATATTAAAACCTCCAAAAAGCACAACCTAGGTACGAACTTTATCAACACACCAAATTTCAACCCTCTACGTTAATTCTGGGGGGCTGGGGGCCTGTTAGATCCAGCGAAAATCGTTTTTCCCCCCTCTACTCCGACCATATCATCCTAGGAAGCTGAATTTTGGATATGTTGTAGATAATTGACCGAAACATTATTTAAAACCGGTTTGGAAAAGTTTTATTGCTTTTCCGCCCCCCACCACCCCCTTAAAGGTCGGGTCCGAAAAAAAATTTGCCCAAAATTTGACCCCACTTTGATAGTATTGTTGTGCATCGGAATAAGCCCCACTTACCAAATTTCATCTCTTAACTTCCATAGGGGGGCCCTACACATATTAAAAGGTTGCGGGAATATATATATATATATATATATATATATATATATATATATATATATATATATATATATATATATATATATATATATATATATATATATATATATATATATCAGACATCTTTTTTTTTTACATAATCGTGTTCTACGGGTCCGAAAACGGATAGCGCCCCTGGTCTCGCCTCTCGCAGCTCTTATCGTATAGACTGTATAAGTCTAATTTTTCGGAGAAAATTCGACTAAAAATAACAAAATTTTTGAAGGTTTAATTTATGGGTATTCCAAACGAGTAGAAGAGCTATGACAGTACGGTGGCACACTACGCCGTCAAAAGTATAGGAACCCACTGACCTAAGGTGTGCCCACACTTCTGACGCCGTACTATACTTAATGCTCTAGCACACTACTCTCGCACAATGCTCTAGTTCGTCATTATTATTATCTATCAATTAATCTATTCTTTATCCTTTTCTGACTATTTAAATTCAACAAATCTATGAAAACCAAAATAAAATATATGAAAATCCCAGGGCCCGCTTTAGTGCAGTGGGGGGGGGGGGGGTGTTGACATCCAATCCGAGATTTTGCCCGGGCCGGCAAATTTTAAACCCTAGAGCGGGCCCTCTACTCCTACTGTTAAAAGCAACATTTTGCATACGAGCATGTAACATTTTGCATATGTAAAAATTAACAATTGCCCACACAGTGCGGAAATAGCGTGCGAAATAATTTCCCACCGCTTAACATATTAAAAAAGTAGGCTGTTTCCTTAATTGAATAACAATATTCTATTTTGTACTTAAAATCTATTGGGATCTGTCGAATGACGGTATGACATCTGCTGTTGAAAAATCAGACTATTGTTAAAGTGCATTTGTTCAAATGTCATTTATGAGCTGAAGTTTGTAAATCTGAAAATACATACAATTGATTTAATTTTTCCATTCACTTACAGTTCTCCAGTTATTTTATGACATTAACTATTTAAATTTGACGTTTTTATAATCTAAATTGTAATATTCACTAACTCATTCACGCATCTTTTTCATATTTAACCACATTTTAACTGTTTTACAGATGTCAAACTTTCCCTTCTTCAACAAAATTCATTTTCTACGAACTTGTGTCAACCCAAATACAAACAGTTCTAATATTTATCATTTTTTCTTAATACAGCACTGGTTACTATATATAAAACTAATATTAATGCACTTTTTTGTCAGCCATTTTTCTAAAGCTCCTCCTTTTGGACAGATCCCAATATAAATAATTCTGAAAATATACATACATATGTTGGTTATTGATTTTTGTTTCCATAGTTTCAAAGTATACATTGGCAAAAATTTGAACATCTTACAACTGACATAAATTGCTAAAAAATTTTACTATTTATTTAAATAAATATTAATGTTAATTTTACGAAAAAAAATGTTCTCGTAGAAAAAGTGTAGTGAAAATACGTGGGAAAAGCTTATTTCTCACTCATATGAATTGTCCTATGATTATTTCTCACTCATATGAAACAAACTCAAATTCGTGAGAAATAAGCCATTTTTCCCACTTATTGTACAATATACTATTGTATTTGTATTATTTTCACAGTCAATGTTCTGATATAATAAACTATTTTATATTGTAGACAATTCTCGTTATGGATTTCACATAGTTGTAATTTGATGGCATTTATCTAATCTTGAATTCGACTTGAAAATAATTCATTACCATTAATTTGCTTTTGCATTTTTATTTTTGGTTTCGCACGTCTATCTATAATCGCGACTCGCTTTATAAAATTCTATTTATAGAATATATTTATGTTCGATCGTCACAGAAGTTTTCACTTCGATCGTGTGGTCTTCAGCCTATCCTCAGTTTCTTTTTCTTTTTACCCGTCACTATTTTGGAATATCACTTAAATACCGAGTTAATAACTGACAGACCTGAGGTAGGCTCCAAGTATGCTGTACAGAAAAACAATGGAATGAAAGCTTGTGCAATGTTCGAAAAATTGGAAGATTCTGCAATATTTTGACAAGATACCTACAAAAAGAACTCCGCCTAAAATATGGATTCCCTTTTAAAAAAAAACCAAATTAAAAGAAAAAAAAGTAATACTTGTGTTTTATCACAAAAAAATTAAAAACTGATAAAATAATATATATTTCAACATATAACGTAAAAGTCCCTATATCGGAACACTATTTTTAGGTGTGTAATTAAACTGGCTTATAAAAATTGACAAATAAATTAAACACCCATTTTTTTTCTTAATAAGCGTGAAACAAAGTTTTTTTAATCCAATGAATATGTTTATAGAAAACTACAACCCAAAACTTTCGACAGCTGAAGGGGTGTTTTCACCCCCTTAAAAATGTGTAAAAATAATATTATATTTATTACTAAAATTCTTTGTAGTAGATATAAATAAATAAAATTTCGTCAATTTTAAATTTTCTAAGCACACATTTTTAAGGGGTGTTTTCACCCCTTAAAAATGTGTGGACGCAAAGAATAATGTTATATTTATTATTAGAATTTCGTCTAATGTGTAAAAACAAAATATCATCAATTTTTAAATTTTTAAAATTTTTAATTACACATATGAAGGGTTGGTTTCAACCTCTAAAAATTTGTAGATGCAAAAATAATGTTATATTTATTATTAGAGCTCTGTATAGGACCTATAAACGAAATATCATCAATTTTTAAATTTTTAAGTACAGAGTTGAAGGGGTGTTTTCAACCCTTAAAAATGTGTGGACGCAAAAAATAATGTTATATTTGTTACTAGAACTTTTTAAGGTACGTATAAACAAAATTTCATCGATTTTTAAATTTTTGAGTTCCAACTTTGAGGGGGTGTTTCACCCCTTAAAAACGTTTTTTAGCAGCAACTGATATTTTCTGTTATTGGGTAGCCACCCTCTACATACTGACAAAGTTTCAGATTTTTTTGAATTTTCGACTTCTTGCCCTTTCCTTGTTAGTTGAGTTCGGAACCGATATACAAACAGACGTGAGTGACATCTAGACGTCAAAGTAGGAAATATAGAATAGTTTAAGTATCAGACGTAAATAAAGGATCAAAATACTGTATTCAACAAAAATTGTTTAATGTATATTATATGTATTTCTTTAATTAAGGAAGAAAACATTAAATGCGAGGTGAATTTAAATTGAAAAATAATCATTCTATTAATAATAATTTTTGTTATCAGAGGTTTTTTTTCAGAAATAACTTCATTAATATATAAATGTCAAAACTTTTCTAGTATTGGATCGCGTTCCGGTATAAGGGCTTTTACCCTACTAATAAACTAAATATGAGTTTCAAAAATCGGCGGAGTAATTAATTTACTAACAAACATGTAAAAATCTTATACAAAATCTTTTTTTTTGTAAGAGGAATCATCTTTAATGTATAAAAAAAACTAGTTATTGAACGTACTAGAGTTTAAAAGGCAATTCACTAATTGGACTATAGAACGAAATTTTAAATAAATCGAATTTTTATAAATTTTACAATGACACGACAACCAGAAATAAAAAAAATGTTGAAGTAAACAACTTTTACAATCGGAATGAAGATATATGTAACTTTAATGCCAATATAAAGTGAATTGTTAATATCACATTATATGTATGTCTTATGTTTGAGCAATGTTCTGATTAAATCGGTAGTTTATTTGTAAAAAAATGGCAACTCTGAAAAACTCACCCTTTGTTTCAGTTACTTTAAAGTTATTCTCTAAATAGACTGAATGCTGATTTCATAAAAAAAGAAAAAAAAGTAAAACAAAATTTATAAAATATTGTATTTTGAGTAACTATATTACAAAATCAGTTATTATTTAAGAACAGTTCTCCAGAATCTTTTTCGGTTCATTTAATTGCTCCTCATAACAATCAACAATTTTACCGGTTATATCGTGTGCCCACTGTGCGAAGTTATCTTCCATTACCGAAAATTCGCTCGTATAGTTGGCGCAATTCGAAATTTCCTCAAATTGATAACCGTTTACAGAAGTTCCCGTATTGTCTAATTCCTCACTCGTCGATTGATTCTCTAACGTTACTAAATACGTTTCCATTAACGAGATAAATTTTTGTGTAAATTCATTTAGTTCAGTTAGACTTTTCTTCAGTTTATGCATTCGTTGTAAACTTTCATTTCCCGCCAAATTTTGACAATTCTCTATCAATTTTGGGAGATCATTCATTACATGATCAAAATATTTATTGTCATCGGTAGAATCTTTCAAGTGTTTTGCGCACGATATAACAGAATTTACTTGATATTTAATATTTTGGATAGTTCCATTGAAATGTTGTTTAATTTCGTCAATAGTTTCGAGGAAGCTATTATTTTTGTCATTTGCAATATATTTCAATTCTTGATAACATTTTTCAAATTCGTTTGTTATATTTGAATGGTCGGTTTCATTATTAAATTTTTGAAAATTTTCGATTGTGTCGTTGTTAATATTATTGACGGTTGCATTAAATGTTTGACGTAATGCTGCCAGTCGTGTGGAAAGAAAAATATCATCGTCGCCAATTATCGTATGCATAACCAGAGTTTGTTGGGCTTGTTGTGGTATAACGGTGCCAGTCTAAAAAAATAAAAGTTTTTAAGCAAAATGTGTATCGATTATTAAGATTTAAAATATTTTAAACGCTTTAAATTAATATACTTTAAATCTGAAGTGCATAATACAATTTTAATATTTATGTATTTGGTTTAACACAAGCTAATTTTTTTTTTTAAATTAAAGTGGGATGCGCGTACGCATCGGGAATCCGTCAATTAGATGTAACGGGTACGAGACCGGATTTATGTAAACGTCGTGAAAATCAATTAGATAATTACTATAATTTCAAACATTATCGAGTGTTTGTGAAATATTACTAGGTATGGCGAACTTTTGTTCGTATTTAAAACACTCAATTTCTTTTGGTATGTATGACCAAATCATTATGCTAATTAAAAACAGTGATTGAAAAATTATCAAACTGGATCGGTTAGGATTCGAGCGCAAAAGCTCTTGGTGCTTTGGCCGTTAGGACGCATGATCCTTGTTCGAGAGTCACTCCAGTCCGATAACAATTCAATCACACATACTACATTATTCTATTTGATGCGAGAAGCGGTTATTTTAGTTTCAAATATTATCGAGTGCTTGTGAAGGTATGGAAAAGAAATTCGAAAAAATTTTTAAAAGAAAATTCTAGAAAGAATTAGTTTATTTACTTTGCAGTAAAATAATTCCAATATTTTGGTTCATAATTTTTCGACTTCCGATAAAGTGTTAACGTATAGCCTTAAAGAAAGACTATTTCTTCAAACTGGATAAACCTAACATTATCTTTGTTTACGACACCTCATTCTTCGATACGTAGGTAAACCATAAACAAAAAATCTTTTGACGTTCATTTTCAAACTGATACATACACTTATGTATTTAATTATATGGAAATGATAGTACATGAATGTGGTAAATATCTATCTTTAACAATTGACAAAGCTTGGCTGGCATCAACAATGCAAATTTGACACCAAGTAGCTGCAAACCATGCGAACAGTTACAAAACCGTAGTAAGTAGCTCAAACATAGCTCAAACATCATTAAGAAAAGGTACTTCATTTAGTTGTATTATAAATTTTTTTATTTGGCATTTTTTTACTATATTTTATTTTCTGAAATAGATTTTTTCAAGTTTTTCTTGAAAACGAATACAATTTTGAGTTAATGATTAAAGAGCGAATAGGCGAGGAAAACTGTTTAAGAACCACTGGGCTGAATAAATGTTTTAAAATCAATGTTTAACAGAGTTAACCAAAAGTTTCAAATCATAGGGCTCGCTCTAGGGGGCATGATAAAATATTGCGCAGGAGCAAAAAATATGGGTGCAAGAAGGAAAAGTGATTTTTTGTTGGGAAATGTTAGTTTTTGTTAGTTCTGAGTCCTTAGGGCAGAGTTATTACCTTAGAAAGGGAGGAAGTCAGAAATGGTGAATTTTTTTTTATTCTGCATCTATATTTTTTGAGGAAAAATGGCTTTTCGAAGGGAGCTGTTTGACGTTAAATCCCTCCAGAGTGCAAAATTTATAGTTACTCCTCTGCCGATGGAAGATTATTTACAGAAAAAGAAAAGCTAGTCATAAGAGGTAATAAATAAATACTCATTACTTAAAATTAATTTGAAAAATTAAAACATACTTACAGTAACTGAAATAAATAAGAAACACGTAATCAGTGTCAAATAATAAATATTCTTTCCCATAATAATAATAAATTTTAAACTCCCGTACACCACACTATACTTAAAATAACTTTGCAACATACTCAGTTGACTTTTTTTTATGTTACACATTCTTTGTAATAGTTTATAAAGTAAGTTTATTTTGAACCTATTACTTAACTGTTAAATTACAGTAGTTCCCAACCTGTGGGGTACTTATGCGACGAATCTGCTAGTGGCACATGAAGATATTATTGGTAATGACGGGTAGTACGAAACTATACTTGTCTCTAAAATAACAATAACTTAAATAAAATAAATGAATACATGAATAGAGGAAGGTGTTATGTAAGAGATTTTTATAATTTTACAATAGAAGCGTTTGAAAGTTTTTATTTACATATAGGGTAAAAGCCCCCTTTGTGAAACGGTATCTAATTATGAACATTTACATATTAATGAAGTTATTTCTGAAAGAAACGTCTGCAAACAAAAATTATTATTAATAGAATGATTGTTTTTCAATTTAAATTCACCTCGCATTTAAAGTTTCCTTATTTAATTAAAGAAATAAATATGTAAATGTCAAAACTGTTCCAGTATTAGATACCGTTCCACAAAGGGGGCTTTTACCCTACTTCCCATGTAATAGCTCATGTTTATTATTGAAATTCTGAAAAACTATTGGACGTAATGAAACCAAATTTTGGTAGGTATACGATACTTCAGCACAAGATTTTACAAAATTTTGCAAAAAATGAATTTTTGAAAAAAATGTTACGTAACACCTTCATTCACTCACGTTTTCAAATTACAAATTGTATAAATCTCCAGGTCTGATATTTTTTTTATTTAAAATATGATTGAAAGCAGACCATTGTTTGTGTTCGATTGACTGTCACGTGATTAAAAGCATTGAGTTTTATATTGAAACTGATTGATACAAAGCAACAGAAAATTTAAATACTAATTGCAGGCTACAGTATGCTAACTAGACACATATTTTACAATCCCCAGAATAAAACAATTGAAATTTGGACGCGGGAGTTAGGAGGTACGCATAAATGAAGGGTTTAGTCAAGGGGTATCTAAGAAAAAAATACTAAGAACCGCTGACTTAATAGAAAATTACTAATATTATTTTTGTTGCATAATGCATGTTTTTCGTATACCTCGAGTATAAATAAATTCAGTTTTAATTAATTTTATTGGCTGAAATTTCATATTTCCTTTTTCTATATTGTATGTACGGTTTGATTAATTAAGTCGTACCTACTCTAATAACATATATTGTTAAAATTTGTCTCAAATTATGATTAAAATATTTTTGAAAAATATTTACCCTTTCAAAAATCCATTATTACTTTTAACACACTTTGTTTACTTACTGCGTTTTTAATTTAATAACTTGCAAAATTCGAATTTGTTATACAGTGTATTTAATTTATTTAATTAACAAGTATTAGATAGCATAAGGTGTAAATTGTTCACAAATATTCAAGTCTACTTTATTTTCTTTTAAATTTTCTTGATACGCCTGTGATTGTTCCTCGTTCAGGCATGTCCGCAATACTTTATTGGCAACAGCAAGTTCTTCCACTATAATAGAATTTGTCTCTATAATGTTATCACGATTTTGTTGACATTTTTCCGGTAATTCCTTTGCTACATTATCAATACAGGTAACTTTGTTATCCGATTCTTTTAAACAGTTCCCAATTTGTGTCCCGACACTTTGAATAAACATGATAAAATTTCGAAAATTTATAAACGAATTTTTAAATTCAATCATTGTACGATTCAACGCTTTCTGTTCACATTTGAAGTTGATACGTCCAAGACGTAACAGATTTTGATTTGGAATGTTAGTGATTTTACCAAATACACAATTCATAATTCGCGAACCATAATCTCGAAAATTGGAAAGATCTTCATCGGCCTTTTTTAAAACATTACTTAATTTTGTCGTCAAATTTGCCCCCATTGTGTCGGCGGCTTTTTGAGCGTGCGTAGAGCAACTTTTAAAATTTGAATTGAGTAAAATGTTTAATGATTGGTGTACTTTTGAATCATTTTTCACATCTTCGAGCGTTTTTGATAGAGACATTTCGATGTGTGTGATGTTACTTATTAACCCACTGCAGAGTTGCCCGGGTATATCTAAGATCCAGTTATTACCAAAATATTGGAAGGCGTTTGTCAACTAAAAGAAAAAAATCAACTAATAAGTTTCAACATTTTCATTAAAATTTTGTCTTACCATTAATATAGTAAAAAAATATTGAGAAATTATGAAATATTTCATTGTTGACTGGTTTCTTTTGATATATTAAATGTATTTAAAAATTTTGTCGTATCGTACACATTATTGATATGATTATGAATTTATATCATTTGGGGAAACATTAACCTTTGTACATTTTGTTTTAAAAGTCGCCTTATCATAAATTTTAAATATCCTATTTGGATTGTAGTAAGTAGTAGATATATAAAACAGTTAACTGTAACATACTAAGCACACGTGAATGTGCTTTATGTTCCATCTATTGGAAGGTTCATATATCAGAAGCCTTCTTTTCAAACGTGAACAACAACCTAGAAATACTTTCTTGAAGTTGTTGTGTCGTACACAGGGCATTTTCATAGGAAATATTTCCAATTTGACACATTTATAAATTACATTTTTCTAATGTGCACATTGTTACCAAGTATATTATAAAGTGACTGAAGTATAATAAGGTTTGTAACCTTACTATTAAATGTCGTTTTATAATGAAATTTCCGAGAAAATTACGTAATAAGAACCTTTTACGATTTTTCCTGTTTAACTATTGCATTTTATTAGACTTGTTTAAACTTTATCCAAAATTCCACAATTCCACAATTCCAAATTTATTTTTCTTCCAGTAGTACCTACGAATTTCCTATCAGTAAGAGCTATGTAGGGTAGGGCGGGGCTAGTTGTGCAACTTTTCAGTTAATCGGTCATAGCTCCTCAACCGTAAGTCCAAATTTATTGTTATGCATACTGATGTGTAGGCAATTTCTTCCTTTTCTAAAGTCCCCATAGTAACATTTTTCTAACAATTCACATTTAAGAGATACAGCTGTTTAAGTGAAGAAAGTCGGACATGCTCAACGTACCCCATAGGTGAGGTAAGTTGAGCAAGGGTAGGGGGTAAATTGAGCAGTTAGAAAATGTAGCCAAACCATGCCTTAGATGTTTATGAGACATAAAAAATACCCCTGTCGCAGCATCTGCATAACATAGCGAATTTCCAAATCTTGGGCACTGGCGGATCTCATCTAAGACCTGTACCTGTTTAGCTTTCTAAGAGTAAAAGAATTTTTAAAATCGGCTGGGTAATTAGTTTTGGTATTTTTGGGGACCCAAGAACCTGAACGAATTTTGTGCAGCATAGTTGTATCCATCTAAAATAATTTAGTTTTCTAGCAGTGAGAAACCGATGCATTTTTTAGCATCGGTTCGATAGCTTATTACTGGCGTTTTCGGATCTTATTACTGGCGTTTTCGGTGGACCTCATTAAAAAATCAGCTCGACCGTATATTCAAGGCGGACTTTATGTAATATATATATATATATATATATATATATATATATATATATATATATATATATATATATATATATATATATATATATATATATTCAAAACCCGTTGTGTAGCATTCTACGCCGCATTTGCATCCGCAGGACAGTTGTGGATCTCAGATAACACAACCTGTACCTATCTAAAATAGTTTACCTCGGTAATAGTAAAAAAGTTTCAAAATCGGTCAGTTATTTTATTTTTGACACTTTTAGGTCCTACTGACACTGTCAGACCTTACATAACGTAATCTATATGTATCTAAAATAGCTTAGCTCCCCAACAGTGAAAAAATTTTCAAAATCGGTCGGTTTGTTTATTTTTGACATTTTTGGATCCCATGGACCCTGGCAGACCTTACATAACGTAATCTATATTTATCTAAAATAGTTTAGCTCTGTAACAGTGAAAAAATTTTCAAAATCGGTCAGTTAGTTTATTTTTGACACTTTTGGATCCCATGGACCCTGGCAGACCTTACATAACGTAATCTATATTTATCTAAAATAGTTTAGCTCTGTAACAGTCAAAAAATTTTCAAAATCGGTCAGTTAGTTTATTTTTGACACTTTTGGGTTCTATGGACCTTGGTGGACCTTACATAACGTAATTTATATTTATCTAAAATAGTTTAGCTCTGTAACAATGAAAAAATTTTCAAAATCGGTCAGTTAGTTTATTTTTGACACTTCTGGATCCTATGGACCCTGGCAGACCTTACATAACGTAATCTATAGCTTTGTTCCAACAAACAATTTTTGTACGGTACATGTACTGGATTAGTTCATGAATGACATTTGTGCGCATGTTTTAAAATGTATTAGTACGTGAACTGATTATTGAAACGGTTTGTTGAAACGGTTTTTTGTATGATAAACTCAAATTAGAAGGCGCGTAAAGTTAATAAAAGTAAAAACTCGTAATCGCGTGATAAAAACCAAGTAAAACACGTACAAATATAAAAAAAAATTGTAATAAAAAAGAAGAATACGATAAATTAACGAAATTAAAAATAAATTTAATTTATAAACCAAAAATGGCAGGTAATAATATAAAAAATATTTTTTAATCATTGTTGTATTCATATGGGTACCGAGTGTTTATTTGTAAACGTTTATTTTTTAGAATTAAATGAATTTCTTATGTTACAAAATAGACAAAATATATCTATTGAAGTTGAAGAAGAAAATCAGTCCAGTTTGTATGAAAGAAATGACTTCAAGTGGACTTCAAATAGTACCAAACTGTTAATAGACTTATATCAAAAATACAAACGAAAAGTAGGTTTAAGTATCAAATTTAGAAGTGTAAAACAAATGTGGCAAGTAATTGCAAAAGAATTAAGCGAAATGTTAAATATAGATGTAGCTCCACATAACTGTGAAAACCGATGGCGAGTATTAGATCGCAATTACAAAAAATATATCGATAACCAAACCTCTACCGGCAGAGGAAGAAAATTCTTTGAATTTGCTCACGAAATGGGTGAAGTACTTGGAAAACGCAAAGCTGTATTTCCACAATTATTATTAAATACTGATACTGTACATGTTCCTGGAAGTACCGAAAACAAAAAAACGGAAGAAAATATTTTCGCAACATTACCATCAACATCGGATTGCGAAAAACCAATAGAAAATGCAGAACAAGAACAAGTTAAAAATAAAGTAAAAATTTCTGACAAAACAAGATACAAACATAAAAATAACTTACTAGAAAAAATAAGGGAAGATCGTTCACTTTATCAAAAAGAACGACTCCAAATAGAAAGGGAAAAATTAGAAGAATTAAAAAAAAAAAAATGATTTGATCAAGCAGAGAAACGAAATTTTCAAGGAACAAAAGTGCTGTTGTACCTGTAATAAAAAATTCAGCCAATGTGATTCCTAATCACAATTTAAATTAGATCAGAATTTTGTTAAAAAAAAAAGCTAGTTAGCGGAAAGTCTAGTCACAGTCCTAATAATCTTCATTCTTTTTATTTTCTGGGTCGCTTAACATGAATTTGCGGTTTGCTGACAGATATTTTGCCCGGAACATTGGTTATTTGGCGAAAAAAGTCAATTTTTTTTTAATTTTTTAGGTTTTTGACCTTAATTTTGGTAAATATGCATTTTCTTAAAAAAGTTTTTCTTTACAAAATTAAAGAAGACGAAATTTCCTACAAATTTTATACATAACAGTTCTTTCTACGACCAACCGCTACGTCGCTAGAACGCACTAAAAAACGGGCGTAATTTTTAAAAATAAAAAAAAACCTTAATTTTGTATCGCCCATACATCAGTTATCGTAAATTAAAATCAAAATTTCAGAAAAACGGCTAGTCGCGTATTTTCTGTTGGTATGGTGTCTTGTCTCGATTAATAGTAACAACCAGCGAAAATTTGGACCAGATCCTATGCGTAGTTTTCTGGTGATTCAAGACAAAAAAATTTTTTTGTTGAAAAAATTACCTATAAAACATGATTTGAAGTCAAATTTCGGGAAATCTACCAGCCGTGTATTTTCTGCTGGCATGAAGTTTTGGTGCTTATTATATTAACAATAACCAGCGAAAATTGTAATCAGATCCTGTGCGTGGTTTTCTGGCAACTGACGGCAAGAATTTTGTATTGACAAAAGCCAATGACAATTGGCAATTTTTATTTTTAAAAATTCTGCCCGTTTTTTAGTGCGCTCCAGCGGCGTAGTAGTTGGTCGTAGAAAGAATTATTAGGTACAAAATTTGTAGGAAATTTTGTCTACTTTAATTTTGTAAGAAAGAAGTTTTTTGAGAAAATGCATATTCACCAAGATTAAGGTCAAAAACCTAAAAAATTAGCAAAAATTTGACTTTTTTCGCAAAATAATCAATGTTCCGGGCAAAATATCTGTCAGTAAACCTCAAATTCGTGTTCAGCGACCCAGAAAACATAAAGGATGAAGATTATTAGGACTGTGACTAAACTTTCCCTTAACTTTCCTAATATGCTTAGACTGTTTGCGGAATTGTTTTAAGTTTTATAATAAAAAATTCTTATATTTGAATTACTTATACTATTGTGTTTATTTTCATTTACTTATGTTAATGGGTTAGTGTATTACTTATGTATTGTAATTAACAAGTCTTTATAGAAGGCAATAAATAAATAAATATGCATTTATTTTTGTAATTATATAAATTTTATTTGATTTTTACATTTAAAATTACATTAATATTGAATTTTAAATTACATTAATTTTGAAAATTAAATGTCTAAATTATTGGCAATATTATCTCTATTTCTTCTTGCATCCATATCATCTTCTTCATCTTCCAAATATAATTCTTGTGCAACTGGTAATTGATTATTTTCCAGTATAGCAACGTCTTCTTCATCAATATTAAAAGCATCATTTATTGATATATTATGCAGGACGCAAGCTGCTCTAATCAAATGTACAATGTACGTGATATTTCTTAACTTAACATGATATAATTGTCGGAACTTTTGTTTCATTATCCCGAAACAATGTTCAATTTTATATCGATTTTTGGACAATTTAATATTGTAATTGATTTGTGTGGGTGTCAGTTGCCCTCTGTCTTTAAAAGGAGTTAGCAGATTTTTTTTTAAAGGGTATCCGCTATCTCCGAGCAGGTGATAGTTACCACATTTATTTTCTAAATCATTGCATAACGGGGAATTTGTAAATACTCGGCTGTCGTGAACTGATCCAGGATACCCCACAAATAAATCTATAATTTTTTTTTGGTGATCACATACGGCTTGCATCTAAAATCAAAATATATTCAGCATGAATTTATAAAAATGACAAATAAACGATAAAATACGCACTACATATTAACTAATATACCTGAATCGAATAGTAACCTTTCCGATTTAAGTAGGAATCTGGATCATTTTTAGGTTTATCAATTTTAACATGGCATCCGTCGATAGCTCCAATTATTCCAGGAAATCCATTTACTCGGAAATGTTCTGCAGCAACTACTTTTTCATTTTCTCTAGGCCAAACAATAATTTGTGGTGACAAATTACTTAAGTATGTAGTTACTCTTGCAATTATTCGGTGCAGGGAGCTTATGGTAATATCGAATCTATCGGCAACATCCCGAAAACTTGAAGTCTGATGTCCGATATACCATAAAAATATAAGAATCTGTAAAATATATAAAAAATTACTGATCAAAAATTGATTTAAAACGGTTTCCAAAAAGAAATTATACTTGTTTTAACTAACCTGATGAAAAGCAGAAATTTTTCCATACTGGCCAGAGTGTGGTTTATATTGGTCACTTGCTTCATATTTTAGAGCAATGTCATAAGCAATCGCTCGACTAAGGCGAAAATGTGTAAAAAATACATGTTCGTCATATTGCGGTACTATTTCATCTGGAAATAAAATTTCTTCAGGTAGTTTCGTAATGAATAAAGATATGAAATATATTATTACCTAAATAATTCTCATTTTTTTTTACCCATGTGTTCGTTAAAAATTCCAAATCATCATCTTCACTAGATTCAGAAAGGAAAAAATCACTGTCGTTGTCTAAATCCTCCATACTGATTTTAATGAAGTAGAAAATATTTTAAAAAAAAAAGTTTTTTTTTTTAAAATTATACCTATTTAGAGAAAAGAACCTTAAAACAATCAATTTTCAAAATACTCATGATGGATTTAAATGAATAACCGAAAATACCAATTGCGCATGTCTGACAAGTAGTACACAATTCGATACATGCTCTTGAGTGCTGACTAATTTGACCATACATGAATCAGTTCATGTACTAATCAGCTTATATGTTGGAACATAAACCGGAAGTTACCATTGGTACATAAATATGTACTATAACTTGTTGGAACGCTAGCTTCTTTATGCGCATGCTATAACCGTACAATGTACGATATTTTTGTGTGTTGGAACATAGCTTATATTTATCTAAAATAGTTTAGCTCTGTAACAGTGAAAAAATTTTCAAAATCGGTCGGTTAGTTTATTTTTACCACTTTTGGGTCCCATGGACCCTGGCGGACCTTACATAATGTATTCTAAACCTATCTAAAATAGTTTAGCTCTGTAACAGTGAAGAAATTTTTAAAATTGGTCGTTTAGTTTATTTTTTACAATTATGGGATCAGTAAATCCTGGCGAAACTCGTACAAGTCTAGTACTCTATCAGTAAGAAAAGGGTGCTAAGGATCTCATATAACTTATGGCAGTCCGTAAGCTTCTTGCGGACATCATTTAATTAATTAATTCAAATACTTTAACTTACTAACTGTGAAAAAATTGTTAAAATCGATTGGTTAATTAATTTCTGGCCTTTTTAGGTCCCGAAAACCTTGAACTCACATAAAATACCTTAAATCCATTTGAAATGGTTTAATTTTTTAACATTATTAATTATTAGTGAAAAAATTTTCAAAATCGATTCAAAATATTTTTCCGTGCATACATATGTACATTGTGCATATTTTGTTTTGTTTCATATATTTAATAATATTATATCATAACATAGGTAATCTTCAATTTCTTGTTTACTTAAAAATTCAATAAAAAAAAAATTCTTCATTACATTAGCTTAGAAAATCTGTTTAATTTACATTTTTTAACATGAGATAGAACCATGCGAATTATAATGCAATAAATGAGAAACAAAACTCTATACATGTATGTGTGTTATAACACATATATGTGAATATACTTCACTTGTTCTCACAAAATTCTTTAATAAAAAAGTGAAATATTTTTATACTTCATAAAGAACTGAGATAGAAATATAAATTACTTATTACAATGACAAAGAGAGCAAATTAAGGCAATAGTGAAAATTACGATTTTCTCGAAAACTACTTAACATAGAAAGAAAATTATAAGAACATTTTCTTCATAATTTTTTTTTCCTTTTCAACGATGTAAAAATCGAACTGTCTTATGATAGGATCGAATGATAAAAAATGGCCAGAAAACCTACTTCTGGGCATCCGACGTGTCTGGCTAACGAACTTAGCCAAGCCAATTCAGAATCCAGTCCGCACACAAAATTTCATAAGCGTTAGACGTTTCGTTCGAGAGTTATCGTGGGAACACATAAATATATATATATATATATATATATATATATATATATATATATATATATATATGTAAATTTTAGTGAATATCATTTTCGTGTTCTAGGGACCTCAAAACATATTTCTGTTATGGTCCCGGGCTTAGGTCGCGTCATGACACCGGCTGTAGTCTTCGATATTCGCTAAAAAGAATATTATCCATATTATGCAACTTCTCGTTCCATAAGAAGAATATAATTTTGGGGTATAATTTGGATAGTCATAGAAAAACAGTAAGAAGATTTATGGGTTTTTAATCGAATTTTTCCTTGAAAAAATTAGACTTATACAGTCTATACGCCAAGAACGGCGAGAGGCGAGAGTAGGGGCGCTATCCGTTTTCGGACCCGTAGAACACGAATATGTAGAAAAAAAATGTCTGATATATATATATATATATATATATATATATATATATATATATATATATATATATATATATATATATATATATCAGACATTTTTTTTCTACATATTCGTATTCTACGGGTCTGAAAACGAATATATATATATATATATATATATATATATATATATATATATATTTTCGCTACCTTTTAATATGTGTATGGCCCCCCTATGGAAGGTAAGAGCTCACATTTGGTAAATGGGGCTCATTCCGATGCACAACAATACTATCAAAGTGGGGTCAAATTTTGGATCCACCTCAAACTTTAAGAAGGTGGTGGGTGGTGGAAAAGCAATAAAACTTTTCCAAACCGGTTGGAAATAATGTTTCGGTCAATTATCTACAACATATCCAAAAATTCAGCTTCTTAGGATGATTTGGTTGGAGTAGAGGGGGGAAAAACGATTTTCGCTGGATCTAATACGCCCCCAGCCCCCCAGAATTAACGTAGAGGGTTGAAATTTGGTGTGTTGATAAAGTTCGTACCTAGGTTGTGCTTTTTGTAGGTTTTAATATTTTAGCCCTACCCCCCTCATTTTTAAGCTACAATTTCATGCATTTTCGACGTTTTCGAAATTGTACCACTCGCACAGGTCACCCAAATAAACCTAAAGTGCTGAAATTTTGTATTCGGATTGAGTTAGTATCAAGGGGGTGCCTTTTGTGGGTCTTGACTTTTAACTCCTACCCCCACCATTTTTATACCCAAAATAACATGATTTTTCTTGTTTTTTAACAGTTTCGTTCGGGTCAAAATCTTCCCAAATAAACCTAGAGAGCTGAAATTTTGTGTACAGGTTAAGCTAATAGCCAGACACTGTTTTTTGGGGGTTTCAACTTTTAACCCTTACCTCCACGGTTTTGACGCCAATATTTCCTTAATTTTTTTGCTTGTTTTCTAACACGTCTAGAGACTCTCTAAGGAAACCTAGAGGGCTGAAATTTTGTACGTGTTATCAGTTAGTATCCAGCTAGTACCTTTTAGGGAGTCCACATTACTTTTCCCCCCACTTCTCCCATTTTTACATCGGAATTGAATGCTATTGTTAAATGTGTTTTAAATGCATTATTTTTATTCTAAATACAAGTAGGCGAATACTAATTTTTTAAAATTTAAAAAAAAAGTGAATATTATTTTTTAACAAATGAAATACATACATATTAAGTAATTTAAAAATTTTATTAAAGTCACTGTTTATTTATAAATTAGGAATTTTGGATTTTTATTATTTATAAATAGAAATTTTGGATTTTTTTGGAAAGAAAAAATATCTTCATAAAAGCCTTCCAGTTTACTATTTAAGTTCCTTTTTTTAGTGTTTAAAAATAAAACACAAAGGCAATTGGCGGATAAGCATAGGTAGGAACGCTCTCGTACGAATTGTGTTGGCTTTTTCCCTGTTAACTGCTATCGGCACAAAATTGAAATTTACTGAGATTCAGCCCTTAAAAACTTAAAACCTTTTTTTAAAGCCCCGATCAACCGGACACTCATGATTAGTTTTGAAATCACCAAAATGACAAATCGCTTGTGGACTTTCAAATAGATTTCGCTTGTAGACACTCAATATCGAAGATGAAAGGAAAAATTCGACTTCCGTGATGGGGCTCCGCTGCTCACGGCGTTTTTTAATTATAGCTCCACATGGAATTTGGGAAGTTTAAGGATAGTAATATAACGCGTCTAGTGCTTTGAGATAATTCGTCTAATTTATTCGAAACCTCATTTTTCGTCAATTATGAAATTTTATTGGAAACGCTTATAATTAAAACATAATTTTCGATGTTTCGTACATAGTCTGCACTCGATTGTACGTAAAATTACACTTCAAGCATTACGAAGTTTTCCTTTTGTACAATAGCTCAAAAATATTTCCATGTTAAAAAAGAATAACACTCTACTATAAAAATATTTATTTAAAAAAAGACAAAAAAAAATTAAACAAACATAAATGTTATTCAAAAGGCGTATATTTCATACAATTATTTAGGTCATAGTGATACTCTTTCGAAATTCGATTATACGCTCCGGCTTGTTGCTCATTCATGCAAGTCCGTATAACTTGATTAGCATCGGTAAGTTCTTCTGTAATGATCGAAATTGCCTCTTTAATTCCATCATGGAAGCCCTTACATTTCTCCGGCCATTCCTTAGCAACATCATGAACACAAGTGATTTTTGATTTTCCACCGGATCGCTCCAAACAATCATTCAATTGTATAGGAATATTTTGAATAAATGCCATAAAATCATGTGGAGTTTGACGTAGATTATCAAATTCACCGATGGTTCGATTGAAGGCTTTCAATTGACAGTGCGGCACAATACCAAGCAACATGTTCATCACAGAAATATGAAAAGGCCTGTTTTCGATGCATTTTGTAATGTTTGTACCGTAGTAACTGAATGACATTAGATCTTGATCGGCCTTCTCTAGTACACTGTGTAGTGATGTGGCTAACTGCTTTCCAATGGATTGAGCAACATCACGAGTTTGTGTAGCACAATTTTTAAAATTCGAATTTATTACATCATTTAGTATTTCGTGTAATTTTGGTTCATTTTTAGCATTTTCTAAAATTTTCGTTATGTCTACTTCGACGTTGGTTAAATTTTCCAATAGGTTGGTTCCAAGATCTTGAGATAGTTCATTTTTGATGACGAGATGGTAGGCATGTGTTAACTAAAAAATATAAATTGGCTAAAGTCAAGTTATAGAAACATGTTTATGTACTTACAACTAATATGGTTAACGAGCACACAAAGGTGACTAGTAATTTCATTATTGATAGACAAAATCTTCACTAGTTGTGCTCTAGAATTATCAAAACAAGAACAGTGAAATGTGTTTAGCTATAATTTTATATATTTATATGGTTTGGGTAAGAGTAACCTTTGTCTGTTTGATCAATAAAATTTCTTATCTTCAATTAATAAATTTAAAGTACAATTGCTTGGAAAAATTTTTGAAACAACTTCAGTGGCCAGAGGATTTTTTTATATTTTAATTTTTCAATGCATCAGCTGTGAAGCTATTGGCACTTGTAATCAATACTATGGTGCAATCTTTACAAAAAATAATTTGATAGATTTTAGTGAAATCTTTATAATTATTATAATATTACTATTGGGTCATCCGGAAAGTTCGTGCCGTTTTTGATATAAATAACGATCCCGATTTTCGTTAAATGGCCGGAAACTGAAATTTTAATGCTCAAAAGTTGCCGCTAATTCTTAACAGTTTATCTCAGATTTATCGTCCAGAGAAAAATTACCCTTTTGAAATATAGAAAACCACTTTCTATAAGTTCTGTCAAAAAGCGCATCATCACCATAAACAATACAAATATTTCTCGTTACGTCAGCTGCATTAGTACCTTTTTTAAATTCGTAAACACGCAACATGATCTGATGTTCCTTGATGTCTAAGATTGCTCATTATTACTGACAAAAAAAATTATTTAAACACTGTTTAAAGATGTATGATAATTATAATAAGCAACACTATCGATCTAACACTAACATGTTGTTGCATGTCCCGTTTGCGGTTGCTACTTGAAGAAATATGAATTCATCCGAGTGGTTCCCAAATGGCACGAACTTTCCTGATGACCTAATAAATTATAATTAAGTTTGTTGATTATGGTAAGTATAGTTGTTGTTATCAGTGACGTAGCAAGATGAAAATGGGGAATGGGCAAGATAATTTTTGCGAGGCCCCCTTTATAATTTTCTTTTTGAAATATCTCTTTTTTTAGGCGACGACCAAAAAAAAAAAACACTTAATAACTTTTGCGAGGCCCCTCTTCACATCTTTTTTTTCAAGTTAGCCTCCCTGAAGATTAAAACAGAAAGAAAGTAAGAAAAGCACAACTTAAGAACCCGATAATTAGTTTCTGATTTGATCGCTTTATCGTTGTATTTACGGGTTTTAAGGCACTGAAAAATTTTAATATTAGAATAGAAGAAACATACGATAGCCCATCCATACACCCTGCTGACTTAATAGAATGTTACACTTTATGTTAGGGCACATCATGTAAAATGATAGCTAAGTAAAGTCTTGTATCACACGTTTATGTTTACATGCTAAGCAAAAAGAGCATAATATAGTAGAGTCGCTGTGATAATATGAGCTTGCGATAATAATATAAACCTATATACATAATGTGGATAGTAAATTATTACGCAACTGCGGTCGAAAGTACATTGAGTTAAATTGTGTGATGTACACATATTTGTGGTGCCGCGCGGCATGTATTTTGTGCGGCAGCGTGCATTTTTTGCGGCAGTTCCCTACAGCACCGCAGCGGTAAACTGTCGCAACTGCGTTCTTCTAGTACATTGTTTTCAATTAGTCAATGCACCCATACGTTTTTTTCACGCAGAAAATATACAACTGTTGAAAAAAGGACCTTGAACTATTGTTTATTTTAATTGATGGAATGTTGGATGTTACAGGGTTATAGCTAATAATTCCAGTGGAGGTATAGAAATATACTATATTTGGATTTAATTTCCTCCCTATTATTTACACAAAACTCATCAAATGGTTGAATCCTAATACATAAATTGTTAAAAAGCTTTCATTTTGCATTTGAAAACGATTAATTTTTTATATTTTGTAAATTCCATTAAAATTTTAGTTTTAGATTTTTTTCTGTCATTTGTAAAAATTACTGTACAACAAATTCTTGAGAATGATAACAAAGAGCAACTGATTTGTTTATTGGTTTATCAACAATGTAGTAATATCAGTTTTAACATACCAATTTTATGAATTTTACTGTGTAACTTCACTAGTTTTAATTATATAATTGTAAAAAATTATTTATAAAATCTAAAAAAATAAATTATTTTTCGATTGTTTGGAATTGTATTTTGGACATTTTTTTAAATTTTATATTTTGTTTACAGTTTATTATTGTTTTGGGTTTTTGCTTATAGTATGTTCTTTTTTTCCTTAAGTTATTTTTCAAAAAAATTGTCATCTTTTGCTTTGTGGAAAAAAATCCTCTTTTTATTTACTCAGCTAAAATTTTGGATTGTATTACAGTTTCTCACCACATAGTTTAATTTGGTAAACCTGATGACAATTTTTACTTCAAAAAAATCTCAACACTGGATTAACGTGAAGAGATAAATAGAAGTAAGAAATTAGTTTTATATTAATTTTCACGTTAATTGATAATATTAAAATTATATTTTATGCATTACGTTGTCCAAACTTACAACAACGCCACTAGTTTTACAACTGTGACAACTGGTTAAACGAGCGGTGCCGCTGCGTGCACGCAGCGGCGCCGCACCGTGCACGCGACGTGAAAAATCCGTATGTGTGCATCACATTTTGCGGTGCCGCTACGTACACGCAGCGGTAAAAAAACGCGGGTGTGCATCGGCACTTATAGAATTAACGGATTTGCCTTGTGAATCAGTCATATTTACACTTATAATAATAATAATAATAATAATAATAATAATAATAATAATAATAATAATAATAATAATAATAATAATAATAATAATAATAATAATAATCACTGTTACCGCTCTGGTGCACAATCCTCCCCAACTCAATAACACACAAAGTCCGTCAACCTCTGTACCGTCTAAACGTGCAATTCCAGGAACACCCGATCTTAATGAGCATTTTGATGAACCAGAACACATTTACACCAAGAAACGTAAAATAGAACGACACATCCACACATACACGAACACACACACAAACACAAACAGTCCTTTCCCTTCCCTCTGTCCCTAATCCTACCTATTCTCTGAGGACACGAAAACGAACTAGGCTTTCACAGCCGTCTGTCATTGAGCCAACATCTACGCTCCCACAAAAGTCACGCCGTACAACCCAGTGTACACCAAAATAGACACAAAACACCTCGTTTCAAGCAACAATGACAACAATATAAGGAGTGATGTGATAGGCCCATCCGTGAATGTATATTTACGGATTGGTTTGGCACATTACCTTTCCACAGAGCCTAATACATTGCATAATGCCGGTATAGGTGAATGTTACCCAGTACTGTCCTACTGAGTATTGAGCGCGAGGTTGGCGTAAAAGTCTATAATAATAATAATAATAAACGCCCCGTGGGTGGGGGCTTCACTTTGCAGAATTTGCCCACAGTAAGTCTTGCTTGTCGTAAAAGGCGACTAAAAGGACAACCCATTAGTATGGAGCAAATAAGGAAAAGGCCTCGGAAAACTGCCGCTGCCGGTGGAGCGACCGGGCGCATCACGGTCACCACTGAATGTGACAGCTCAGATCACGGTGACGACAGGCTGGGTTCTAGGCAGCCACCTGTCAGCTGTAATAACACCTTCAGCCAAAATACTACTGCCCTACTTACAGAGCCACCAACACCTTTGGCTCAGCCGACTTTAAGTGTTTCCTCGGAGCACCCTTTGGGGATCACTAAAGCTGGTAAGAAGCGTGTGCGTATGCAATGGACAGATGAACTGAATGAACTCATCGTACGCACATACCTCCAAGTTACTAAACTTGAAACGGACAAAACTGGTTACCGTACGAAATTACATCAAGAGTTCGCGCGCACCTATCCTCACCTAAATCGCGTCACTGAACAGAGACTGACAGACCAAAAGCGTGTCATTTTCACCAATAACCTTATACCTTCTTTCCTCATAAACACTATTAAAACACAAGGTCAGGCCGACGACGGCCCACCAGAAATGGGGAGCCCCACACAAAACGATACTCAACAACTTGTCGAGAATGAGCCTAACTGCCATGAAACAGCAGTAAATGACACCCTACTGCAAGAGATCGAACTGGAATTTAACACAACGCTTACTAAATTCGAAGGGACGGACCCCACACATCGGTACTTGTTGCCTAAACAACACACCTCACGTAGATTGGCTGAGATCGTTGAGATATTAAATAACATAATACTGCCTCAACACTTGCAAACTTGTGACAATTTTATCGAGTTACACACAGCTATCTACTGTGGAGCCGTTGCAGCAACACGTTGTAACGGGTCCGATGTAACACCACCTGTAGCGCACAACTCGAAGGAACACAAAACCCCTGCCTGGGAAACACGATTGAATAAACGCAACAGCTACATCCGATGCAACCTCGGCAGGATCACCCAATACCAACAGGGTACGAGGTCCAAACGGCTCAACAAATATATACACGACATATTACACCAACACACAGTACACACACAATACGAGGAACCCAATAAAACACTCACAGAGATCAGAGATACGCCTCACCAAAAATTAACAGCATTAGCGAAGCGCTTACGAAGATATAAGACCAGTACTGAACGCAGACGACAAAACCAAGCGTTCAGCAGAAACGAGAGACGGTTTTATCAGTCTCTAACGAACACGGTAACTGACAGTAATGGTCTACCGGAGAAAAACGCACTCCATAGTTTTTGGGCGAATATATAGTCCAACACTATTGACCACAATGACAAAGCCAGCTGGATCGATACATAGTGCAGGAATAACGAACATCTTCCGGAGATGCCCTATACGGACATTACTACAGAGGACGTCTCCAGAGCTTTACAGAGATCGCATAACTGGAAGGCACCTGGCATCGATAACATACAAAACTACTGGTTCAAACACTTTGCATCAACACACAAGTACCTCGCTGAACAATTCACTCTATTTATAAGAACACCAAACCTGACACCGAAGTTCCTAACGCAGGGTATCACATACATGAAATCTAAAAACAGTGTTACAAAAAATCCTGCGAATTATAGGCCTATCACCTGCTTGCCTACAGTGTATAAGATTTTGACGTCCTGTCTGACAGAAAAGATCAATGAGCATTGTCAGATTAATACCATACTGACAGAAGAACAAGAGGGATGTCGAAAGAGGTCACAAGGCTGCAAAGAGCAGCTTCTGATTGCCTCCGTAGTACTGGAACAAGCGAAAGGGAGACAACGTAACCTGTACACAGCGTTTATTGATTACAAAAAGGCATTTGATTCGGTCCCGCACTCCTGGTTACGGAGAGTATTGGAGCTGTACAAAATACACCCAAGTATCGTGAACTTCCTTGGAACGATCATGTCCGACTGGCGAACGACCTTACATTTGAGTATTGGTAATCAAAAAAACAGCAAGCGACCTTCTTCAAGTAAGACGCGGCATATTCCAAGGCGACTCATTGAGTCCATTATGGTTTTGTCTCGCAATGAATCCACTTTCTCGCCGCCAAATACGGTTACAATGTAGGTACGCAAACGAATTCGCGCCATACCATCTCACATCTGATGTATATGGATGATATTAAGATCTATGCAGCTACTAAACATCAATTACACCTCCCATCAATTACAGCAGCTGCTGGGACTTTCCAACGAGGTTTCGCGAGATCTCTGTATGGAGTTTGGAATCGATAAATGTCGAACACAATGTCGTTCTGGAGGAAAACGAGATGCGGTCGCATTCGAACTCGAACCAGAGTCTGTTATGCAGCCCATGGACGAGGGAGAGTCGCACCGGTATCTCGGATTCAATCAGGACGAACGTATAAATCACAGCGCTGTAAAACCACACCTGATGCAGCAATACCTAACGCGTGTACGGAGATTACTGAACACCCACCTTGATGGAAAAAAACCATCAAAGCAATTAACACCTGACCCTGAGCTGGTCTAGTGGTTACCAACTCCGCTCTTGACTGATAAGATCGTGAGTTCGGAACCGGCCGGGGGAGATACATCATCATCAAACTACCATACCGCACCAATCATCTATAGCACATCAACACCAAAAGCAATAGTACGACATATACCAAACGATGCATATCACCTTAGCTGTGGCGCATCTAAACAATAAAAAAAAAAAAAAAAAAAATTAACACCTACGCAGTTCCGGTGCTAACGTACTCATTTGGGGTAATCAAAGGGACGCCTACGGACTTAACAAACATCGAGATCAAGACCCGCGTCCTTATGACCAAATACCGAATTCATCATCCCAAAGCAGCGATAGAACGATTGACGCTGCCAAGAGCCGAAGGGGGTCGGGGTCTTATAGACATATGGAACACGCATAATAAACAGGTTCATAACTTGCGAGAATACTTTTACACCAAAACACACACATCACACTTACACAATGCAATAATCCAAGCCGACAAGGCATACACACCATTAAACCTCTCATACACAGAAATGCCAGATAGTTTTTGCCCATTGGTCACGAAGGAGGACAAAATCCAGCAATGGATGCGCAAGCCTCTACATGGGAGACATCCACATGACCTTAACCAGAGTAACGTCGACAAAGCAGCGTCGCACGCCTGGTTGAGTCAAGGAAGTCTTTTCCCGGAGACTGAACGATTCATGCTGGCTATACAAGATCAAGTAATTCATACAAAGAATTACTCAAAATTCATACTTCGTGACTCGTCAATAACATCTGACTTATGCCGCAGATGCCATTTCAAACCCGAAACGATCCAACATATCACAGCTGCCTGTACTCAGCTCGCTCAGTCCGAATACAAACACCGTCACGACCAGGTTGGCAAAATTATATACCAGAAACTAACGGTTAAACACCACCTTATAACCGATAAAACACCATACTACAAGCTCACACCAAAAGTAGTAGCGGAAAATGACTCCTGTAGACTTTACTGGGATCGGTCGATTATTACAGATAAGACCATAAATCTTAATCGACCAGATATCACCTTCGTAATGAAAAACACTAAGACAACCTATCTGATATTGCGGTTCCAAATACACACAACTTACAAAAAACACACGTAGTTAAATTGGATAAATACACTGACCTCGCAGCCGAAATAAAACAACAATGGCGAATGGAACATGTCCATATTGTTCCAACAGTGCTCAGTGCCACCGGGGTCATTCCACACACACTACACAATAGTTTGAGCCTCTTGGGTCTCCAAAAATACACATATGTCACTATGCAAAAGGCAGTGATCATAAACACGTGTCGTATAGTACGGAAGTTCCTCAGTAATACAAATCCGACTGCGATATGTGAAAGCACAAGATCTGCTTGTACTCCATCTGAGCCATCTACAGTGAGCGAACAACACACTGACACCCATCTTACAGACGCACAACATACATACATAAACACACAATACACTAACACTGAAACACAAACATTTAACACACATACAGATCCAGATTCGTCTGATGGAGAGGGAGGATCGACCAACTGCCGCACCATCACTGTTACCGCTCTAGTGCAGTCCGTCAATCTCTGTACCGTCCAAACGCGCAATTCCAGGAACACCCGATCTTAATGAGCATTTTGATGAACCAGAACACATTTACACCAAGAAACGTAAAATAGGACGACACATCCACACACATACACGAACACACACACAAACACAAACAGTCCTTTCCCTTCCCTCTGTCCCTAATTCTACCTATTCTCTGAGGACACGAAAACGAACTAGCCTTTTACAGCCGTCTGTCATTGAGCCAACATCTACGCTCCCACAAAAGTCACGCCGTACGACCCAGTGTACACCAAAATAGACACATAACACCTCGTTTCAAGCAACAATAACAACAATATAAGGAGTGATGTGACAAACCCATCCGTGAATGTACTACGGTACTTTTACGGATTGGTTTGGCACATTAACCTTCCACAGAGCCTAATACCTTGCATAATGCCGGTATAGGTGAATGTTACCCAGTACTGTCCTACAGTATAATAATAATAATAATATCTTTATTCGACAAAAGATCATACAAGATGCGTGTCATCGTCACATATACAATTAATTACATTTCATTTATGTCGTAAAATGTTTCTTTAATTAAGTAATCTTTTAACGATTTTTTAAAGTTATGTATATTCGACAAGTTTCTTATATTGTTTGGTAATTTGTTAAAAACATCACCACTAAATATTACAGGGCTTTTTCTAAAAGTGGTTAAACAAGTTGGTTTCCTTTTCTAGTGGAATATTGGTGGCTCTCATCCACTGTACTAAAAATTGTCAATAACCCCAGCATAGAATTCCATATTTAAGGTGTGGATAGAGAAAAGCATAATAAAAAGTAATCAGCATAGTTTCATCAGAAACTATAGTTCGCAATCATCGCAGTGCATAGGCGTATTTACTAATAGTACTACAAACATTTGTTATATGAATATGCCAGTTCAAATTGTTGGTTACGGTTATGCTCAAAAGCTTAAACTGATCTACAGTACATATCTGATCACTGTTTAATAGGGTGTTAACAGATTTTCTTAAGGAAAAGTTTATAATTTCAGTTTTATTCACGTTCAGTTTCAGACTATTTCGTTGACAATATCCGTCAAGAGCTGATAGAGTACTGTTTATATTAACCATTAATTGTGACAACAAGTCGGCTGATGTTTTTATGCTCGTATCGTCAGCATACGATATAAAGCTATCATTGATGGAAGTTTGAGGTAAATCATTAATATAATATATAAAATAAACAAGACCGGTCCCAGAACGGAACCGTGTGTGGTACCGATACTGGGTCAGTTTTACGTATAGTTGATGCACCGTTACACTGAGAAAAAAATACAGTAATTTTTACTGAAGTTTCTGGTAAAAAATTACTGAGCTCTCTGGTAATGCGGACATAAGTGACAGGCTAAGCAAAAAATACGATAATTTATAGTAAAAATTTTAAATTATCCTATAGCGCAGTAAAAATTACCGTATTATTTATAAATAAGGCTTTTTTTTATTTATTAATAAATAATTGAATTAAAATAGTTTAAAAGGATATTGATAGAAGGGTAAGCATTAAAATCAAATTATTAATATAGAAAAAATTTTTTGTGGTTTTTTATTATTTGTGGAAAAAAATATATAAATTCTTTATTTGACATATTACATGATAAAACAATAGGCACATTACAATAATTTGTATAAAAACATATTTCAATTAACATATCAAAACTAAACAAAAATTCATGAAACACAACAATTTTTTGTTTTAAAAATTTATTATAAAAAAAATAACACTATATAAACATCCAGTCACCTTGGCTATTGAACATTTGAACAACTAAACGAACAAACTGGGGAGTCCTGGTTACTTGCTGTCTGAAGTCGTGTTGGCCGTGTTAGACAATGCTCGGTGCTATTGCGCATGCTTGTTATTCTCAGTTTATGTAATGCTTGGCTATGCAGTGGTGTGTGACAAATAACAAATGCACAACGACTCAGTAAAAATTATTCATATGTCCAGATAATTTTACAAAAAATTAAGTAAATTTTCCCGGTGTCCACTTGAAATTTTACTAGCCCATCGAATTTTACGCAGCTGTATAGGAAAAATTCTTAAGGTGTATAGGAAAAATTCTTAAGGTGTACAGGAAAAATTTTCAAATGAATCGTAAAAAATAATGTTTGAAACGCATTTTTTATATTTTTGCTTAATAATTTCCTACGAACTAGTCACTTAAGACTCGTTTACCGGAGGCAGCTCAGTAATTTTTACTGGAATTTTTTCTCTGTGTACCGATAGATACGTATTGTCTCCTGTTGCTTAAACAACTTTCGATCAATTTTAAAGGGGTACCTCGAATACCCAAATTTTCAATTTAAACAATAGTGTATCATAACGGAAATACAAAAATAATTGTATTTTGAAATATTGCCGATTAGTCTGATACGACTATATAAGTTTTCTTCCTTTAATTTAATACATATTACATTTATATGTATATAATAATTTTTATAAAATAAATTAGGTATCGTTACACACAAATACCATAGGTATAAACCTAAGGACCTGAGAGTCGCACTTAAGAGAGGCTTCTTGCGAGGCCCCAAACAAACACTCTTTTAAATTTGTGACGTTCTTTTTCGAACGTAAAAGTGATTAAATTAATTAGTCATCTGTGGTAAGGTCTGGGAGCATCGCACTTAAAGAAGCCTCGCGAAGCCCCGTTAAGTGCCAGGGCGTGGCCGAGGGCCCACTTTCCCCACGCCTAGTTACGCCACTGATTATTATTTAAATTTTTTGCATTAATTTGTTTGATTTATATGTATGTTGCTTAGATCGATAAGTAGGTATTATGTTATTGTTTTTATTAGTTTTATGATTATTGTAGCACTATCATTTCAGTATATATTTTTTTTTATTAAATTGCTATTTATTAGAAATTTTACCACTATTTCACTTTTGGTTTTTTCAAAATTTAGCAAAGTACTGATTTCGTTGGATATATTATGGACATTTCTATAATTTGAAGTCAAAGTACACTGGATAAGTTTATGTTTCACTGTTAATGTAAATAGGTAGTTGAGCATATTTCACAAATTGGTTAGGTTTCTCGTTTATATATGTGTTGGCGTGTAAGTCCCGTGTATCCGAGCCATAATAATCGTCAGGGGTTGACTTCCCATTTCCTAGTGCGGCTTTCTTTTATTTTCCATGGTTTTACAACGTCTTTGATTTCTTCTAGTTTATGATGTTAGGAAAAAAATCCTTTACTTTTAATTGGGAAAAAAAATGTATTTAGAAAGTTAATAAAACTGTTTTCTTTCTGGCTTGCTAAATAAATAACGTGTGAATACTCTGTAGAAAAATTCATATCTGAGGCACTCAAACAAAAAGTATTTAAAATTTTAGAGAAATTTATGTAAAGTAATTGGAATGACAAAAATTTAATCCTTTTATTTTTTGTTTTCTGTATTGATAAATTTTTTTGATAAATTGGACTGCATAATGATAATATAATGAGTTTTTATTTGCAATAATGTACGTCAGTAATATTTATAAACTTGACTTCCCAAGTATTCTCAAGGGGCCTATCTGATAGTTTGCATTCCGGCTGTCGCCAGTATTTTACGTTATCAAACTTGGCAGCGAAGCCTCCCCACTCTTTATGGTTATATACATATTTAAAGTTGCGTTTATGTGTCTAGTATAGTGGATGTTAGTATGTGTAATATTCGTTATGCATGTGGTCGAGGTGCATGGTGGGAGTGGATACATACTACCGAACAACTGTGTGCATGTACCTGCTACTAACACGATGTAACAATCCAGAGCTACCACTTAAAAATGGTTGTTTACTCTTGTAGAGCCGATGGACGACTTATTGCAACTTTCGGACCACACTTTTTTATATGTAGACTTCATCTGTCTCATTCGTGGATATTCCTTTCACATAATAGCAATATCCAATTCTCTAGCTATTCATATATTTTGCATTAATAAGAATAAAATATGATTAACTAATATGTATGAATAGAATTCTTAAAATTTATTACTTTTTGTAAATCGGTTTCATAATACATATATGAATATGAGCTTATAAAGTATTTAAATTATAAAAAGTTAGAAATGATCTATGAGTTCAAAGGATAATGCGAGATTATATTCCACAGGTTAAATTTTTTTAAAAATTAGTAAGTTATGAACACAATTCATAACTTATGATAAGAAATTTATCTTCTTGTTCAGTGATGATACTTCGTCGCCGTTATTTCTATTAATATATAAATTTTTTAAATTTCCGAGGCTTTCCAGTATCGGTATCGAGTTCTAGTATCTTAGTAAAAAATTCGTTAGATTCATAGGCCATTAATTTTTTATTAATGCCAAAAAACCAAATGACTCTGTAGAAAATATAATTACCAAAATAATGTCCGTATGTCAGGCTATGAAAATCCAGTGATCCATTTTTAATTTAATATGGAATTGCTTTCCTACCTAAATCGTTTACCAATACTGGTAATTTTATTATGGACACTCTGTATAGATTAAAAGAAAAGTGACGTAAAACATATATATTTTATTATAACTATTAATTTTCTCTAGGTTATCATTTCATTTTTATCTCATTTTTTTTTACTAAATTCTGGTAAATCGCAAGTACTTGGAAGTAAAAATTGTTAATAGAAAAGACGTATTTCTCTTAAATTGAATAAAATATTAGGAATTTCTTGATTATGTGACGTGTTTAGAAGTTAAATGTCATAACATTCAAAATATAAAAGATCCGATTAGTATGTAATAAGTAACTGAATTGTCATTTGTTTTACCATTGTAAATCTAAAGAAGAAGCAACAATGAAGTTCATTTTAAATATCATTCTCTTCATCGGAATCTCCACGGTAAGTTTATTTGGTTTTCTATTTTCTATAAATACTTAATTTATCGGAATAGAAAATTTATGTTATTTTTCAATCAATGTTTAGATCACAAATGCAAAATTGTACGCATACTTTGCCGACGAAAATCCATTCGTACCGTATACACAAACACTTACGAGAAGTATGAAAATAACTAATCGTGTCTTGCAAAATGAATTGATCCTTTTGAAAGAAAAGTCAGAAGTACACCAATCGCTACACCATTTCCTTGAAAATGAATACAAACAATGTTCAAATTTGATGCAAAGCATTATCGATACCATAAACACGGACGTTCAACAACATATGGAAGATGTGGTCACTGAAGCCGACAACAAAGCCTTTTCCTTTGACCGCTACAGCCAAAATCTGGCTGAATGTATAAAAAAGCAGCAGATACCTGAAGATACAAGTCAACGATTCGGTTTATTTATGACCTGCATTGGCAAGAGTTTTGGAATTATGCAAAATCCCATAATAGATGTTGGAGGACGTATTGAAAAGTTTGAAACATATTTTAAAAATATTAACTTGCAAATCGGTGAATGTTTAATGGATTTAGATCAACAACAACAAAAACCAATCGTTAATGTTAACAAAAAAGTAGTTGCCTGCATTAGTAACGTAGCCGAAAACTTGTCAGAAAAATGTCCAAAATTGGAAGAACATATTTTAAATGGACTTTTTGATTTTAGTGAAGATGTTAATAAGGTGGTTCCAAAATTTTTGTCGTGCTTAAATGACGGTCAAGCTAAATTGCAGGACCAATTTTTGGAAAAATATAATGTGGATATTGATAAATGTATACGTTATGTACCGTTTAAAGTGTAATTCTATTATTTATTTATTTATTTTTTTAGTTTAATAAAGGATATTACTTTTGTAAAAATCTTTTCTTATTAAAAAATCAACTTTTTATAAATAGAACTAGCTTAGGTACAATTTCAATAATTTTAATTTAACTCTTCAGATGATTAAGACGAGTTAGAGTGCCTATAATAAACAGAGTGGTGACATGTGTGCTGAAGGCTGATTGGTTCCGGCATTTTCTATCCAAAGTTTTCGTAAAATACGTTTGAAATAAATTAAACGTTAACAAAAACCATTTAGTTTAACTAATTAAATTAAAATTTTTTAATTGTTCACTAATTCATAACTTATTAACAATAATTATGTACTCAAAAATATTTACTCAACATGTGGTAATTAATTTTGAAGCTTCCCGCTCTGTTTTGGATAGAAAATGGATGACATGTCACGACTCTATTTATTATAGGGATTCTAATATTCATTGGTACAAGTGCCGCCATCTGTGACAGATTTTTCGAATTTATAATTTTAAGTAGGTAATATTCAATTTTACTAACAACTTTAGTATGATTTCTATTTTGCAAAGCAGTTTCTGATGTTAGCATTTCTGATTTTCTTTCCTTTTTGTAACTTTATCTATTGTAATTTTCACTGGCAGTAAAAGGTCTGACATTTCGAGATACAAAAATTTTCTCTGTGATTAAAATAAAAGAGTTAAAGAAGTTATTTTTTGTAGGATAAAAAAATATCTTCAGTAAAAAACGGTATCAGAGAGAGCAATTTTTATGATTAGAGATCTTAAAGTTCATTTAAAAAAAAAAAAAAGAAAAATAGAGATGTTTTGTCGCGGCCTCAATAGAAGGGTATTTGTTAATAAAAAAGTCAACCCTACATTTTAGAATTTAATTTTACAAACTTAAGCACATTTTTGTAAACTCAAGCCAATTATAATTGATATAAATGAGCCCCAACTTAATTTTGAGAACGAGAAAAAACGTACTCTTAAAGATAACATTGATTCAAACCCCTGATGTGTTTATAATAATGCTTTTTATTAGAATTTTAGTACGTAGATGATATCAAAAAAAATTTTAAAACAAAAATATTGAGGTTATTAGGTAAGGTAAATTTGTCTAAAATTTTTACCAATTAAAAGAGGTCTGTCAGACATTAATTAACAAAATATGCCAGACAGACCGATTCGTCAGTAAAATGTATATAATTTGGTACAAAGTATGTGATTTTCAACGAGGTGTTAAATAAGGTAAGTTTTCTGTTTTATTGTTTGGCACTTTCAATAATTCTTAAAAAATAGAATTTAACAAAAATTCAAAGGTCTGTCAGGCATTTCCCATTATCGGAATTATTTACTATCAATTTAGCTTTTTTAATTTGAGGTGTTTTATCAGTTATAATTTTGTGCTATCGGATCTTGGACTATTACACCACATAACTCTGGTTTTATTTAATATTAAACTGATATTTAATGTAAATTTATAAAAATTTGCAAGTTTAGAGGCTTTTTTCTTGCAAACAGCTGGCTGGTGTGTTTTACTGTTTTACTATGTTAACTTTCGAAAGATTATTAATATACTTTATACTAATACCATATACTAAAGTTTCATCCCAATGCCAACGGTATCCATAAGTGTACGTGAAATTTTAAATCGCTACGTTACATAGTATTCTTCCTCTACGACAGACGGACGGGCATGAAAGGGTTCTGTTTTTCCTTTTAGATATGTTACCTTAAAAGCGACAACATTTTGTAGCACTTGGAATTAAATATGATCGTTGAAATGATGTCATCACCTCGAACAGTACTTAAGTTCCTATATAAGTATTTTCCTTCTTCACTTGCAGAGAAAGGTTTAATAAATAAAAATTAAACAAAACTTAAAGAAATTTTCTTTATTAAATTACAAATACAATTATTTCAAGGCAAGTGGAATATATTTTTCACAAGTTTCAATATCCCAGCCATGCTGTTGCAGAATTTGGTCACGCACCTCCATCTGATGCCGATTTAAACATGCGAAAAATACTGGATTCACTTTTTCACTACTTTGTTCAAAATGACTAATTTGTTCAAGAACTTTGGTCACTTGCTTTTGACATTCTGAAGTTATTTTCATTACAGTATTATCAACGCAAACACCAATTTCCTGCATCATATTTACAATTTTCTGATGTTCATTTAAATTTTCCAAGCATGCATCAGCATGTTTAGGTATATTTTGAATAAACTGTTCTAAATTTTTCGAGAATTTTACTACATTTTTCGGTGTATTTTTAAGACAGCTGAAACCTTCAGAAATGCATTTACCATATTGAAAAGTGAACGTTACATTTTCGATAATATCCGTTTTATTTTCGAGGCATTCGGTAATATTTTGAACGTAATGATGGAATTGTAGTAATCCGTTGTCGGCTATCGTCACAAAATTCTCCACTGTGCGTTGCAAGTCATCAAGTCTTTTAGCCGTGAAGCCTACAAATGCCATACATTGATCATAAGCACTCAAAAGCTTTTTAAATTCCACTTGAATTTCAGGTCGACTCGTTAGCGATTCAGCGATTTGTAATAATTCACCGTTAACAGTTTGATCAGTGTTGCGTAACGATATTGATAAATTTCGAAGTGTTAAGTCATCGTAGAAAAAATAATATTCTTTGGTATTCGCATACTGTAAAATAAAAATAAAAATCTAAGCAACGAATTTCCTTCAACATTTTTAATCGACTTCATTAGAAATTAATCTATATAAATATTAAATTTATTATAATGTCCCATTGGTGTCCTCCTATTTACGGTCAATCCACTTTGAGGTCAACGTAATTAATAAGGTTAAGGGACTTTTTTGTTGCATGACTAAAAAATTTTGTTCTGTTTGAGGTAAAAAAAAAGAAAATGTTAAGGCAACATAATATGTTATACACCAAGGGACTAAAGTGTGAGTTTTAATCCCGAGTGTGAAGTTTGTTACCAGAGGGCCTATAAAGGCCCCAGGACGACAAATACACGAGGAATGAAAGAAAACACTTTAGTCCGGTGGCGTATATACTATTTATTGCAATTCCGGATAATTTAAAGTTATAAAAATTTAAAAAAAATTACTTATGTCATTCAAATTGTATGTAATAATATTCCATCAAGAACACTTTGGATAAATCAATCGAATTGTACAATACAATATAACTGTTTGTTTTTATCTACAAGTTTGAATTTGTTTATTATTTTTAATAGCCTAGCAACGCTATTTAATTTAAATTAAATTCTTGTAAATTCTGCTTGCTGATTGGTTTAAAAGCGGAAGTAAAAGTACTTTAACAGCTTCAAAATGGAAGCTCAGTATTTCGCAAATGGAATATAATAACGAAAAATGGTAAACGAAATCTCCCAAGCCCTTTTTAACGATATGTCACGCGACATGGTACGTGGAAAGAGATTATCATTGCCACTTCCCAGTATGGAATAAATTAAGGAAATATTTCTTTCCTATATATTAAATGAGATTCACACTTTTATCACGTAAAATTTTATGTTAATAGGTCCAAAGATGTAGAATTAATGGAAATGTGACAGATGGACATGATGAAATTATAATTATGAGTTCCTAGTTTTTGTTTTCGGAAAAAGTCCCTTTAAATCTTGCTTAAAAATAAAGTCGATAGATCATTTGCTTACTAGTAACGTCTAAATTAGTATGGTATAACAATAATACAATTACAAAATTAAAAACTCAAATAAATTTTACTTACCACAAAAGTAGTAGCGAAAAAGATTAAAAATAATCTCATTTTAGAATAAAAACTGATTATTACAACTGATTCTTATACAAACAAATATTTTCAGAGACTAAATAAAAATTTAAATTTTATTATTGGTATACCTACCTACATTTTGTGTATATATAAGTGGATCTTAATTAATCTATTAAGACTAATTTGCATCCTATTATTACTTAATCTAAATGTTTTGTGTTTTAATTTATTAAATTTTCGCATTTTAAACGTGCAACTTCCGCGATTCAGAGAATAATGATGATAACAGAACTTGAGTAACAAAACAAAAGTAAAATTTAAAAAAAAAAAAAAAAAAAAACAATAAATAAAACAAACACAAAACAAAACAATAATGAAACACGAAAAAGTTTTGGTATACAAAGTTTTGTTTTTAGTTTGTTTTGTTTTACCAAGGTGATGACGATTAGATATTATCAAATTTAATTATCACCGTCATCAATTCGTGGGCAGTTCAATTTAAGCACTGCCTTGGAATGAAACAAAATCATTGTCAAGACTATATTCGGGGATTGAAATTAAAGCCCTGGTCCGACCAGTACGACTAACTATTTTACTTTACCCAAACTCAAACTTATAATTTTTTAATAATAAAAATCAACTAGATATTGATTTTGTAAAAAAAAATAAAAAATAAATAAATAAATAAATAAAAATAAAAATAAAAAAAATAATATGCAGGTATTTTGATTGTCACATTTCTCTTTACAAATTTAAGGGAAAAAAAAACATGCAAAATTTATTTATGGAATAGTTTATTTATGTACATAATTTAATTAAAAAGCTAAAAATTATTACAGGTGTTAATATCAAAATTATAGTCTTTCAAAATTTTATCACGCATTTCACTCTGTTTCGTATTGAAACATGAAACAAGTTTTGGAATCATTTCACTGTTTGCCTTTCGATTTGCATTAGATTGTTCCACAATGTCTTCTTCAAATTTTTGGCAAATTTTTGGAAAACTATTTTTAATATTATTGATACAAGTATGTGCTTTAGTAAAATCAGTTTTTCCACTGTTAAAACATTGAACTACTTGCGTTTCAATATTTTTCGAATACTGGCAAAATATGTCACAGAGTCCTCGATCTCTATGTAAGGTTTGGTTGTCGTTCACATTTTCATTATAAATTAAGCATTCCTTAATACATGTCGTTACAATAAGTCCAAATTGTATATCTTCCTTTTTAATTGACGTTCTATTTTCAACACATTTAGCGATATTTGTTAAATAATTTTCAAATTTCCTTAAAGTATTTTCGCGGGAAACAGATATGCTTTGGGCGAATAGTATATTATCGTTCAGAAGTTTATCCTGTAGTTTCTTCAGTGATTCCAAGCATTGTTTATACGACGTGTCTAATAAATTTTGCCAATGCTTGTTCAAGTTTTGAAGAATTTTTGGCGTCCTCCTTGATTTCTAAAAATTTGTCATGAACGTCAGTGGAATTATTAGAAAGGTTTATTTCTAATGATGAGTTTTCAAGGATAATTTCTTCGTGTGTATTTGTGAGCTAAAATGAATAATAATCTTCGTTTAAAATTGGAAAATAAATTATAAGAACGAAAGATTTTGATGGGCGAGTAAATGATTGCTTTTAAGACTTGTGTCAAATAGTAATTATTTAATACGCCAAGAATATGAAGAAATGAAAGGCTGTGAGAGGTGCGTCCCCGAGATAGCCAAAAAATACCCCTGTCGCAGCATTCTGCATAACATAGCGAATTTCCGTTTACAACAATTAGTTTTTCTCGGAAGCCAGTGTACATTAATTGTTATGTGATTTTTCCCCTCTTTCCAATGGTATAAAAAAATATGGGAAAACTTTTGAGTTTTGGGAAATTTTAGTTAGAAACTATTTTTTTCATGAAAAATGACTAACAAACTATGTTCTAGACATCCGACATATCTGGCTGAAGAACTTATCCAAGAATTTGCGGTTTCCAACCTTTTTCCCAAATTCCGTAAAAGTGGAATGTTTTGCTCGAAAGTCAGCGTGCGGATTCATATATAAAAAATATTTTTTTTATAACCTCACCATACCACTAGTATACTGTTATTAATATGATCTGCTACTGGGGGAAATTGGCTGTATATACAAATTCAGTTGTATCCTATCATTATCATAAATCCAACGGTGTAGAAACTACGAGATAATGACAGACGGATGAGCAGGAAAAAATTAAAGGTTTATAATTTATTGATTATGAAATCCTAAAAAGGACTTACCGTTACAATTACAATATGTACAATCACATTTATTAAATCCTGCATTGCTATTAATTTAATATTTACAATTAGTTGATCAAAGTATAGTAATCTTTCAATAAATAAAATTATATTTAAATTCTCACTGTTACATTTAATATTGACATTAATTCAGTTGTCTTTATCTTTACCATATCATATTTAGTAGAATTCATGATATTATATGTATATAAATCAGTTTTAGATCAGTTATTTAGAGTGTAGTACAGGATGTCATAGAAATATTCAGTAAATAATTCAAGTAAGTTAAATGAAATATTTAACTTTAGGAAAACTATTTGAAAACACACATACTTATGCATTTGCATGAATATTTTTTATTTTTGGAAATAATGCCGAAAATCGTTAAGTAGCAACAGGTATTTTGTAACTACAATAATAAAAGCTTAATCTTTCGTATCAAAATTGGCAAAACGGACCACTTATGGAGTCACTCCGATGTTAGTCCGTCTGTCACAGTCTGAAACTAATCAACATGAGAATTTGAAATTTAGTACAGAGATAGAGTACTAGAGTGTGCTGGACTAATTATAGATTAATTTCAGGGGCTAACCTGGAAAGTGGGGGAAAAATTTCCTCGAGAGAATCAAGTAGGATGTAATTTGCTCAGGCGCGAATTCAATCTACTTAATAAATCTCTAACCCTGACTAACTGACTGACAATGCACAGCCTAAACCGTTGGATGAAATAAAATGAAATTTTGTACAGGAGTTCAGCAAGTACCTAACATAAGTGAGCACTAAGAAAGGATTTACGAAAATTCGTCCACTAAGTGGGTTAAATAAGGAATGAAAATTTGTATGGAAATTCGTCATTTTTGAAGTTAGAGATACTGTATAAATATGTTACTATGGCTATAAAAATAAATATACATATAATAAAACTGTCGAGACCATTTCTGTACATGGAATATTTTTTGAAAATTGTATTGGTACTGTAAATAGTTATCGATGTAGATATCAAAACAGCGATTTTTAAAATTTTTGTCTGTCTGTCTGTTCACACATCACGTAAAAACTATTTAACGTATTTTGGTGCAATTTGGTGTGGAGATAACTTATTACTTGGATCAACATCTAGGATACTTTTTATTCCGGGAAAGTGTTTCCTTCCCTTGGGAAAATACAAAGACCATATTGAGCATGTGCATGCATTACGCAAAAATTATTGTTCTTAAATTCAAGTTCTATATAATTATTACACTTATATACTTCTCATTGAGTTTATAACAGTGCGTCGCGCGAACGACGTCGCTGGTACAGCTAGTATTTAATAAATCTTTAACACTGACTGACATCCTGAAATGTTGCCGATGGTAAATCCGTCGGGTGGGTATACGGCTAGTAATATATATATATAACTGTATTCCTTTTGTTCAATTTTTATTAAGAATATTTTATAAAAATGGCCGCTCCCGATCCTTTTAAACTGATTGACATTTTTTATTAATTAGTGAGCGCAACTAATTGAACCTATATCGTAAATACCATTGTTTACGGTAGTATGGAACACACTTACACAGGTTCAACTTGCACTTGACGACTTTTTTCCTTATAACTATGAAAAAATAGATAGTTGATTCTTTTTTGGATTCATTAAATTTTGGTTAATTTTCGTTGCTGTTTGGTTTGAGTAGCATAATTGATCAATGTACGCAGACCAATGAACACTATTATGTTATACTACTAGACAAAGCGTAAGATCAGTTTCTTGGCATTTTTCTTGAAGCAGGTAACAAGGGTGAAGCGGGTGAAATTTAATGAAATAATATAATGTCAATTTTTGAGCAAATGCGACTATAATTATTCTAGGACAAAAAATGTCAAAAATAAGACAAAAAAATTTGCAGTTTCTTCTCAAAAAAGTAAAATTTTATTATCAATATTATATTTTTACAATAATTATGTGATACGTAACTACGGATACAATACATTACTCAGGGCCCGCTCTAGGGGCGGGCAACCCGGGCATTTGCCCGGGGCGGCAAAATTTAAGGGCGGGATTTTTGTAAATTTTGGTAAAAAGACGGTGGCTTCTTGTGAGTGACGAATAGATTTGCACGGGGTAGGAAATCCCGGCGAGCAAAAAAAAAAAAAAGGTCGTCAGTATAAAAAAAGATAACAACGCCGGCTTTTTATACCCGACGAAAAATAAAAAGTGACCGATTTTTGTTTCACTGGGGCGGGATTATTCCCTTTTGCCCGGGGCGGCGTAAACGCTAGAGCGGGCCCTGCATTACTATATTACAAAATTCTGTTAAGGTCGGAACTTAGTCGTAACTGGTTGCCTCAATTACATATTTATATTATTAGTCTATATAATATAATATATAATATGTTCACTGGTCACTGGTAAGTTCACTGGTCTGTGTCAAAGTATAAAAGAAAGTGACGTCATAGCCCGTTTCTGATCACATTAATAGCTAAAGGAATTACTTTATTAATTAATTTTAATGAAAATGAACTAGAAATCTTGATCTAAATAACAAAGCTGTAATGTGAATTTTTACTTCTAAATATATCCGAGTATGTCCAACTGACTTTTGATCTATTTCCAAACAGACTTTTGACACTTTTGTAACAAAAATGAAGAATTTGTGGGCTAATAACAATTAAATGTTCAAAGTATTTGTAAAACTTTTTCTGTAACATCCTGTATAAAAATGAAGAAAAACGGAGTGACAATCACAGTTAACTTATATATTTAACCTTCGCATAGTTTTTAAGTTTTGAGAAATTTTACAAAATATTAAAATTTATACCAGCAATACAAAAGTTTCCGTCATCAAGATTACGAGAATTTTATTCTACACACTCTAAAAATTTTATCTCACGATAGGAAAATAAATAATTTTTGCTAGAAAAATTTTTGTATTGAATTGTATGTAACTACTAAGTAAATTTTAGAAATCGCTATATGTTTGGTTAATATTTTTTTTTTTTTTTTTTTTTTTTTATAAAGTACATTAATAATTCTTGATGTTTTTTAAGGGGAAATATCTGGTTGTAAAATAAAAAGAAAACAATTTTTTAATTCCTTTATTAGTAAAGGAGTAAAATCTTTTATTTCATTTTTCACAAAAATCTATTATTCACAGACGAGAGGAGAGAAGCAGAAAAATTTAGAAGATTCGGTATATTAGTTTGGAAATGTCTTACTCAGCGATTACTACTTGATAAAAATATTCTTCTAAACGAATAGTTTTCATTTATTAATTTTTTAATACATATTTGAAAAAAAGTTTGTTTAAAAGTAATCTAATATAATTATTTTCCATATTTTCCCTTTCAGGTACTAATTTTCGTAAAAAGCAAGATTTAAATCTGTAATTTGCCTGGGTTAAGTATATGTACTTTTCACTTAAGGAGTCTTTTACAAGTACTGTTCTAAAAAAAAGACAGTTTTTTAGAACTATTTTTGGAGAAACTATGTACTGTAATTAAAAAAACGCCGTGAGCAGCGGCGCCCCATCACGGAAGTCGGATTTTTCCCTTCATCTTCGGTATTGAATGTCTACAAGCGAAATGTAATTGAAAGTCTTCAAGCGATTTGTCATTCTGGTAGTTTCAAAACTGATGATGAGTGTCCAGCTGATCGGGGCTTTAAAAAAAGGTTTTAAGTTCTTAAGGGCTGAACCTCAGTAAATTTCAATTTTGTGCCGATAGCAGTTAGCACGAAAAAAGCTAATACAATTCCTACGAGGGCATTCCTACCCATGCTTATCCGCCAATTGCCTTTGTGTTTTATTTGCCTGCTTGTACGTATATTAGAATAAAAATAATGCATTTAAAACACATTTAACAATACCATTGAATTGCGATGTAAAAATGGGCGAAGTGAGGGGAAAAGTAATGTGGAGTCCCTAAAAGGCACTAACTTGATACTAACTCAATACATGTACAAAATTTCAGTCCTCTAGGTTTCCTTAGAGAGTCTCTAGACCTCTTAGAAAAAAGGCAAAAAAATCAAGGAAATATTGGCGTAAAAATCGTGAGGGTAAGGGTTAAAAGTTGAAACCTCCAAAAAGCAGTGGCTGACTATTAAATTAACCTATACACAAAATTTCAGCCCTCTAGGTTTATTTGGGGAGATTTTAACCTGAACGAAACTGTTAAAAAACAAGAAAAATCATGTTCTTTTTGGTATAAAAATGGTAAGGGTTAAAAGATGAAACCCCAAAAAGGCACCCCCTTGATACTAATTCAATCCGAAATACAAAATGTCAGTCCTCTAGGTTTACTTGGGTGACCTATGCGAGTGGTACAAACTTCGAAAACGTCGAAAAAACATGAAATTGTAGCTTAGAAATCGTTGGGGTGGGAGTAAAATATTAAAATCTCCAAAAAGTAGACCCTAGGTACGAACTTTATCAGCACAACAAATTTCAACCCTCAACGTTAATTCTGGGGGGCTGTGGACGTGTTAGATCCAGCCAAAATAATTTTTCCCCCTCTACGCCCTCGTAATCATCCGGGGAAGCTGAATGTCTGTCTGTATAAGTCTAAGTTTTTCAGTTGAAAAAGTCGACTAAAAAGTTTTGTACATTAAAATACATATAAGTAATTAACTGCATATTGTATTTTCCCTCCTTTTGTAAACTGTTGAAACTTGAAAGTCACATTTCAGTTTTGTAAATTAAACCGGTGCCAACGATTTCTCGATTTCCAAAAAATATTTGAAAAATCTTAGTTTATAAGAAAGGCAATACTAAAAACTATAAGACTATCTAAAATCAGGTCATCAGACCGTGCATTTTGTTGACACCATTTTGAAAAAAAAAAATACGAAAAATTGCTTTTTTGCTTTTGGGCGTTCTAAAAAATCGAATTTTTTATTTTAAGGGCTGTTTCTAGATAGTCTTACAAAAAACGCCATTAGTTACCATCAGGACTTATAGATTTTTTTTAATCTTTGGTACCGTTTTTTTTTTTTGGGCTGGTGAATTAAAAAAATGGTTTTTTAAAGCAAGCTTTTGTTTAAAAATGAACTAAAATATATAAAATAACTTTTGAGTGAAGTTTGAAGCAATGTACAATATAATTTATAAAATCTTAAGGCGTTATTAATAATTAATTATTTTCATTTCAGATGTGAGTAGCTACTTTACTCCTTAATAAGTAACAAACGTAGTTAAACGCCTCAAGCTTTTATAATTTATGTAACACATTGCTTCAAACTTCACTCAATAGTTATTTTATACATTTTAGTTCATTTTTAAATAAAAAATTGCTTTAAAAAACTATTTTTTTACTTAAAATTATTTTATACTCTTTAGTTTGATCACAATTAATTTTAAAAAATAATCGAAGAAGTAATTTTTTACCTATGTATGTTTTATTAATCGGCTATTTTATCCTAATCAAACATGACTATGGAAACTAAAAACTGCAATGTAAAATAAATGGATAATATTTGACAGTTCGAAATGTCAAAAAGTTGCACAAGACTAAAAATCAACAATTCTAGTTTTGAGAGCGTTTAGGACAAAACTAATTGTATATTATTGCCTTGTCATCAAGGTTATACATATACACAAAATTTGAAACCTCTAGCTCAATTAGAAGTTGTCTAAATTTTGATAGTAAGATTCGATGTAAACAAACTTCTAACATAGCAAGTTAAATAAAAGCTTTTAAAAAGAAAAAACCAATTCGAGATACATTTAACTGTATGTTGTAGTTTCATGAACAAAAATTTTTTTTATTACAATAAATAGTTTCCTCAAAAAAAAAAAAAAATTACCAAAAAGTGTATTTTTCAGCATATCACTTATAAAATAACGTTAAGTTAAAAAGACATCTTTATTTTTTGGTTTAAAACTAATGTTGCTCCTTAAGTGAACATCATATACACACGTTATACATATACACAATTTTATTCTTTCCGTTTCTAGAAAGGAATTTTTTTTAAAATTTATTTAAATTACTTTTTAAAAACATCCTTATTAATTCGGACTTGAACGTAGGTACACAATATAAACATATGAGGGACATTAAGTGCAATTACTTAAAGAAACAATGTAATTTAAAGCAAATTATGGCAATTAATAAGGTCAAGTGGACGCATATTGTAGGCTCTTCTCAAAAGCTAACAATAAATGTACACGGTTTGTTTTAGTGATGTGCCCTAATGAGTACTATTGTCTAGTTTGCTTGAAACAGTAGGTGTTTAACAATAATTTATTGAACAATGGAAGTGTTACATATTTTCATCTTATTCAGCTGTGCTATTTTTATTTTACCAAAGGTATGTTCAGATATGCTTTAATTACTACCATGTTAAGGGAATTATAGAGAAAATAAACATTTTTCAGTTGGCACCAAATTTAAATTAATAATTCGTTTCTGAAATTTTTTTTATTAATTATCAAATATTTCAACAATTTGAATTCATACCTATGTAAATAATAATATAATACCTATTTTGAAATTTTTCTTTTTCATAATATACCAACGGCACTAAACTACAGGAATTATTCCTTTACTAATATACTTTGAATAAATAAAAATACATAATTATATTTCATTCTCCTTTTAACTAACAATTTTGAAATATTTAATATATAGAATGATAACTTTAATTTGCAAATTCTGTGTATAATGTAAATAATACATAGGTTTACAATACATTTTAATGTAAAATATTTAGTAGTCAAATAAAAAAAACTGAATATTTTTTCCTATTTATTATTTCGTAACAAATATTGTATTACATACGCTATTATGAGTTATATCGAGCCATTACCGCCGACTTATCGTAAGCGACAAATATCAAATTTTACAGGAGGTTTTTTTAAATATTTTTACACAGAAATGTGCTATCAAATTGAAATTTATAATTGCCTATAACTCTGTAATTAATGGATTTGTCACACTGTATGCTAAATGATAAAATAAAAAATATATTTCTTTCTTTGTTAAAAGGACAACAAAGTATAATTTTTCTTTCTCGCACCTGGATCAGAGTAAAATAATAATTATTGTAAATCAAAAATTATAATAAACCAATATTTTACTTCGCAAATTTACCAGTTTTATTTAGAAACTGTGACAATATTGTTTCGAACCGCAGCTCATTTTCAAACAGAATTAAGTATTTGAAATATTCAAACCGAAAATTCTGTTTGAAAATGAACTGACGGTTCGAAACAATATTGGCACAGTTTCAAAATAAAAATGGTATTTTTTCGAAGCAAAATATTTGTTTATTATTTATAATTTAGTTATATTTGATTGTTTTAATGAAACATACTAATAAAAAAATTTAATATGATTCATAAATAAATTAGTAGAGCTCCAGAAAAATGTCAATTTGGTTTTTTAGACGTTTATCTTAAAATAATTTCCATAGTTATCAATTCTTTGGCATTGTTCTTTGTTAACTAATAGAAATTTCGTGTCTTCTTATAATATATAATATTTACCTATAGCTTTTAATTGTTATATATACCTACCAAAAGTACTTGTAGATTTATGACATAATTTTTATCGCTTCTAGGAAACAGCAGCCTACAAATACTATCGAAACATTGAATGGAATTTCGTCACACTAAATGCCTCCGAATCGCTGGTAAATCATGTAAAATCAGCGGCGGAGGAAATTGCAAACATGATAGAAATCGTAAAAAGTGAACGTCCAATTCCCGACGCATTTGGTGCTACATTGATCAACAGTTTAAAGGAATGTACAAACTACGCCAAATTGAGTTCAGGTCGACGTGGCGTTAATGTAACCTGGGCTGTAGTGGACACACTGGATTTTGTCGATGAAACGCTAACAACATTTTCCGATTATGCGAAAAATGTCACCGAGTGCGCCAAAAAGAATAAAGTTAAAGAAATTTCAAATGAAGTGTTTGGAACACCGTATGGTAATTGTACCTTTGAAGCGTTCCGTGGCACTAAGGAGGAAATTGACTCACTGTTGAAACTGAGTAAAGAATTCGAGGATCATGTCCAAAATAGTGTGGTTCGGGCACGTGTTTGTTTGAATAAATTGAAAAACAAGAATACACTGGAGGAAAAGGATTTTGCCGAAAAAGAGACCGTGTCGTGTTTAAATGAAATTTCAATCAAACTGCCAATCAAATGTGATGAATTTGCTAATGAAATTTTAAAACAGGGACCAAAAGTCATATTGTTTGTGCAAGATATCAAAGATAATTTAGTTAATTGTTTAAATGAGAAGAAAGTTGAGATTCGAGATCGAATTTTAAAGGAAAAGAATTTTGATATTGAGACGTGTAAGAAGTAATATTTTGTAAATAAATATTTTTTATGATTATGCAATTTTCTTTTTTTTAACACTATGCTTAGTACAGTTTTATACATAACCAAACGAAAACGCCAATTTGACCAGTGTCTGGAACGCAAGCAAGCTGTTTGCGTTAATTTTGCTAAATTAACTTTCGAACAAGCTGAATTTCAAATTTCAAATCCACCGAGTGAATAGTGGCCGAGTTTCGATGTTTATAAAATGTTTTGTTTTTTTTCATTTAATTGTTTTTGTATACCTGAATTTATGTAGAATATTTTGAATACTTTGAAATTTCATTTTGTTTGTTTGTTCGTTTTCATAAAGAAAAAGTTCTCAACAAAAGGTTAGATCTTTTGGTAAGTTAGCTACATGTAACTTCTTAATATAAAAGTGAGATGATTTGATAGCAAAAATCAAAATTTTACCATCAAATTACAAAAATTCTACCAGACTTGATGATTCTTCTTAACGTAGGGAGGCAGAGTCCGGTTAGCCCATGCACTGATTCTCAGTGGAATATTGTGCAATAATCCCATTTATTCATCAGTTATACGTAAAAAGCCCGCTTCTTTGATGAACTTAGCTAAGATTTTCACAGGTTTCCGATGAATTGACTCAAGCTCTAGACCCAATCAAAGTGTTGAGTACCTAATACGAGTCAATGACTCTCATTCAAATAGAATATGATGGGATGTTATTACCTCCATTCCATATATTCTGCATATTAGTTCTTCCTTATAGATTCCCATTCGAAATAGATACTTTCTCAAATGATAGCATCCAGTAAGAAAATCACTATAGCTTTCATCTTCATTCCATCCATTTGTAGGATTTCATGGAGGATCTTTTAATCATAAGTCTTTGTTCTGAAATATTCATCCATACTGTTTCATACTGTTGTACATCCAATTGTTTCTTTTAGCATGGCGCCAGTAATTGCCCCTTTCGCAGTTCTCATCGTTATTCCGCAATAGGATTCTGGACTGTAGTTCTTCTTTAAAGCACCTTGCTTTGCAAGTTTATCAAGGAATTCTGTACAAAATCAGTTAGATATAGTGCTTCGCTCCCTTCACCAAATGACTCTCAAGTTTCTAAAGTGACCCTATTATTGTATCTAATTTTCATGCCTTAATGGTGTTTTGGTTTAGCAACGGATTTTTTTATGAATTAATAAAAGAACAGCAATTAACATTTTTACCGCCCATTTTTTACCATCTATTTATTGATATTTCAAGAATCTGCAAAAAAACTTCATACAAAAATTGAAAACTAATGGACTTATAGAGATTTAATAAAAAAGAACTTTAATAAAAATTACTTTAGATCAACTAGTTTCCGAGAAAAACGTACTTTTGTAAATGGAAATTCGCTATGTTATGCAGGATGCTGCAACAGGGGTATTTCTTGTATACGTGAACTGTGGAAGCAATTTTAAAGCAATGCATTTTCTCGACATAATGATCTCGGTTGTGTTAGAGATTATTTTACAAAAAACATATGCTCTGGTTGTTACCAAAAAAATTTTTTAACAAATTACTATGTAAAGGGAAGAAAAAGTTTTTTGGTAAGTACCTACATTGTTTTTAGTCACATTATAAATTGAATGTCGGTTGTCCAGTCTCAATTTTTTACAATTTTTATATTTTTATTACAAGTTCTTTTCTTATTTTTGACTTGTTCTTTGAATTTATAATTATTAAAAATAACTTTTCCTTACTTAAATTAAATTATTTTACATTCCTCTTGTCACTACAACATAATTTCAATTGAAAATGTTTTCTCTCTGCTTTTATAAATGATTTTATCATATATTCCAACAAACCAAAACTGAAAAATGTCAAAAAATTTTTGTAAATATTATTGTTACTACAATATTAGACATATAAATATTATTACATTGTAAATATTTTTGTAGCCACTGAAGAAGGTATCAAATATACCGAAAGATTTCTGGACAAATAAAGAAACATTTTATTCTATGGAAGATAGTCTGGAGTATTATTTCCAATCCTACATCTCCTTGGATAAATGAATAATTCAAATTATTTGGGAACTTAGGTTTAAAATTGTTAAAATAATTACATATATCCCAAAAAACCATATTATATATATATATATATATATATATATATATATATATATATATATATATATATTATATATATATATATATATATATATATATATAATATATAATATATATATATATATATATATATATATATATATATATATATATATATATATATATAAATTTGAGTGAATATTATTTTCGGTTCCAAGGGACCTCAAAACAAATTTCTGCCATGGTCTCGGGTTCAAGTCGCGTCATGACAGTGGCTGTAATAGCTGAATTCCATTCTGGAAATTCGCTAAAATTGAATCAGTTTCAATAAACCTACAGTTATCATGTGTCTATCTCTTACACTATATGCATTGTATCCAGTATGCACCAGGATTAGAATTTCTGAATCGTTTCAAGCAGTATATACAAGCACAACTCTCATCGTCATTTTCATTATCCGATTCACATGAACCGTCATCTTTTGGTTTTGTAATTTTTACTTTTTTGTGTTTTTATCTTTTCAGAACAAAACAATTTTTTAGTTCCGTTTTTTTCTTTTTATCGTTTCTTCCTGCTTTTACCAGTTCATTTTCTTGAATCTGCTTTCTTAAATGGTCACACATCTTTTGGCATTGAAAAAACCTAATACCAGAAGTTTCAGCGATGGGTTACCCAGAAGGCTACAACTGGAAACCGATTGGTTAGTATGCAAAAGAAGTCGAAAGTGCTGCGGAAGTAGACGGAGCACATTCCAAGATAATTCATTATGAATTGTAAAGATCTAATAGTATAATTACTATTCACACTAACATAGTGGTGTAAAAGTTTACTCATTTTAACAAAAATCACAAATTCTGCTCTACGTTGTTTGTTACTGATAGTACTGGTTGCAAACTGACGTACTTGTAAATGGCAGTCTCAGTAACTTATTTGGCCTGACAAGTGCCTGCTACAAAACGTTTTTAAGGGGTGAAACATCCCCTCAAAGTTGGAACTCAAAAATTTAAAAATCGATGAAATTTTGTTTATACGTACCTTAAAAAGTTCTAGTAACAAATATAACATTATTTTTTGCATCTACAATTTTTTAGGGGTTGAAACCACCCCTTCATATGTGTGCATAAAAATTTAAAAATGGATGATATTTCGTTTATAGATACTATACAAAGCTCTAATAATAAATATAATATTATTTTTTGCATCCACAAATCTTTAGGGCTTGAAACCACCCCTTCATGTATGTAGGTACTTAAAAATTTATAAATTTATCGTATTTTGTTTAGATATACTATACAGAGCTCTAGTAATAAATATAACATTATTTTTTGCATCCACAAATTTTCAAGGGTTGAAACCACCCCTTCAAGTGCATACCTGAAAAATAAAAAATTGTCGATATTTTGTTTTTACACATTATACGAAATTCTAATAATAAATACAACATTTTTTTACGTCCACACATTTTTAAGGGGTGAAACCACCCTTTCAAGTGTGTGCTTAGAAAATTTAAAATTGACAAAATTTTATTTATATATACTATAAAGAATTTTATTAATAAATATAATATTATTTTTTATACCTACACATTTTTAAGGGGGTGAAAACACCCCTTCAGCTGTCGAAAGTTTAAAAATTCCGAGATTTTATTCACATAATATCATCGCATAAAAATGGATTAATAATTTTTTTTTTTTGCTTCCATACATTTATAGTGGTTAAATATCCTTTCCAAAGTGGAAATTAGAAGCAAAAATTGACGAAATTTTGTTCATATGTACTACACTGTAGTCTAATACACTATTTAAAAGCTATCTGTATTGCTAATTTTATACATTATATTTATTGTAAATTTTATAAAATTGTATATTAAATATAAAATTGTATTATACATTTTATATTTATTATTATATTTATTGTAAAATTGTTGTGTTTGTTCTATATGTAAACAAAATTTTGTCAGTCTTGGAATTTTTAGCTTACAATTTCGAGGGGGTGTTTCACCTCCTAAAACTGTGTGAAAGAATAAATTATAATATATTTATCATTAGGTCTCTATGTAATATTTGTACGCACTTTAGGTACGCACTTGAAGGGGTGGTTTGAAAATTTGTGGATGCAAAAAATAATGTTATATTTTTTACTAGAGTTCTGTATGGTATATGTAAACAAAATATCATAAATTTATAAATTTTTAAGTACACATTTGAAGGGGTGGTTTCAACCCTTAAAAATTTGTAGATGCAAAAAATAATGTTATATTTATCATTAGAGCTCTGTATGGTATATATAAACAAAATATCACCAATTTTTAAATTTTTAAGAACACAGTTGAGGGGTAGTTTCAACCCTTAAAAATGTGTAAATGCAAAAGATAATGTTATATTTGTTACTAGAACTTTTTAAGGTTCGTATAAACAAAATTTCATCGATTTTTAAATTTTTGAGTTCCAACTTTGAGGGGATGTTTCACCCCTTAAAAACGTTTTTTTGCGGCAACTGATATTTTTTATATTATTAGTTAGCCATCCTCTATATATTGACAAAGTTTCAGATTTTTTTGAATTTTCGGCTTCTTGCCCTTTCCTTGTTAGATTTACTTTACAAATCGGTATTTCGACATTCGTACAAAATTAGTTCTCAATAGTGCTTATCTTCATTCACTGAAAGATCTGAAATTCTTTACAAAATCACTTCGCCACAAGTCCCGTTCGCCAAGTGACTTTCAAGTCTTTTGAGTATATTTTATTAAAAATTTATATGTTGAACTTAGAAGAAAGTAATACTGAATAACACATTAACCAAACAATATGTAAAATTTTGGTATAGATACATGGATGACTTAATTATAGGCTTCGGTGGACCGATCCGCCAACTAGAAAAACTTATAGAGTCAATATATTCATTAAGGGAGACCACTAGTGTGACCGTCTGAAAAAGCCATTTTTGTATAAAATTAAATTTCTAATTAGTAGCTCATAACTACGAATGCATTTTTGCAGTCCCTGATAGACAATAGCTTTTAAAAGATATTTCTGGTCCTATGATGTACAAGGTGATACAGAAAAAACGAAAGAAAAAACGTAAATTTACTTTTTGGGGCAGTTAGCTGTGATTTTGTATTTTGAAATAACTTTGACTTCTAAACAACTTTTTTAATAATAATAACAATAATAATAATAATAATAATAATAATAATAATAATAATAATAATAATAAACCCCCAGGGGCTTGTTGTAACACCCGGTTGCTTCGGTAGTCGGTTGCTACGACAATTCGGGAAGTAGCGCTCCCGGGTCCCCGAGCTAAGGCCAGGTACTTTCTGGTACCTGGTGCGTGGAGTCAACCAGCGCTAAATGGTGGTCTCTGTTAACGGGCTAACTACCCCTAACAGGTTTTCTACTAGTTCCAGACGGTAAAAGAACTAGGAAGGCTGGTCGTGCTGCGGGTCTCTCGGGTGGGCCCGCTAATAAAGGCGGAACCAGTCAAAATTCATCTTCTCGTCTCGTGCGCCTGGAGTGGACGGACAGCTTGAGGAGAGATTTGCTCACGTGCCGCACACAAAGTGAGCCAAATAAGAGAGGGTACATGGCAAGGATGCACGCCATATGGTGCCAGATGCATCCCGAACACTCTAATTTAACGCCACAAAATCTGCGTGACCATGTAGCCCGAATTATAAAATTAAACATACCTACCGGACATGACGATAATCGAGAAGCTCGCGAAGAAGCTAGGGTTGCTGAAACTGCAGTGGTGGAAGTTGAACAGGATTCTGCGGTCAACGGTGAGAGCTCGACCAATAACATCATAGAGCGGGATCAACCGGTAACTTTCGGTGGCAGCGTAGTTACTGAGGCACAGACGGACTTGTTAAATCAAGCCAACACAAATACTGTGCTAGAGTCTAACACCAGAACAAGTTCAACTCCCACACAGAATGATGCCGATCTAAATAAATCCCTTTCTGTCTCAGACAATTTAAGAAAACAATTTCGCGATCTTCTCGATACCGATTTAAACTTTGACAAACGACCACGTCCCAAATACAGACGGACGTATGTAAAGGGCGAACAACTGACCCTACTAAACGAAATTTTGGACGATCATTTATCCCTATCCAGTGATCTCACCGACGTCGACAACGCAGTATATGCAGCGATGCGTGTCCTGACCCCATGTTCTAAGCAGGAAAAGACTGCAGAGGAGAAGGCACGTATTCGTCTTAAACAAATTGACACCAAGGTGAGGGCACTACGACAGCTGGTATCGCGTATCCAATGTGTGATAGAATATATTCAGACCAACAGGCGTTTTACGCGAAAGGTACGGGCTTTTGCCAGAGAACTAAGGTACCGCTATCACACGATAAATTTGGGCAATCTGTTGACCATCAAACAGACACATTTGGATAAGATACGCGCATTGGCCCTGGCCAAGAAGAAAGTAGCCCGGCGTGAACGGTGTATTCGGGAAAATAAGATCTTTAACTCGAACCCTTCACGCCTGTTCGCATCTAAAAACCCTGTTGTGGAGCAACCACCGACGGTCGACGCAATAGAAGATTATTGGCGGGGGATATATGAGACGACTAAAGAGACTGACTTGGACTGTATTCCCATCAGCCAGTTTAGATGGTACTGCAAACAACAGCTTGGCAAAGTGCCATCTCATACCATTATAACATCTGTTGATAAAGAGGAAGTCGAACTTGCTTTCAAAGGCAAGAAGAACTATTCGGCTCCGGGCATTGATGGAATAACGAATTTTTGGTGGAAGAAGCTCACTAGTACCCACCACCACCTTGCCCGTATATTTTCAAATTGGTTATTTAACTGTGAGCCAATACCATCGTGGCTCGCTGAGGGAAGAACGGTCCTAATACCGAAAAAAGGAGACCTATCACAACCACAGAACTACAGACCGATAACGTGCCTGAACACTGTGTATAAAGCGTTCACTTCCATTCTATACGAACGCATCTTGAAGGCGATTGAACCAGTGTGGAGTTCGATCTATGAACAACGAGGTTCAAAAAGAGGAATGTCGGGTTGCAAAGACAACTTGCTGGTCGACAGATGTATCTGTCAGGACGCTAGACAGCACAAACGCAACCTGAGCATGGCCTGGGTGGACTATCGAAAAGCATTTGACACAACGTCGCATGAGCTCATTATCTATTTGCTCCATTGTCTGCGAGTCCACCCCGACATTATTAAATGTATTGAACACCTGTTGCCGCTCTGGAAAACAAGGTTCACAATAACATTCGGTGAACACGTTGTGTCAACGGAGTTGGTGACATACAAACGAGGCGTATACCAAGGAGACAGCCTCAGCCCACTTTTGTTTTGCATCTCGTTGTTGCCCCTGTCAATCAGCCTGAGAAAGGAACCCGGGTACTTGTGTGGCCCGGTAGGAAATCGCGAGCATAAAGTCACACATTTATTTTATATGGATGACTTAAAACTGTATGCCTCGTCGGAGAGTGATCTCAACTGCGCTCTAAAATTAACACACAAATACACGCACGCGATCGGTATGGAGTTCGGACTGGACAAATGCGCGGTGGTGCACTGTAAGCATGGTGTAGTTCCGAATTTTGATTCACACGCCCAATTAGTGGATGGAAGCATCATAGAACATCTTGATGAAGGAGCGACCTATAAGTACCTTGGTGTTGGCGAAAGTCACATCCAGGACGTGAAGAACATGAAGGCCGCCTTAAGTAGTAGATATAAGCGCCTTCTCCGACAAATTTGGAGTTCCGAATTGTCGGCGAAGAATAAAACCAGCGCTACAAATATGTTAGCCATACCCATCCTTTTATATACTTTTGGCTCAATTAAGTGGAATGTGAATGAATTGGAGGAACTAGACCGAGACACGCGAAAAATAATGAACATCAATCGTAGTTTGCACCCACGCGCATCGACACAACGACTTTACCTCCCACGAGACCTAGGGGGTAGGGGGCTCCTGTCAGTCGAACGTTTACATGACCGTATAGTCTTAGGTACAGCTTGTCGTGTACTTAACAGTTCAGACCCGCTATTGCAACTCGTCAGGGATCACGAGCTTGCTGGCGTAGGCGCATTTTTATTCACAGCAGCGCAACGTGCCGCCGATATCTTGGGCTTAGCCTTCGATCCGCGTAATCGCGACGGTGATGATAACATTCTTTCACTATCACAGTCGCGCCAAAAGTCGGCAATCAAGAGAGCCGAGCAACAACATCTGCTCAATCAGCATCGCGACAAAGTTCACCAGGGTATGTTCTACCGTCATCTTGACAACCTTGGCCTTTCGAGCGAACTCACTTGGGCTTTCTTGAGAGCTAATGGACTTAAATCGGAAACGGAGGGCTTTATCATGGCAGCTCAAGATGGAGTGTGGAACACCTTAACACACCAAAAATATGTGATGGGTAATAAAGGGGTTTCGAATACCTCGTGTCGGGCATGCAAAGCATACCCGGAAACCTTAATGCACCTGACTTCAGGTTGTTCTTATTATGCTAAATCCACCTATATCCATCGCCATAATGCAGCGTTGCGTGTGCTCTACTTTTATCTTCGTCATCATTACGAAGTTGACAAAACACCAGTCTTGCCCTACGATCCTGCGGAAGTAGAATCCTTTGTTGCCAACCAAAAGTGCAAGATCTTTTGGAATATGCCGGTTGCAACTACCAGGCAATTGACCGCTAATAAGCCTGATGTTGTGCTCCAAGATTTAACATCTCAGACTATGTATGTTATCGAGTTCTCTGCTCCGGCGGAAACTAACATAGTCGAAAAGGAGGAGCAAAAAAGGATTAAATATCAAGATCTAATACACGAGCTGCGACAACTGTACCCGGGCTATACGGTCCGCTTGGTCGTACTTATAATCGGATGTCTGGGGGGTATGCATAACTCCTTTGTGCGCAATCTTAACATCATTCCGGCTTGTAGATCTCACGCCAACATGTTAGCGGCGTCAATGCAAAAAGCAGTTATCATCGGGACGCTCCGCACGCTTCGGTCGCACGAGACGACTTTTTCCGGGAGTTCATGAACACCTTTGAACCCCATGCCCCGTTTAGAGCGGGTCCTCGAACATCCATTGGACCTGCCCTCGAATCTCCCACTGTTATGGTTTCGCAGCGAGGTTCGGGGATTTATTAGGTAGGGAAGACCAGGAAGGGGATGCTGTATGACGGACATTACGTACCTGACCTAGAAGTACCTGACCTGGTACGCTGCACGGACACTTTTTCCTCCGCCTGGGGGTTTTTGAAGTGCAGTCGCGATATTTACGTATAATAATAATAATAATAATAATAATAAACGCCCTGTGGGTGGGGGCTTCACTTTGCAGAATTTGCCCACAGTAAGTCCTGCTTGTCGTAAAAGGCGACTAAAAGGACAACCCATTAGGATGGAGAAGTTAAGAAAAGAAAAGCCTCGGAAAAATGCCGCTGCCGGTGGAGCGACCGGGCGCATCAGGGTCACCACTGAATGTGACAGCTTAGATCGCGGTGACGACAGGCTGGGTTCTAGGCAGCCACCTGTCAGCTGTAACAACACCTTCAGCCAAAATGCTACTGCCCTACTTACGGAGCCCCCAACACCTTTGGCTCAGCCGACTTTAAGTGTTTCCTCGGAGCATCCTTTGGGGACCACTAAAGCTGGTAAGAAGCGTGTGCGTATGCAATGGACAGATGAACTGAATGAATTCATCGTACGCACATACTTCAAAGTTACTAGACTTGAAACGGACAAAACTGGTTACCGTACAAAATTATATCAAGAGTTCGCGCACAGCTACCCTCACCTAAGTCGCGTTACTGAACAGAGACTGGCAGACCAAAAACGTGTCATTTTTACCAATAACCTCATCCCTTCCTCCCTCATAAACACCATTAAAACACAAGTCGCACATCAATTTGCTCAAAATGAAGAAAGTCAGGACGACGGCCCACCAGAAATGGAGAGCCCCACACAAAGCGACACTCAACAACTTGTCGAGAATGAGCCTGACCACCATGAGACAGCAGTAAATGACACCCTACTGCAAAAGATCGAACTGGAATTTAACACAGCGCTTACTGAATTTGAAGGGACGGACCCCACACATAGGTACTTGTTGCCTAAACAACACACCTCACGTAGATTGGCTGAGATCGTTGAGATATTAAACAATACAATACTGCCTAAACACTTGGATAATAATAATAATAGCTGGGCTAAAATCCAACCTTCACGTCCCCGTTCGTGCCCGGCGGGCAACTGTTAGCTTCGGCTAGCAGGCTGACGAGGCTCTGGTACCGTGTTTCGTCAAGGATGATCGTGTGGAGGGGACGATGTCGTATCCCCCGAGTGAGTGTTATGCCTGCGTCAGCTTGAGTTTCATTAATAGTACCTTGACCGGAATTCAACGTGTCGCCAGTGCTGCATACTCCAGTGGGCGTGATCTTCAGAGTCCGACGATACCGTTCGGATGTGTCGAAAAGGTGATATTGCGTCTGTGATTTATGTAAAAATTGTGATCTGTGTCTGTGATAGTTGTTATGCCACCTTGGGTTCTCATGCCTGCGGTGGTACTTTTTAATTGTTACTGTGATGTTTCCCTGACCTTGTTCTTGTCATTTCGATGAGTAGGAATGCGGCTTCCGACGCACTCGTTCTCATCGGCCACACGTACGAGTCGACGTCTGCCCGAACAGCTTGAGCGAACTCGCCCAGTAAGGAGACGTCGTCGTCCCTCGTACGGATGCGTTCGTGGGCGTTGATATGGCGGCTTCCGCCCCGTCGCAGTGATTCGAACACAGGTCAGATGTTGGCTTTGTGATACTCTGTGGCATTGTCCCGTTCTCTGTAGCCTCGACTCGGACGAACGTGGCCTAGTCATCGTACCGGTCTCCCGTGTAGGTTGACCCCAACATCTGACAGAACGGCACATGTACCCAGTAATCAGCTATCTGACAGAACAGTACATGTTGCTCAGTAATCAGATGTCACTGTCCCTACACGTGTGAGCTCCTAGGTGTTGACGAAGCCATTTCGGAATTGTCGAGACTATGGGGAGCGGAATCGTGTCACAGAGCAAGAAATATTGTCAAACTTGTGATATTGTTGTTTTTGTTTTTTAATAAGGTTGTTTTTTATATGTTTTGTTTTTGACGATGTACCACTGAGGGCGTTTTCCACCCGAGGTGGTACATCACTTGATTTTATTTATCTGTGATATTTTGTTATGCCGCTGTGGGCCTGCGGCCTCCCAGTGACGCAATAAGTTTTATCTGTGATACTTACCGTGATACTGATCTGTGATATTTATTTGTGTATTGTCTAGTCAGGTTCCTCCACCCCGAGGCCCTTTACGCCTCGGGGGGAGTCGCAGCGATGGTCTTCAGGCCTTGGTGACCGGACGCTCTGTCTAGTACGTATCGTACCGTCACCAAGGACTGTCCATTCTTTTTAAGCCCTGGGATGGCAGGGCTCATCGTTGGATTTTATCATGTGTATGTTTGTCCGTTGTCTAATGCATTTATGTGTTCCTGTCTTTATGTGTCGTTTTTATTTTTACTGTTTATGGCGGCGCATGCCCTCCGATGGCGATGCCGCCGGGTGTTGCTGACCGCGCCATCCACTGGCAGCAGTACCCCAATATTAATTAAAAAAAAAAAAAAAAATAATAATAATAATATTAATAATAATAATATTTATTAGAAATGACCAAATAAAGGTATACAAACGTCAAAAATTACAAACATTCACTTATTTCATAAGGTGCCAAACTAATTAAATAATCTTTTAATTTGTTTTTAAATTGAACAAATTTCTCTTCCCTACATATTTCCGTTGGTAATTTATCAAATGCTTTATAGCCTACATACAACGGTGTTTTCTCATAAAAGGCTGTTCTGTGTGAAAAATCATATGCTGACTTAAATCTTGTATTATAGTGGCTACTTGTATTTGCTATTATAAAATATTGTTTCTTATGCATGTAAGTTAATAACTCGTATATATAAACTCCAGGTACAGTCAAAATACCCCATTTCCTGAAAAAATCTTTACACGAAACTCTTGCACCTATTTTAAATATTTTTCTTAGGATCTTTTTTGAATGATCAGCATGCGCTTAGCCTCAGCGCAACCTCCCCACATAGCAATACCGTACTTTAATGCACAAAATACATGAGCATAATAAAACATTAGCAATTCATCTTGATCAAGATATTTTGTCAAGATGGTTATCTGGTAAGAGCATTTGTTCAACTTTTTAGATACCGCATCAACTTGTTCAGAGAACTTTAAATTATTGTCTATAATGGTGCCTAAAAACCTAACACGAGTAACAGATGTCAGCGTTATTTCTTCATTGGTGATTTCCATATGTATGTTTTGTATATTTTTAATTTTAAAGTCTATAAGAGCAGTTTTATTTATGTTCACTATTAGATGATTTTTGTAGCACCACAATTTAAATTTGGTAAGCACTTCGTTGGCTAAATTTTTAACTTCTTCTGTATCTTTAGCTTTAACCAAAACAGTAACATCATCAGCGTACATGATTAAATTAAATTATATTTCCTTCAATTTTTATTAATTTTAGTACTTTATTCATACGCCATATTTAAATTTTTGAGCCCACATGCCCTAGATACAACCAGATATATCCAAATTTCTGTGGGTGCTTATTAACTTATGACCAAGTACTTTTTTTCATCAAGAATACGGTTTTCTAAGAAAGGGTTTAAAACTATTAGGTACCATAGGTGAATTTGCCCAAAAAATGAGATTCAACGACATGTATTCGATTGTGTAGCTTAGTGAAAGACTAGACTATACGTATCGGTTTTTTCTCAATATCTTTAAATCTCGTGAAGTTACAATACGAAATACCAAAAAATAGTCGTCTTATTCAAACTTTTCTTCTTGTAAACTATTATAGATAAAATGATGAAACAAAATTCATATTATTTGCTATGTCCAGTACTTTATTATATATTTTTTCCATTTAAAATGGACATTAAATACTCTTTATAAAGTACGAAAAAAAAAAATTCATTCCATTTTTTCAGCTACTTGTAAATGAGTGACCACATTCTTATTACTACCAAAAAAAAAGCTCGTGAGCAATTCTCTCATCCGCCTGAATTTCATTTTTGTCAAAAGGGTGGAACATATTGAAAAAAATATATACATATACACACACACATATATATATATATATATATATATATATATATATATATATATATATATATATATATATATATATATATATATATATATGTATATATACATATATATATATATATATATATATATATATATATATATATATATATATATATAGATATATGTATATATACATATATTTACATAAATATATATATATATATATATATATATATATATATATATATATATACATAAAGAAGCGAGATAGTACTTACTACAAAGAAAAAATGACCTTGAAGCGGCAAAGTTAGATTTGTTGAACTGTACGTACTTGTTTTTGAATTTTGCTTTTAAAAAATATTTAGAATGGATAAATGAATCATTGAATATTTATTTTTGATTACATGAGAATCTAATGCCTGCTCTACACTCTCGATTGAAGTTCCCAGACGAAGTACTCGCTGAAGTTGGCTGAAGTCCGAATACCGTTACAACACCAGTCACGACGAACCACGAAGTGACATTCTACACTCTCGTACTCGGTTCACTTAGCGGAAAAGTAGAGCAGACATAAGAAATCTTATATGTTTTATGTTCAGAATGTAGACTTATTTGATATAGGAGTTCTTGAAAACAATCAGTTACGAAAAAAGAACTAACTTTTTTCAATGTTTTTAACATATTACTCAATTCTACAATTATTTCGCAAGTAAAACCAATTAACATTTTTATTTGCCCGTTAGGTAAACTAAAACTGTTTACTTGATGAATTAGTGATGTTATTAACTTCATCAGTGAATTTAAAATTGTAGTATTGAGAATTATGTTAAAAACAATGAAAAATGTTAGTTCATGGTTCATAACTGATAATTGTTTAGAACTCCTATGTGGAATGAGTCTACATTTTGAACATTATATATATATATATATATATATATATATATATATATATATATATATATATATATATATATATATATAAGATTCCTTATGCCTACTCTCAATTTTCGCGAAGTGGACCGAGTACAAGAGTGCAGAAGGTCACTTCGTGGTTCTTCGTGGCTGGTGTTTTAAAGATATTTGGACTTCAGCCAACTTTAGCGAGTACTTCGTCTAGAAATTTCAATCGAGAGTGTAGAGCAGGCATTAGATTCTCATTCAATAAAAAATAAACATTCAATGATTCATCTATCCATTCAAAATATTTTTTAAAAGAATATTTCTACAAGTATGTACAGTTCAACCCCTTCAAGGTCATTCTTTTTATAGTAAGTACTCTCTCCCTTTAGGAATGCATTTTTAATGACCTTGAAGCGGCAAAATCAAATTTGTTGAACTGTACATGCACATACACATACTATTAACATCACCGAATATATCTGATTTTACTTTTTTTTCAATATGTTCCACCCTTTTGATAAAAATGAAATTCAGGGGGATGAGAGAAGTGCTTGCGAGCTTTTTTTGGTAGTAATAAGAAAGTGGTTACTCTTGTACAAGTAGCTAAAAAAATCGAATGAAATTTTTTTTTTTCATATTTTGTAAAGGGTATTTAATATCCATTTTAAATGGAAAAAATATATAATAAAGTACTGGACATAGAAAATAATATGAATTTTGTTTCATCGTTTTATCTATAATAGTTTACGAGAAAAAAAAGTTTAAATGCGACCACTATTTTTTGGTATTTCGTATTATAACTCCGCGAAATTTAAAGATATTGAGAAAAAAACTTATACGTATGGTCTAGTCTTTCACTAACAATAAGCTATACAATTGCATACATATCGTTGAATTTCATTTCTGGGGTAAATTCACCTATGGTAATGGTTTTAGACCCTTTGATGTAAAAAGGTGTTCTACATGTAACCAACTTTCAGGCGAATACTGTAAAGTATACTTATACGTCATATTCATGAAATTAACAAGAATCAAATGGTTTCGTTTAGAATTTAATAAATGTGCTGACAAAGTTTAATTATGTAGAATTTCAAAAAAAGGAAAAACAACGTATGGTTTTGTTCAATCAAAATTATGTCTGCAAAAAGAGCATAAGTCATACTTCGAAAATATATACTGTAAAACCGGCTAAACTCGGACACATTGCAATCTACAAAGTAAATAAATTCTACATTAACCTGCAACAATAAGCATTTATTCTTGACGTCATTAGAGAGAGAAAAACATCCTCTAAACGGCTGTACCAATAAAAACTACGGATTTAAATTTTACTATTTCATTTTACAGGATTACTATCCTTCAGTTTCTTACACTATGGCCGCGATTCGCACCAGTTGTAACTCCCACTATCCATAAGTAATATTCCCGCTTTTATTTATGTGGTTTATGCCTCTTTCTGGTGTCACATGGTATGTTGGCTTGATCGAGAGGCATACTATGCATGACCCCTCTCCCTTCCCACAATAAGTTTTGAAGTCTTTGACAGGTTCAAAGACATCAGACGATATAAAACACTGTCCTAATCCCGACGGGAGAGGTTAGTTTGTATGTTGTTACATTATTTAAGTAAATGTCCGGGTGAAGGCCGTTCTAGGGTGGAAACCGGACACTTACTAATTATTTTTATTTTAATTTTTTTTATTTTTACTTATGTTTAAGCAAATTGGTCAGGGATATAACAAATAATATACACTCTTTCTAATGGTAAGACTTTTATTGGTGATATCTACGAAAGAAATATGTATAAACATAATATTAACCGAAAAATTGTCAAAAAGTGTCCGGGTCTAGCCGGTTTTACGGTATAATGGCAACCAATATTCACTCCTTTTTTAATCTTAATTCATAGTGTATTATTAGGGCTACCAATTGTATAACAAGACAATTACCAGTTTTTTGGTCTTCAACTTCATACTAGACACCCAGCCTTTGAAATGATCATTTCTCAAAACGGTATTTGTACACTTACGGCTTTTTTCCACCCAGCTCCTCAATTGTAAGAAGGGAAGATGTACGACGACATTCACAAACAATACACACACAGTTAATTTACAGTGTAGATACATGTAATAGATTCGAATCTCTTTTTCCGAAAAAATTCCGGTAGCAAGGATAATGAAGGGCTCATAATTAGACACCCAGGGCAAACCGAATCATCTATTCAACATACAACACCTCACAAAATACCCACTGTTGTATTATAAAGCTACATTGAGAGCCAGTCTGTTACACTAGCTAAACTATGTTCAGAAACAAGAACTTGACCGCAAGTAAAAAGGATATCAAATTAACCTTCATAAAGTGTATAGAGGATCATAAAGTCATTTACTTCATTTTAAAATAATCTGGAGCAAAATACTACACTTATGCAACTGGTGAAATTAAGATTCTAACTAACAAGGAATGTCACAGGGTTGTTACCCCTTTTCGGTTTTATCTATTCTTTGATATGTTTTAGAACATCTAAAAAATAAAGAACGTGAATTTTTTTAGCAGCATTAAAACGGTTTGAAAGGGTGAAACTACTCTTCAAAAACTGGAGTAAAAATTAAATTTTTCAGATATATCGAAAATGGCAAGAGATAGATTAAAAATTTAAACTGGCGATATTGCTCTTTTTTAAAGAGCTGTCCAATAATATTTAATTTGTTCAAATTACATCAATAGGGGTGGTTGATGTAACTTTTATTTATTTTTATTTATTATTTATTTAAATGAGTTATTCAATACCTACTAATGGCATTAAAGTCAAATTGGTACCGTTTCAGATGCTTCATATCAGAAAAAATTTAAGTTCATAAAATGACTGAAAATCGAGCGTTCTTTGGTTAAAAATTCATGTTCAATATTAAAACAGGAAGAGCCTATTTGTTTTGCCCACAAATGTTCATGATTTAGAGATACAAAAGCTGAATATTTTTAAAGTATTCAAAATTCCAATTTTGTGACTTATTGTAGTCGATTATGACGCGATTTCAATGGAACGGTAATACGTTAAAATAAATCGTATATTCGAATAACTTTTATGGTTGCTTCTAGGTAAACATTTTTTGAAGATAGTGAGAGCATTTCTTGGATTAAATAAAATAATAAAAGAACTATAGATGGAAGTCAAATCTACAATGCTCTTTAAAAACTAAATGACCACTTAGAAAAAGTAAGTATACCTAGAATGAAAATTGAATTGAATTTAAGACAATTGCTGTGACAAAGGAGCCCATCCGAGGTAGGTGCAAACGGTGCGCCGAACTAGACCTCGCATTTCCGAAGGCCCTGTGCCCCTGTGTAATCATACTCTTGTAAATCGTCTAGTAATCTAACTAATATTTGACCTCAACAATTTTATAAATACGTAGGTATATTCAGTTCTGTTTAAAGAAAATTATTTATTTCACAATTTTCCCTTTTTGGGTTTCCTTTATTTTCAACGAATAAAAAAGTTCGTTTAAACATATTTGAATGTTTTTATTTACTTTATTTTACATTGTATGTTGTCACCTCGGGTCTTTATAGGCCCTCAAGTACTAAGCTTAACTCGTGGTGTATAAATAATAAGTACCAAACATTTTTTAAAAATTATAAAAAATTTCGTTTCAGTTATTTATACTTAATTCCTTAATAATTTAAAATCAGAAATAATAATAATTTCAGTAGGCTTTTAGTAGGTAGGTAGGTATATGAATCACTTAATTATTGTTATCTCATTTATTAACGATTTTTTTGTGAAATTTTAATTTTATTTAAATTTTGTAGTTTAATTATTTTTGTTTGTTCTTTACTATACCAATTTGTACAATGTTAAAATTCACAAAATATAATTATTAATTATTATTTTGTTGTACCAGATACATTTCAAATTCCTGTAAATCCTCTGTGCGCCCCCTTCTGTTCGGATCGGTTCTGGTTACGGTAAATGTTCAAATGGAACACCTTAATTTCGGCGGAAACAAATGGTAACAGAGTACCTACTCATACCTCCAACGCACTGCTGAACGGTGTTTACATTCGATTGAGGTGTTCCCGCTTCTGTGGGAACACTCAGGGTTTCAGTTCTTAATTTATAAAATTATAGGTGGCCTAACGTGGCTGGCTAATGTTGTTTTCTTATTTTATCTATATTATTTAGAGGAAAAGAAGAGGATTGGTGTTTCAAGGTTACGATTAACAATATGAAAGCTGATTAACAATGTGACAAATTAACTGATCAGAGAAAAAGGTCTTTTTTTTTTCTTTTTAAAGGAGTAGGATCTTCAAGAAAAATTTAACATTCTCTGATAAACAAACCCCTTTTGATAAGAAAACAGTCTTCCCCCACTTACAATTTTTGAAATTAAGCCCTGAAGAGAATCAATCTTTTAAGGATATCATTTTTATATTTCCCTTTTCCTTAATGGGATATAATTTTTGTCAACGTATTGTAAATTACAATATCAATTACGTAGATAAACTTCAAGATAAGTAAATAAGTAATGCGAAAGTGTGATTTTTAGAAAAGTTAAAAGGTCAGTTCAAAAAAAAAGTGCCAGTAAATATTGAATACATGTTTCTGGTATAAATATGGTACTGAAATTTAAATAATCACCAGTTACCACCTAATTTTATGAATTAAATTCAACTTAATTAATTTAGTTTGCCAGAAAAAGTGAAATGGACGCTTTGAAAACTTTTTTATTATTGATTTTTGTAACCATTGTATCAGCGGTAAGTACTCTATTTTTTTTTTTTATTCGATATAGTAGATACAATATAAATTTTTGATAACTTTTACAGCCATAAATTTAAATAAATTATTGTAAACTGGCACAGGAAACATTTCGTTTCGAAACATTCTAAAAAATAAATGAATGAAAGAATCTAGAATCTTAAAACTAATTGTAGTATTTGTAAATAGTGTCAGCGAGTGCTGAGTAACGAACTGTTATTTTCACTTACATTTCTTAAACCGTTAAACATACGGCGAGACTGCTTAAAAAAAGATACGAATTTTGCAAAAATAAGCCCATATCTCATTATCAATTTTGTTTTAGAACCCGTTCATTGAATATGAAGACATGAAATTTGCACTTCAAGATTCACTACAGCGAAAAGTGAAAGAAACGCAAGACAAAATTGCAAATTTATCGGTACAAGCAAAATTACATTCACTCAATCTTTATCGTCAATTCGAATTAACAATAACAAACGAATTTTTGGATTGTCACCATAACAGTGTATTACATATCACCGGGAAACCAGCCACGGATATTATGGAGGCTATATACAACCAAACAAAAAATGCACTTGAAGTCGGATTATACCTGGGTGAATTATTACCACAAGTTGAAGAATGTGCAAGAACTCGAAAAATTTCAAATGTTCAGGAATCTTTTGAACCTTTGGGAAAGTGTATAGCAGATATGAATGATATTGAAAATTCCACCTATACTTTAGTGAAGTTGGTATCCAAATTTGGAGAAGCGATTCATGATGTTCCAGGAAATGTTGAAAAGTGTTTGAATTCAATAATTAAAAATGGCAAATCATCTCAATGTTTGGATTGGGAAGCAATTTCGTTGAAAATTAAGTGTGATACAGATACACAGGATTGGATGGATCAAGCGAAAATTGTAATGGAAAAAATTTCGAACTTTGCAACTTCATTTCGACCGTGTATTACACGAACACTTCAAAGAATTCGTGATGAGTTAATTGAGAAGAAAGATTTCGATATCGTAAATTGCTGAATATTAATTGTTAAGTCTTAAAAGTATTCTGATAAATCCTTATTTATTTTATAATAAAAATACAATTCATTATTTATTTAATCATTAAACAATTGTAACTTATTTTGGACTATTTTTGAAAGAACCTTATTTGGAACATATCATGTCCAAGGGCTATTAAAGTAGTAGAAGCATTGTGATCACTTTTGAAATACACATTTGTTTAAATATCTTTTGAAAATGTTAACATTCATATGCTAATAACAATGTTTCTGATATAAAATGAGTAACGTTTTAAATCACTTCAATGAGTATAGTTGTGGCATTGTTAATGACATTGTTATTCAAAGTTAATAACAGTGTTACTAACATCCTTACTAATTGATGTTAATTAGAAACAAAACATGCTACTAACACACTTGTCTTTAAACTTTCTTTACTTTTGATACAACTGTTAGTACTTTTAGTTTAAAAATAATTTCGTAGGAAGAACTAGCTTGCTATTGTAGTAGCTCCTGTGATGATTATTAGTGTAAAAAATCAACGTAAAAAGAAAAAAAATTAAGGATTCGTCCGTACCTTCAAAAAAGAGACACACATAATGGACGAATTATATTAAATAATTTAAAAAAAAAAAAATGATAAATGAAACTAGGAGACTTGTCATTTGAGAGTTTTCATTTTTTTAGAATGTCAAGCATTGCATTATTAATAGTCATAAACATTATCATATAATTTATTTTTACAAGAACTAATGAAAAAATAAATTTACAAGAAATGTGCAGAGACAATTTTGTAAATATAGCTACAAAATAATAACAGCTGATATGTATGCAATCGCCTATTACAAATTAACTAACCGAAAAATGCACGTAGAATGTTGTTAATATGTTTTATTCATAATTAACTTGTTTTTAACATTTTGTTATTGACATGCTTTGATCTAGACCGCTTCCAGATCGATAGCAAAAATTGTGCTGCTAACAATGTTATCAACAACTTTTTTAACATGTTAGTGAAAAATATAACAAATGCGGAAAGCAAATGTTATTAATAAAAGTTAATAGCAAAAATGTTATTAAATATTTCAGTAAATTTTGTTTTGTTAATTGCAAATGTTATTAACAAATGTTAATAGCAAATGTTATTAACATTAATTTAACCAATATTAAAAAATTGTTCAAAACATTGCTAAAAAACGTGGTATTAGCAATGTTACGTTCGGTGTACAGCCACCTTGAAGCTAACCGTCCTCAAAACAATTTTTTTTAAATACCCTTAAAAAGGCTCCATGATGCTAGCACACCCTCTAAAAAGATAAACATTGAAAAAATTTTGTCTAATAGGTCACAAATTGGTCATAATTGGTCACTTAGTCCCACTAATTGGTCAGCAATAGAAAATTTTTAAATCAATTTTGAAAAATTTGTAAAAATTTCAAGGTCACAAAAAAATTTTGGCACACCATCTAAAGAAAAAAACAAAAATAATAAGAGCAATCGTTAGGATTTTAAACCCTGATAATTGGTCAGTTAAAATAAAAAATTGGTCAGGTCCCAAGGATTTTAAAAAAATTAAAAAAAACTTTCTCATACTGTGACGCATGCGCGAAATCTCTACTGGTGAATCTAGCTGTCAGTAAATCTAGTCGATACCTTGAATTTTTCAATAGGATAGAGCCACCAGTATTCGACCAGCCTATTAGCCTATATTAGCATTATTTTTGTATACTAAAGCATTTATTAAAAAAAAAAATTGATTTTAAATCAAAATTGCAATTAAAGTATCATTTTTTTCTATGTAAATTATGTATTAGCGAATTTCCAAAACTGGAAATTCAGCTTTTACGCCAGGTGTCATGGTGCGACCTAAGCCCGAGACCATATCAGAAATATGTTTTGAGGTCCCTAGAATACGAAAATGATATTCACTAAAATTTATATATATATATATATATATATATATATATATATATATGTATCCGCGCGATAACTCTCGAACGAAACGTTTAATGCTTATGAAATTTTGTGTGCGAATTCGATTTTCCAAATCGTTGGATGAGTTCGTTAGCCAGACACGTCGGATGCCCAGAAGTAGGTTTTCCGGGCGTTTTTTGTCAACAAAATGAGTTTTTTGCCAGAATTAAGCAATTTTTCAAATTTTTTTTTACACTAAGCCATTGTAAAAGGTAAAACGCATAAAAAATGTTTTTATACCGTTGCTCTAAATTACTTACTTTTCGAGAAAAACTAGGAAATATGTCGTTCTCCATTTCACTCGCACTCGCATTCTTTTTTTTTCTGTCTCATTTTTTGCGAGCTAAATTCGAAAAAAGCCGCTTTATAAGTAGCGTGTCATGATTTTTTTAATCCAATTTAACGATTCGGCTATATTCTATTTCTCTGTCAGTTAAATGTTTTTATAATGTATCTCTGTTCCATTTTTTTTTACAAAAAAAATCCCGACGATATCTGTTATGTGATATGATCAGAATTTAGATTATATTTACACCTTCCTAAAATTAATAAGAGTTTGCTTCAATCGTATAAAAATTACGTTAAATCATATTCAAACAATAATATTTTTACGTAATTTTTTATCCAATTGACAATACAGTTATGATTAGAATTGTATAATCAGAGCATTCTAATATTAAATAATTTTGCACATTCAATTTTTTTTTTTAACAAAGAAAAATTTTTTTAAATTTTGACACATTCTTTTATGAAATTTCGATTAAGAAATATTAAAAAATTTTAAAGTGAATCATTTAAAAAGAGTTAAAAATAAATTAAAAAGGAAACATTTCTCTATTTTAACATATTTGTAAAGAAAATTTTACAGTTTACTTACAGTTTTTTGAAAAAATGTAATAACATTTTTACATACAATAAAGATACATACAATAAAGATCATATTTGAACGGTAGGAAATCCACAAATTTTTTTTTCTTTTCTTTAATTAATTATTAAATTTGGTTTTAGAAGAAAATCTTCGTCTAATTCGCTCCAAGCCGAAAGTATAGCCACTAATAAGGACATTCCACTGTTAAAATAAATGGACAATATATTGAAATTTATTTAATGAAAGCCATTCATACACATTTTTAAAATATCCTTTTGAATTATATAACAAATAAAATCTGTGTAAAAAAATCTAATTGACGTGTTTTTTCTCAATTTGCTAATATTAAGTAAGGCTCGTTAATTAGGGAGTGATTGTGTTAAAATTTTAATATAAAATATGGTAATTTTAACCCTCTTTAAAAGAACATTTCGATTTTAACAAAAAAATTTTAAAAAGTGTTTTCGTTTTTCCCGGATTACCAAAAACTGTTCATAGGCATATTTGTGACTAAAGTTGCCTCCCTTTCTTAAGAAAATAAAGTATTTTTAAAATTTTGTGCAAAAGAATAAAACACAATTAACGAAAAAAAAGTACGCGTTTCCATATTTTTAAGATTTTGTAGTACAAGAAAATCCTTATAAATTCATCATATCTGTTATTGCATTTACTAGCTTTTACGCAATTTAATAAACAAAAGTCTGAAAATGGACGTAGAATCTCACTGTTATTAATTATTATGTCTTAGTCTTTTGAAAAATTATTTTTTGAACTAAAATAAGAATAGGAGGAATATAAACTTAGGGGTAAACGACAGGAGTATATAAACTTTATTTTAGATTCTACGTTTATTTTTACAGAAAATCATCAAGTACCTATTATTTCTTTTTTGAATGTATAAATACAAAAAGTTCGAAATTATTTTATATTAGAATTTCAATTTTGGTCGACCCTACGGGTTGTCCCCATTTACTCTTTTCTCGTCTCTTTTGACCCCAATTTTTCATAGAGAAGAAATTATACGATTTTTGTTAATTTTTCAAAAACCACCGATATTTTTAAATTTTTTTGGATACTGCTGATAAAGTGACCATCTTCGCGTAAATTTTTAATATATTAAAGATTAGGTACTCATAAAATAAATACAAAAAAATACGGTGTGAAGTCGGAATGCGTACCTATTCATCCTTGTCTACGGTAGCACATTTTTTATTGACATAAATATTAGAAACGCAGGAAAAGAGACCAGGAATCAACATAGAAGTGGATTATGGTACGATATATTTTCTGAAAAAAGTGCTTAGGACCAAAGTTATAGAGTTCAAAGTGATGCACTTGATGATCTTGAAGCACTTGACTCTCGTGATGCACTTGACTTTGAAGTTGACCTTGAGGTCAATTTCCAAAGTCATTTGAAAATCATTTAATATTTTTCAAAAGGAGTAGTTTACTTTTCATCCCTAAATGGTTCAAAGTATATTCGAACGAATTTCACATGCAAGATAGAAAATAAGTGATCAAGAAGTAATTTTGAAAAATACTTGCTCAATCGCAATCGGAAAAATAATAGTTAATCATATGTTGAATTGAATTCCTAATATGATAACTATAGAGTAGCAATAAAAATTTTAAAAAATTTTGAAAATTTCTAATATAACATAAAGTTAATGTTTAACTTACAATTGGAGTGATATTAAATCTTTTCTTAACTTCTAAAATTACTTACAAAAATGTTTTCTTCTAATTTTTTCTATAATTTTGCGCCTATTTTTTCATTTCGTCAGGTTTTTATTTTTTTTATTTTAGAAAAATAACGCAACAAATCAATTTTGAAGATAGATTGAGTCAATACATGAAATTACTGCTTATAGGTACAGGATATGGTCAAAGTTCGGCAATGGCTAATCATTTTCAACTGACCTTGAAAATCGATTTCAGGGTCACTATCAAGTGCATCGCTTTAAATTCTACAAATTTGGTACTCAGCCCTTTTTTCAAAAAATATGCCGTTTCAAAAATATTTAGCTATAACTGTTTTCATCTACAGAGGTTGAATGGTGTTTTCTACCCCTAAAAAGCGTATTTAGCCGAAATAAAAAAACACGTATTTAATATTTTTCGCTGTTTAATAAGTATGTTAAGTTTCATTCAAATTGGCAAGTATTAGTTGGGTAGTGTTATTTGTCAGAATGTTTTGCCGATCTAGTTTTTTCAATATTTCTTTGCTCGTTTTCAGAATTTGTATTTTAATTTCTACGGACAAATAACTCATTCTTTTCTTCGATTTTAGTAACTTTTATTTGCTGATGTTGACCATTAATTGATCGAAACATATCAAATATTTTTCAATGATTTTTTTAGCGAATGTCGAAAATTTTGAAAATTTTTTCACCGTTAGTAAGTTAAAGTATTTGAATTCATTAAGTAATTAAATGATGTCCACAAGAACCTTACGAACTACCATAAGTTATATGAGATCCCTAGGACCCGTTTTTTACTGTTAGGATAAACTTTTTACTAAAATTATTTTAGATGAATAAAGGTTATGTTGTATGATTTCCGCCAGGGTTTACTGTTCCCATTATTGTAAAAAATAAACTAACCGACCGATTTTGAAAATTTTTTCACTGTTGGAGAACTAAATTATTTTAGATGGATAACTATGCTGCACAAAGTCCGTTCGGGTTCTTGGGTCCCAAAACAATCAAAACTAATTACCCAGCCGATTTTAAAAAATCTTTTACTCTTAGAAAGCTAAACTATTTTAAATAGGTACAGTTCTTAGATGAGATCCGCCAGTCCCCAAAATTTGGAAATTCGCTATGTTATGCAGATGCTGCGACAGGGGTATTTATTTCTTTTCATTAAAATTTTCAATAAAATTGAAAATAATCAACAAACATTGATTAAATATTTATTGTTTTTATTTCAACTTTATTTTTTGGTTTTTTGATAATTAATTTAATTTTTCATTTAATTATCAATTGTTTTATTATACACATTCTTAAGTATACCCCATTTCAAATACAATTGATCATGAGTCATCGTTAAAAAATTAAATAATTCTTAAATTCGAAACAAATTATGTAATCTTCTATTCTTTTCTAAAAACAAACTGTAAATTTAAAATTTACGTAAATGCGATAATGAAACAGATAAAGTCAAGAAAACGGAAATTATTTAAATTCAAAGTGATGAAGCATGGTTAAATTTAAGTGAAATGAACCATACTATAAGATCTTTAATTAAGGAATATTGGAATATTTATCCATAAAAATTTGCCCTACTATATTTCTTGGAAAATAAACGTTATTTCCTTATAACCCATTGTTAGGGCTCCGTGATCTTAGCACCCCAAATGTGAGATTTCGAATGACCAGTTACATCATTCAAAAGGTCAGAAATTGGTCATAAAAGGTCAACTGGTTTCATTAATTAGTCAGCGATAGAAAATTTTTTACTAAGGTTTAAAGTTCTTTCAAGGTCAATCAAAAAATTTTAGCACCTCATATGCGATATTTCGGATAACCAATTAGATCATTTAAAAGGTCCGAAATTGGTCATAAAAGGTCAACTGGTTTGATTAATTGGACAGCGAAAGAAAATTCTTTCTTAATTTAATAATTTAATTCTTCATTAAAATGCCTTAATATATGTATAAAAATAATGCTAATATAAGCTGGTCGAATACTGGTGGCTTTACCCTATTGAAAAATTCGACGTATCGACTAGATTTACTGACAGTTACATTTACCAGTAGAGATTTTGCGCATGTTTATTTTTTTTTTAAATTCTGGAGACTTGACCAATTTTTTATTTTAACTGACCAGTTATCAGGGTTTAAAATCCTATCGATTGCTCTTATTATTTTTGTTTCTTTCTTTAGATGGTGTGCCAAAATTTTTGAGTGACCTTGAAATTTTTACAAATTTTTTAAAATTTGTTTAAAAATTTTCTATTGCTGACCAATTAGTGGGACTAAGTGACCAATTATGACCAATTTGTGACCTATTAGACAAAATTTTTTCAATGTTCAACATTTTAGATGGTGTGCCAGCATCACGAAGCCCCTTAAAAACAACTAAATTAAAAATAAATGTATTTTAGGTGTTATTTAGGTGTGTCAATAAAAAATTAAGCGTACTGAGGGGTTTCGAGAAAATATAAAAATCAATAGGTAAAAAGAAGTGTTTCTGATAATTCAAAGTATGGAGAATTAGGTGTAAATTAGGTGCTTTTCAAACATCGTGAAAAAAAAAAAACAAAAGAAAGGAAAAACCTCGTAAAATATTTTAAATTCTGCAAGCGCTGTATATCTAACTTTTTTAGCGTTACACATCGCGTTTCCACTGTTTGTTGGATTTTATATATTTATATAATTGAGTAGAAAAGTCGCAAACGTCTCTCTAACGTTCCCAGCGCTCCCACTAGAAATATTATGGTCTGAATTACGTTTGGTCGTTATTTAGTCGTTAATTATTATGATCGTTATACACAGCGCCGCCGTTGCTTGTTGGGGTTTATCTATAAAAATAAATATATCTAATTAAACGGAAGATATTTAATCTCAAACATCTTTATAACGCCGCAGCGCTCCCACAAATCTATATTAATAATTAATTAATGATTATAAGAGTGTGATAGGTGCCTATAAGTTTAGTTTTACGATGTCAGTTTTCACTTGGTACATGTATAGATATGAACGCGAAAACTTAAGCTGAAGTTTGCAAATAATTTATTTATGGAATTAATAAGTCTAAACAAAATTTTAAGAAAATGAGCTTCCGTTGTTTATTAGACTTTATATTTTTTTTTTTTGCAATTTACGGAATGTCTTAGCTATTAAACGTCATAAAGGCCATATTCAAATTTTTATCTTAACATTTATTAACCTGATGAGTGAAATGATTTTGGATTTTTAACCAAAAAAAAGCAATGTTTTATGTACCAATCAAAAAGAAAAAAATAAATCTGGTAAATTCAGAGCAGCTGAGCAGATGGTTATGTATATGTTAGTCTCAAAGAACGAAAATACTCATTTGAACGGTAAAACCGACCACAACTCTTGCAACTATTTAAAACGTGAAATTCTTATTGTGGCACTTATAAAAACAGCCACACCTCACCCTGTCTAACCCAAATTGGTCATAAGGCGAAACTAGTGTCATGGTTTTTGCAACGTTTGACCATTACCCGACGTGGACATCCATGATAGCCACAGCGCGTTCAGTACATTAGCTGATACATATACAACCACGACACTTTGAACAGGTTGTTTCTTGTTAACCGGCACATTGCAATCAAATACCACGACTCTTTGTTTAAATTCTCTAAAAATATTTTAAATTTAGAGTACATAAAATAATACCATTGTCGCATGTGGTCGCAGCATCCACCTGCATTACACTAAAAATTAAGAGAGTGAGGTTAAAAATTGAAACTGTATCTCAAGAACATGGAATTCTTCACAGCAGTTCATGCATTAAAATAATACATCGAGCCATTACTGCCATTATAGCGTAACCTACAAATATCAAATTTTACAGGAGAAGGATTTTTTAAATATTTGTATGGCGCTTGCGATATTTCTGCTGTCTTAATTTTATTACGTCTGAGCGTATTATTCCTATTATTTTATTAACATTACTCTACAGGTGGTTATTGTCGGTTACGCTAAAATGTGAAAATGTGTTGTATTAACGATAAACTAAGCAGTTGCTATAACTCGTTAATTAACGAATTTTGGAGAAAAACGTTAACACTGCTTGGTCCGCTACAGTTTAAAATGTTGCTTGCAATAAAAATCTCAATTTCGATAAAAGTGTCGCTTACGATAAATCGGCGGTAATGGCTCAACATGTTACATAACCAACAAATAACTCAAATACTAAAACAATTCAAATAAAAACTAGCGTGGGAGTGTACTGATAATGTGCTACAATTTTATAAACGTTCTGTAATTCACATAAAATGAGAAAAAAAGATAATTATGTACGTAACACTTAGTCTCAATTTAAAAGTTAAAGAGGTCAGCAGAAAAAAAATTGTCAAAATATTTATATTTTAATATAAGTAGTTAAGTAATTCTTTTGAACTGATATACTCATCAGTTTCTGATAAAAAGCAATTTTGACATTAGAAAATGGAAATTTTTCGAAATTTTTGCTTAGTTTTGTCAATTATAATTTTATCAAAGGTAAGAATTTCATTAGTTACTCAGAATTTAAATTTTTTAACATTTCTGTTTTATTTCAGACTACATTTGCCTACTATGATGGCTTCATGAAATTCAAACAAGAAGCCAACAATCGAATTGAATCATTTCTAAATATAACAAATACAACAAGGGATGAAATTTTTAAATTATCAGCCACAGCCAAGTCACAAACATTAGAACTTGATCGTCAATTTGACATATCGATAAACAGTCGCTTTACGAATTGTTATTCTAACAATATTTTACAAATAATTTGGCCAATCGAGAAAAGAGTGGTTAAGTCACTATGGAATACAACAATGTTTGTTTATAATGAAACAGTGCCCATCGCTAAACATTTTGAAAAAATTATAAAATGTGTGGAAACGGAAAATATTACCGATATTCGTGAATTTTACAAACCGGTTGATAGTAACTGTATAATTCCAAGTTTCGCAGAAATTCAAGATAATATAGTTTTGTTATTAAATTCAACCGCTCAATTTGGTAAATTAATCGCCGAATTTCCGGAACAAGTCAATGTGTGTTTAAATACAATCATTAAGAATAACGAACCTTTCAAATGTTTAGATATTGTAGGAATTTCATTTCATGATCAATGTAATTCAAATGTTAAAAGTTTGAGTGAGAAAGGACAATTGATATTAAAAAGGGCTCCTAAAATTGGAAGTAATTTTCGAGATTGTTTGACAAAGACTCTTCAAGAAATTCGAAATGAGATTATGAAGAAGAAAAATTTTGATATCGAAAAATGTTGAGTGGTGTTATGTACTCTAAATAGTCTCCGACCAAAATTTTGGCTACGGCCACTTTCTGCCAAATTTTATTTATCCCTTTTTTATTCTCAATTTTATAATTCTGTATCAATGAAATTAAATACTATATTTTGGTAGCTTTTGTGTGTTGTTACTTAAACCAATATAACTCTAACATTTTTTTTTTTTAATTTCCAACTAAGGGATTTTTCTAGAGAACAAGGATGACCGTAATTATATGTGTCTATTATTGAGTTTTTAATATAAAAATGACTCTTTAATTATTCTACTTGTTACTTATATTTACAGCGTATATTCTAATGGGTTGATCCGGTAACGAAATATTAAACAAAACAACCTTAAACTGTTATGTCTGGTATTTATTTTAACGTGTATTATAATTGTTCAATTCTGAATTAAAAAGCTAACATTGTATAGATCAAACTAACTAAAGCTGGTCTCACGTCATTAACAAATGTAGTAAATTTAGTAAAAATGCCGTGAGCAGCGCTACCCCATCACACATTCGCTTGTAGACATTGAATATCTACAAGCAAAATGTAATTGAAAGTCTACAAGCGATTTGTCATTTTGGTGGTTTCAAAACTGATGATGAGAGTCCGGTTAATCGGAGCTTTAAAAAAAGTTTTAAGTTTTTAAGGGCTGAATCTCAGTAAATTTAAATTTGGTGCCGATATCAGTTAGCAAGAAAAAAGCCAATACAATTCGTACGAGGGCATTCCTACCCATGCTTATTCGCCAATTGCCTTTGTGTTTTATTTTAAAAAATTAAAAAAGGAACTTAAGTAGTAAACTGGAAGGCTTTAATGAAGATATTTTTTCTTTCCAAAATAATTCAAAATTTCTATTTTATAAATAATAAAAATCCGAAATTCCTACTTTATAAATAAACAGTGACTTTAATAACATTTTTAATTTTATTCCTTACATATTTTTAAATTACTTAATATGTATGTATTTCATTTGTTAAAAAATTATATTCACTTATTTTTAAATTTTTTAAAATTACTATTCGCCTACTTGTATTTAGAATAAAAATAATGCATTTAAAACACATTTAACAATAGCATTCAATTCCGATGTAAAAATGGGAGAAGTGGGGGGTAAAGTAATGTGGACTCCCTAAAAGGTACTAGCTGGATACTAACTGAATACACGTACAAAATTTCAGCCCTCTAAGTTTCCTTAGAGAGTCTCTAGACGTGTTAGAAAACAAGCAAAAAAATTAAGGAAATATTGGCGTAAAAATCGTGGGGGTAAGGGTTAAAAGTTGAAACCACCAAAAAACAGTGTCTGGCTATTAGCTTAACCTGTACACAAAATTTCAGCCCTCTGGGTTTATTTGGAGAGATTTTCACCCGAACGAAACTGTTAAAAAACAAGAAAAATCATGTTCTTTTGGGTATAAAAATGGTGGGGGTAGGAGTTAAAAGTCGAGACCCCCAAAATGCACCCCCTTGATACCAACTCAATCCGAATACAAAACTTCAGCCCTCCAGGTTTATTTGGGTGACCTGTGCGATTGGTAAAAACTTCGAAAACGTCGAAAATGCATGACATTGTAGCTTAAAAATGAGGGGGGTGAGGGTAAAATATTAAAACCTCCGAAAAGCACAACCTAGGTACGAACTTTATCAACACACCAAATTTCAACCCTCTACGTTAATTCTGGGGGGCTGAGGGCGTGTTAGATCCAGCGACAATCGTTTTTTCCCCCTGTACTCCCACCAAATCATCCTAGGAACCTGAATTTTGGATATGTTGTAGATAATTGACGGAAACATTATTTACAACCGGTTTGGAAAACATTATTTCCAACCGGTTTCCAAAAGTTTTATTGCTTTTCCGCCCCCCACCCTCCCCTTAAAGGTTGGGTCGAATCCAAAATTTGCCCAAAATTTGACCCCACTTTGATAGTATTGTTGTGCAGCCGAATGGGCCCCAATTACCACATTTGAGCTCTTAACTTCCATAGGGGGGCCCTACACATATTAAAAGGTAGAGGGAATATATATATATATATATATATATATATATATATATATATATATATATATATATATATATATATATATATCAGACATTTTTTTCTACATATTCGTGTTCTACGGGTTCGAAAACGGATAGCGCCCCTACTCTCGCCTCTCGCCGTTCTTGTCGTATAGACTGTATAAGTCTAATTTTTCAAGGAAAAATTCAACTAAACATGAGTTTACATACTTGCATATAAATAAACTTATTTTTACAATTACAGCCCCATCGGTTACGAATAGGAAAAAATGTTTCGTATAAAAGTTAAGTATTTTGTCCCGTAGAATCCGAATCTGTAATAAAAAAGGGGTTTCTATTTTAGATTTCAAAATTACCCCCGCCCTCCCCCTCGCAGGGGGCAGGGGGGCTTATTTTAAGACAGAAAGATGCCCTCTTCAGAAACACTATTTTTTTGTTCAGGCAAAGTTTCCCTACACGCTTATTTTCAAGACATAGAAAATTCCAGGTTAAATGGATCAGCCCCTATATATTCTATATATTTTTAAATTTTCCTCAAAACGTTAAGGAAAACTGTATATTTTTAACCAAAAAAAGTTTTATGAAAAAGTTATTAACGCGTTACAGAACATATATTGTCCGCAAAAAAAATGCGGTTATGCTTTTCAGCCGCTATATTGAAGCCATTATTGTGTGAGGTCAATTATGTCACTCATATTTGGAAAGTAGAGTTCATAACCTTTAAAACCTTTAATTTGAGCTATTGCACACCTATTTTAAGCAACACAAATTTTGGCCAGCAGGGGGTCTCCAGTTCAGAAAGAATATATATATATATATATATATATATATATATATATATATATATATATATATATATATATATATATATATATATATATATACGGATAGCGCCCCTACTCTCGCCTCTCGCCGTTTTTATCGTATAGGCTGTATAAGTCTAATTTTTTCAAGTAAAAATTCGACTGAAAAAGGTAAATACCCCTATCGCAGGATTCTGCATAACATAGCGAATTTCTAGCTACTTTTTCTCGAAATCTCGGTTACCTAGAATAATAGTTCAAAATGTACCTTCTGGGGTTTTCTTTGCTCTTTACCAAAATCTAAAAAAAAATTGGAACCTTTTAAATTTTGATAAATTTTGGCAAAAGCTCATTTTTTTGAGGTTTTTGGAATCGGACGTGTCTGGCTGGAGAACTCATACAAGATTTTTGGACTTCCAACGTTTTATTGTTTTATCAATAAGCGCGGTAGCGCGTCGGCAAGTTCTCACCAGCCGTACGTGCACCAAGCTATATTTACACGAACCATTTCAAGCCATTTTTGACCCCCTAAAAACTCTAGTTCTATTTGTTGTATTGAATTAAAATTTTCCATACACAATAACACACTCGAAATCACTCTCAATTTCAAATTTCATCGATCTAACTTTCGTAGTTCCTGAGGTATAGGTCTCCTGAGGGATCATCAAAACCTCTGGCCTATTTCCAGTGGACATAGGAAATTGAAATTCGGTCAGAATATAGATCTGAGTCTAACAGTAAAGGGAAAAATCTAAAATCATAATATTTTTCGTTATTTTCGTTATTTGTGCCCTTTCTTTGGAAAAATACAGGGCAATTTTATATAAAAAAATATTACTCAAAGCCTTCCTTAATATTCAAATCTATTAGTTGCCGGTAACTATGAAAATAAAATAATTATTTATAGCAACAAATTACCTACTATGAATCGTATAAATATTTTCACCTATTATGATTAATAAACATCAAAAATAATTTAATTTACAAAAATTTGGAGTAAAATACTTGGTTTACGATAGCCATGGAAATGATTTTTCAAAGTGAAGATACAATTCAGTCATGATTTAATTTTGTGACTTAGAACCTGTGAAAATTAAGTTCAAAATTTTCAGTCGGGCTTACGTATGCAGAGAGCAATTCCCACTTTGTTTGGCGTACGCTATAACGATTCATAAAAGTCAAGGTTTAAGTCTGGATAGTGCCCTTTTAGATATTGGCTCATCAATATTCGCATGTACTCAGGCATAGGTTGCACTATCCAGAGTAAGACATCTCCAAGGTGTTCACTTAATAAATTTTGACCCGAGTCAGATTAAAGCACAATAAAGTGCAATAGCAGAGTACAATAGGCTTAGATCTTTGTATCGAAAAGATTTAAACAAAATTATCCTTAAAAAGAACAAAATTCAAAAAATTCCGGACAGAGAGTGGATTTTGCGACCAAATTTTATCGCTGTTCAAATACCAAATGAATTCTATAGTAAAAGATCCAGTCAAAAACGTAAAAATAAAACTAAATCAGACTGCAAATCGAAAAAAAAGAAATAAGTACTGCTTGCTTGCTATCCTACTATCTATTGAACCAGTTTGTATTAAACTACATTTCCTACAAAAAGTCGTGAAATCCCACCAAAAACATAAATGTGAAAAATGGGCAAGTTCTAATATGTATTGTGTTAGCCTGAAAAAGAATTGAAATCAAAATAAACTGTCAAGTTCCAAACATATTTTTCGTGCAAAATCGGAATAAGATAAATTGTTTTAAAAAATATACATCAAGCTTTTTTAAGGTAAATAATAGAAATTTTTCATTAGAACTTGGGGAGTTTTTAACACCAAGTAATACATGATAAATGAATAAAAACTCGCCATGTTCTAATGAAAAATTTCTATTATTTACCGTAAAAAAGTTTGATGTATATTTTTTAAAACAATTTATCTTATTCCGATTTTGCACGAAAAATATGTTTGGAACTTGACAGTTTATTTTGATTTCAATTCTTTTTCAGGCTAACACAATACATATTAGAACTTGCCCATTTTTCACATTTATGTTTTTGGTGGGATTATATTTACATCCCAAACTAGTATCCTATCCTATTAATATAACAAGTTTTATCCCAAAATAAATTTCTCGGAAATATAAGCAATCAAATTTTTGAAATTTCTAAAGTAATTTAAAATAGAATTAGTCTCCAGAAATTTTGTATTATGATAAATTTATTTTAATAAATGAGAAGTACATAAGTATAGTAATTATAAAGCATTCACATAGAACAATAGTTTTAAGTATATATACACATGCTCAAAATAATTTTTGTATTTTCCCGAAGAAAGGAAATATTTTCTCGTAATAAAAAGTATCCTAAATGTTGACGCAGGTAATAAGTTATCACTACACCAAATTTCATAAAAATCACTTCAATAGTTTTCGCGTAATATGTACACATGCTCAAAATGTTTTTTTTATTTTCCCGTGGGGATGAGACACTTTCCCGAAATAAAAAGTATCTCAGATGCTGACACCACATAAATTATCACCACACCAAACTGCATCAAAATCCGTTCAATATAGTTTTTGCGTATTGTGTGCACATGCTCAACATAGTTTTTCCATTTTCTGGTGGGAATGAGACATTTTCGCGAAGTAGAAAGTATCTTAGATATTGACCCGGGTAATAGGTTATCAGCACACCATCCATCCATTCATTAAAATCCATCCAGTAGTTTTTGCGTGAGCGTGAAAAGACAAACAGATAGACAGACAAAAATTTTAAAAATCGCTGTTTTGATATCTATATCGATAACTATTTACAGTACCAGCACAATTTTCAAAAAATATTCCATATACAGAAACGGTTTCGTTGCAATTTTATTAGCTGTATAGATTACCTATTAATGGCTCTTTATTTAAAATATTAATTTTTTTTCAAAATAAATCGCCCCCTGTTCTAAAAAGTGTATATTTTTTAAATTTTTATAAAATTTCTTATGAAAGTGAGCTTCTTAGACAATTTTATTTTCAAGGAAAAATGTATTAAAACATGAACATTTAAATGTTGGCAATTTCTGTATTACTGGCGCTATCAGTGTCCGCGTTACTTAACTACTTTATTTAAAAATGTGAATAAAATTTCAGTCATTTTAATTTTTAATTGTTCAGAAACTTCAGTATCATAAAGGCAAGCAAAATAATATTACAATTTATTTATATAGGTACATATATGATTAAAAGTTAAGAAAAGTAAATGTTTTTTGGCATTTCTTGGTTAAGGTAAAATCGAAAAAACTAGGAAAATTTAATAAGTAATTAATTTTTTTAAAAATATTTTTAGGATTGGTTGTGAATGAACCTACTGTTGATCTTTCAATATGATATTGAACTATTCATTATTTAAAATGAAAAATTGTGTACTATTAGATGACGAAAATAAAAATTAGTAGTTTAAAAAACCAGGACAAATGGACGTCTTGAAAAAGTCTGTCGGGACACCTGGACAACGGAGCTAGAACCGTGACAAATCCGGGAAAACCAGGATGTATGGACACTCTACACGGATTGTGAATTTTATAAACTTTAAGTTTTGATTTTTAAGCGTATTTTGAGTGAAATTTAAAATTAACAACGTGTGAAATTTGACATTTTAGTTAAAGTCCATATAAAATATAATACCTGTATGTTTTTATAAAAATGCAAATTAAATAAATGTTTTCTGTTTTTAATTTTTATTTTAATTGTTATTAATTATTTGCCTTCTTTAATAATTTAAAATTTATTCTGTCAAATGAATAAATTCTGAAAATATGAATTTATGACTATTTGTTATAGATATTAAGGAATCTGACGTGAAATGTTTTACTCTAATGGAAAATAGAAATGAGAGATCAAAATAACCGTGAAAATATTGCAAGAGCAATCGACGAAAGTACGGCGAAAACCGATTTACTAGATCAAATCATATGAAATTTTTACTTCCACCCTACCTGTAACTACCGCTGCCCTAGCTTAAAATCAGCTCTAGCTACGGCCCTGCACTGATCACGGGAGCGAAGTTCAGCTTGACGAATTCTATGTTTCTGAATGGAATTCGTGTCATTTTTGAATAAAAATTCCACTTTTGAGGACCGAAATTTAAATATGAATATTTTGTTGCGGAAATGTGTCCTAAGAGGTCTTTTGGATCGGCGATCGTGATTTTGAAGTCCAAAAAGAATTCTCTATTCTGTATTGGAATTTGAGACAATTTTGTGTAGAATTTCACTTTGAAGAAAAAAAATTTTGTATGAAAATTCTGGTTCACTGTCGGGGGCTACGGGTGTACTGGATCCCCTCAATACGCTTTTCCCCTCTCTACTCGCTCAAAATCACCTAAGAAAGCTGAATTTTAGACATGTTTTAGACAATTGACTTAGGCATTTCCAAGTTCTTTGGAAAAGTTTTATCGTTTTGGTGCCCCCACGAACCCTTTGAAAGTTGAGTCGGATCCAAATTTGAGATTTACTTTAACCCTAGAATCATACGTTGGTCTACGAGTCAAGTTAATCATACATCGGCGTCGTTTCGACGAATGGACTTTTTACGGGGAGTTTTAGTGTTTATTTGCAAAAACATTTTTTTTACATAACAATACTACAAAAGCGGACAAAATATTTAAAAAAATTGGATTTGGAAATTTTTCTTAATGTAAATATTTATTAATTTTTTTAACCTTTTTATCAAAGCATAATTTCACTATAATACCCCTGTCGCAGCACCTGCATAACATAGCGAATTTTCAAAGATAGGACACTGACGGATCTCATATAACAACTAGTATCTATCTAAAATAGTTTAACTCTATAACAGTGATAAGATTTTCGAAATCGGTTGAGTAGTTAATTTTTTACTTTTGAGTCCCCAGGACCCTGGCGGATCACATATAGTATAGCACATATGCATTTAAATAAGTTTAACCAAAAAATCACTAAAAACGGTGAAAAATGGCTTCTAAAAATCGGACATATCAGCTAACGAACTCGTCCCAGCTTTTGAGACTTTTGAACTTCTAACAAAATTTCGTAAATATTGAATGCTTCATTCGAGAGTTATCGCGCAGACACACACACAAATATATATATATATATATATATATATATATATATATATATATATATATATATATATATATATATATATATATATATATATATATATAATTATATATATATATATATATAAACAAATAACTCTTGTCCTTTTGTGGGTGACTCTTTGCACCTTGTAGACACTAAAACCGCAGGATTATTTTCGGAATTAACAGTCGCGTCACCCCTCGATATAGGAAATAAGAATTATTTCCTTTACACCCTGTATATAATATATATACACACCTACATATATATATATATATATATATATATATGTATATGTGTGCATATATTATATACAGGGTGTAAAGGAAATGACTCTTATCCGTTTGAGGGGTGACGCGACTGTTAATTTCGAAAAAATTCCTGCGGTTTTAGTGTCTACAGTTTGCTAGGAGTCGCCCTCCACTAAAGGACGAGAGTTATTTGTTTTACACCCTGTATATATATATATATATATATATATATATATATATATATATATATATATATAATAATAAACTTTATTCCATATTTTCATATGATACATGAATGGATTGCGTCAACAGATTATATAACATATATATATATATATATATATATATATATATATATATATATATATATATATATGTTTTTAAACAAATGTCTGCCGTATAGTCCCGAACTCGGATCTTTCCATGACATTCTCCGTCATAAATTAAGTTCCAAAATGGAAAGTCGCTTAAAATAATAATTTAATAGTTAAATGAATTTTTACTTAAGTAACAGAAAAATTTATAATTTTTTTCTGCTTTCCGTCCTGCGGCTTCACTCAGGTGTCTGTTTTGTTTTATTTTTGTTTTAATTTTGATTTATATAATTTCGTGCAATGGAATACATTTTTGTATTTTGTAGCTTTAGTTTGAGACCTTTGCTCTGATATCCGTAATAATAGTTTTTCCTTACTTCACTTACTTCACTAAAACCTTACTTCACTTTTTAATTCGCTATTCTGAAATTCTGTACAAAAACAGTTACTTAAATAATTAATACTATAAAAGCAAGTAATATTCATATTTCAGTAGCATATCTAATTTTCGCAACATCTTCTTGAGATCCGCCCAGCTGTTTAGTATGAAGAAGTTTTTTTGGGGTCCCAAGGTCCTGGGTGATAATTTTGCCCTCACTTATACTAACAAAATCATCTTATTTTAATTTAAATAATAATAGTACAGTTACCTGAGATCCATTTATCCATTTCTATAAGAGAAATGAATAAACAATTTATTTTACTTTACGTGTAATTGCTTTGGAAAAAAATTAAAATTTATGATTACAACTAATAATGAAACCAAATTTGAAAATTCAGGCTCTCTTGTGTCACCCCTGATATGATGCTCTATTCATAGGCACTTCACTAGTCGAAATCCGTTAAGTAACCTTGGCTGTGTGCTTTTCACAAAATTTTATAACATTTTTTCTAATTGTATTATATATCTATATATTGATTATTTAATAATAAATCATTGTTAAAAAGATTTAGATTTTACTAATCAAAATTATTACTTCAATAAATTATAAATTAACACTTATTTAATTGACTAATTATTTTCTTAAATAGACTAAACAAAAAATTATAATTATTTATTTATTATTTAAATTTGCCGCTTTGAGGAATTTGCTTTGTTGTTTGTAACTTGTTGCCCTCTGCTGAGTTGTCTACACAATTAATATTTAATCTCTTTAATGGACATTAAAGTTAAATTTACACAATTAATTTACACAATTAATATTTAACTTTAATGTCTATTCCTTTGTTCAGAAAATGGGCTATTACTTTTTTAGTTATTGTGTAGAAATCATTTTCATTTGTAAACATTTTATTTAGTCGATATTGAATTACAAATTTAAAATTTGAAATACGATTATTGTTCAACATTTTGAAAGGTTGTAACATATTTTGGAACTTATAACCCCATTCAGGTAAGATGTTAAATATTTCAAAAAATTTAATAATTAATTAATGTATTTTTTTATTTTTTAGATTGTTTTATGAGTATTTCAATTAAATTGTAGACAAGCAATCTACTTGACACTAAAGAAATTTCCAATCTTTTGTGATGAATGTTTTCAACAACGAATTAACACTTAATCACAAATGTAAAAATGTTTGAATAGCTAACTGTCGTGTGTAAAGAGGTTAAAATTCATTAACAATTATTAATGGAAATTAAATTATATGTGTAACAATGTAAAATATTTTAAGAAAGATTAAAATTTATTTTTAATTAAATGATACATAATTTTATTGGTGTTTTTACAAGTTCTTTTTTGTGCGCTTTTTACACCAAACAATCCGTTTGCATATATTTTCATACTTTACTATTTTAGCAAAAAGTCAATTCTGTCAAAAATGTCACTTATGTAGATTTGATTTAGCATTCAAATGTAAGTTGAGCCAAAACTCGTTTTTTTCTATTTTTGTTTTTTTTTTTTTGTTAAATAACTCATGTTGTGTGAATTTGTATTGTTTTTTTTGGACACAAGCGCGAGGCTCGTAACTGCTGGCTCCTGCTACATGGCTAATTTAGTTGTTCCGGCACTGTTTAGTTGCTCCAAAAACTTTATTTTCTGTTAAATTGTACCCAATTGCTTCATTGTACCCATGTACTTTGTTTTTAATTCCAAAGTATACCAATTATATGTCATCAAAATCTTGTCAATAATATATATTTTTTTTTATAAAATTTCCTTACCATCAATTAGTTTTTTCTAATTTAGTTCATCTTATTTAAAATTAAATAAGAAAATTTTCAAAATAATAAATATAATGTGTTAAAACAAAAATATTTATAATTAGGTTATATACATGCATGCATATTATATGCATATATTTAAAAATGATTCCATTTGACAGATTGTTATAAAAAAACAAAACAAAAAACTAACATTATCAAAATTTGTACTTCGTTTACAAATAGCTAAGGGCCATTCAACACCACAAAAAAAATATGTCAAAAGTTTATATAATCAAGTAAATAGTACAGTTTAATTGATTAACATTTATAATATAACTTTATAAATTTATTAAGACATTATTCCTAATGTTTAATTAAAGAAATCTGACATATATTTAGGTAATAGAAATAACTAGTGACGAAACACCCTTAGACACATTTATAAACACAATATATATTAAATAGAAAAATCAAACGAGGTAGAGTGAAATAACAAATAAAAAGAGACTTTTAAAAAGAGATTATTTTTGATTTTTCTTAAGAACCACGTTATATAGAAGAAAAGTATAAAAAGCTCTCTGATATAACTTCTTACGAAATTTTTGATAATGTAATAAAATTTTTGAAAAAGTTTTAAGTTCTGATCAAAAATACAAAAAAAAGACTTTAAAGCCCAAAATATCCGGTCTGTGGCATCGGATGTGTCTGGCTAACGAACTTATCCAAGCGTTTTGAACAATTAACGATTTTACCAAATTTAGTAACAATTAAATGCTTCGTTCGACAGCTATCGCGTACACACATAAATACATACATATATATATATATATATATATATATATATATATATATATATATATATATATATATATATATATATATATATATATATATATATATATATATATATATATATATATATATATATATATAAATTTTAGTGAAGTAGATTTTCGAGTTCTAGAGGCTCCAAAACAAATTTCTGCCATAGTCCCGGGCTTAGGTCTTACCATAAGAGCTGCTGTAATAGCTGAATTTTCATTCTGAAAATTCGCTAAAAATAAAAAAATATATAAATACATCAATTGTAATAATTAATTTATGAACTATTATGAATCAGTGGACACGTGTGACTTTACAGAATGTGAAATTTCTCAGTCATAAATATTCCTATAGATATGTAGTTATTTCCCCATTATAGGCACATTCGTAAATTTTCTAAAATTTGTTAGTAATTTTTCGAATAAGATCTCCAAAAATAATAAAAATTAAAATATTTTCCACAAAATAAATTGTTAATATTTTGTTAACTCACTTAAAACGCATTCTTTGGTTTGCGATTCGATATATTAAAACTTCAGTATTATGTCGTCTCTATAAGTCAAACAGCTGTAATCATCTTTCACATTATCATAATCATTGAATAAATTAATTATAACATCCATATCTTTAATAAATTTTAGAAAAATTAGGAAAACTTTTATATGTGGAGTACAAAATCTTTAAAAAAAAATATAGGTTAATCATACATCGTCGTCCTTTTGACGCACACTATTTCAGTATAAAAAAAACGACAATAGCTATAAACAAAATTTATATGTCTTATGTGTTATAATAACAAATAAATTAGATAACAGAAGTTTCACAGCGAGCAGGTATCGACAATTCACAGTATTGGAGCAGGTAGAGAAGTTCGTTCGTCGTTTTGACGAGTACGTATGATTCTAGGGTTAATTCGACCACAAATTCGTATTTCGCGACCCAAACGATACCGTAGGGCATATTTTCACGGAAAAATATTAATATTTAAATTTTTTCTGAGTAAATGGAATTTTGCGTGACAAATATTCAAGTCTAGAATAGAATTGCTCAATTCGGACCTCAAAATCATGATTGGAAACCCAAAAAAACCCTAGAATACATTTCCGCAGCAAAATATTGATATTCAAATTTCCGCTCGAAAAAGTGGAATTTTTATCCAAAAATGGCACATATTCCTTACAAAGGAATACGGAGTTCGCCAGTTTGGACCTCGGATGCGTAATCAGCAATCCCAAAAAACTCTAGAGCCCATTATCAAGACGAAATAATTACTTTATAATTTCTTTTATAATACTTTGCACTTTCGGGGGATCAAACACCAATAACTTTCTCATTTTCGAAGGTAATGCAGTGGTAGAGCCTAATGAATGTTCCTGAAGGTCTAAAAAATACTTGAAAAAATAAAATTTTCAAATCGGTGCTGTCCCACCAATTTTCCACAATTTACAGTTTCTCCCGGTTTCTTTACTGGAATATAGTTATCTACAATTTTACAAATATGAAATTTTTTATTTTAAACTGATTAATGCATTAGAATTAAGAAACTACCAAATCCCTAAAAATTCTTAAAACTTATCAAATTTTTATTTCCAAAATCTCTTGTTTCTTTAAATTTTTTGGACTTTTTTGAATTCTTTCTTCTGGGTGTATGAAATACAACAACAATATGCCGGATGTACCTCTGTGGAGGCTCCGGGGTACTTCTAAAGTAGCAGCCCCTGAATACTAAACATGTGGAAGCCTCTGAGAACTTTTGTGAAGGCCCTCTTAACAAATTTCCGAAGTTTTTCAAATTTTCTCGAAAAATAGGTTTGACGAGTAAAAAAAAATATCGAAAAAGCGTTTATCCTTTCCGTTCTATTACTTAATTTTGATATATGATTCGATTTTGTGAAGGCCCCTATTGCGTTGGTGTCTCGGGGCACGTGCCGCAAGTGCCCTTATGTAAATCCGGCTCTAGTCATATCTGTCACTACATTAAGTGGACTATTCACACCTGACCAATTTAACATAGTCAGTATCAAACCTTTGATAGACAGAGACGAAAATTGTTACTGACTTTTTTAAGGGGTATTCTAGCGTAGAATTTTGGAAATTTCGATTTTTTATTCTCTAAAACCATACACGTTTCAATAAAAAAAGAAAAAAACTAAAAATTTAACAGGAAATTTAAAAGTTTGAAAATAACTTATTTTAGTTCTTTTAGTATTGAAACAAAAGTTATTTTAGTTTGCTTACGTTCTTTGTATACAGATATAAAAGTGGAAAGTAAATAACTCTCTCGGGGTGACTCATAACACCTTGTAGACCCTAAAATCACAGCAATTTTTTCGGTTTGGATAAGTTGCAAATGAACTCGTTCCACGATGTTTCCAAATATTTCTAAGTACGGCACTGACTAAATTATGCATACACCTTTTTAGTACCAAAAGTACATAATAATTTTGTTGACTAAAATTCAATAAAATTTTGTAAACATGCGTTCAATTTTAGTTACTTTTTACTGTATGTTGCTTTTTTAAAACAGAAAATTCATCTTAAAATATAAGATGGTCACAGTCAGATTAAAAATAAATTTTAAGGGCCCCTTTTTTGACCCAAATTTGGTATCAAATTTTCTCTGTTAAAAAGGACTTCTGGTTCAAATTTTTTGGCAAATATTAATTACATGGGTATGAGATCTACCATTGTTTTCGCAGCGAGACATATATTTTCTCCTCTAGATACTGAGTGTACTAAAAACAATTAAAAAAAGCCTGGAATAAATCAAAAATTACTGCATCGATTTTGAATTTTTTTTATTTTTACTTTTAGAAAGCTAATTAAGTTTAAATGGATATGGGATATATTACCCAATCGATTTTGAAAATTGTTTCACCCTTAGGAAGCTAGACTTTTCTAGATGACTATAAGTTATGTTAAATGAGATCGTTAAGACCCTGGCGGACTGCTATAGGTTATGTTGGATGAGGTTCACCAGGAACTCAAAAGCGCCAAATTTAAACAGATTAAATATTTACCTGAAGTCCGAAAATATTAAATGTGTAAAATTTCAAGAAATGAATCAAATTCTCCTTCAATGGCTAAAAATTTTCTTCTGAATTTTTGTGTTATTTTATCAAAATTTGGTAAGTGGGAATATGAGCGAGACCTACTGTTGCATCATCTGTCTCTTAAGCAAAGTCAGTAATCCTTGGAAAATTAACATTTACTTAGGGTGAATTCGGGAGAGATGCCGCACATTTTGAAAACACTTGATAATTCTTAAAGTATGCATTTAATTGATTTGAAATTTGGTATACAATAAATGTAAAAATTGTTTTTTAAAATTATTTATAAATAATTTAACCCGTTTAGGACTAATGACGAGCTCAGCTCAATCAACGGACATACTATGGCTACTGCGGCATCTCTCACAACGCGGCATTTCTCCCCCACTTACCCTATTCTTAAATTACGTCACTGAAAAAAATTTCTATGAATTCGGATTTCGATAATATATTTATATTACTAACAAAGTCATTCTTGGAAAATTAACATTTACTTATTCCTATATTACGTCACTGAAAAAACTTTCTATGAATTCGGACTACGACAATGTATTTATAATCAGAATTATACAGTATATTCAGGTAAACAGTAAAGCGTAATCTTAGTGACCTTCACTTAATCAAAAAGGTTACATTCTGGTAAGAGAGAGCGAAAGTGATCTTTGATAACGTAAGTAAGTATAGTTCTAGGAAATCCATTGATATATTGTCCTATACAAAATATTACTACATATTTTCAGAAGTAATCTGTATACAGTGCACATTAAACAATTTTACTATAATTTTTTCTATCGTTACCGATAAGGTGCTCAGTTACCAACTATGTAGAAAGGTGGGGAGCAGCTAACAAATGGAACCTTTTTAATGCAAAATAAAGATTTTAGGAGTCATCCGTAACAAGGGTGCATATTTGGATACGGAAGTGTAACCCAAAAAAAGGGGCTTGGAAGGATTTTCAATGATGAAACGTCACATTTTAAGAAATTATGATTCTGATCTATAAATATATAGATATACCTTTGTACATCTCAGGGTTGAAATATATCAAATATTACAGTACCAAATACATTAAACAAATACCAAATTACTGTTAGGTAAGAATTTTGTACAGTTTTTAAAACCTTTACAGTACAAAGATTAATAAAAGGGTGGTAATCTGTAACTACAGACCAATGAACAATATTATAATATTATATAACTAGACGCAGTGTAAAGCCAGTTTATAGCAAATACAATGTATTGTCCATTTTCAGTAATAGGACTATAATTATTGCGGAACATAATTTGCATACTTACGTATTTTGAAAATAAAACGAATACCACTTTTTTTTTTCAAAATTTTGCAGTCTATTTTCAAAAAAGTTTAATTTTGTTATCAATATTACCATTTTAATTTCAAATATTTTCGAGTGCCTGTGAGACACTACTACGTATGGCAAACTTTTGTTTGCATTTCAACACACGCAGTATTGATATGTTCACTTATCGTTCAGCTAAACTGAAACTTTAAGCACTCGATCTCCTTGGTATAGTATGACCAAAAACCACATGTAAATTAAAAATCACAAAGTGATTGAAAAAATTATCCGGATCGGCCGGGAATTGAACCCAGGATCTCCTGGTAACTAGCCAGGCGTGCTAACCTCTACACCAACGATCCTATGCTCGGCAAGCGGCCAAGCCGGACACCCATTCAATCACCTATGTGTATTAGTACTCTCTCTGATTCGAGAAACAGTTACAATTTTAATTTCAAATATTATCGAGTGCAGCTTCTAAAAGATTCTGCTAAGAGAGATCTTTGATAACGTAAGTAGTTCTAGAAAATCTATTGGTAAATTGGGCTATACAAAATATTACTGGAATCAATATTTTCAAAAATGATTTGTATTCAATGTGCACTATACCAGTTTAATTTAATTTTCTCTACCACTTCAGATATGATGCTCAGTGACCAACTATATAGAAAGGGAGAGAGTAACTTGAACAAATACAACCACTTCAATGCAAAATAAAGAACTTAGAAGTCGTCTGTGTGTTACGTCTCGTATTAACAAGGAAGAGAGGCATATTTGGACATGAAAATGCGACCAAATGTGATAAAGGGGTTCGGAGGGATTTTCAGTGACGAAACGTCGTAAATTTTAAAAAATTATGGTTCTGATTTTCAGTGATGAAACTTTTTGCAATGAAGGAGAACTAAGGAAAGTTTTAAATTATCCCAAATAATTTTAGGCATTCCAAACATATTAGGACTACTAAAATTTACTTTTAAAATTTAAATATGTAAAATTCCATATATATATATATATATATATATATATATATATATATATATATATATATATATATATGTATATATATATATATATATATATATATATATATATATATATATATATATATATATATATATATATATATATATATCATTTTCTCATTTTCTCATTATCATTTTCTATTATAAATAGGGATTGTAATACCGGTAGACCGGTTTACCGGTTTACCGCTAAATTACTAAAAATGCCTTAAAATTTTTACCGGTAAATCTCTGATTTCTTACCGGTAATTCGATAAATTAAAAATAATATATTTGAAAATTTTTATAAGTTCATTTTATTTCATAGAAGAATGATCAAGTTTATTGAACGTAAATGTACACAATCAAATTACCCCTTACTGTGTATCCATAATAAACTATTCTATGATACAATAAAATCGCACAATGCAATGGTCAGTTTTAAAATGCATATATAGCAATAAAGGGTCCTTTTTGTATTTACTTACATATTATTTGAATCAGCTATACTCAGCTATACTTTTTTCAAAATAATTATGATTACTTTAAATGATTACATTGTTAGAAGCGGTAAGTAAATTTTTATTACAGGTAGGTATATATTATAATTGATTCATATTTTATTTTATGATTATTTAACAAGATTTAAAACTATTTTTTGAACAAACAATAAAAATGGGTGGTATATTTCTGTGAAAGAAGTGGTAAAATCAAACAGATACAATTTTTTTTACATAACTTTTCTTATTTTGTATAGTGTATATAATTATCTTAATAAAATAATTTTACGTTTTTATTTTATTTTATTTTTCTAATATTTATTCTTATATTTTCGGTGTTTTAAAAAATACCGGTAAATTACCGGTAAACCGGTTTTGCTAAAAAAATTTACCGAATTACCGGTAAATGAAAAAGTCGGTAAAATTACAATCGCTAATTATAAAATTTGATTAAATAAAACCGTATCAATCTTATCTGGATATTTTGGCAATACAGTTTTTATATGTCAGTCAATATAGCCCCGCCATTTTCCTTTTTTGCATAGAAAAGGTTGTGCTGTATTGTGCCAGACATCTGCCACAATATGCCGTAAATAAAAAAAATAAATTTTGAAAACTGCGATATTTCAAGCCAGTTTTTGGGTCTAAAAATAGCCCCGCCATTTTGTTTTTTCAGACAAAAATGGTTGTTCTGTTTTGTGTTAGACGTGTTCTATAGAATGTGCCGTAAACAAAGTTTTCTTGTAAATTACGCGTTTTACAGCCAGTTTTTGGGTGTAAAGTTAGCCCCGCCATTTTTTTTTAGGCAAAAAAGGTTGTTCTGTATTGTGCTAGATATATGCTACCATGTGCCATAAATAAAGAAAATAAATTTTGAAGATTGTGATATTTCAAGTTAGTTTTTGGTTATAAAGCTATCTTGTTTTTCAAGATTAAATTTTTCTTATGCCATTCCATTGTCCAGCCCTTATAGGTATTGACGTACAAAATTCAAACGGTCAAGTTTGATATAATTTTGATATTGATAAACACAAATTTTTCGGAGTCGAAGAGAAATGGATGATCGATCAATAATATTTTGGGATCGATTTACTTCAACGAAGTTATCGATTTTCTAACTTTAAAAGGACGACAGGCTTCGAAAAAATACGCAGGCACTCGTTTTCAACGAGAAGTTAAATAGATGAGGTTTTCCAGGGCGGAGAGTGGATATTTCGGCAGGATAATGTCTCAATTCATAATGCTAAGTATGTACAGGCGTGGTTTAAACAAAGATACTGATCTGTTTTACACGACCAACAAGATCACCTGATCTCAAATCTTCGAAAACTTATCCAGTTATTCGTCCCGTAACGTATACGACGGCGGTAAACAATATAATTTCAAAAAAAAATTGAAAGAAAATATTAGACGTAACTGGCGCCAAATCCCACTGGAATATGTGAAGAATTTATATGAAAATATTTCAACAAAATTTCATAAATAGTGGAAAATAAAGGAGGCTCAACCAGTTATTAATTATAAAAATTATACGTAATTTTTGAAAGATGAAGCTATATTATGAGACAAAAAATTATATTAATTTTATATGTTTTTGATATCTTTTGCGATTAGTTTGTGCATTTAGTTTATTAAAACAAATACCGCATATTTTTACTTACACAATAAAAAATTTTGGAAATTTACGACAAACGTATTACTTACTGGCTAACTTTACATATATATATATATATATATATATATATATATATATATATATATATATATATATATATATATATATATATACATATATATATATATATATATATATATATATATATATATATATATATATATATATATCTCAGAGCAACTACGTTAAATCCGTTATGTTGTAGCGGAGGGTACACTTAGTGGGTGAAATAGGTTTAAGACTAGGTTTTTTTTAAACATTTGTATAAATTTTGAAAATATTTTTACATATATTTTAATAATAATTGTAATTTTTTTAAGGTCCTTTAAATGAAAATATAGAAGAAATCACCTGCCTACCACGAGCTCACGTAGCTGTTTGTGTTTGAAATATAAGGGAATGTTTTTCTTCTAATGAAACTAACTTTCACCCCTTCCCCCCCAAATCAAAATTCTTGACAGCCGCCATATTGAAGCCACTATTGTATAAGGTCAATTTTGCCTCTCACATTTGAGAAATATGTTTCATAACCTTTAAATTAATTTATTGAGAGCCACTAATACACTAATATTAGGCAGCAGAGGGTCTTCCGTCCAGTAAGAATATGTATATATATATATATATATATATATATATATATATATATATATATATATATATATATATATATATATATATATATATATATATATAAGTATATATATATATATATATATATATATATATGTATATATATGTATATATATATATATATATGTATATATATGTATATATATATATATATGTATATATATATATATATGTATATATATATATATATATATATATATATATATATATATATATATATATACATATTCTTACTGGACGGAAGACCCTCTGCTGCCTAATATTAGTGTATTAGTGGCTCGTAATAAATTAATTTAAAGGTTATGAAACATATTTCTCAAATGTGAGAGGCAAAATTGACCTTATACAATAGTGGCTTCAATATGGCGGCTGTCAAGAATTTTGATTTGGGGGGGGGAGGGGGTGAAAGTTAGTTTCATTAGAAGAAAAACATTCCCTTATATTTCAAACACAAACAGCTACGTGAGCTCGTGGTAGGCAGGTGATTTCTTCTATATTTTCATTTAAAGGACCTTAAAAAAATTACAATTATTATTAAAATATATGTAAAAATATTTTCAAAATTTATACAAATGTTTAAAAAAAACCTAGTCTTAAACCTATTTCACCCACTAAGTGTACCCTCCGCTACAACATAACGGATTTAACGTAGTTGCTCTGAGATAGTCAGGTACAAAAGTATATCTTAGTAAAAAAATTTTCTTTTATCAAAAATTAAATAATGTATTAATATTCTTCAGTTATTATAATTGCACGCCACTTGTTTTTTTGAATTTCCGCGCGCTTATGTTGTAGCAATTTAAAAGAATTGTTGAAAACAACGTTGTAAAAACGTTGTAAAATGATATTTTAAAATTATATTTCAAAAACGGCGTAGTCAATAATTTTTATTTCTTATTAAATATGGCTTGTAATTTTGTATTAAATAACATATTAAATTTTTATCAAATTTGTTTGTCACGTATTCATTTTATTAAAAAAAAAAAATAGAGTGTTCCCATAGGAGCCCGTGTTAAAATTACAAAACTTTGAATTCATTTTTCTCAAAATTGGGGTGGTCAATTTTTTTTCGGTAAGGACTCATATTTTTGGTACTGAATTAAATACATATCTAGTGAAGTTTCGTTAAATTCCTGCGAAAAAATCGTTTTATCGACCAACTACCTTAAGCTAATCTTCTCGCAAGTTCTATAATTTAGGTAAACAGTAGGTACTAATTTTCTAAATATACTGTACATTTTAAATTCAGAAAAATATATTCTAAGATAACTAACCAATAATAAAAAAACGCCGAGAGCAGCGGCGCCCCATCACGGAAGTCGAATTTTTCCCTTCATCTTCGGTACTGAATGTCTACAAGCGAAATGTGATTGCAAGACTACAAGCGATTTGTCATTTTGGTGGTTTCAAAACTGATGATGAATTTTAAGGGCTGAATCTCAGTAAATTTTAATTTTGCGCCGATAGCAGTTAGCAGGAAAAAAGTCAACACAATTCGTACGAGGGCATTCCTACCCATGTTTATCCGCCAATTGCCTTTATGTTTTATTTTTAAATATTAAAAAGGACCTTAAATAGTAAACTGGAAGGCCTTTAGGAAGATTTTTCTTTTCCAAAAAAAAATCCAAAATTTCTATTTTATAACTAAAAATCCAAAATTCTTACTTTATAAATAAACGATCACTTTAATAACATTTTTAAATTACTTAATATCTGATATACTGCATTTGTTATAGAAGTAAATACATTTTTTTTTTTAAATTTTTAAAATTACTATGCGCCTACTTGTATTAGAATAAAAATAATGCATTTAAAACGCATTTAACAATACCATTGAATTCCGATGTAAACATGGAAGAAGTGGGTGAAAAGTAATGCGGAATTCCTAAAAGGCACTAGCTGGATACTAACTCAATACACGTACAAAATTCTAGGCCCTCTAGGTTTCCTTAGAAAGTCTCTAGACGTTTTAGAACAAAAGCACAAAAATCAAGGAAATATTGGCGTAAAAATCGTGGAGGTAAGGGTTAAAAGTTGAAACCTCCAAAAAGCAGTAGCTGGCTATTAACTTGACCTGTACACAAAATTTCAAACCCTCTAGGTTTATCTAGGGAGATTTTGACCAGAACGAAACTGGTAAAAAACAAGAAAAATCATTCCTTTTTGGTATAAAAATGGTGGGGATAAGGGTTAAAATTTGTGGCCCCCAAAAAGCACGCCCTTGATACTAACTAAATCCGAATACAAAATTTCAGCCCACTAGGTTTATTTGGGTAACCTGTGCGAGTGGTGCGAGAACGTCGAAAAAGCATGAAATTGTAGCTTTAAAATGGTGGGGGTGGGGGTATAAAACCTCCAAAAAGCACAACCTAGGTACGAACTTTATCAACATACCAAATTTCAACCCTCTACGTTGATTCTGGCTGGCTGTGGGCGTGTTAGATCCAGCCAAAATACTTTTTTCCCCCTCTACTCCCACCAATTCATCCTAGGAAGCTGAATTTTGGATATGTTGTAGATAATTGACCCAAACATTATTTCTAATCAGTTTGGAAAAGTACCATTGTTTAGTTCCCCCGCACCACCCCCTTAAAATTAGGGTCGGATCCAAAATTTGACCCCACTTTGATAGTATTGTTGTGCATCGGAATGAGCCTCACTTCCATAAGGGGCTATATACATGTCAAAAGGTAGCGGGAATATATATATATATATATATATATATATATATATATATATATATATATATATATATATATATATAAATATATATATATATATACCTGATATATATATATACATATATATATATATATATATATATATATATATATATATATATATATATATATATATATATATATATATATATATATACCTGAGTAAAAAATTTTTGTTTGCTTATTTATGTTGTTAATTAACGCATTAGATCAACTTTATCGAAAAATTAATATATAGTCTCATTTAAAAATCTGTAAGTTTGTATTATAGCTCGAGAACCATAAAAGCTGTAAAGCTCCTGACTATAGCAGTCAGTTGCCCCCGTCGATATTTACAACTCTTATTTGAACAATTTTTCGATTAAATCAACGGTTTGGCTGTTATAGAAATGGTAACTCTCGAAAAGCTCAAACAATATATATATATATATATATATATATATATATATATATATATATATATATATATTGTTTGAGCTTTTCGAGAGTTACCATTTTTATTACAGCCAAAGCGTTGATTTAATCGAAAAATTGTTCAAATAAGAGTTGTAAATATCGACGGGGGCAACTGACTGCTATAGTCAGGAGCTTTACAGCTTTTATGGTTCTCGAGCTATAATACAAACTTACAGATTTTTAAATGAGAATATATTAATTTTTCGATAAAGCTAATCTAATGCGTTAATTAACAACATAAATAAGCAAAAAAAATTTTTTACTCAGGTTTAATTTTTTAATTTTTCTCTAATTTATCAGTTAGGCGGTAAATATATGCATATATACTTGAGGCTACTTCAACCGATAGTGTTTTTCTGGGTTATGTTTCCATTACATCCAAGAAAAGAACCTTTTCCAGTATCATTTCTATCATAAAAATTTGGTTGTAATAGAAATGGCAACTCAAAAAACTCACATGGTATATATATATATATATATATATATATATATATATATATATATATATATATATATACATATATATATATATATATATATATATATATATATATATATATATATATATGACATTTTTTTTCTACAGAATCGTGTTCTACGGGTCTGAAAACGGATAGCTCCCCTACTCTCGCCTCTCGCCTTTCTTATCGTATAGGCTGTACAAGTCTAATTTTTTAAAGGAAAAATTCGACTAAAAATTACAAACATTATTATTCCATTAAAAAGTCGAAAGGTCAATTGTACAAAAATTCAAAAAAATAAATAAGAAAATTTAATATAAAATCGACAGCGAATTTGGAATATTTAACAGTGTGCAGTCAAACCACACAAGACAGATCGAGTTTAATAAACAAACACAAAATGGTTAATTTCAACTTTCGTCTACTAATATTGTTCCTTGTTTTTATCTCAACGGTAAGTAAGTTTTATTTAAACTTTAATTCAAAATTTTTAGCTATACTTTCTGTACCGTTAACGAAGTAGGTAAGTAATTTTGTTGCCTAAAAAATGATAATAATTTTCTAATAAGCCCATTTTACTTATTCACATGATAGAACACTAATTAACATAATAAAATTAAATTAGCATTAACTAATGTAAAGTGCTATTTACATTGTTTAAATTTTAAACTTTTATGCCGTAAACCATTCGACTGTAGACTTTGTGACGGATTTACCTTCTAACGATCCTCATATAGAGGAATTTGATCCCAAAATAAATAATTCAACTCGCAACGATGTAAATGTTTATATTGTGAATGTCGTTGATAGTTTGAAACAAAAATACTTACCTACTAAAAAGTATATCAATTTTTTAAACAAATTTCTCATGACCTTGTCCTACTCTATTTGAGTAAGCACGTCGGAGGAGCTTTCCATCCTGATTCTTAGTGCCGATCGACGACCTAAAATACAAAATATTTGCTGAAATATCTGTTTTATTTACTATTTCATCGAAATATATACTCACAAAACCATTTTTTATTCAAAGTTTAAAAATTTATTTGGACAAAGAAATTGTTTTGAAAGTGTAAACAGGCGACATTACGAAGCGTATAATCAGTTCAGGTTTAAAAAAAAATCCTACGAAGACATAAAATCATCGGAAAGTGCACTATTTTGGCTTTCCGTTAGAAAGTATACGCCACCAAAATTTTAGTGGATTTAAGGAATATTTTGGAAAGCCACTGTTAACTTAAAAATTGAAAGTTATTGTTTCTTTGTTTAGTCTAACATCTTAGCTGAGGAACCTGATCCCCAAAAAAATCCCGCAAGCGAATTCTTACCAAACTTCACAAGGATAGCGCAAGAAACCATTGAAGAAATTGGAAAATTATCAACTAAAGCCAAATCACAGTCACCCTCACTACATCGGACATTTGAACAAATCATTACCACTCAACTTACCGAATGTAATCAACAAATACCAAACATTATAAAAACTGCCAACAGTGCTACAGATATATTTACCAAGTTCGATGCATCTGTGGAACCAGAAATCAAACGGTACTCTGACATATTAAAACAAACTGCAGACTGTGTTAAAAAGCATAACATAACCGATAATGATTTATTTAAACCACTTGGGCAATGTTTGGATACAATATATATAAAAATTAACGACAATCATAATTCAGTTTTCATGTCCTTTAAGGAACTGCAGGACTTTATTCAGTCGTTTCCGAAAAAAACGGAAGCATGTTTAAATTCAATTATTAGCAGTGAAAAATCATCTGACTGTCTTGAAACATTATCAGTGTTACTTAAAAACCAATGTGAATCATCAAGCACTAGTCATATGAAGACAGAAATACAAGCAATGTTGGATAATATTGCCGAATTCAAAATTAAGGTCCGGCCATGTGTGGAAAATACTTTGAAACAAATTCGTGAAACAACGCTGAAAGGGAAAGAATGTTTATCTTCTAAAACCTTAAACTAGGAAACTTCATAATTATGTAAAAAAATTAACTTATTGATATTAAAATTGCTTTTAATAAAAAAATTTTGAAAATAAAATCACCAGTTTTATTAAAACCAGTGTAACTTTTAAACAACAAATCCAGTTATATTATACCTAACAAGTAACACTACCCAATTGCCAATCGCCTCTTTTCTCAAAACTTTGCTTGCACTTAGCAAAAAACATTAAATTTATACATACTTTTTTGCTTTGGCCGCGATAACTTTTTTAGGTGAAAAACTGTTGGTGAAATATGTATCAGTACCTACTTAATTATTCAATGTATTCAAAGAGAGTCCAGAAATAAAATCTTAAAAAAATAAAGATATAATTAAAAATTTTCTCTTCTTATTTGAGCAAATACGACAGTAATTATTATTTGTTTTGTAATGATATTATTTGAATGTCATAATAGGTTTAAAATATACCTAAATAATTTTAAATTTAATTAAAATTTAAATCTAATTTTCTGGCACACTAAATCTAATATTTCTGGAAATTTCAGTGGCGCCAATTTATTAATTTACTGCATTATTTTAAATTAAAAAAAGATAATCCATTAAAAGTTATTCAAAAGTAAACACTGCGATCTCACTGAAAAAGTAAAAGCTCAAAATTGAAAAAAATTCGTACATAAATACGAGCTAGACTGCACAAAGTACAAGAGGAATGATTATCAAATCCAAGTTTATTTTGATTTTTAGATATGATAACTCATAAATTTGGTTTGCTGCGATTATTTCTTGGGAAGAAGCCAAGTAGATAATCATGTTTTCTATAAATTGCTTCTTACCCGTGTAGAATTTAAACTCACCGGTGCCTAATCCATAGCTAACAGTTTCGAGTTAAACCAATGTCTAGAGAAATAAGCTACTCATGCTCTTCGTCAGCACAGATCCCTGCATTGCTTCCGAAAATAAGAAAGTTAGAGGGATTTGATTCCTCCAAAATGTTCCAAAGAGTAGTTGTTATAAAAAAAAAATTATGAAATTATTATTTCGCCTTGGAAATAAACTAGAGACTTTTTTGAGGCACTTATCACGGGACCGAGGTCCAACTTGGCCAATTCTATATTTCTGTATATAATTTGCACAATTTTTGGATAAAAATTCCACTCTTAAAGCCGGAAATTTAAATATGAATATTTTGTTGTAGAAATGTGTCCTAGAAGGGTTTTTGCATCGCCGATCATCATTTTGAGGTCCAAATTTAAGAATATTATATTCTGCATTGGAATTTGAAAATATTGTGTAGAATGTCGCTTTGAAGCAAAAAATTATGTATGAATATTCTGGTTCATTCTCGAGGGTTACGGCAGGTGTATTGGATCCCCTCAATATATTTTTCCCCTCTCTACTCGCTCAAAATCGCCTAAGGAAGCTGGATTTTGGATATGTTGTTGACAATTGACTTAGACACTTTCAATTGCTTTAGAGCAGTTTTATCGTTTTGGTGCCCCCGCGAACCCTTTGAGAATTGAGTCGGATCCTAATTTAAGAATTGCTTGAATTAGACCGCAAATTCGCATTTCGCGACCCAAACAATATCATTGAGCTTATTTTCACGGAAGTTGAGTATATTGTTCATATATATATATATATATATATATATATATATATATATATATATATATATATATATATATATATATATATACACTACTTATTAGTTTTAATGCTAGAGATGTTACAGACGCGACAAAAAGGCACTTTTTCTTATGAAATGTCTCATAACTAGAGTGGGGACATTGGTCCGCACAAACGCGTTTTCAAGGGGTGACCAATTTTTTATAGCGGGTTTAAGCATACACTACGTCGTCAAAAGTATGGGGACACCTTGGCTCAGGGGGTGCCCACACTTTTGACACGGCAGTGTATCATAACATTAAGTACAGTACCACGTCAAAAGTGTGGACACCCCCTGGGCCAAGGTGTCCCCATACTTTTGACGACGTAGTGTATGCTAAAATCCGCTATAAAAAATTGGTCACCCCGTTTGTGCGGACCAATGTCCCCACTCTACTCATAACAAAAAAAAAAAAATAGAAGTTAGTTTTTTCTTATAAAGTTTCAATACTAAGCAGATGACAAATGCGTACACAATATTTGTACTGAATATAAAATACATAATATTATTAGTTTTAATGCTAAAGCTAATAAAGTTTGTGTTACGGGTGTGACTAAAAAGTGCCTTTTTGTCGCGTCGGTAACATATCTCTAGCATTAAAACTAATAATGTTATGTATTTTATATTCAGTACAAATATTGTGTATACATTTGTCTATCTGCTTAGTATTGAAAATTTATAAGAAAAAAATAACTTATGAAAATGCTTACAACTTCTTATGAAAAGGCTTGTAAAGTGTGAGAAAATGTCATGTCCGTAACAAAAGAACAGCTGCACAGGAATTTTTTCGGTTTGAGTAAATCGCAAATGAACTGATTCCACGATATTGCCAAATATTTCTATGCATACACCTTTTTACACCAAATTATGCATACATCTTTTTAGTACCAAAAGTACAAAATAATTTTGTTGACTAAAATCCAATAAAATTTTATAGTTTTATGTTCAGTTTTCGTTACTTTTTATTGCATGTTGCCTTTTGAAAAACAGAAAATTTATCTTAAATTATAAGATCACCACACTCAGATTAAAAATAAATCTTAAGGGCCTCTTTTCTGACCCAAATTTAATATTAAATTTTCTGTCGAAAAACACTTCTGATTCAAATTCATTGACAAATTTTAATTACATGGGTATAAGATCTACCCACTCTTTTCGCAGCGAGATTTTTATATTTTCTCCTCTGTATACTGGGTGTACTAAAAACAATTAAAAAAAGCCTGAAACAAAACGAAAAATACTGCATTGATTTTGAATTTACTTTTAGAAAGCCAGTCGACGTTGAAAATTGTTTCACCCTTGGAAAACTAAACTATTCTAGATGAATATAAGTTATGTTAAATCTGTCATCAAACAGTTGCATCATCTGTCTCTTAAACAAAGTCATCCTTGGAAAATTAGCATTTACTAATTCCTGTATTATGTCATCGGAACAACTTTCTATGAATTTGGACTACGATAATATATTTATAATCATGAATAATATGATATATTACGGTAAACAGCAAAGAGTAATCTTAGTGACCTTCACTTAATCAAAAAGGTTACATTCTGATAAAAGAAAGAGAGAGATCTTTGATAACGTAAGCAGTATGAGAAAATCCATTGATAAATTGTCCTATACAAAATATTTCTAGAATTAATATTTTCAAAAATAATTTGTACACAGTGCACATTATAAAATTTTACTATAATTTTCTCTGCTACTTCAGATAAAATGCTCAGCTACCAACTATGTAGAAAGGTGGGGAGAAACTGACAAATACAACCTGTTTAACGCAAAATAAAGATCTTAGGAGTAGTCCATAACAAGGAGGCATACTTGGATACGAAAGTGCGACCAATAAAAAATATAATAAAGGGGTTCGGAGGGATGTTCAATGATAAAGCGTCACATTTCAAGAAATTATGGTTCTAATCTGTAAATATAGATAATCCTCTGTACACTCCAGAGTTGAAATATATCAAATATTACAATACCGAATACTGGACAAATCACTATATTGAGCCGTACTGTGGGCTGGATTATATATAATTATAATATAGTTTTTCCCCTTAAGAACCCACAAAAAATAAAAAATAAAAAATATTCGCTAGACCGATTTCGAATACTTTTGTAGTCCTCTTCAGTGGCATAAAAAATGAATAAATAACCATAAATATAAAAATCAGAAATATAATAAAACTAGAAAATATAAACATAGAAAATCAGAAATATCAGAAATGTAATAATATAATAAAATAAAGGATTAGGAAAAATAATAATAATAAATAACCAAATAAATATAAAAAATAAAATATAAATAGAAATATATAAATATAAGAATAAAAACAGCAATAAATAGAAGCAAAAATATATGAAGAACAACAATAATAATAGAATGAAAATAAAATGAAATAAAAGTAGAAATATATAAAAATAAAAACCAAAAACAGTAATGAAAATAAAAATAAATATAATAGTAAAAATATGTAAATGTAAAAATAAAAACAAAAATAAAAATAAAAATAAGATGAAAATACCATATTCAGAACAAACCAAATCTGCTCTTGATTTCAAACCGCCAAAAATAGTTTAACCTTAAAAACACAATATTTGCATAAACGTCACTTCGATGATAGCAGTGAGTTTTAAACAAATGTCAAATATTCTATAATGGAGGCCTATTTTATACGATTTCTCGTCAAAATTCTCGTGTTCTGATTGGTTCTGGTAATTGGACCAGTCACGGGATGTGTAAGTTCCATTGAGTGAACCTTCCCAGCACACAAACTGTATAGATCATAGAATGCAACGGGACCACTGTCATTATTGAAAGTATTCTTTCCCATCCTGCTCATATACACAATTTTATAGACATCCAGTTTAAGTGGATTGGATACTAATTTTAACAACTCAATCTCACCAACCTGATGATCCGTTTAAACTACAAACAACCCGTAGTTCTTTGTATCGCACATACAGAGGGCGCCGTGTCTGTCCAATGTAATGTTTATCACAATTTTGACAGTAAATTTGATATATTCCAGGCTTTTGAAGATCCGGAATTCGGTCCTTGGTATTACCCAGCAATGAACTTAATTTATCATTGGCCGTATAAGCTACCTGTAAGTTCGTGTTGAAGCTTTTCATAGCATTAGAAACCGACACCGATTTTTTGCTATAAAAAGTTAAGGTCGTCCTTAGAACCGGTTTTTCACTTCAAGCGTTGTGCTGTCCTTAATCGACTTTCGCCATTTTGCCTTCCTTAACAATTGATCAATCAACCTGGACGAATATATATTAATGACAGCCACCCGTCGGATATATTTCAATTCCTTGTCATAATTGAATTGAGATAATGGGAAAGTGGCTAACCTGTCAATCAAGAAATTGAAAGCTACCATTTTCTGACTCCAATGGCAAAAAGAGTGTTTTGGGATAAATTTGTCAACATCAGTAGGTTTGCGATAAATATCGAACGACAAAGCGTAATTATCCCTTGTGATCTCAATATCTAGAAAAGGCAGCCTACAGTCTATCTCATATTCAACTGTAAAACTTGATACTGGGTTCTAACTCATTCGTGAACCGCAAAAGATTGTCCACACTGGTCTTCTCCGTATCTAATATTATAAAAATATCGTAGAGATCCGGTAAATATGCAATTTATTTATTATCGTATTAGATAAAAGATAAAAATTAAACATATACATGTGCGTTAATTGGCGGTAGGAATAGGTGTTATGCAAATTTTAAGGGAAGGTCGCCCAAAGTGGGTAAGCGCTTTTATATCGTTGTGTCAAATATTTTTGTAAGGTCGTGAGTACACCGCCAATATTAATCAGTTACACTTGAGCGCTTGTGTCGTTTAATATCATAATTAAGCGTCATCAAATTTTTTTGTTGGTTTTGTTAAAAATTTTGAGGATAAATATTCTGTGACTATTCACAAACCTTTTTATTTGCAACCTTTTTGGTATGACCGCATTATGTTATCATCATTTGACTTTTAATGTAGACTTTTAATGTCTAAAGGTAGACATGTATATATCGGCTTTCATTTTGAAATTATTCTAATTTTAAAAAAAAATTAAATCTTTTTGGTAAAAATTGGTAGGAGCAAAGCGGGTAGACAAAAAACTGTTGGAAAAAGTTAAAAAATCTTTTTTTCACGACGGAATGGGGGAAGGAGCTTTAAAATAATGTTTAAAACTTTGTTTGTGGTGATTTTGATGTGGAATCACCTGAAGTAATATACTCCAATATGGAGACTGTAAAGAAAGTTATCAATTTATTGAACGTAACTGTTATAAATTTATTAATTTTGTCTTTTTTCAATTTTTTTTTACTGAAGTTTTACTATTGTTAACTTCTATATAGTTATGAAAGTTTTTATTAAAAAATAATAACAGTATTTAAATACACAATGTACTTACCCGCTTTGCCCAAAGGTATGTTTTGTATTTTCTTTATTAAAAATAAATCTGGTATAAAAGTTTCTTAAGCGAAGTTTCATTTTAAAGTTCGATAGCTATTCTACCTGATTACACTTAATTTAAAGTAGCTTGATCCATATCATTTAGCGAGCGAAGAAAACCGCTAGCTGGCCACAGCCATATGTATATTATTGCTATTTATAAGTATTTTTTTGTATAGAAATGTACGTTACCGTGACTCAAATTTTCTGGTACGTACTGTAATTTCAATAGTACCAGTTTATTAATCTACATCAATTTAAATTACGAAAAATAAATTTTAAGAAAAATAAAAACTTTTTGTTATATCCGAGTACCTCACGCATCTATATTCAGTGTATGGTCACCTCACCATCTGTATTCTGTGTATGTTCACCTCACCACCTATGGTTGCGGTCAGTTATATGTATCTATGATGATCAATGCTACATATCTATGGCTATGGTTCTCTGTGATCGCAATATAACATATTTATGTATTTCTACATTCAAATAATAATAAAGTCATGTGCATTACAATCTTGTCTCTTATCTTTTATTATTCCTGTAATTAAAATAAAATACACCACACTTATCGACGCTGTAATTCCACTGAAAAGCTGCAAGATCAATTTTAACAAAAATTCAGCTAAGTAAACTTGACTGAAAAAAAGAAGTTAATTTAAAACATTTAATAAGTTGCGATTAATCCCCACAAAACACAAATTTAATAAATTAACACAAAATTAAAAATGGTTGCCTACAAATTTTATTTGTTGACATTGTTCGTTATTTTTGTTTCAATGGTAAGTAATTTTTAAATGTTTTTCAAAACCAATTTAAATTTTTAAATCATATCTGTACAATTTTAATTTTGGTACCTATTATTAAAAAAAAACGCCGTGAGCAGCGGAGCCCCATCACGGAAGTCGAATTTTTCCTTTCATCTTCGGTATTGAGTGTCTACAAGCGAAATATAATTGAAAGTCCACAAGCGATTTGTAATTTTGGTGGTTTCAAAACTGATGATGAGTGTCCGGTTGATCGGGGCTTTAAAAAAAGGTTTTAAGTTTTTAAGGGCTGAATCTCAGTAAATTTCAATTTTGTGCCGATAGCAGCTAACAGGGAAAAAGCCAACACAACTCGTACGAGGGCATTTCTATCCATGCTTATCCGCCAATTGCCTTTGTGTTTTATTTTTAAATATTAAAAAAGGAACTTAAATAGTAAACTGGAAGGCTTTTATAAAGATATTTTTTCTTTCCAAAAATATCCAAAATTTCTATTTTATAAATAATAAAAATCCAAAATTCCTAATTTATAAATAAACAGTGACTTTAATAACATTTTCAAATTACTTAATATGTATGTATTTCATTCGTTAAAAAATTGTATTCACTTTTTTTTAAATTTTTTAAAATTACTATTCGCCTACTTGTATTTAGAATAAAAGTAATGCATTTAAAACACATTTAACAATAGCATTCAATTCCGATGTAAAAATGGAAGAAGTGGGGGGAAAAGTAATGTGGACTCCCTAAAAGATACTAGCTGGATACCCACTGAATACACGTACAAAATTTCAGCCCTCTAGGTTTCCTTAGAGAGTCTCTAGACGTGTTAGAAAACAAGCAAAAAAATTAAGGAAATATTGGCGTAAAAATCGTGGGGGTAAGGGTTAAAAATTGAAACCCCCAATAAACAGTGTCTGGCTATTAGCTTAACCTGTACACAAAATTTCAGCCCTCTAGGTTTATTTGGGGAGATTTTGACCCGAACGAAACTGTTAAAAAACAAGAAAAATCATGTTCTTTTGGGTATAAAAATGGTGGCGGTAGGGTTTGAAAGTCGAGACCTCCAAAAGGCACCCCCTGAATTTTGGATATGTTGTAGATAATTGACCGAAACATTATTTAAAACCGGTTTGGAAAAGTTTTATTGCTTTTCCGCCCCCCAGCACCCCCTTAAAGGTCGGGTCAGAAAAAAAATTTGCCCAAAATTTGACCCCACTTTGATAGTATGAGGTGCCTCAAAAATGAGCCCCATTTACCAAATTTCATCTCTTAACCTTCTTCTCCTCTAATATTCGTGTTCTACGGGTCCGAAAACGGATAGCGCCCCTACTCTCGCCTCTCGCAGCTCTTATCGTATAGACTGTATAAGTCTAATTTTTCGGAGAAAATTCGACTAAAAAAAAGACACATTTTTTTACAACGTAACGGCATACTGTCTGACACGGCGTATTTCATAAATTGACGTAGATAGAACAATATGTATTTTACGTAACAAAATCACAGTGATATAGAGGCTTTTTATAATAAAATTATAAGCACGGCGACCTCTTAAATGGTGAGAGATACAGTTCTGGTTATTACAGTTAATATATTTAAATTCTACGTAAAACCCTGCTGTCAAAATGTACAGATTCTGAACAGTAAAAAGTTATCGGGAGAAAGAAAAATTGAAATTATGGGTTTTTTTGGCTACACCTCCTAAATAAACTATACGGAATCTGGCCATCAGGGAAGCGTGCAAATAACGGCCTGCTACTTCAATATAATTGAACTAATTTACACAGACTTGTGTCTTTTGTCGTTTAAGAGATCTCTATGAGAACCCATTGTTAATGTGATAATTAATTGACAATATTTTTCTTTGTTTTAGTCTACCATCTCCGCAGATAAACATGAGTCGTTAAAAATAAGAATGAACAAAATTATGGAAGAACTAGCAAATATGACAGAAGAAGCAACTGAAGAAATTGCAAAATTATCAACTAAAGCCAAATCGCAGTCACCTTCGCTACATCGGACATTTGAACAAGCAATAACTACTCGACTTATCGAATGTAAACAGCAAATACCAGACGCTAAGCAAATTATTACCAATGCTACCGATTCATTTATCAGTTTTTTGAGATTTATTCCGGGAGAAGGCAAATTATTGCGGTTCAAACAAATTCAACAATGCGTGAAAAAGCACAACATTACCGACGAAAAGAAGAGATTTAAGCCACTTGATAAATGTGGAGCATCACTTTATCTCAAAATCAAAGAACTTTTCGATTTGTTAATCCGGCCAGTCTTGGAATGGCACGATTCGATTGAATCGTTCCCAAATAGAACGGAATTGTGTTTAAACTCAATTATTAACAGTGGACAATCATTTGATTGTCTTGAAAATATATCAATTTCACTTAAAAACCAATGTGAATCAGGCGTTAGTCATACGAAAACAGAAACACAAGTAATGTTGGATAATATTGCTGAATTTAAAATTATGTTCCGGCCATGTCTAGAAAGCACTTTGAAAGAAATTTGTGAGACCACGTTGAAAGAAAAAAATGTGGATCTTCTGAAATGTTCAATGACATTGGAAGTTTTATAATAAATTTATTTATACATTTTTAATAAATACTTATAATTTTCAAAATAAAACCGCTCATTTTACTTTAGAATTAGTCAAAAAAATTAGTGTAACTTAACAATTGAAAAATACACTTTACGTTTTAATCATTGAATAATACACCCTGCTGTGATACTAAAATACCCTTCGGTAATTAAACGGACATTTTCAGAATTAATTTTCTATAATAAATAGAATGTGGTTATTGAAAAGTAAAGGTTTAGGAGTTAGGACAATTTACGATTTAGATGAAACTTAATATAGATGTTGTACAGGTAAAGAAAGAAACATGTCTATTTTTTTTTAATCGGCCACCATGGTCATTTAAGGGCTGAAATTACTCTTCAAAAAGAGGTTACAATTTTAAATTGACTTGAAAACCTTAAAATTACTATTGAGAATTGAGAAAACCATTAAACTGACGAAACACATTAAAGAAATTTTTATTTATGCACATAACTCTAGGATTGAAACTCCTAAAGCATTTATAGGTAAAATCTGAAATATAGCCGATATGCTGTGAAGCTGAAATTTCAGTAACATGCAAAAACTACAGAAAAAAATATATTTTGTTTCACGGTTTTCTGCTTAAAATTGTAATTTGAAATATAATGTCTTATGATGGAAAACGTAATGTAATATATATATATATATATATATATATATATATATATATATATATATATATATATATATATATATATATATATATATATATATATATGGGTGATTCTACTTTTTAGGTCCTTCAAAAAATTAAAGTTGTCTCCACAATAAGGAAGGTTAAAACTATATACAGAATGAAGATACTGTCATTTATTTTATTTAAAAAAATTAATAACTTCTATTTAGATGACCTACCTATACATTTACTTTAATTTCTGATTTAATTTTTTTTATAAAAATGGTGTCAACTTTTATTGCAGTTCTAAAACGCATGTGGTTCCTATTACATATTGCTAAGAAATTCTTTTTTAAAAATAAGTTTACCGAAACCACACAATTTTATAAATAAAAAAGAGAGTTAAATTGTTACGCATGGTAATTAGAAAGTTATATTTTATTTATCTTCAGAATTATTTTTTTTTTTTTTTTTTGGTGGGACGAAAAATTGTCGCGAAAATTTGAGTATCGTTCGTCACGACTGCCAAATATTGCTGTAAGTTTAAGAAAAATCGGTAAAAGAGTCATGTTTTTTCGTAAAATGGAACGCCAAAGACCATAGAACATACAGCGCAAGTCAAATCAACTGATTGACATAGAGAGTTATTTTTTTAGATCAAGCAAGAAAACCGGCTGCGTGTGTTTATTGAGGGTACCCTTCATCACGGCTTTTTCTGGTATGTATTTAACGAATTTCAAAACGCTTTTAGTAAATATTATTTGTAATAATGTAAGCTTTACGATAAACTCAAGTTTTCGAACTAAATGATCGCCGTTTACGACTAATAACAATTTGGTGGAAAATTGTCTCCTTCGTCACGGTAGAATGTGACGATGGGACACATGAAAGTGGCGAAGGATACGATAATAAAATAAGTATATACATATTTATTATATCAGTGTTTGTTTGTATATTAACTAAATTTTTTAGTTAATTAAAACTAATTTTGACATGACCACCAAAAAAAAGGGGTCAAAACCGTCGCTTTCAGTACAAACAGTCGGTACAATTTATTTATCCATCAGTTGATTAATTTGGTCAACTTTGTTTTCTAACCATCATAAAACACAAAACAACACCACACACTCTAATTTTTCGCAAATCAGACAAAAAATACTTTTTAATTTAACTTTTTTTTTAATTTTTTTTAATTGGTATTAAGAGAACATAATATATTATTTAAATAATAATTTTAATTTTATTACCTATTTAAATTTAATTTAAACATTTTTTCTGTCTGGATTCAGAAATCCGTAAAAAGATATTGGTTTTAATATGAAACCGAGCTGCTGGTCTGCAGATACCGAATCTATTATAATTTTCCTACATTCTAGTCGCATAAAATCTACGAAATGGCTCTGTCAATTTTTTCTTCTGGTTGAGACCTAAAAAGTAGAACCACCCATATATATATATATATATATATATATATATATATATATATATATATATATATATATATATATATATATATACATATATATATATTGCGCTTATTGCACAATATACTATTATGTAACAAAACACTATTCTCTTGGAAAATTTGCTGATTTGCTTTTTTGAGATTCAAAATATTTATCTACAGACACACACGCAACATATGTATATATATATATATATATATATATATATATATATATATATATATATATATATATATATATATATATGTTTTGTGTGTGTGGATAAATAGATATTTTGAGTCTCAAAAAAGCAAATCAGCAAATTTTCCAAGACTTACTTTCAAGAGAATAGTGTTTTGTTGCAAAATAGTATATTGTGCAATAAGTGCGGGAAATTGTCGATTGCCCACGATAGCGAAGCTGAGTACAAACTTTCTCGTTTTTTTCTAACCTACAGACATGAAAAATGTGTTTCACAGCCAGTGGAAATAAACATAATTGCAGAATTTCCAAAAAAAATTGCACAGGTTCAAAATTTACCTAATTGTGACCAATATACTGACCACTGTTTTAGACGATCATCAGCTTCACTATTAGCTGACACTGGTGTAGATATATCAATACTTAAGCGCCATGGCGGGTGGAAATCTAGTACTGTTGCAGAGGGCTACGTAGAAAAATTGAACTGAAAATAAGAAAGAAATTTCAATTAAAATATTACTAGGAACAAAAGATTCTTTAGAAACATCCTCAAATGTGCAAGAAATTAGAAATATAAGTAAAGAAAGTTCTTCTCTGACCCCGGTAAATTTTAGTAAAGTAAAAAATTGTAATATTAAGATTTATAATAAATAAAAATTTAACAAAAATGGAAATACGATCTCAGTTTATTAAAAGATTGATATATTTATTAAAAAAAAATTCAAAATATTTCTTTAAAATAGTTCACGAATAACTAACTATGACTTGCAACGTTGCTGTAAGAATGAAAATCGCTTATTTACTTTTTTTCATGCGAGAGAAAAAGTATTTACTTTTTTTCAAGCGTGAAAAAAGTAAGCCATTTTGACACTATCACAGGCAACTATAAAGTTAACTTTTTAATTCAGAATTGTAAAAAGTTTTTTGTTGTAACATATGTGTTTGCATTGTATTTATATGTATTTTGTTGTAATATATTTTTTATTACTCATGCGGGAGAAGTACTAACTTGGCGCACACATTTCTGTACACAAAATAGCCGTTTGCCCTCTGTACTCTTCCCGCATACTTTTTTGCGTGTGGAAAGTAACTTTGCACACGCAAATTGACAATAAAACACGCAAAATTTAATCAAAATACGCAAAGCCGCCTCTTAATTTTTCATTTAATAAATATTTTATAATTATTTCTATAGAAACCACCAACAAAGTAATTTAAACGATAATTAATTCAGAAAAAAAAGACGAACACTTAAAAATATTATTTTAAAAAGTAATAAAAATGTCAAAATTAGTGATAATAATAGAAAAAAGTATGTGAAATTCGTAATAAAAAATAGTATGTGCAACTCGTGCGGGATTGTCGATTGCTCCACTCAAGCGAATGAGCGCACCCACTACGTTCGTGCGCTCAACTTCGCTTTCGTGGGCAATCGACAATTTCCCGCACTTATTGCACAATATACTATTTTGCATGATCCTGTATTTTCATGCATTTACCGATGCTGTTGACAATGCTGGTAAGTTACATTTCCCGAACATTTGTTAGTATCCATGGAAACCCAAAAATAACGGTGCGGTAAGTAAAATAGATGCGTGGTAACTGAATAGGAGTGTGGTAAGTTAGCAAATTAGCTCAAAAATGATTGTAATTATTTTATTTATATTGAAATTAAAGATACAGTTTGAACAATTAGGAAAAAAAATAGATTAATATGAAAATTTTCACTGGTTTGCACATTATTAATATTATTGTTGGTATTAGTCTTCATATTTTATTGGCATTTCAAAAGGTCGTTCAATCATTAAAATTTTCTGTGGTTTTGCATAATCTTCCTTTCATTTTTCGCGAATAAATTTGCAGCCAAAAATAAAATGCTTCATCAATTTCATTATTCTCACTAATATTATAGTTTAACAAATTATTTTCCTCAGTAGTAGAAAATTCAAAAAAAAGATTCACGACAATGAAATATTGACACTTAATTTTTTATTTACAAATATAGTTGTCAATTGTCATTACAAAGGTTCGTATTAGTTGCCATAAATATTTATAATATTTATTCATGGCATTCTATATCATAACATAGAAATATAAATTTCACATTAATTATTTTAAATCGATCGTGCAAAAAATATTATACAATACACGATGCATTAAGTGCATTTACTAATCTCGAAAATTGCAAAAACGAGACCCGCAGTAAAAGCAATTTCGTTATCGATCAGTAAAAGCAACTTACCGAACTTACATTGTAAAATACTAATATCTACGACTACCACAAAAATAATTGCTTGTTTATTGCACAAAATACTATTTAAGTAAGCGACGTTTTACATACAGCCACATATCCAGCTGTACAAAAAATGGCCCTTTACACGCATGTATGATAAAAATAACAAAGCCTAGATTACACTTTTATTAATTCTTATACAGTATAGCACCACCGGTAATCAGTTTTGGAAATTTTTTGAGAGCATCAAATTAGTCTACATCACTTTTGGAAAGTTGCATCAAAAATGTCAAGTACATAAATATTAAATCCATGTGCAATAGACCATGACGCATGATTTTATCAAAAGAAACAAATAAATATATCGATAAGGGTAGTGATAAACAACAACAGACCCCAAGCCGTGGGAATGTGGATTTTAATTATTGCACATAGAACGTTTACCTATATGTATTCTTGTCTGTGGCGGTTTTTATCATACATAAAATGTAAGCAAAATCATTTTAAAGCAAATTAATAAAACGACAAATGAAAAAAAAAGTTTCTGAAATAATAATTTTTAATTATTCACTTCTTTTCTTCTTTTATTAATACTTTTTCTTGACAAAACTGGTGCTCTACTGTAATTATATATTATACAGTGATATACATGATACATATTATATTAGAATCTGTACAAAAATTTTACCTAGCAACTGAATGTTTACGTTTGTTTTTAATAAATTTCAAATACTACATAATTTTAATGTATTGGTATTTGTAGATTTGTAACAAATTTTTATCGATTATTGTGAATTTCATGTTAGTCGTAGATAAAGTATAGTACCTAACTCGGTTGTAAGGCATATTACACACTCATGCAATTACGCATTCGCCGCTGCTCGGCTCTTGCGTAACTTTTTCGCTCGTGTGTAATATGCAACTTGCAACCTCAATCACGTAATATACTATTATTGTGGCACATGCTGTAATTTCAATAGAACCAATTTATTGACATAATGCATTATTTCAAATTAAGAAATATAAATGTTAAGATAATCAATTAAAAAATTATAGATATTGCGATATCTACACAGTTTAAAGGTCAATTTTGACAAAATTTCGGACATAAATAAGAAATTTTACTATAAAATCAACAGAATGTTTAAAATATTTTAAAATTTGCAACTAAACTAAACAAAAGTACAATAAATAAATAAGCACCAACTTGTTTTAAAAATGGTTGAATTAAAATTTCGTGTGTTGACTTTGTTCCCTGTTTTTATTTTAACGGTAGGTGCATTTTAAATTTTATTATAAAATGAAATTCAAGTTTTTAAATCATAGACTCTCAAATTTTTGATTAGAGGAGACTAGGAACACTTAATTCTGAGTCTATAAATAGAAAACTACACCTTATTGTTAAGAGTGTTCAACCAAAAATCTCCAAAAACAACGTTTACTAGAAACAATTTTGAGGCTTTATTTTAACTTAAAAAATTAAAATAAAAACATAATTCGGTAGAAAAAAAACTGTAATTTTTCGGATGGTCATTGATTTTTAAAAGTTAAATCATATTAATTACAAAAAATTGCTCTAAACATCACCATTTTTGAAACAGCAGAAACAAAACTGAAGCTTTAGTATTTACTTAAAAAATTTGATTCTTTTTTTAAAAATTGCGTAAATACCTTCTCTTTTTCGGATGATCATTTAAAAACCATTTACATTAAAACTGACCTTAAAAAAAATTAAAAACCTTAATAATTTCCAAAATCGGTTTGAATATTTCAAATTAAGTTTAGTTTTAACAGATGGCAGTGAGTTCGTTATAATATTTGTAATTTTTTACTATAGGGACATATTTATAATTTTTATGAAAAAATGAATTTGTGTCCATTTTTGCTGGAATTCTCAACATAAATATAATTGACTAAAATATATACATGGGTTATTACACGTCCAAGGAAGGTTTTAAAATTATTATTATGTTTGACTTGATTACAAAAATCACAATTATTATTATCAGGTGATGGGGCAGTTCGAAATAACTAAAAGAATTTTGAAAAGATTTTTGTTCATTTGTGCTATAGATCACAAACCACAAAAGGTATCTTATTTGAAATTTGGAAGGATCAAAATTTTTGGAAAAATAAAATGCAAGAAAAACTTATTGAATTTTATGACTCTAAATTATTACCCGAAATATTAGACCCACGATATACACAAAAACTTAAAATTTGTGACTAATTTTGATTTTTTATTTTTCTTGTAAGGAAAATTGTATTTTCATATAATAACACCCATTGTAAAATTTATTCAATTTTATTGTAAATACTATATTTTTTATAATATAATAAGACTTTATAAAAGAAATGCGGCTCTCTAGACCCAACAGTTGATGCTGAAAACGTTTTGGAGTTAAGTTTAAAATTAACATTTTGTGTGTAAGTTTCTTTATTATTTCTCATTCTTTATTAAAATTATATAAGAAGGACACAATTAATGAAAATATTTTAGCAAAAGATTCTTCAAAAATTTTTCAGGTCAAGATCAACACTCAGCTCAAATTTCTAGTTTCTAGCACTAGCAGAAATTCTCTAACAAAATAACCATTTATTTGGAAATATAAAATAATATTTGTTTTTTTAAAAAAAATCAACAAACCTTTTTTCATTCATTTGTGTTACTATAGTATTAACTGGTATTAATAATAATACATACACGCATACATATACAGGCTGGAAACAGATTTATCGAACATAGGGCAAGTATAGTGAGAAATTTTTCTCAGGATCAATGTGATATTTGACACTTTTTGATCAATAATATATATTTCAATTTTAAATCGTGTTACCATGGATCTGCAAAATTTTTGTGTTTGTCAGATTAAAAATGCAAATTTATCGCGAATTTATCTCTTGCAATAAAAAGAAGAAAGCTAGAATAACAAATTATGGTTCATTATGCTACTGAAAAAAAAATTCAGCTTGTCTCATGATGTTTGGCGAGCAATAGTTATCGTGAAACACGTGAATTATTTAGTGTGTTTTACGAAAATAGACAAGTCCCCAGTATAACTACTATAAAACACATTGTAGATCAATTTCGTATCACGAGTTGTGTAAATAGTGCTTGTTTAAAACCACAAAATGATCCAAGAAACCTTAATGAAGATTTGGAGATGGTTGTTTTAGCTGATTTTGATCTGAATCCCAATGCAAGCATCAGAACACTTGCTAAAGAGAAAAATATTAGCCATACTAATGTACATAGAATTTTGAAAAAAGCAAATTTACTCTGCATCCAAGTATAAATATTTGCATGAATTTTTCCCTGAAAATTCGGATGTGAGAAACGAATTTCGCAAAATAATGATGAACAAATCAAATCTAGATCCTGATTTTTTGAAATTTTTGTATTTTACCAATGAATGTACACTTACTTTACAACAATATCCCAGTTTCCAAAACTGCAGGCATTGGGCAACCGAAAACCCCCATGTTTATGTAGATTGTCACACGCAGTATCGACAACAGCTGAATGTATGGACAGGAATTTTGGAAGGCAATATTATAAGATCATCTTTTATGAATGGAGCACTTAAGGGCGATAAATATCTTCAGTTAATAAACGGCATTGATCCAACAATCGAAGCTGTGGTAAATGGTGAAACAATATAAGTAGTCTGGTTTAAATTCGATGGAGCACTTGGACATTATTATAGATCAGTGCGTGATTTTTTAAATCAGCATTTTCAAAATGCTTAAAGTGGACGTGGGAGCGCAATTAAGGGGTTCCACATTCTCTCGATTTACCGCTAAATAATTTATTTCTTTGAGATCACTTAAAAAGCAAAATTTACACATCAAGGTCCCACCCAAATACGCAGTCTCTGCAAGGTATTATTGTAGCAGGCTATTTTAATATTACTACCAACAAAAACACTAAATATTCGCAATGAATTTTACAATAAGTTGGGATATTTTTTAGCGGTTAATGGAGAAAAATTTGAACATTTAATTTAATAAAAGTAATAAAAGTATTTATTTATAACAATTAGTTTGTTTACTTTTAATTTTTAATTTTATTTCAATAAACCATAAAAAAACAGATCTATGTCATTTTATTCTAATAAACGGCGTAATAGAAGTACACAGTTATAATGTTTTTTAACACTAGCATATTACATTAATGATCCATACAAAATCTTCCATTTTATTTGCCCTATGTTGAATAAATCTGTTTCCACTTTGTATATATTTGCATAAAACATATGCATTTTTATGATATTGCATAAAATGGATACAAATTATCAAATATTAATCAAAAATTTTTCTAAAGTTCTTTTAGGTCAAAACCTGCACTTATATATACGTATACTAAATTTTAAATTTTTAGTACTAGTAGAAATACCCTAACAATACGATTACATTTGGAATTTGAAATAAGTCCCCATAAACGTTTTCAATGTTAAAAGTAATTTTTTATGTAAAATCAAAATTATTATATGTAATTTCTGTTCTTACGGTTTTTGAGAATCCTACCACACATTTATATGAAAATTAACAATAAAAATACCTAATAAAAAAAGATGGACATATTACTAACTACTAAATTATATTAAACTACCCTTATTTGAAGTGTTGTTGTTAGGTTTTTTTTGACAGATAATGGGGATATACAAAATAATAAAAATAGAGGTAAAATACATTTTAAATAGTAAACATATATTTCGACTCTTGTTAGCACATTTGTTTCAACTAAATGGTTAAATATTAACAATTTTCAAAATTTTACCTCCGCCTGCTCTCCCCAAAACAAGTTGCCCGGAAACAAATATTATGGCCGCAAGCTCAAAAGACCGCCAGAAACTGAGGTGAGGAGAACACAAATTGTATTATTTCCATTGTATTGTAGTTACCAACCAAACCAAGTAATTAAGTTTTTATAGGAGTGAGTAAACTTCTATTTATTAATATGATAGACAAAGATAAATGCAGATATAGATAAAAATGGTCTTTTTAGCTTGCGCCCATTACGCTCGTATAGCCTTAATATCAATACGTGCAACACTGATTTCAACTGTTATTGTAAATGACTCAATACCATTTTAAAAGTACATAATAAACCGCTTCAGAGCAGTGAAGTCTTTTTTATTTTTGATGGTTAAACACCTCTTTTTATGAGTATTTTGATCGTGTTGTTGTCGGTATGATGACGGTATAAAATATGAGAATGATTTTACTTTTTTACTTTTCACTAAACTAGATTTGTTGACATATTCCATACCAAACAAACTTTTTATTCATTTTTATTCACTTCATCGTTTTGTAGTGTTCTGGGAAAAGGGAAAAAATAAATAAGGTACCTAAGGGTAATATGGCCACTTTCTTATAACTCCGAAACTACGAGAAACTAATTATAGATCACACTCTCACAAGGAGATGCACCCAGAGTGAAATTCGGGATTTTGATGAAACTTCACTGGTGTGTAGAATGGGCAAAAATAAGAGACCCGTATTTTTTTTATCGGTCATCGTCCGCGTTTACGGGGTGAAACCAGCCCATAAAGTTAGGGGTTCGAATTGTATTTCTTAGGATATCTCGAAAACTATAGGAGATAGAGCAAAACTTTAAATTGACCAAATGTTACTCTTTGAAAGACCTATTCAGCTGTATTGGTTAAACCAGGGCTGGGTTCATAAGAGGGGCTGGGGGATGAAAATGAGGGTAAATTTTCTTGTACAGCCGGAATGGTTCAATGTATGAAATGAAAAATGAAAAATTTACATTTTCATGATGAAAATAAACATAAAAATAAAAAAATATAGTACTTATTTGCAATCAATAATAATGAAATATAATCAACCATATTTTATTCTTCCTTACATGGCTTGGATACCACACATATTTCGAAAAAACGCAAAAACACGTATCCCCTAATTTTTGGCGCTCTTTCTAGTTATGATGGGAAAAACTTGATACATTGAACAATTCAGGCTGTACAAGAAAATTTCCCCCATTTTCACCCCTTCAGCCCCTCTTATGACCCTAGCCCTGGTTTAACCGATACAGCTGAAAAGGTCAGGCACTGAAATAAAGGTAAGTGCGTTGCATTTTTAATTCTAGTTCTGATATGGGAAGTGTTTTTTGTGAAAAACGAATATTTTTTTGATACAGTGGATTTTTTAACAACAGATTCTAACCTGTTAATATGGAAACTGTGGCCCAGGAGTTAATAAAACAAATGTTTCAGTTGAAAGAATCTGATGTGGATAAAGCTGGTCCCAAATCTGATGTGGATAAACCTGGTCCAAAATCTGATGTGGATATACCTGGTCTGACTTCTGAAGAAAAGGATAATCTCTTATGCCCAAGTTGCGAAGATTAATAATTTATTGAGTATTTTTCTTTAATATTATTGTTAAAAGAATTATTTCATTAAATTATTTAAATAAATTGCTGCTTTTCTTAAAATTTTACATAATGTTGATGTGGCTAGAGTTGGCCATATTTTCACCTATGTACGGAAATATGGCCATTTTGCACATATTTTAAAAAACCAAAAATTTCTAAAAACTAAAAACTGAATGTTCCTAATTTACTCTAACATTAATAAACGATTGGTCGTAGAATAATGGGCTATTATTTATTTCCCTCTTTTATTTGTTTTCAGATAGTTATAATGCTTCAAACCTTAAGGTGGCCATATTACCCTTACGTACCTTAGAAACGCAGATATATTTCATTATTTAATGATGCAAGAAAGTAGAAGGATTTATTTTCTATCTAGTCATGAAAAAATCCCTGAAAGTCCAGTCTCCCTTATTTCTACAAGAAAGAGTGCAATTGAATCGGTCCATACAAAAACGGCTTTAGTCCATCTTTTCCCTAATTTTAGTTTGAATATGAAACTTCATCTAAGAAAGTAGATACACATTTCTATGCGAAAAAGACTTCAGTCCCATGCATTAATTTAACTCTTCCATGCAGAAAGGGCTTCAGTCCATTTTTTCTGTAATTTCAGTATGAATATGAAACTATCTAGACACACATTACTATGCGAAATAATAATGTAAATAAAATAATAATGTAATAAAAAATATTACTATGTGTAATAAAACACTCTTTCATGCAAAAAGAGCTTCAATCCAACAAATATTATGCACAAAAATGTACAAGAACAAACTATGTACAAGAACAGTAATATAGGTAATTCATATGAGTGGTGACAGCATTAGGTAGGGGAAGGTCGCCCAAAGCGGGTAAGCTAAGATTAAACGCCAAAAAAAGTGACTTTTGACCTCGATAAGCAGATCGTTTTTATATTATCAGATAGAATAGTTATCGAACTTTAAAATGAAACTTCGGTTAAGAAATGTTTATACGATATTTATTTTTAATAAAGAAAATACAAAACCTCTGCAAAAACCCGCTTTGCCCGTATAGGTATCCTAAAGCGGGTAACCCCCTTTGGGCAAAGCGGGTAAGTGCATTATCTATTTAAATACTGTTATTATTTTTTAATATAAACTATCTTAATCATATAGAACTTAACAATAATAATAATTAAGTAAAAAAAATTGAAAAAAGACAAAAATAATAAATTTATAACAATTAACTGTAACTTTCTTTACAACCTCCATATTGGAATATATTACTTCAGGTGATTCCACATCAAAATCACCACAAACAAGGCAGAAATATTTTTTTAAGCTTTTTCCCTCATTCCGTCGTAAAAAGAAGATTATTTATTTTTTTCCCCTTCAAACAGTTTTTTTTTTTCATTAAGATGCTTCAACTTTGTCTACCCGCTTTGCCCAAAAAGACTTAATTTTGTTAACTTAGAATAATTTCAAAATGAAAGCTGATACGTGTCTACCTTTTCTTACATTAAAAGTCAAATGATGATAACATAATATGGTAATACCAAAAAGATTACAAATAAAAAGGTTTGTGACGAGTCACAGAATATTTATCGTCAAAATTTTTAACAAAACCAACAAAAAAATTTGATGAAGCTTAACTAGGACATTAAACGACACAAGAGTTCAAGTGCAACTGATTGACATTGGTTGATATTCGGTTAATCTCGGTATACACACGACCTGACAACAACATTTGATACAACGATATACAAGCGCTTACCCGCTTTAAAAGGGGTACCCGCTTTGGGCGACCTTCCCCTACCATATAAAAATCTTATGGCACAGACAGTTTTTTGTGTTTTTCTCAAAAACACATATATAGGACTGAAGCCCTTTTTGCATGGACCGATTTAATTACGTTTCATCTAATATAATGGTATACTATCTGTCATCGATGCATTTTACAAATTCAAGATAACTATTTTTTACACAATAATATAATTACAGTGGCATTTTATTAACGACATTATAGTGTCAAAGTTAGATTTTAAAATCCTTATAGTGACTGAAAACACTTTAATGAGATCTCCCTTTTAAATAATAATTAATTAAAAATATTCTTTGTTTTAGCCTATCATATTCGCAGAAAAACATGATCTATTAAAAGAATCAATGAACGAAATCATGCAACAATTAACAAATATGACGCAAGAAGCCACCGAACAAATAGCAAAATTTTCATCTGAAGCTAAATCACACTCACCTTCACTACATAGGACATTTGAACAAACTATAACCACTCGACTTACTGAATGTAAGCAAGAAATTCCAAACGTTAAACTAATCACCTCTAACGCTACTGATTCCTTTATCAATTTCAAGAAATTCATAATGCAAGAAGGCAAATCATTTGCAGACGAATTTTGGCAAATTCGTAAATGTATTAAAACAGATAACGCAACCGATGCAGAATATCTATTTAAGTCGTTAGATAAATGTGTGGGCGAAAATTTTAGCAAAATCAATAAAAATTTTGATTCGGTTATCACTCCCGTCATGGATTTACAAGATTTAATACAGTCCTTCCCAAATGTAACTGGATCATGTTTAAATTCAATTATCAACAGTCACCAATTATCTGATTGTCTCGAAGAAACATCAATGTCGTTTAAAAAGGAATGTGAATCACACATTAGTAACTTGACAAGAGATACGCAAACAATGTTGGGTAATATTATCAAAATAAAAACTGAGTACCGATCATGTGTGAAAAGTACTTTGAAGCAGATTCGTGAAACCACGCTGAAAGAAAAAAATGTTGATCCCATGAAATGTTGAAATTTGTAGTTTTAAATAGTACGTATATTTATTTTCAATAGAAATAGATTAGTTTTATTAAAATCAGTGCAATTTATAAACTGTACATAGTTTAAAAATACCCCTGTCGCAGCAACTCCATAACATAGCGAATTTCCAAAGATTAGACACAAGCAAATTTCATATAACAACCTGAACCATCTAAAATAGCTTAGCTCTTTAACAGTGAACAAATTTTCAAATTCCGTGACAACATGTTTCTAACTAGAAGGTACCATACCTTTTTCTTGTCACATACCTTTTTCGGTTAATCTCGGTATACACACGACCTGACAAAAACATTCCATGCAACGATATACAAGCGCTTACGCGCTTTAAGAGGGGTACCCGCTTTGGGCGACCTTCCCCTATTTAATTATATATGAAATTAATATGAATTTTATTTTCTTTCTTATAATATGTATAAATTAATATTTTGTTATAGGTTAACTTAAAACTTTAGTTAAAAATAGTATATTCCATAATAAGTTTTCCCGGCGAATTGGCTTTACACTATACTTTTTTTTCGTAAAATTTACATTTACGAACATTTTTTTCGTAAAATTTACATTAATATTTATTTAAGTAAATAGTAAAATTTTATATTATATCAGTTGTAAGATGTTCAAATTTTTGCCAATGTAATATATGTGTGTATATTTTCAGAATTATTTATAAAGATTTTAAGTACAAAATAGTATATTATTATTAAATTAAAGAAACATCCTATATTTTTATTATGTTAAGGCAGTCATGTCAAAGATACGGCCCGCGGGCCGCATCCGGCCCTCGGACAATATCAATATGGCCCGCGATCACATTATATCACAGAAAGAAGCATCTTGTTTTTTAGAGATTTTAAACAGCACTCGATGCCTGTACGGAAGTTCAAAAATGTGCGCGTTTTAATTATAAGTAATTTCAAGAGTAGCGCGTGCCTAAACGAGTGAGAGAGTGTTAGTTATGCTTTTATCTCTGTCGCGAGCGCGAAGACGGCTTCTGTTTCGTCTGAGCACGTAGCGCCCACTGCGCCCCTCCCCCGCGCACTCGGGTTGAAATCTGTTTTCAGTAAGTTTTAATTTTTTTATTTTAACCTGGCCCGCCGACACATTCTAAATCTAATATATGGCCCTCTGCAAAATTAAGTTTGACACCCCTGTGTTAAGGCCTTGGAAATTCTTTCGCACTATATTCTCGCATGGTGTGGGCAATTGTTAATTTTTAATCGAATTTTTCCTTGAAAAATTAGACTTATACAGTCTATACGACAAGAACGGCGAGAGGCGAGAGTAGGGGCGCTATCCATTTTCGGACCCGTAGAACACGAATATGTAGAAAAGAAAAAAAAAAAAAAATATATATATATATATATATATATATATATATATTCCCGCCACCTTTTAATTTGTGTAGGGCCCCCCTATGGAAGTTAAGAGATAAAATTTGGAAAGTGGGGCTCATTTTCGAGGCACCTCATACTATTAAAGTGGGGGAAAATTTTGGGAAAATTTTTGATCCGACCCAACTTTTAAGGGGGTGGTGGGGGCGGTAAAACAATAAAACTTTTCCAAACCGGTTGGAAATAATGTTTCTGTGAATTTTCTACAACATATCCAAAATTCAGCTTCCTAAGTTGATTTGGAGGGTGTACAGGGGGAAAAAACGAGTTTAGCTGGATCTAACAGGCCCCCAGCCCCCCAGAATTAACGTAGAGGGTTGAAATTTGGTGTGTGGATAAAGTTCGTACCTAGGTTGTGCTTTTCGGAGGTTTAAATATTTTACCGCAACCCCCCTCATTTTTAAGCTACAATTTCATGCTTTTTCGACGTTTTCGAAGTTTGTACCACTCGCACAGGTCACCCAAATAAACCTAGAGGGCTGAAATTTTGTATTCGGATTGAGTTAGTATCAAGGGGGTGCCTTTTGGGGGTCTCGACTTTTAACCCCTACCCCCACCATTTTTATACCCAAAAGAACATGATTTTTCTTGTTTTTTAACAGTTTCGTTCGGGTCAAAATCTCCCCAAATAAACCTAGAGGGTTGAAATTTGGTGTACAGGTTAAGCTAATAGCCAGACACTGTTTTTTGGAGGTTTCAACTTTTAACCCTTACCCCCACGATTTTGACGCCAATATTTCCTTAATTTTTTTGCTTGTTTTCTAACACGTCTAGAGACTCCATAAGGAAACCTAGAGGGCTGAAATTTTGTACGTGTATTCAGTTAGTATCCAGCTAGTACCTTGTAGGGAGTCCTCATCACTTTTCCCCCCACTTCTCCCATTTTTACATCGGAATTGAATGCTATTGTTAAATGTGTTTTAAAAGCATTATGTTTATTCTAAATACAAGTAGGCGAATAGTAATTTTAAAAAATTTAAAAAAAAGTTAACTTACTTTTATGACAAATGAAATACATACATATTAAGTAATTTAAAAATGTTATTAAAGTCACTGTTTATTTATAAATTAGGAATTTTGGATTTTTAGTATTTATAAAATAGAAATTTTGGATTTTTTTGGAAAGAAAAAATATCTTTATAAAGGCCTTCCAGTTTACTATTGAAGGTCCTTTTTCAATATTTAAAACTAAAACATAAAGGTCATTAGCGGATAAACATGGGCAGGAATGTCCTCGTACGAATTGTGTTGGCTTTTTTTCTGCTACCTGTTTTCGACACAAAATTGAAATTTACTGAGATACAGCCCTTAAATACTTAAAACCTTTTTTTAAAGCCTCGATCAGCCGAACACTCATCACCAGTTTTGAAACCAACAAAATGACAATTCGGTTGTAGACTTTCAATCACATTTCGCTTGTAGACATTCAATACCGAAGATGAAGGGGAAAATTCGACTACCGTGATGGGGCCCCGCTGCTCATTTTTATTCTAAATACAAGTAGGCGAATAGTAATTTTAAAAAATTTAAAAAAAAAGTGAACTTACTTTTGTGACAAATGAAATACATACATATTAAGTAATTTAAAAATGTTATTAAAGTCACTGTTTATTTATAAATTAGGAATTTTGGATTTTTATTATTTATAAAATAGAAATTTTGGATTTTTTTGGAAAGAAAAAATATCTTCATAATGGCCTTCCAGTTTACTATTTAAGTTCCATTTTTTTTAATATTTAAAAATAAAGCACAAAGGCAATTGTCGGATAAGCATGAGTAGGAATGCCTTCGTACGAATTGTGTTGGCTTTTTCCCTGCTGTTATCGGCACAGAATTGAAATTTACTAAGATTCAACCCTTAAAAACTTAAAACCTTTTTTTAAAACCCCGATCAACCGGACCCTCTTCATCAGTTTTGAAGCCACCAAAATGACAAATCGCTTGTGGACTTTCAATTACATTTCGCTTGTAGACATTCAATACCGAAGATGAAAGGAAAAATTTGACTTCCGTGATGGGGCTCCGCTGCTCACGGCGTTTTTACATATATAAGGCGATTACATGGAAAATGAGAAATGACTGCGAAAAGAAAAAGAATTAGATAAAATAGATTTGTTAGTTATTTTCTACTCACAAAACCTTCAACTGTACAATTCTAAATTTTTTTTTTGAATTCATCTTTTTCTTACCATTTTTTCCAGCTGATCAAACATGGATGCCAACAGTGATTGCAAAAAGGGAAAATACTTGAAGTTTTGGCGCGAAATTTGGATTCAGTTCACATGAAGGATTATTTCAAATTATTGTATTTTTTTCAGTGCAATCTGTGGCCAAAGTTTTGATCAATGTTTAGTTGCAATGTTTAAATGCTTCTTAATAATTTTTTTGTAAAATAAAACTTAAAATTGTGGTTGAATAAAAGTACTATTATTTTAATAACTTTCCTGAAAATTTTAGGCATTCTTAAGTCTCTATCTCCCGTAAAACACAGAGAAGAAAATATGCCCTAGGTACCTGTTACGGTCACACCGGTTACAAAAAAAAACTACCATAAGTTCAACATAATTAATATATATTACACAAATTATATTTAATAATGTAATAAGAAATATTCTGCTTACATTGATGCAATCATTATTACAGTCAGCCTAAAAATTTACCAGAGTTTTAATAATAGCAAAAAGACCCTTTCCAAAAAAAAAAAAAAAATCACACCAATTACGCTATTTGAAAACAGAATTCCATTGAAACCACGCACTTTTCGAAAATTAGGGAGGCTACATTAAATTCCTTGAAGTCTTAGCCATTGAAAAAATATTGTTAATAATGTTAGGTAATAATGATTTCCTTTTTATTGGATCGAGTTATAACCGATGAAAATTTAATACCTGACAAAAAATGTTACACCAGTTACGATGGAATCGCCCTATAGTTACCCGTGCGCACAATGTTACTTTTAATAGTAGGAGTAGGAAAACATTTTTATACATATTTTTTTGTTTTGGTCGCCATAGCTTTTTTAGGTGAAAAACTGCGGGTGAAATATCAGTAACTACTTAATAATTCAATATATTCAGAGAGAGTCCAGAACTAAAATCTTAAAAATATAATTAAAGGTATAATTAAAAAACTTTCTCTTCTTATTCGGTCAAATACAGCAATTATTATTATTGTTTTGTAATGATATTATTTTTATATATAATGATATAAGGGGTCCCGACTCCCTGAAAATTACGTAAATTTTCCTTCCATTCATTTTACTCATATTAAACTGTTTACTTGTATTTTTTATTTGCAGAATTTTCGGAGACGACATTTTACGATAATATTTTACAATGTTATCGGAGAATTGCGTCATCAAAAAGTTGGGTTGTTTAAATTTTTGTTGGAGAATTACTAATTGCTATATATATATATATATATATATATATATATATATATATATATATATATATATATATAAATTTTGGCGAATCGGCATCATTTTCGGATTGTGGCAACCTCCTAATAAAATTCTATCATAGTCCCAAGCTCAAGTCTTACCATGACAGTGACAGTAGTAGCTGAATTTTCTTTTCAGTCGGAAATTCATTCAAACAATTGAAGATAGGAAGTATTGAAATAAAAATTTGAAATATATTTAGAAATACACTACCAGTTCAAGTGAGAAAGTACAATAAGCTAAAAAAATAAATATTTTTAAAATCAATCAAATTTCATCAAAATCGTCCTAGTAGCTTTTGCATGATGCGTGCACAGACAGACGGACAGGTCAAAATTTAAATATTGCTGTTTTGGTATCTAAATTAATAACTGTCTATAATATCAGTACAATTTTCCAAAAATATACCATGTACATACAGACACGGTCCATTCAGGCCCGACGAGAGGGTGGGGTAACTGGGGTTCTAGACCAGGGCCCCGGGCTTAAGGAGGGGACCCGTAATTGTCGATAGAGGGCAAAGGAAAAAAGGTTTTTTTGTTCATACCTTATTTTCTTGGGAGGAATTTTCTAAAACAATGTAGTTTATTCCCGGGGCCCACTATTTTTCTCCACGGCCCTGGGTCCATTTACAGTTTTATTATATGTATTTATAGATTTGTAATGCACTGCACTTTGTAAGATACAAAGACATGTACTTCGAATTTATTGATTGTTTTTTTAAAGTTTTTGGAAATAAATTTAATTTTCTGGGAGTTTTAAGGGCCTTATTATTTCATACGCATCCGTTTAATGATAAGTTTAACCTTTCCCGTATTATAAAATTCATATGTAAATCGGCATTGATGTCTCTTTTCCAAAACCACGGTCTATTACAATAAGTAATAAGAACTGCCATATTTGATTTTGTGAACTTTTAATAGTCCCAAGCTCAAGTCTTACCATGACAGTGACAGTAGTAGCTGAATTTTCTTTTCAGTCGGAAGTTCATTCAAACAATTGAAGATAGGAAGTATTGAAATAAAAATTTGAAATATATTTAGAAATACACTACCAGTTCAAGTGAGAAAGTACAGTAAGCTAAAAAAATAAATATTTTTAAAATCAATCAAATTTCATCAAAATCGTCCTAGTAGCTTTTGCATGATGCGTGCACAGACAGACGGACAGGTCAAAATTTAAATATTGCTGTTTTGGTATCTAAATTAATAACTGTCTATAATATCAGTACAATTTTCCAAAAATATACCATGTACATACAGACACGGTCCATTCAGGCCCGACGAGAGGGTGGGGTAACTGGGGTTCTAGACCAGGGCCCCGGGCTTAAGGAGGGGACCCGTAATTGTCGATAGAGGGCAAAGGAAAAAAGGTTTTTTTGTTCATACCTTATTTTCTTGGGAGGAATTTTCTAAAACAATGTAGTTTATTCCCGGGGCCCACTATTTTTCTCCACGGCCCTGGGTCCATTTACAGTTTTATTATATGTATTTATAGATTTGTAATGCACTGCACTTTGTAAGATACAAAGACATGTACTTGGAATTTATTGATTGTTTTTTTAAAGTTTTTGGAAATAAATTTAATTTTCTGGGGGTTTTAAGGGCCTTATTATTTCATACGCATCCGTTTAATGATAAGTTTAACCTTTCCCGTATTATAAAATTCATATGTAAATCGGCATTGATGTCTCTTTTCCAAAACCACGGTCTATTACAATAAGTAATAAGAACTGCCATATTTGATTTTGTGAACTTTTAATATCAAAGCTTTCCAGTGAGGAAGGAAGGGTTACTAACAATATTATTTTTATCAAATATGGTAATTAAACTTTTTATACCTTAAAAATTAAGATCAATTAACTTTTATTTATGAAATAATTTTTTTGAATCGCTTTCAGTTTTCGTTAGTACAAGATCTAATAACAAAGTAAATTAATTTTTTCATTAATCTTCTAAACCAGACGTCAGAAAACTACGGTCGCTGGGCCAGACCTGACCCACCTGTTGTTTTTAATCCGGCTCACCAATCAATATAGTGCCTTTAACTTTAGTAATGCTTTTTAATGATGAATTTTTAGAATGAGTATTTTTACTAGAAGATAGCTAAATAAATTATTATTTAAAGTTTAAAGACATGGGTCAATCCAAATTCTAGAATGATGATACTACCCATTAAAATCACCTTGGTGGAGCCCTTGGCGATAATATAAGGACACGAGGATTGTAAAATGCCTATTTATATTCCTTTCTGTAATAATGATATTGATATTCATAACTTTACACCTACTTAAGGGATATTTGTGGCTCTATACAAAAATTTTAGGGGTATAAGAATTTTCTTGATCCCAGATTCGCACTCAGAGTCGAAAAATGCAAAGAAATACCATAGTCACTCACCCAAATCACAACCCTGATTTTTTTCGAGGGGGTGTCTTATTGCTACTTAACCTAAATTTATATTTTTTTAATACACCTTCCACCAATCTGACCTTGCTGAAATTTCTACACACGATAACTATATTAGAGCCAAATAACATATATTTTTTTGGTAGGTGTCACTCAAGGAGTTGATGTAAAACATGCATCCTCAAAAATTCAATTATTATTTTAATCTTACCCCCCATATCTCTGACAATATAGGGGGTACAGGTCTAATATCTATATTTTCGAACATTACTCACCATGAGCAACATTCGTGAAAAAGAATAGCCGAAAAAGCCGCTGGACCGAAATCACATAATGCTTACCCGGCGAGACCCTTTGATTGGTTTTAAAAATATTTATTTTTTTAGCTTATTGTACTTTCTCACTTGAGCTGGTAGTGTATTTCTAAATATATTTCAAATTTTTATTTCATTACTTCCTATCTTCAATTGTTTGAATGAATTTCCGACTGAAAAGAAAATTCAGCTACTACTGTCACTGTCATGGTAAGACTTGAGCTTGGGACTATGATAGAATTTTATTTGGAAGTTGCCACAATCCTAGGATATTATATATAACCTAGGAATATATATAGAACATTCTTGCTGAACGGGACACCCTGCTGTCAAAAATTGGTGTTGCTTAAAATAGATCTGCAATATCTAAAATTAAAGGTTATGGACTCTATTTTTCAAATATGCGTGGCAAAATTGTCCTCACACAACAGTGATTTCAATATGGCGGCTGGAGAGTATAAAAGCGTTTTTTATGGTGACCTGGTGAGATATGGTGTAGTAGCTGAATTTTCCTTGCAGAAATTCATCAAACATTTGAATTGCAATAAGTAAACTGATTTCTAAAACTATTTAAAAGTACACTACTAGGTCAAGTTAAAAAGTACCATAAGCTAAAAAAATAGGCATTTTTAAAATAAAATATGAGTGAGTTGTTATTAATAGAAAAAGTTTAGGTATAAGATTGAAAAGTTTGGTTGATTTGTTTGTCATTAAATAGCTATAATTTATAACTATTTAAACCATTTGCACGGTAAAATCTAATTACTAGTTTACCATTACGTTGAGCCTTACTGTACAAAATTAAACCAATTTGAAAATCTTATTAAGAGTAACATTTGACAGACAACTCATTATAATTACGTCTTCTTCTGGAGTGTGGTTACAAATAGGTAACGACGTAAGTCGCCTCTTTATATTATTATCATTAATATTTCAGTTGTTTTTGTTTAATTAGGTTGGATTATATTATTATATTATCTTTTTCTAACTCGTAATGTTAAATCGAGAAGGAGTATTTTTAAGGAGTATTAAAAATTTTGTATTCAGTTATTGGTTTAAAATCTATATGACGTCATTTTGAAGGGTTGAACTAATTTGTGACGTAATTGTCTAAATATAAAATTTCAGGTATACCTACCTTTTAAAAATTTATCTATAGGTTGTCTTATATTGGAAACCGGATTCTATGTAGTAAGGAACGAAAATATTGTCAATAGATTATTTAATATTATAGTCAAATAAATAAACCGGAAAATGTGGAAAAGTGGTGGACCAGCACCGGTTTGAAAAATTTCCTTTGTCACATGTTTTCTAGACCTTGACGAATATTCATCAGGCTTAACCGCTGATTGTCTCCGAAAATGAGAAAGGGGTTTGATCCTCTCAAAGTACCGCAAAAAGTAATAGCATTAAAATAATTATACGATTTGGAAAATTCCCTTTTCAACGTGTTCTCGGGAATATTTGCCACCATAGGTCCCTGCATTACTTCCAAAAACAAGAAAGTTACAGAGGTTTGATTCCTCAAAAATGCTTCAAAGAGTAGCTGTTATAAAAAAATTTGAAATTATTATTTCGCCTCGGAAATGGGCTCCAGAGAGTTTTTCGAGTTACTTATCACGGGACTGAGGTCCAGTTTGGCGAATTCTATATTTCTGTATGGAACTCGTACCATTTTTGGATAAAAATTCCACTTTTGAGGACGGAAATTTAACTGCAATCTGGGTCATTTATGGCACAAATAAAACTATTTATATGAATATTTCTGAAAGAGCTAAATATGTGTGTGATTAATATCTATTCATAAAAAATGTTTACAAAGGGTAGGTCGCTTATATCAACTGCCGTCGTCCGGTTTTCATTAATATTTGAAAAACTGTTTAACAAAGTTGACGCAGGGTCATCAGTGACCCACATTGTAGACCGCGTTGATATTATTTGTAGTAAGAAAAATTTTTATGATCGTTTTCGTAATTTTTTTGATACGTATTATTACAAAATGATACTGTTGTAATTCCATATCTAACATTAGAACATCGCTAAGCAATATAAAGAGATATATTACGTTATTCATTACGCAATCATCTGTAATGTGTTATGACATGGCCCCAGAAAACGATGCATAAGATGAAGAGAATGAAGACGAACTTTTGATAAAGAAGTAATATTTGACATTTAATTTTATCTTTCTTAACATTTTAATGTTCATATAATATCCAAAAAAATACTCAGTATTCACTCGGCCAATTAATTGTACTTTTTTTAGCTAATCCAGGTAATACATTTTTTTTTCTAAGGGTGCTTATTCTGAAATAAAATACCCTATAACAGTTTTTTAAAATATTTATTTATTGCAAAGTTATTGATTTTTAGACAAAATTTTATTTTTAAATTCTTTTTGAACAATTTACGCTTTGTAGTAATATAAGAATTGACATTTAACTGTGTTAAGTAATCTGAAAATATTGTAACTAAGGTACTAAATAACTGAACATTTTGCGGAATTTTTTGGACATTTTATATTAGTGTATAACATAGGGAGGACATTAATGACCCCGTTTGCAGATGACGCAGGTAAAACTCACATTGCAGACGGCGGGTTACATATGAATATTTTGTTGAGAAAATGTGTCCTAGGAGGTCTTTTGCATCGCCGATCGTGGTTTTGAAGTCAAGATTTAAGAATTCTATATTCTGTATTGGAATTTGAGACAATTTTGTGTAGAATTTCACTTTGAAGAAAAAAATTATGTAGCGTAAATCCGTTAGAGATGGCTGTACGGAAGAGATAGCCAGTTGGAATATTCGCAGACACATTCGTTAGATGGAACTTCATTGCAGTTAATTTACTTTGGGCAGCGCTCAGGAGCAACAACTGATAAAAATATTGCGCAAAAAATTATGAAAAGTGAGTAAATAAGCTTCGTTTTTTCATAGTAGTGCAAAAATTTTGTAGTTGGTTCATCCGGTAACACTATCTTTTGTCTTGATTGTTTGCGTTTTTGTGCGTTTATTGCATTTCTCATGTTTCTACCTGCATTCTAACCTCAAAATGGCGACAGTTTGCATTTTATTTCTTTAAATTTTGATATGGCTATCTCACCCATACAAAAAGGAGAGATGGCCACATGAAATCAGTTTAAGATGGCCATGTTAGTTTTTGTTATTTTTAATGTATTTAGTGCCTATTTATTTTTGTTATAGATGCCAAACAAGTACCAAAGAAAAGCTAAGGCTACGCGTGGCAATTAGAGTGAGGACAACTGCTATAAGCTGTATTAACAAACCATCAAGTACAAGTTGTACTTGCGCTAACAGTGTTCCGTACAATTAGTTTTTATGAATTCTTTTGTTACCACTTGGGTGAAGTGCACACCTGACGCACCTCGACTAGCCTGGTAGAGCAGGGGGGTAATGTGTTATATCCTCTAAGATAAATAAATACTTACGATTACAAAAAAAACTAAACTAAGTTGAGCGCCACCATATTTATTATCCGTAAAAAAATATGGAAAAAGATGCAAGTTGTTTGCATTAGTACTATTAAGCTGAAAGAAAAACAAGTGAGAGACAAGAACAACAATCAAGTCAGAACGAAGTGAATTATTATTATTCGGCTGATTGTTTCATACAACTATTTGTCTGTTTGCTTTTAAAAGATGTGTACAATCATTCAGTAGTGAAGACCTATATTTTACAAAAGATGAGTAAAGTAAATTAATTATCTTTCAATCTAAATCAATAAAAAATTGATATAACGCAACATTCAATTATGTGAAACAGCATTAATGTCGATTCCCAAAATTCATAACTGTCCAATGCCGATGGCATGAACGCCTAATCCTCAAATGTCAAAAAATAATTTCATGAAAAACCATTCACGTAATTGAATCTACTAATATAAAATGGAAATTTATTAACTTATAATTTCTTTTTATTAATGTTTTTTTTTTTTTAGGTAATTATAGGCCGGTTAATAAAATATTTCCTACCAGACTGAAATTAGACACACACACACACACACACCACACATTTAACCTAATTAAAATTAATGTAGCTGAGGGAGGTCGATGCAATTCAGGTAAATAACTATATTGAACATTATGCCAAATATACTTAATTAAAATTTCATTTGCAGTGACATCCGTTCAGCTTTCCCTACTTAAAATCTACCGTTAACAACAATGAAACAAGGTAAATATAATCAACAACAAGAATTTACTACAAAAAAAAAATTTTTACGAGTTTTCTTTTATATATGTATATATATAAGTACTCACACAATAATTCACACGACGTTCACCACAAGGTGTCCATTTGCGTATATCACTAATATTCCTTATTTCCAGGCGAAAAACTACAAATTGGAAATGATTGGAAACCAGACAATCGGCAGCATATGCACATCATTTACCAAAAGGGACCATTTAAACACCATAAGCGGCACCAGCCAAAACTTTTCCACCACCTGGACAACAACAATGCTTTCGACGATATCAATTATCAGGCGACTATCCGTGAAGGGTTACGAGAAAAAATCCAAACAATGGAGCAGTATTAATGAGATAAGTGCTTTAATACCTTTTTTTTACTAAAATACTTGTTACGTACACGATATGCAGCACCAATTAGAATAGTTGCTCCCAAATCCCAATAATGGTTAAAAACTGACTCGCCACATGGCGTGCCCTTCACCGTTTAATTGTTAGAGGTCCGACACCTCTTGTCACATCTTCCTCGCCTGAGCTCCAAAAAACGAAAGAGAGCTAATCCCTCCTGTTCATCATTCATTTCACTTTTTTCGCACTTGCACAATTCCAAGTGACCGAATTTCCTTCAATACTGACAACCTCCACTTAAATGTCATTCGGTTTGTTTACATATAAACGTCAAATTTGTAACCTATTTTACATCTGTCAATTTTTTTCCTTTTTTCACTGTTCGTGTAAATTTAACTATACTGATATTTGTATTTAATTTTTCTCTTTTTGTTTAGATAAGGTTCACAATAAATTAATACAATTTTTTTTGTTTTTAGGTTCAAAAGGTGTATGAAACGTTACTAGGTAAACAGTCGATGTACACAGTGTATTATACAAAGTTGAATTGTAATACAGGAATTAAATAAACTATTTTTCAAAAATTGTTGTTCCGTCAATCAACCTGTATCCTTAATACGATTGAGTGATAAAAGTATTAGCAAAAAACATTGTAACACTGTAACGGGATATGAAAGTAGATGAAATATTTTTCCTAATGAATAAATTTTATTCCTAAAATAAACCATGTTTTTCGATTTCAAAACGATCGTCTAGTTATATTGTTCTATTTGCGTTTACCAGAAACGAACAGTGATATTTACTGAATGAAGTAATTGTACTAAGAGTCGCCGCTTTTTTTTTCTTTCAATAATAATTATTATCAGTACTATTTATTATAAAATTTGTACCCCTATTAGATAATATTTTAAGTCATAAAATTATTTAAATATTTTTTGCCAATTTCTTTGAATAGGTAGCTTTAATATTTTATTTCTATGGATACCTAAAAATATTAGAAATATTAAATAATATTCAAGCCCAGAGATTGTAAGATACACTGAGCACTGAATCGAACATATTAACATATGTTGCCTAGAGATACCACAGGCATTCAATTTTGAAGGGTGACTCCATTTTAGTAAGCCCATCTCGTAACCACGGAGACTTGTCTATCAATATTAGATAAACCATTCAATTAGTGGTTTGACTCCTATTAAAATATTCCCATCAATTATTTTTTTTTGCTTACATGAGTCAATTTTTTTACTTCAATTTCTTAATGTATTTGTAATACACAGCATTCTCTCTAAACGATTCTCTCCCCAATGGTAAGATATGTATTTCCGTTTACAAATTTATCAGCTATTCCTTACTTCTTCCTTAGTTTTTAAATCTCACTGTATAAAAAATTAGTAAAATACCCGTTTAACATATTTTTAATACAGTTATGTATTAGCAACATCTTAATCAAAGCAAAATATGTCATAAACTTTTCTTTTTGCATACCAAGGAAGTTGTGCAAGGAAATTCAGGTTTGATAATTTTCGCTCAATCTACACCTCATTCTTAATGTTCATGAATTTTTTCAGATTTTTCTGGACAATCCTTCTGGTAATAAGGGCCGGGAACAACAACTTTAATGATGTTTTTCTAAAAGAAAAAAAAATGGACAAAAGTATGTAGTTATGTATACTACTGGATTCGGGCTTTAATAGGCTTTCGTTTGTTACCCAACTCGGCGCTCTTGGGAAAAAAAATTTTGATTTCACTTTTCAGGTTATCACCTAAAATTAACCCCCAAAATCGAAATTCAACTCCACATCTGTAATTAGGCCATCACACCCTATCTCCGTGCGGAGTTTCAAACTTTCATGTTGAGTTGTTTCAGAGGAAATTGCCTGTGACCCTCGGACAGACACCGAGCAGATTGCATAAGTGTTCCGTTTTGCCAATTTTGGTACCGAACAGTAAAAATGGAGAAATGTCTGTTTATAAAGCATCCATCATCTATAATATACCTCGTAAAACGCTTGAGAGAAGATATAAAACTGACAGTTATAAGAAAGGATCAATGGGGCCAACATCGATGTTTGGGGATGAAAATAAAAAAAAAAAAAAAAACTTTCCAGATACATTAAAATGATGCAAGAAAGAAGTTTTCCGTTAACAATAAAGGATGTGAGAATGATTGCATACCAGTTTTCTGAACAGTTAAACATAAAACATAAATTTAATAAAACCAAAAAAATGGCAGGTTATAATTGGTTACAAATGTTTTTGCGAAGAAACCAAAATATTGAGTTACAAATCAAATCCAACTGCGGGGAAATTACATATTCAAGGAATATAAAGTTCAAATCGATGACGACATATCCGCAAATTACAAAAGATAAAAATCACCACATAGGTGAATCAAACAGACAATAAAAGAAAATTCATAAAAAATCAAGTTCTACTAATTTCAACCGTTGGAAACGGCCATCTTCAGAAACAAAAGACCAAAATTGTCAGTCAAACCTCATAAAATTTTTGGAGCAATTTAAAAAATTGTCAAAAAATGTATTTAGAAAGGGTGTAAAATCATCAAAATGAACGTTTAACAACATAGTTAAGAAAAACTATGTGGTATGACCACAATTTTAAATAAAAAACCAAATTGAAAGCTTTAAGAAAATTTTCTAGGATATTTTGAAACAAAGGGTATTGAAAACCCCCGCCCAAACGTCAAAAAAAAAGGTTTCACAAAACCACTAAAAATGAAAAATTCCAACGTTTTAATTAAAAATGAGAAAAACCATTAAGGAATAAAAAAAAATTTCGAAAGAGCCAAAAGTTGCATGGTGCTAAATTCGGAGAATAAGCCGGATATGAACAAACAGGAACTCTATTTTGTATCAAAAACTCGCGGATTAAAGGCGAGGTATGAAATGGTCAAATCAACTCTTCAGGTTTCTTTCTTCGTACATTGTTTTGGAAACCTTGCAGTAGGCCCTGCTATTATTCGGAGTTTAGAGTCTTTCCACTTATAGAGCAAGAGCCCACGACGGCCAGACCTTCGTTATTTTATAAAAGCTGAAAGTTCCTCTGTGCATGTCCCTTATACAGGTAAGAACAACCAGCGACTATAGAATTTGGGTTGTGGTTACTTGGGCAGATAACTGTTGGTAAAGGTGTATAAAATAGTACCTTAAGTATAAAGCTCGTTTTTTTTTTATATTTTCTTCGGGATAACTTTAGAAATCTCGTCATCCATTGCCGGAGACTTATGACAGTTGCTACCCCCCTGCCAGACACCCCTAAACTTTAATAAATTATAATTATACTTTCGTTATAGTATAAAAGCTAAATTTTATATATGTTAGATGGGGACCTATTAAAAAAAGTTACCTCAATAGCCGGACAGTTTTAATGGTTTTTACATCTTGCCAGACACATTGAAAGTCCGCAGTAGGTGCGAGCGCGAATGCTTAGTCGATTACGATCTTTTAAGATATCTAATAAAAAAAATGATTTTATTACGTTAATAGCCATGTTATATAAAGTATATAAAGTTATTTTAATATGATAAAATAAAAAAAAATGGCTAGTGCGTGCCGGACACGCATTATCAAAGTTACGTGGTCAATAGCTAATTTTTCACAATTAATCAATTAATTTCTAATAAGTGATCATTAACTCCCTATACACATCGGTGGCGCTTTCCACTAAAAAATGTTAGGCAGTGAGATATTTTTTCATTTAAACAAGCATACCCAGTGTACTACTGAAACGTTATGGTTCGTTCACTCCTGTAGTTTTTTTAGTTCAAAATTTAACCGTCGTTTTTGCTTAGTTGGCGGTACTTTCCAAGTTATATAATCTGGATTGCACATTGCCTTTGTATATTATAATATATAGTACAATCACGTAAAGTTCCATTTTATTTCGCTAGGTGGCATTAAATGTATTAATTTAGCAAATTATGGTACATATAAGTATTAATAATAATTACCATCTCTTTTCATATTAATTTGTATGTTATGTGCATATTGTTTGTGTTTGTCTTCATATGACGTATGTATGTACAGTTTGTATAGAAAAATCATAATGCCATAAAATAATTTATTACCTATAGAATTTTTAAACAGGTTGTTTGGATTTATGTACACTATAAAAAATAGATGTAAAAAATTTGTAAAATTTTTAATTGTAAGAACACAGACCAACATCAGATTTTCTCATCAAGTTTAATCACTTTCTGATAAATTTTGGGACAGTAATTGTAAAAAATAGTAAAAAAGTTCCATCACGTTAAAATTTTTATTTAAGGGGGACCACTTGTGGGACATTTTTAAAAAAAACTTTCATTCTGATAAATAAAATGAAATTTTTATTAGCCTATGATCAGTATAAGATGATTCTGAACATTTATATCTAATTATCTCAAAACAGTGAAAAATCGGCATACGTGGTTCTAGCAGTAAGCCGTCGATACGTACTATTAATTTTCCTACATTTGATCCTAACATTGCCTAACTGCCAACTGCCTAACATTTTTTAGTGGAAAGCGCCACCGATGTGTATAGGGAGTTAATGATCACTTATGAGAAATTAATTGATTAATTGTGAAAAATTAGCTATTGACCACGTAACTTTGATAATGCGTGTCCGGCACGCACTTGGAGAATTTTTTGTATTTTATCATATTAAAATAACATTTTTTACTTTGTATAACATGGCTATGAACGTAATGAAATTATTTTTTTATTAGATATCTTAAAAGATCATAATCGACTAAGCATTCGCGCTCGCACCTACTGCGGACTTTCAATGTGTCTGGCAAGATGTAAAAACCATTAAAACTGTCCGGCTATTGAGGTAACATTTTTTTATAGGTCCCCATCTAACATATATAAAATTTAGCTTTTATACTATAACGAAAGTATAATTATAATTTATTAAAGTTTAGGGGTGTCTGGCAGGGGGTAGCAACTGTCACAAGTGTCCGGCAATGGATGACAAGATTTCTAAAGTTATCCCGAAGAAAATATAAAAAAACGAGCTTTATACTTAAACGAATTTAAGGTATTATTTTATACACCTTTACCACCTGTTATCTGCCCAAGTAACCACAACCCAAACTCTATAGTCGCTGGTCGTTCTTACCTGTATAAGGGACATGCACAGAGAAACTTTCAGCTTTTATAAAATAACGAAGGTCTGGCCGTCGTGGGCTCTTGGGCTATTAGAACGAACTTGGAACTTTTTTTGAGGTCGGACCACGACCCGACGACTGATCGTCTTCAGTCCCACCTTTCCGATTTTGCATAGCTCATATCATTTGTAAACCCAGTTTTTAAAGTCACCACATTATCGCCATACATTGATTTTAACATTCCATGGCCTTTTTGGGCACTTTTTTTATAATTTAAAACAAAATTTAATGTTAATTCGTTTTTCGATATCCATCATTCGTGACAGACACAGTAACCACGATCTCACTTTTGCCGTTCTGGAAAACCGCCTGTAAGTCATAACTTGTTCTGACGTGGTACCGACTGCCTTAACCAATCCAGCTATTGAACTTATTATTTCAAATTAATATACCGTCAGTAGTTCCAGCTATAAAAATGGATTCACCGTGTTTTTTGATCACACCTTGTACTTGTCTATTATTGCTATCTATAAAGCATTTTTTTTTTGTACAGAAATGTACATCACTATGAATCAAATTTTCTGACACGTACTGTAATTTCAATAGTATCAATTTATTAATCTACAACATCATTTTAAATTGGTAGAAATAAATTTTAAGAAAAATAAAAACTTATTGACGCTGTAATTTCACTGAAGAGCTGCAAGGTCAGTTTTAACAAAAATTCAACTAAGTAAATAAGAAACTTGACTATAAAATGAGCAGATGATTTAAAACATTTAACAAGTTGCAATTAATCCGCACAAAACACAAATTTAATAAATAAACAAAAAATTAATTTAAAAATGGTTGATTACAGATTTTGTTTGTTGACATTGTTCGTTATTTTTGTTTCAATGGTAAGTAATTTTTGAATGTTTTTCAAAACGAATTTAAATTTTTAAATCATGTGTGTTCAGTATTAATTTCGGACTCATTAAAAAAAATATAAATTTTTTTACAATGTAATGGCATCCTGTCTGACACGGTGTGTTTCATAAATTGACGTAGATAGAATAATATGTATTTTATATAATAAAATCACAATGATATACAGGCTTTTTTTAATAAAATTAGAGGCCGTTTCACGACGATTGATCGTTCAAAAATAGGTACCTTTCTGAGTGGACGAGATTATTTTCTAAAATAGGTGAGGTCGGCAGTAGTAGAAAAAAATGTTCCAGTCGAGCCATAATATTCTTATCTGGATTGGTTAAATATTCTAATTTTTAACACCCTTACTCTAGATTGGTTCATTCGCAATTCATTATTTAGTTAACAATTCTGCGAATTTACAAAAAAAGACACGATTATTTCCGCTTAGCTTTGTTTCTATCGATTGCCTATTTTCTCTTCTTGACTAATGGAAACAATACTGTTAACAAAAATAATCTGCAGAGTCTAATTGTTAAAATATTTTCTTATGATTGGCTGCTTAGAAATTTTCAGAAATTTCATTGACAATTCTCAGTATTCACAAAAAAGACAGGCTATTTTTGTTCAACTTTGATGTTATGCATTGCGTATTTTCTATTCTTTATTAACAGAGTGTAGCTTTCGTAGTACTTTGGTTCTGTTCTTCTGTTATTATTACTATACGAGTGATTGTCAACAAGTGTCTACCAGTTTAATGTTTTGTAATTTTATTAAGTTTTGGTGTTTAGTTATTAACAATTTTCATGTAAATAGTGATAAATAATAAATATTAATTACCTTTTTTTTTACAATAATTTTCATTTGGACTACTTGTACAGGTTAAAATATTTCATAAACAAAATTTTATATTTTACAAAATACTATTTTATAAATTCTGTTACATGTTTTATTTTTAAGACCATTTCCAAAAAGTTACTATTTATATAAATTTAAACATGGCACAGATTCCAAAATTAAAGTAATTTCTTGTAAATTACAAATTTTGTGTGAATTTTTTTTTTTTCAGTTAACTATAATTAATAACTTGATGCGTAGCAGACAATTTCTTATTCTTAGTGTTGTGAAAGTCCTTGAAAAAATTAGACTTATACAGCCAATACGACAAGAACGGTGAGAGGCGACAGTAGGGGCGCCATCCGTTTTCGGACCCGTAGAACACGAATATGTAGAAAAAAATGTCTGAAATATATATATATATATATATATATATATATATATATATATATATATATATATATATATATATATATATATATATATATATATTCCCGCCACATTTTAATATGTGTAGGGCCCCCCCTATGGAAGTTAAGAGATAAAATTTGGTAAGTGGGGCTCATTTTCCAGGCAGCTCATACTATTGAAGTGGTATAAAATTTTGGGAAAATTTTTGATCCGACCCAACTTTTAAGGGGGTGGTGGGGGACGGTAAAACAATAAAACTTTTCCAAACCGGTTGGAAATAATGTTTGGGTGAATTATCTACAACATATCGATAATTCAGCTTCCTAGGATGATTTGGAGGGAGTAGAGAGGGAAAAAAACGATTTTAGCTGGATCTAACACGTCCCCAGCCCCCCAGAATTAACGCAGAGGGTTGAAATTTGGTGTGTTGATAAAGTTCATACCTAGGTTGTGCTTTTTGGAGGTTTTAATATTTTACCCCCACTCCTTTCATTTTTAAGCTACAATTTCATGCTTTTTCGACGTTTTCGAAGTTTGTACCACTCGCACAGGTCACCCAAATAAACCTAGAGGGCTGAAATTTTGTATTCGGGTTGAGTTAGTATTAAGGGGGTGCCTTTTGGGGGTCTCGACTTTTAACCCCTAACCCTAAGATGATAAATTCGCAAATTGCTATTAAATTTAGGCGTGGGTTTTTATGAACGACGTAAACTTATCGACTCTTAAGTTTTTTAACTATGACTCAAAAACTATGCATTTCTCGTAAGTACACATAATATGATTTTTTACAGAGAATTAAATTTCCTATCGAAATTGCAATTTATCAACTCAAAAAACTTTTTCTCAACAAAATAAATCAAAAAAACTGTTTAAAAAAAAGCGGAAATTTTCAATTTTCCTTTTTTTAAATTTTTGTGCAGTACTTTTTTCTGAGTGAATTTAGGTATAGGGATTAATTCACAAAAAAGAAAGCTGTTGCAATTCCCGTCAGAATAGTTAGCGATAAAAATATTTTTGATAAACACTGGCTGAGATACAGTCGTTCAAAGTTATCTACTTTTTACAATTTTATTATTTTTTACTTTTGTACCAAGTTATTTGTAATTTTTACACGCAAAAGTTATTTTTATTTAGTACAAAAATTATTTCTGCTTTATTAGAGATAATGATAAAAGTATAATTGTTAAAAATTTTGATACTCATATGATCTTAGATATAAAAAAAGTATTAATATTGTACTAATTTATAATCGTTCTAATTTTTTTTAAAATTACATATGTCTATTATATTTTTCCCATGATGTTTTCGAATTCAGTATCAATATCTTCATCAACATCGTTTTGGAGATCTTCTTCCGTAACTTCTGGAACATCCGCGTTTTCACAATTTAGGCCAATACATTCTTTGCAGGATATGGAGCAGGTAATTCCTATAATTTTCTACAGCCGCAATTTCCGTAACAACCTTTTATACACCAGCAAGCTATTTGCTCCTGTAAATTCTACAGTGCAGGAGGTTGTGTTGTCTTAATTGACACTAAACCATTTTTAGATTTTTTAGTTATGAACGAAGATGTCCAAAACGATGTTGATGAAGATATTGATACTGAATTCGAAAACATTATGAGAAAAATATAATAGATATGTAATTTAAAAAAAAAAAAATTAGAACAATTATAGGTAAATTAGTACAATATTAAAGTTTTTTTTTTTATACCTAAGATCATAATATAAGTATCAAAATTTTTAACAAATACTTTTATCATTATCTCTGATAAAGCAGAAATAATTTGTGTACTGAATAAAAATAATTTTTGCGTGTAAAAATTGCGAATAATTTGATATAAAAGTAAAAAGTAGTAAAATTGTAAAAAAGTAGGTAAATTTGAACGACTGTATCTCAGCCAGTTTTTATCGAAAATATTTTTATCGGTCACCATTCTGACGGAAATTGCAACAGCTTTCTTTTCGTGAATCAATTCCTATACCTAAGTTCACTCAGAAAAAAGTGCTCCACAAAAATTTAAAAAAAAAGGAAAATTGAAAAATTTCCGTTTTTTTTAAGGTTTTTTGACTTATTTTGTTGAGAAAAAAGTTTTTTGAGTCCATAAGGTGCCATTTCGATAGGAAATTTAATTCTCTGCAAAAAATCATATCATGTGTACTTACGAAAAAAGCATAGTTTTTGAGTTATACTTAAAAAACTTAAGAGTCGTTAAGTTTACGCCGTTCGTAAAAATCCACGTCTAAATTTAATAGCACTTTGTGAATTTATCATCTTTGGGATACAACTAAATATATGAAACAATAAAACACCTGTTACGAATTAGTTCCTTATTCAACTACATAGTCAATAGCATAAGAGAACCGTTTGTTAATATGATAATTAATTGATAATGTTTTTCTTTGTTTTAGTCTACCATCTCCGCAGATAAACATGATTCGTTAAAAAGATCAATGAACAAAATTATGGATGAACTAGCAAATATGACACAAGAAGCAACTAAAGAAACTGCAAAATTATCAACTAAAGCCAAATCACAGTCACCTTCGCTACATCAGACATTTGAACAAGCAATAACCACTCGACTTATCAAATGTAAGCAGCAAATACCGGACGCTAAACAAATTATTACCAATGCTACCGATTCATTTATCAATTTTTTGAGATTTATTCCGGAAGAAAGCAAATCATTTGAGGACGTTTTCAAACCAATTCACCAATGTATTAAAAAGCACAACATAACTGACGAAAAGGAGATATTTAAACCACTCGATAAATGCGGAGAATCACCTTATATCAAAATTAATGAACTTTTCGATTTGGTAATCACGCCAGTCTTGGAATGGCACGATTTGATTGAATCTTTCCCAAATAGAACGGAATCATGTTTAAATTCAATTATTAACAGTGGACAGTCGTTTGATTGCCTTGAAAATATATCAATTTCACTTAAAAACCAATGTGAATCAGGCGTTAGTCATACGAAGACAGAAACACAAGTAATGTTGGATAATATTGCTGAATTTAAAATTATGTTCCGGCCATGTATAGAAAGCACTTTGAAACAAATTCATGAGACCACGCTGAAAGAAAAAAATGTGGATCTTATGAAATGTTGAGTGACATTGGAAGTTTTTTACTAAATTTATTTATACCTACATTTTTAATAAATATAATTTTCAAAATAAAACCGCTCGCTTTACTGGAATTAGTGTAACTTAAAAATTTAAAAATACACTTTACGTTTTAATCATTGAATAATACACCCTGATGTGATACTAAAATACCATTCGGTAATTAAGCGGACATTTTCAGAATTAATATTTCCTATAATAAATAAAACGTGGATATTGAAAAGTAAAGGCTTAGGTCAATTTACGATTTTGACGAAACTTAATATTCATAGATGTTGTACAGGTAAAAAAAGAAAACATACGTTTATTTTCTTTCCTGCCACCCTGGTCATTTAAGGGCTAAAATTATCTTTCAAAACTAGGGTACAATTTCAACTTGACTTGAAAATCTTAAAGTTACTATTAGTATTGGGAAAGACTTATTTAAACTGACTAAACTTAAAGAAATTTTTATTGATGCACATAACTCTAGGACTGAACCTCCTCAAGCACTTTTAGGTAAAATCTGAAATATAGCGAATATGCTGTGAAATTGAAATTTCAGTAGCATATTATGCTAAAACTACAGAAAAAAAAAATTTTGTTTACAATATCCTGCTAAAAATGGTAACTTGGGATTTAAGGCCTTATGATGGAAAACGTAGTGTAATGTAGTCGTCGTAAATTCTACGTATATTCTTGTTAATGCCTGCATGCCTGCAATTCAAAAAATAATATATATATATATATATATATATATATATATATATATATATATATATATATATACATATATATATATATATATATATATATATATATATATATATATATATATATATATATATATGTTGAATCCTGTTCTTGTAAAACACAAGAATACTATGACTATTTTGAAAAAAATTTTAATTTTTTTGAATAAATTAATACAGTGTTTTTTTTTTAGAATTCACAACTTTGAGTTGGCAACACTGCTTTATTTGACAACCCATTTAATGGCTGGTAATTGATTTTTGTTTAATATGGGTTTAATTCATTATTGATAGACTTACACCAGAGCAACGCTTGCAAATTGTTAAAATTTTATTAAAATTATCAAAATAATGGTTCTGTTAGTTAAACTTATCGTGCATTTCGTCCATTTTATGGCGTACATAATCGCCCTTCAGAGCGGCTAATTCTAATAACAATGGATCGTTTTCGGACCACGTTTACTGTTAATGATGATGTGTATCCCGTGAGACGCCGAACAGTGCGCACTGAAGAAGCTGTAGCCACTGTACGGGAAAGCATTGAAGAAGATCCAAATCAATCAATTCCTTGAAGTTCTCGGCAACTGGGGTTGTGGTCTTTCACTTTATAGAAGATTTTGCGAAAGGATCTTGGGTTAAAAGCTTTCAAGATTAAACTTGTACAGGATCTAAAGCCAAACGACCATCGCATGCGCCGCCAATTCGGTGAATGGGCTAAAGCACAAATTGATATTGGTACTGAATTTCCATTAAAAATTTTTTTCTGTGATGGAGTTCATTTTCGGTAGAATAGGTATGTAAATAAACCGAATTGTCGCATTTGGAATAAAAATAATCCACTAGCTTTTGTCAAAACACCATTACATCCACAGAAAATTACTGTTTGCTGCGCTTTATTAGCTGGCGAAGCCATTGGCCCATATGTCTTCAAAATCGATGGTGGCCAAAATGTTATCGTCAATGGTGAACTTTATATAGGGACATGATTAGAAATTTTTCCGTACTTCAGTTAGCTGGCATTAATCTTGCTGACCTGTGGTTCCAACAGGACGGAGCCACATTCCACACAGCGCGCGCTACAATTGATTTACTCATAGAAACTTATGATGAAAGAATAATTTCACGTAATGGTCCAATTAATTGGCCATCAAGGTCGTGCGAATTAACCGCATTGGATTATTTTCATTGGGGTTATGTAAAGCCACTTGTCTACGCTGATAAACCAGAGACAATTGAACAATCCAATAAAGCCAGTTTCATTAGTATTAAAAATATATTTCTTTGTTTTAGTAAGATTCAAACTTGTGTAACTCTAAAAAAAACATTCAATATATCTACATACACGCGATCCGATGTTGGAACAGTTTTGACATTTATATATTAATGAAGTTATTTCTGAAAGAAACCTCTGCTAACAAAAATTATTATTAATAGAATGTTTATTTTTCGCATTTAATATTTCCATACTTAATGAAAGAAATACATACATATATATATATATATATATATATATATATATATATATATATATATATATATATATATATATATATATATACTAGTTTTGCTGAATTTGTCTCTTTTGCTTTCGATTAATGCTTATTAATAGAAACACACGCACTTGACTATTTTTTTAAATAATTCAAACTGATATTAATAAATACAAAACCGCAAGAATGTGTTTCATCTATTTTAATTCAATTACGGAAATTCAAACTGATAAGAAATATAATTTTTATAAAAATTAAATATTTCACTACAACATTACAACCGCAAAATTAGTCTCATCACTTCAATATCGACAGAATTGTGTAAGTGCTAGCGAAATAGTATACCACTTTTAAAACACCATAGTCAATGCCTCTCGTGTTCCGTGTTCGAATGCACCACCAGACCAAACACTTCGAGTACACCAGCAGCCTTTAAAAAAAAATTCACGTCGCATCATTAGGTTTTACCATCGAATGCGCTCCAAAATCTGCACAGGTATACACACCTTCACCTAGATGACGTCACAGACCTAAAGTAAACAATTAACACCAAATAAGTCAATTGACACGCACACAATTCACCCTTCAATATAGGCAACCGACACTACAAAAAGTTCTCACGCTCAATCGTCCGACCACCTCCTTCGGTTGAAGTAGCCTCAAATACATATGCGTATTTTTACCGCTCAATTGATAAATTAAAGAAAAATTAAAAAAATAAACTTGGGTAAAAAATTTTTTTCCTCATTTATGTTTTTAATTGATTCATTAGATCAGTTTTATCGAAAAATTGACATATAGTCTCATTTAAAAATCTATAAGTTTGTACCATAGCTCGAGAACCATAAGAGCTATAAAGCTCCTGACTATAGCAATCGGTTGCCCCCGTCGATATCTACAATTCTTATTTGAACAATTTTTCGATTAAATCAACGTTAATAAAAATGGCAACTCTCAAAGAACTCACGTTATATATACATGTGTTTATGTACCCGCGCGATAATTCTCAAACGAAATATCCAGTTTTTATGAAATTTGATGAAAACATTGAAATTCTATAAATTTTGGCGAAAACTAGCGGTAGTAACGTAACCTTAAGTTTTTCAGGCAAGCCGCCCGATGCCGAGGACCTCAAAAAAAAAAAATGTTTAAGTTCAAAATTCAACAGTAAAGAACGGAATAGATCACATAACCATCGCTGCGTCAGGGTTATTTTGAACTCTTTTTTCTAGAAGTTTAAAATACAACAACCAAATCCTTATAAAGTCATATATGTCACCATATTAAGTGGTCTACCCTTCACCTGACCTCTTTTACATAGACAGTACCTATCGAACCTTTAATAGACAGGGACAAAAACTGTTAATAACTTTTAAGATGGTTTTCTAGCCAAAAATTTTGAACTGAGGGATACAATTTTCGACCAAAATCGTTACTAATCGTGAACAGCGATCATTTAGATCGAAAACTTTAGTTTATCGTAAAGCTTACATTATTACAAATAATATTTACGTAAAAACGATTTAAAATTCGATAAATACATACCAGAAAAAGCTGTGACGAAGGATACCATCAATAAACACACGCTTCTCATCAATAAACACAGCCTTCTTGCTTGATGTAAAAATACCCCTGTCGCAGCATCTGCATAACATAGCGAATTTCGAAATATTGGGCACTGGCGGATTTCATCTAAGACCTGTATCCATTTAAAATAATTCAGCTTTCTAAGAGTGAAAAGATTTTCAAAATCAGTTGAGTAGTTAATTTTTGAGCTTTTTCGCATAAGGTGCTTAGTGCATATACCCATCTAAACTAGTTTAGCTTTCTAAGAGTAAAAGAATTTTCAAAATCGGCTAAGTAATTTATTTTTGGTATATTTGGGACCCAAGACCCCGAACGGACTTTGTACAGCATAGTTCTATCCACCTAAAATAAGTTAGTTCTCTAGCAATGAGAAAATATTGAGAATCGGTTCGGTAGCTAATTTCTATCCTATATAATATAGGATATTTTATCTTTCTAACAGTAAAACAATTTTTAAAGCCCGTTGTGTAGTTTTCTATGCCGCATTTGCATCCGCAGGACAGTTGTGGATCTCAGATAACATACTGTACTTATCTAAAATAGTTTACCTCTGCAATAGTGAAAAAATTTTCAAAATCGGTCAGTTATTTTATTTTTGACACTTCTGGGTCCCATGGCCTTTGACGGACCTTACATAACGTAATCTATAACTATCTATAATAGTTTAGCTCTGTAACAGCGAAAAAATTTTCAAAATCGGTCGGTTAGTTTATTCTTGGCGCTTAAAAGATCCCAGGACTCTGACCGACCTCATACAACATATAAGCTAAATCCATCTAAAATAGTTTACCTTTATAATAGTGAAAAAATTTTCAAAATAAGTCGGTTATTGTATTTTTGACACTTTTAGATCCAATGAACCCTAGCGGACCTTACATAAGGTAATCTATATCTATCTAAAATAGTTTAGCTCTCTAACAGTGAAAAAATTTTCAAAACCGATCGGTCAGTTTATTGTTGACATTTTTGGGTCCCATGGACCTTGGCGGACCTTACATTACGTATTCTATATCTATCTAAAATAGCTTAGCTCTTTGACAGTGAAAAAGTTTTCAAAATCGGCCGCTTATTTTATTTTTGGCACTTCTAGATCCAATGGACCTTAGCGGACCTTGCATAAGGTAACCTATATCTTTCTAAAATAGTTTAGCTCTCTAACAGTGAAAAAATTTTCAAAATCGGTCGGTTAGTTTATTTTTCACACTTTTGGGTTGCATGGACCCTGACAGACCTTACATTACGTAATCTATATCTGTCTAAAATATCTAAAATAGTTTAGATCTTTGACAGTGAAAAAATTTTCAAAATCGATCCAGTTCTTTAAAATTTTTTCCTGGCATATAAACATTTTTATTATGTTATCTTTCTATAATATTTAATAATATTATATCATGACATTACCTTCATTATCTTGTTCATTTAAAATTCAATAAAAAAATTAAAAAAATCTTCATTACACATGCTTAAAATATCTGGTTAATTTTAATTTAAAAAAATGAGACAGAGATATGGTATTTATAATACATAGATTTTTAATAACTACCGTTTGCTTTACGTAAAAAATACCCCTGTCGCAGCATCTGCATAACATAGCGAATTTCCAATCATAAAAGTTACTTTTTTTCGAAAACCCGCTTACCTAGAATAATGGTTCAAAATGTATTTTCTGTGATTTTCTTGGTTCTTTACCACAATGTAAAAAAAATTGGAAAAACTTTTAAATTTTGGCAAATTGTTTGCAAAAAACTCATTTTTTTGAGGTTTTTGGAATCGGACGTGTCTGACTGGAGAACTCATACAAAATTTTTGGACTTCCAACGTTTTATTGTTTTATTATATTTGCATCCCAAACTAGTATCTATCCTATAAATATAACAAGTTTCATCCCAAAATGAATTTCTCGGAAATATAGGCACTTAAATTTTCGAAATTTCTAAATTAATTTAAAATAGAGTTAGTCTCCAGAAATTTTGTATTATGCTAAATTTAATTTAATAAATGACAAGTATATAAGTATGGTAATTATAAAGCATTCGCATAGAACAATAGTTTTAAGTATACATGCACATAAGCAAAATAATTTTTGTATTTTCCTGAAGGAATTAAATATTTTCCCGTAATAAAAAGTATCCTAAATGTTGACGCAGGTAATAAGTTATCACTACACCAGATTTCATAAAAATCCGTTCAATAGTTTTCGCGTAATATGTGCACATGCTCAAAAAGTTTTTTTATTTACCTGTGGGAATGAGCCACTTTCCCGAAATAAAAAGTATCTGAGATGCTGACTCAGGTAATAAGTTATCACCACACCAAATTGCATCAAAATCCGTTCAATAGTTTTTGCGTACTGTATGCACATGCTCAACATGGTTTTTCCATTTTCCCGTGGGAATGAGACATTTTCTCGAAGTAGAAAGTATCTTAGATGTTGATCCGGGTAATAAGTTGTCAGCACACCAAATTTCATTAAATCCATTCAGTAGTTTTTGTGTGATGCGTGAACAGACGAACAGACAGACAGACAAAAATTTTAAAAAACGCTGTTTTGATATCTACATCGATAACTATTTACAGTATCTGCACAATTTTTAAAAAATATTCCCTATACAGAAACGGTCTCGTTACATTTGTATTATATGTATAGATTACCTATTAATGGCTCTTTTATTTAGAATATTAATTTTTTTTTTTAATATAAATCGCCCCCTGTTTTAGGAAATATATATTTTTTAAATTTTTATAAAATTTCTTATGAAAGTGAGCTTCTTAGACAATTTCATTTTCAAGAAAAATGTATTAAAACATGAACATTTAAATGTTGGCAATTTCTGTATTGTGGCGCTATCAGTGTCCGCGCTAGTTAACTACTTTATTTAAAAGTTCGAATAAAATTCCAGTCATTTTAATTTTTAATTGTTCAGGAACTTCAGTATCATAAAAGCAAGCAAAATAATATTACAATTTATTTATGTAGATACATATATAATGGAAAGTTAAGAAAAGAAAATGTTTTTTTGGAAGTTCGTGTTTAAGGTAAAATCGAAAAAACTTGGAAAATTTAATTAGTAATTAATTTTTTTTAAATATTTTTAGGTTTGGTTGTAAAAAAATCTACTGTTGATCTTTCAATATAATACTGAACTATTCATTATTTAAAATGAAAAATTGTGTACTTATTAGATGATGAAAATAAAAAATTAGTAGTTTGAAAAACCGAAACAAATCGATGTCTTGAAAAAGTCTGTCGGGACACCGGAGCAACGGAGCTAGAACCGTGACAAATCCGGGAAAACCAAGACGTATGGACACTCTACACGGATTGTGAATGTTGTAAACTTTAAGTTTTGATTTTTAAGCGTATTTTTAGTGAAATTGAAAATTAACAACGTGTGAAATTTGACATTTTAGTTAAAGTGCATATAAAATATAATACCTACATGTTTTTATAAAAATGCAAATATAAATAAATGTTTTCTGTTTTTTTTTTTTATTTTAATTGTTATTAATTATTTGGCTTTTTTAATAATTTAGAATTTTTCTGTCAAATGAATAAATTCTGAAAATATTAATTTATGACATAATTTCAGTAAAAGTGAAAATGAAATTTTTCACCCACACTTTTGTAGTGCCAATGTACATCACTGGATCCCAATTTTCAAATGGATAGATAATTTCAGTAGCGTAGAAACTAATTATTAAAAAAATTGCAAACCAAATGTGTTTATATGATAATACGTACTTATAAAAAAGATGTTTATATACGTGTTCTTCCGAAAATCGTAAATAACTAACTTTCTCTCGATGAAGTTGGATTGGCAAACATTTACATTAGGGATGTTATGGATATTCGTAACCGTAACTAAAACTACCGATATCCGAAATAATTAAATATCCGAAACCGAAAGCGTATACGAAAATGAAAGTTTATAAGTCTAGCAAGTACTTAACACATTAATATTTTTTGTATATATCAATATCTAAAAATATTTCAGTCCCTTTTTGACAATCTTGCCAGAACTTAAACACTTTTTTAAATATTTTTATTGTTAAAATCGAAACGTTATTTTGAAGACGGTTAAAATTACTACATTTTACATTAAAATGTCGATACAATCACCCGCTAGTTAATTATCGCTAGATTTGATGCTAGAAAATTGAGAAAAACAGGTCATATAGATTTTTTTTATTTAGATTTAATTTGTAATGATTGAATTACAAAATTCAAAAGGATGTTAAAAAATGTGTGTATTCGCTATGAGCTTTTGCCTGTAGTAAATCCAGCTGCTCAAAATCGGTTCCGATATATCAGTTGGTCAGGACGGCATTTGTACATAATTTTAATATTTTCTTTAAGAAATAGTATTTTTTTTAAATACTTGTTTCATTTTTTCAAGGCGAGTACTTGTTACGATGTGTGTTTATCAAATTCTACAAAATAATTAAAAAAAAAACATTGTAACCCTACTATTTTGAAATTTTCAAAAAAATATCATAAAAATTACCTCATATATGCTTTTTCTGAGTTAATTATTGAAAAATATTCTATTTTCCGAGATTTTTAAGGTAAAACGAGCAGATGTATGGTTTTTGTTAAGCAATTTTCAGTTCTTTAATACATTTTTGCCTTAAAATATTTAATATTTTCAAAAATGTATGATACAATTTGTCAAAATTTAAAATTATTTGTTTTGTTGTCAAAAAAAAAAAAAAAAAACTGAATGTGCAAATTTATTTACCACTAAAATGATGGGTTTATACATATAATTATAACATAGTATTGTCATTTGGATAGAAAATTAAGTAAAAATATTATTGTTTGAATATGATTTAACGTAATTTTTATGCGATTGTAGCAAACTCTTATTAATTTTAGGAAGGTGTAAACATCATCTAAATTCTGATCATATCACATAAAAAACTGCGCCGTGATTTTTTATCTAAAGAAAATGGAATAGAGATACATTATAAAAACATTTAACTGACAAAGAAAAAGAATATAGCCGAATCGTTAAATTGGATTAAAAAAATCATTACACGCAACTTATAAAGCGGTTTTTTTCGAATTTAGCTCGCAAAAAATGAGACAGAAAAAAAAAGAATGCGAGTGCGAGTGAAATGGAGAACGACATATTTCCTAGTTTTTCTCGAAAAGTAAGTAATTTAGAGCAACAGTATAAAAACATTTTTTATGCATTTTACCTTTTTCTATGGCTTGGTGTAAAAAAATTTGAAAAATTGCTTAATTCTGGCAAAAAACTCATTTTGTTGACAAAAAACGCCCGGAAAACCTACTTCTTGGCATCCGACGTGTCTTGCTAACGAACTCATCCAACGCTTTGGAAAATCGAATTCGCACACAAAATTTCATAAGCATTAAACGTTTCGTTCGAGAGTTATCGCGCGGATATATATATATATATATATATATATATATATATATATATATATATATATATATATATATATATATATAAATTTTAGTGAATATCATTTTCGTATTCTATGGACCTCAAAACATATTTCTGATCTGGTCCCGGGCTTAGGTCGCACATGACACCTGGCGTAAAAGCTGAATTTCCAGTTTTGGAAATTCGCTAAAATGAAGTTTTTGTATATCTTATAAGCAACTGAGACAGAAATATAAATTACTTATGACAATGACAAAGAGAGCAAAATAAGGCAAAAGTGAAAATACGATTTTCTCGGAAACTACTTAACAGTACATTAACATTATAAAAACATTTTCTTCATATTTTTTTTTCCTTTTCAACGATGTAAAAATCGAACTGTCTTATGATAGGATCGAATGATAAAAAATGGCCAGAAAACCGGGTGCATACTAGTTCGCTCCCGCTGTCAAATTTTAATCTCATCTTGAAAAAGGGTCATGGGTTAGTTCGCTCCCGGGATGTATACTAGTTCGCTCCCGCGGTCAAATTTTAATCTTATTTTGAAAAAGGGTAGGACAGGTAAAACTAATTACCTAAATGACAATTAAATAACTCAACAATTAAAATTTTATTTGTTTAAAATTCGAATTTTTAAAAGAGTTCAAAATTACTGTTAATAATGGGCATTTGGTGTATTGTGTTTTATTTACGTTAGTTCAAATTTTATTTGTTTTTGATGCACCAAAATCAGTAGCATTATGGTAGAATTTAAAAAAAAAAAAATTGTAGATAGTTTTACTTTGTGAAAATTCGTAATGAATATGGTGAATCTCAAAATTTAATTCCTACAATTATGTATATTATTCAACCTTACATTTATAATTATTCAAGCTAAATTTAAAAATCTTTGGTAATATTCATTATTTATTCACCCCGCCCACTATTTGCTATCTACCTAAAACTCGTTCAACCCCAAATTCGTAATTTGCTACTTGTTTCCGGCACACGTGTATTTGTTTCTTTCTTCTGGGTTTTCCCCATTTCTTAACCAGACCTTTTATTGTCTTTAATATATATACAAGGTGGTCCAGAATTATGTACCGTAATTGGTAGAGCTCATAGTACGTTCAAAACTAATGGTACCTTTTCATGTACACTTTTTTTCAAAACTCAATTAGGGGGGAGATACAACTTTGTAAAGGGGTGAAACGAAAACCATTATTTCTTAAATATTTTCCAAACGCTTTTGAATAACGGATTGATATTTTAGGGCTACTTCTTCTGCGTTAGAAGGATTAAATTTATGTCAACACTTATTCCACAACTCATGACTAAGGGATGGTTTTGGGTGGTAGATGTGAGTTGTCACGTCTTTTCTTTTTTAATCTGCAATTATTTAAATAAAATCCCTGATAATATGATTCCTCAGACAGTTTCACGCAAAAAAGGTATACTTGTTACATTTTGATAAATATTACCGTTTTCGAGTAATTTAAAGTAGAAGTATCTATTTCCAAATTATCCCCTAATCATAAGTGATCGAATAATTGATACCATAAAATTAATTATTTTAATGTTAATACGCGCGCCTAGAATTTGAATCTAGTAATCAAAACCGCCTAAAAAATTTAAAAAAAAAGAAGTCAGTTTCGTTCCACCCCTCTACATTTTACTCTTCTGCTTTATCTGCATCTAAAAGATGCAGATTTCATCTTGCACAGTCATGGTGAGTTAAAAAAATTCAATAATAATTATGTTGTCGAAAGTAACGTATGATTTTGTATATTCTTTGTATAGGTGGAGGAAAATACAAGAGCTTGGGTTGTCAGCACAATATAACAATAATACAGATACTGGAAAATATCTTAAGCATGTTTTTGGTCTTCCATTTCTGGATCCCTCCGAAGTAGGTGATTGTTTAGGAATAGATTTTGCCGAAGTCTTACCCAAAAGTTCTGCAGTTCACGCGTTCGCTGATTACTTAGTGGACACATACATATCCGAGGATTCAGATTTTCCACCCGAAATGTGGGCTGAAAATAGTTCATCTCTTTAACGGACTACGAATGCATGCGAAAGTTTTCATTCAAAATTTAATTCTTTATTTTACAGTTACCATCCAAATATATTTAAATTTATTGAAAATTTGAAAAATATTCAAACTGATACATACACACACCGGCATAATTAGCGGAACATACAAAATATCTCTAAAAATCAAACAAACCATTTAATTTTAAGAAACTATTAGTCTTATTTAATTATTCACTTAAAATTACATGTTCACAAGTTGATATACCTTTATTTTTGTTAGCGAAAGCAATTAACCATATGAAATGCCAACTTTTTGGAATCTTATGTCGTCTAAGAATCATTTAAGTTAAAGATTATTTAACAAATAGAAAATGAAACACAGCGTTTTAATACCGCGTGGTTTCTCCCGTGCTCTTGTCAAAGCTTCCGTTCGTCTTACTGTACTCAGAATGATGTTGTCTATAGTCTCCTGAGGCAATCTTTGCCCTTCTTTAATTACGACAGTCTGAAGCTCGACTACATTGAGAAGAAACGGCATTTGAGTTCGAAAGTGACAGACCTCTTAAAAAGATTTGCATCAATAAGGAATAAGAACAATTCTATGAAAAGTCAATTGATTCATTACTTCAATATTATTTTAAGTGAAAATGAAAAAAAAAAACAGCCAACTTTGTTTAATAAATAGGATTTTATATTTTTTAATATTTTTTTTATGTTCCGCTAATTATGCCGGTGTGTGTATATTAAAATTCGCAGTAGTCAACAACAGAAAAGAGTGTATCGCAAGGCAGTTAATTTGCGTAAGGAATTTGTAGAAGGGAAAATTTCGTTATTGAAACAAAATTTAATAAGTAGATTTGACTTTGTAAAATGTATGTCATGTAAATTTACACCAAATTTATAATGTATTTAATATTAAATTATAAAACATAAATAAAAAAATTCTCATTTTTTATAATGTATTTAATATTACATATTATATTTTTTACAATGTATTTAATAGTAAATTTATAATGTAAGTATGTATTATTAAATTATAAAACAAAAATAAATATATTCTCATTTTGCTGTTTAATTTGTGTATATAGTTACGGGAGCGAACTAGTATACTACCCTTCAGGATTTTCTGACCGCGGGAGCGAACTAGTATATGGTCACGGAAGCGAACTAGTGTGCGCCGAGAAAACCTACTTCTGGGCATCCGACGTGTCTGGCTAACGAACTTAGCCGAGCCAATTCAGAATCCAGTACGCACACAAAATTTCATAAGCATTAGACGTTTCGTTCGAGAGTTATCGTAGGAACACATAAATATATATATATATATATATATATATATATATATATATATATATATATATATCTATATATATAGATAGATAGATAGATAGATAGATAGATAGATATATAAATTTTAGTGAATATCATTTTCGTATTCTAGGGACCTCAAAACATATTTCTGCCATAGTCCCGGACTCAGATTGCGTCATGAGACCTACTGTAATAGCTGAATTTCGAGTTTTCGAAATTCGCTAAAATAACAAGCTGTCAATGTCAATCGCTTGATTTTACTTTCGCTTTATGGTCTATGGTCTTTGACGTTTCGTTTCACCAAAAAACATGACCCTTTCACCTATTTTTTTAAGCTTATAGTAATATTTGGCAGTTGTGACGAAGGACACTCAAATTTTCGCGACAATTTTTCGTTTCACCAAAAAAAAAAAAATTCTGCAGATAAATAAAATTTAACTTTCTAGTTACCATGCGTAAGAATTTAACTCTCTTTTTTATTTATAAAATTGTGTGGTTTCAGTAAACTTATTTTAGAAAACGTTATAGTTCCAAACAATACCTAACAGGGACATGCGTTTTAGAACTGAAAGAAAAGTTTAACATCATTTTTATAAAAAAATTAAATCAAAGATTAAAATGAATGTAGGAAGGTCCTTTAAATAAGACTCATTAACTTCATTTTAATAAAATAAATGACAGTATCTTCCTTCTGTATATAGTTTTAACCTTCCTTATTGTGGAGACAACTTTAATTTTTTAAAGGACCTAAAACGTAGAATCACCCATATACTCCAATGTGGAGGTTGTAAAAAAAGTTACAGTTAATTAATAAAAATTTATTTAACAAATGCTGTAACCAAAAACCACATCAAGCAACCCCTATAAATAAGAAACGAAATAGCGGAACTAATGTGGTATACGGACCGTACAAAAAAGATGATGAATGGATGATTGGAAATCTATCGTTTCAAATAGCTGATGATGATATAATAATTGGTGATATTGTGTATGAAGGAACACCTGGATTATATGAATTGATTTTCATGAACGCACCAAAAATTGGTTCATATCATACTAAAGATTTAAATGCGTATAAGCAGATTTTAAAGCAAACAAATGCACACAGACGAAATTACAGTCTAAACCAGCAAATAAAAGGTAGCTCGAGTTATAAATACATAAACATTATTAGTCAGTTGTTCCCAATCAGTTCCGCTAAAAAACATATACCAAGAAAAATATATGATACAAGAAGTCGTGTCGGAAGTGCTCCAAAATCTGCTAGCGTCAGCGGTACTTCAAGATCGGGACATGGTTTGATGCAGTTTAATAATTTGAAAAAAGACTTTATCTACTGGGACAATGCGAATGAACTGGTCAGTCAGCTACGATTACTAGTGGCGTCACAACAAGCTGGGCACAGCGATGACAATAACGAAATAATATCATTCATAGAAGAACTGAATGAAGCAGATATCATCGAGTGAAAATGGACAAATTCGGTCGTGTGCGTAACCGAAACATAACTATTGACAAACTCGGCCGGGTGCATGATAAAAGTATTAAGAAGCATATTCTTAAAGACATCGGTTTGAAGATGACGCAATTGGGGAACTATGATTTTGGAAACAGGCGATTAACCAATATAAAGGATTCAACTGATGATCAAGATGTAGCGAATTTGAAATTTTTAAAGAGTTTTGCAGCAGAGAAACTTTCTGAATTAACAGAAACTGTTGAAATCAACAAAAGACAGATTGAAAATGCTATGCACCTGCTGAAACAGGCAACGCAGCTTTTTACGCATCATAAAATATGGATGAATCGAGAAATTTCCGCATTTAATCTTCGAATATCGAGGAGTGAAGAACGTCTCGATAAATTACTGAAACCTGCTGAGGACGCTGAGACGCAAAATGAGCAAAGGGCAAGTGGTCCGTGAACTGCATAAACCGGCGCGACGTGTGATTGGGAAAGGAATTGACAATCTCTGGCAATGTGATTTAATCGAGATGGGTGCCTACGCTTCAGTGAATAAAAAATTCAATTGTCTGTTAACAACAATTGACGTGTTTTCGAAACATGCATAGGCGGTACCCGTTAAAAATAAAACTGGAAAAGAAGTAACAGCTGTATTTGAGTCGATACTTAAACAATGACGGAGGCCGGATAACTTGCAAACAGATGATGGCAAGAAATTTTATTATCAGCTGTTTAAAACGCTCATGGATAAGTACAACATCAACGATTATTCAACATTTTCAATCAAAAAAGCGTCAGTGGTGAAGAGATCTAATAGAACGCTGAAGACCGAAATGTGGAAGATGTTTAGTTACAATGGATCGCATCGATGGCTGGATATACTAGATGATTTAATGGACAGTTACAATTCAAGGAAACATAGAACAATAAAAATCCGACCGCGTGATGTAACAGCAAGCAAGGAGAAATTGCTCCTATCAACTGTTCACAATCATATAAAAGTTGTGGATCTACCGAAATAGGAAATTGGTGATGTAGTTCGCATTAGCAAGCATAAATCTCAATTCGATAAAGGATATTTACCATCATGGACTTTTTAAAATCAATAAGGTACGATTAACCAATCCGGTCACGTATCTGTTAGAAAATTGTCATGGTAGTCCGATTAAACGTGGATTTTACTCGGAAAAATTACAAAAAGTTAAATATCCAGACGTATATTTAGTGGAAAAGTTGTTGAAAAAAAGAAAGATAAAATATATGTGAAGTGGCTCGGCTTCCCAAGTAGCGCCAATGGTTGTGATTGATAGCAAAGACTTGGTATGATATCCCCACCAATATGGAGCAGCAAATACGTATGGTGATGATGGGCCGGAGCAGTTTCAGTATCCCCCTCCAACATGGAGCATCATATAATTATGATGATGACGATGAGATAAAGCAGTTTCAATTTTTTGGCGTAGCAATATCGGGCGATAATTCAACAATGAGCGGAGGTCTTCAACACCATATAATAGTGGAGGAATCCATGGCTAGAACTCGACTGTTGAATAAGATGTTGGATAAAGAAATTCGGTTATCTGATTTGGAGTTGATCCGATCCATAGCATCAAGCATATTTTTTATCCTGAAAAAATAACATCAGCTATTGAATTGGGTTCGTCTGTGGAAACTTTTGATCTTCTATTCACAGTTACCTTTGACGAATCTGATATTGGAGAAGACCGTTTAGATGGATTCGACACGCTGACATATTTTCTTACGTTGTGGATGCGAAAAACGACAGATATGCTCGTCCGGAACTGTTGGATTGTATATTGAAATTTGTGGAAGACCATGATATTCCTCGATTGTACTTCAATCCAAAGAGCGTAGAAGAAGACTGAATCGTTGAAGCGGATCTTGCAGAACATTGAAAAAGGCACAACCAATCAATCAGCACTCCTGGGCTGGGAAAGTGGTCCCGATAAGGGGGCGTGGCCGTCGACGAACTTACAAGACTACTTAAATATATACAAAATTTTAAATACAAATTTCTATATTTAAATATTTTCAACATGTTTTGTTTCATGATGTATTTTCATTTTTTTAATTTTTTTATTTTAAAATTTATTCATAATATTTTTCAAATTTTTTTAACTTTTAAGTTTTTTATCTTTTTAATTTTTAAAATTTGTTGTATTTCTTTTTGTTTTTTCTAAATTTTTGGTATTTTTTTTAAATTATTTAAATGTTTTGTATTTTTTTATTTTTTTTTTTTTAATTTTTTGTATTTTTTAAAAATTTTTTAACTTATTTTTCTGAAATTACAATATTTTGATATGTATATATTTTTATTTTTAATAAAATAAAATTTTGAATTAATAATGGCCATAATTATTTTTTTCCTTGCAAACTAATCACTTAATAAGTATAATTTATAAAAACTAAAACCATGGTTTTAAGAATATTTACAAAATTAACAAAAAAATATATACAAAATTAACAAAAAAATATACAAAGTTAACAAAAATAAAAATCGTCTATTTCATAATGCCCCCACGGGAGAGTTTTAAGTTTATTGTTAAGTGCTGTGAACGGTTTGTCGTCATCGTTTGTTAGTACGGCCTTATTCACTAAGTGAGTGTATAACCGATGTTTTAAGCTGCGGAAAACACTCATTTGTTTATACAATACAGCACTTGAGTATTTACTCATTACACAATTTATGTAGTCTTTAACGTCTTGTAATTTTGTTTTTCACTACATCTTTCTTCATACCTTTTTTAATTGGGGACTCATCACTATCTTTGATTATACAGTAGGATTTAGCTTTAACACCGAAAAATTATTTTATTATTGTCCCAGAACACTCATCTTTAAATTTACCGAGCACTTTTTTGTTTAATTGAGACAGTCCGTAAACGTTATCTGCGGCATAGTCACATGCGTCAAATTACTTACTAATTCGCGGCCTAATATCGATGTAAAAATCGTTCATCTGTATTTGGTATATAAACGAATCAGTGTCCATGTACAATAAATCCACTTTCTCATTATTTTTCGGTTTTATATAACCGTAGTGGAAATCGTACATCAAAATTTTGGATAACTTGAGCACGCTAAATCCTTCGAAAATCGGTTTGTCATATTTCACTTTTAAACGGTCCATTTGTATGGCGACTAGGTTTTCGTGAATGATGGAGCAACTGTGGAAATTTGGTTTACTTATTATAGTTGAAAAAATATCCCCAGACGCTTTTGTAGGTTTCCTTCTCTTTTGTCCTTGTCATACACTTTTCAACACTACACCAGTGTCCTTAATCAGTGGTTTTTATTTAGTTTTTTAAATATTTGACATAATAATATTTCATTTTCACAAAGTTAAAAAAATGATGCAATACTGCAAAGAAAAGTGAAATATGTTATTTTCAACTGGAATAAACTATTTTCGTCTGATTTTAACTTATTTGAAAATTCTAAGCAGTACATATTGACATCCACCGATTTTTGTTTTTCAAAATTATATTTTAATAGTATTAAATATTTTGCAATGAATCCAGTCATTCAGTTATTTTATGTATATGTTTACAGTTAAATTATAATATATCATTAATATCATTTGTTTTCGGTTTCTTTAAGCAAAATTTTTCTGTAATCAAATTATTATTGAATAAACAGAATTTACATAAAAATATAAAATAGTGTTATTGACTTATTATTTATTATTATTTTGTAACCTAATGTTCAATTAGTACCCTATGCACTATTAATTTGTTTGACTAGAATTAGAAAAAGACAATTATCCGTTGACAAAGAAACTATCAAAAGTGTCTGGAAATATTTTATAATATAAAGTACTATAAATTATTAGCACCCAACTTTTTACAAATGTTCTCGTAACGAGTAACTAGCCGCACATCAACACGCTTGTTGACATTTTCCATCGTTTTCCCTTCTGGAATTTCTAAACAAAAAAATACTGACTGGTAAAAAGCAACATGAAATTCTTCTGTTTTAATATTTCTAAAATAACTAATTAGTTTTTAAATTGTAGCATACAAAAATGAGTAAAAAAAATTTTAGAAATAAAAATTAATATTAAAAGGAATTAAATGTTTCTTACTCACCGATAATGATAAAACAAAAGACAAACAAAAAACAAAAAAACACAGAAGAAACAAAAATATCTCAAAAATTTCTTCTTTCACTAAATTAAACAAAACTAACTAAATTAACTAAATATTGAAAAAATGTAATAAAATTTTAAAAAATTAAACTTTGAAATATAAAAAAACTAACTTTAAAAATTTGCAAAGTAATATATGATGACACGAAGCACACTATTTTATGAAGTCAAAAGACGTAATGACTGTACAGCCGTTTATCACGTATATATATATATATATATATATATATATATATATATATATATATATATATATATATATATATATATATAGGGGGATCGAATACAATGCGGGCGAAGCCGCGGGTCAAAGCCAGTATATATATATATATATATATATATTTATATATATATATACATATATATATATGTATATATATACTAGCTTTGACCCGCGGCTTCGCCCGCATTGAATTCGATCCCCTCCCCCGTTTTGTATCCCCCTTCTTTTCCCTGGAACCTTCAATCGGGATAAAACTATCCCGACTAAAACTATTTAAAAATTATTACTATACGTGTTCATAGTAAATAGTATCTGTATATTAAATTTTATCAAATTCGGTTCAGCCATCCCACAGGAACCTTTAATCAGGATAAGATTATCTTATGTGTTAACTCAGGATAAATAGTGCCTGTGTATCAGATTTCATCGAATTAAGTTTAATTTTGTGGGGCGTGTTTGAAAAATTTTCTATCCCTGAGGAACTTACAACTGGGATAAAATTTAGCCCATATGTTAACTCAGTGTATAAAGAGTGTGTATATAAAATTTTACCAAAATCGGTCCAGCCGTTTCAGCAATTTGATTTTGATTTAATTATGGATTCTTATAATAAGTCTATGAAAAAAATTTTATACCTAACATTTTATTGCAATACTCTCGGTGTAAGGTAATACATAAATAAATCATTAAATGGGCGTATACTTAAATTTTATAACTTCAAAAATCCATTGCTTACTTTTATTACCTTTATGCAAATGTCTCTTATGTTTTATTTTTATTGGCTTATGTATGACATTCGTATTTTGAAAATCCATCTTCTTTTAAAACTGTTAATCACGTGTCCTACAATAGATAGTATTTTCTATACCTAAATAAGGGATTATTACGAAAAGAAATAATTTTAAACATAAGTTCAAGTACCAAGTATAAAAAAAAAAAACTCATTTACATTATTCTCCAAAATTTTAAAATGAGTAGATAATAAAATGTTTATTGCTATCCATCTGATTCAAAAAACTGACCTAATTTATATTTACACCTCCATAAATTCAATTATAATAAAAGCTTATATTTAATAAATTGAGTGTAACTAAGTAATTTATTCCACATGAATCTTCAATCAGTAATAGAGATACTCACGGGAGTGATTTTCTTCACCCGTTCCCGCCCACTCACGATTATACCCATCGCTCCCGTTCACTTCCATTCCCGTCGAAAAATTGTCATTTCTGCCCGTTTCCTTCAAATTAGTCCCGTTCCCGGTAGAATCCGTTTTATAGCCATCGCTCCCGTTCAATCCCATTTCCATAGAAAATTGTAACTTCTGCCCGTTTCCTTCAAATTAGTCCCGTTCCCGGTGAACCTGTTTTATACCCATCGATCCCGTTCACTCCCATTTCCATAGAATAATTGTCACTTCTGCACGCTTCCTTCAAATTAGTCCCGAACCCGTTATCTTTATTTCCGATCTCGCTTTATCAGAAAAATTTTTAATTTTAAATAACGAAAATAAAAATGTAACATTCCCAGCATATTTATTCACTCCCGCCCGTTTCAATTCCCGTCAAAAAATTTCCACATCTGCGCGTTCCCGTTCCCGCCGGTAAGACTCGAGAGGACCTTTAAAACTCTCGGTCCGATTTCTATCTCTAATCGGTAATAAATGATTCTGTATTAATTGAGAGTTAATATCTCTACACCAAATTCCATCGAAATCGCTTCAGTGATTTTGTCGTGATTGAATGATTGGTTTTGTATCCCATAGAAACCTCCTATCGAAACAAAATCATCCTAGGTGCGAATTCAAGATAAATAGCGTTTGTATACAAAGTTTCATCACATTTAGTTCAGTCATTTTAGGGTAATGGAATAACTAATTTAGTGTCCCACGGGAACTTTCAATTGGGTTAACGTTATTCTCTGTGTTAACTGAGCATAAATAGTGTATGTGTACAAAATTTTATCAAATTCGGTTTTAGCAATACGTGACTGAGTAATTGGGATTGTATGCCCCAGGAACATTCAATTGGGATAAAACTATCCTATGTGTTATTAAAATAATTCCAGTATGTATTCATAGTAAATAGTTTTTATATACCAATTTCACCGAATTCAGTTCAGTCATTTTGCTGCGGTTAAGTAACTGGTTTTGTATCCCACAGGAATCCTGAATCGGGATAAGATTATTCTATGTGTTAATTCAGGAAAAATATTGCCTGCACATCAAATTCCATCGGATTCGGTTCAGTTATTTGAACTGAATTGATTAATTGGTTTTGTATCCCCCAGAAACATGAAATCGGGATAAAATTTAGCCTATCTGTTAAGTCAGTGTATAAGAAGTTTGTACGTAAAATTTTATCAAAATTCGTTCAGCCGTTTTGGCGTGATTGAGCAACAAACATCCAAACATCCAAACTTTCACATTTATAATATTTTTAAGATATATATGTGTGTATATATATATATATATATATATATATATATATATATATATACATGTATATATATGTATACATATACATATATATATATATATATATATATATATGTCTACATATATATATATATATATATATATATATATATATATATATATATATATATATATATATACTTTTTTAATTGTTGACGTCATATATCTTTATACAGATGTGTAAGAGATAACAGGCTGAAACAAGTTATGTTTGCGCAATATGACGCAATAATTTTTATAATTCAATTTTAGTTCAAGTTTTCAGTTGTTTTAAGCAAATTTAGTTAACACTGTGATCGACATTGAAGTAATACTATTGTCGGGAATGAATTTTTCATTGTTGGAAATAAATTGTTGAGAAAAATTTTTATCCAAAATAATATTGTAAATTGCCTTAAAAAATCGAGATAGGTTTTACTGCATTAGCACACACAATGTATGCACTAACTTGTTCAGACATGTTGCATTCCAAAGCGACGACGATTTCGTATGTAAAATGTTGCGGAATGTGATGTGTAAGCTATTTTACTATGTGAAGGTTAATCTTGTGCATTCTAAAATAACTTTTATAGATATTATTGTACAAATAATTTTTCCTTAGAGAAGTGTTTAAAAGCCACTCTTTAATTTTAAATAGAACTGTTGTAGCCTGGAAGCATTTCCACCCTTAGTTGGAATACCATTGTGTCGTGTAATATGAAAAGTCGTTTTCCGACCACTTGATCTATCGTATAATTTAGATAAATATTACCGCTTTTTTAAGCATTAAAGAAATGTTTGTAAGCAATTATTCTTTAATTTTATATGGAAGAGAATGTTTTTACATAATTTAAAAAGAATAAAGTATATTAGATGCTAAATAGTTTTAAGTTATCACAAAAATAGATAGTTAATTTTCCAATAAATGTTATGAGCTAGTAGTAGAACTGATTTGTGTAGTTTACGCGAAATATTTATAATTTGCTTTTTAAAATATGACTAAAAAAACTTATAAATGCAAAAAATTTAGCGAAAAATAATTTAAATTTTATTTACAGATTTTTTTCTGACACATTCTGTACATTTTAACAAATTATAAAAATTTTACTTCTAATATCACTTAAAAAAGAAAAATTATATTTTAAAAGTTACTAGTATGAAATTACGTCTTTAAAAAATTCAAAAATAATATTAAAAAAGAAAAACTTTTTACTTTTAATATTGTTTAAACAAAATTTTATTAACAAAATGAAAATTATATTTTTCAAAGTTGCTGAACCAAAATTATTTAAACGTGATTAAAGAAAATTTTTTGTTTTTATATGTAAAATAACTAATTAATATTTTAGAAAAACCCTGTACCCCACAGTAGCAGATGGACTATATCAACCATACGAACGTTAAGCGTAAACAGCAAATATAAGCAAATATATTAAGTATATGAATATTATATATGATTAACGCGTTAAAAATACCTATAGTACATATTAAAACACGAAATTTTTTTTTTTTTTTTTTTGTATTCATAAAGTAACTATAATTAGTTGAAGCAGACTGAAAATTTCTAACAACTGTTAAAATTAATACTAAAAACGAACTAAATGTGTTTTTTTTTCAGCTTACCTGTGATTTCCCAATAAAAAAAAAAAAAGAAAAACGAAAACAGACAAAAGACATGCAAATTTTGTTCCTAATTCACTAATTTAACTATTATAATTAAAACAGAGCAAAAACTGTGGTTTTCAAATAAAACAAAAAACGAAAACAGACAAAAATCACACACAAAAACACACAAAAAAATTTGTTCTTAAAACAAAACAAAAAAAACTGTGGTTTTAAAATAAAACAACATTTTTGTTTTAAAAGATTTCAATTGTTTTAGTATCAGCAATACTATTGCCGGAAATAAATTTTCTAATATTAACAGAATTTCCTATTTTTTACAATCAAATTTTCATTTGATATAATGTTTCCGTATAAAAATTCCAACAACAAGTACAATCTCGCTGCATATTTTGCATATATATATATATATATATATATATATATATATATATATATATATATATATATATATATATATATATGAGATGTATATATATATATATATATATATATATATATATATATATATATATATATACATATGAGATGTATACGATATATACGTAGAATGCGCCTCATCAGCGGCTTTGCTGTATGTAATTGAAACTTTTGTGTTGTTAAAAGACATATAAATTATACATGGTTGGTTAAGAAATTATTTCTTATAAAATATAAATTAGTGTTTTGAAATTATTTAGAAAAATTTAACTTTTTTTCCATTTTGGGAAATCTTAACCACTAATTATTAATTTAGGGATGGGGTTTGAATAAAAAAAAGGCATTTTCTTTTATAATTAACACTCAGAGGTATGATAGATACCAGAGATTGCTCATCAGTTGTATCGATTTATGCTTAGTTCAAAAATTGATTTAGGGATGGGATGTAAACAAAAAAAAAAAAACAATTTTCTTTTATAATTAATACTCAGGGGTATGACAAATATCAAAGATTTCTAACAAGTTTTATCGATTTATGCCTAGTTCAAAAATTTATTTAGGGGCGGGACGCGAATTAAAAAATCGAATTTCTGTTTTATAATTTTTATTAAATGTATGTAAAAATTGATACAATATTGAAATTTTTGCCATTCAGCATCCCCAAAATTTTCGAGAAAATCCAGCGTTTTGAATTCCAGTTTATAAGTCAGTCCAATGGATCCATTATTCATAAAACCAAGTTTTGGATTATTTTGCAGCCACGGCAGCATCTGCTCATTTAAATTATCGAATCTCGCCGGTAACGAAATTTATCCAATTTTTGATTCCAATATTGTCTTCATTTTCGTAGAATTAAATTTTGATGGTAGTTGGCTTGCTCCCATTATTCAATATATTTTTCCAATTCCCATATCAGAAAGTTTAATCCATCGTTTAACAGCGCCAAGATGGTTCAATTCGTCCTTAAAATTTCCCTTTTTTTTTAAATTAAGTCTCTGTTTCCAGCAGTAATGGATTCCATTGTTGACAATAATTAGTTTTGAACACAAAGACTGAAAATAATTTTTTACAACAATAAGATTTAATGTTTTTCACTAAAGTTTCGAACAAAATTGTAATTGAAAAGTTATGCTATGTTCTTTTATATCAGAAAAATAGCCTGATGACGTCAGTTAGCACACTTTATGTAGCCATGCAGGTTAAAACCTGTTGCTTAATATTGCATATTAGTCAGAAATCTCCGTTATTAATATTATTATACCTTCTAATGACGTCAGCTGACAATTGATAAGAGTTTAAACCTGTTTTCAGATAAAAATATGATAAAATGATGAATCAAGGTACAGAGTTCCCGGTGGTTCAGACTAGGAACGCCATCTTTTAACTATCAAAAAGGATTTTCAGCGCCATCTACTGACAGTTTCTCAAACTTACGCACAGGGATCGTTAGTATCCGGACGAGCAGCGTCATCTGTTAATGAAAACTTGGAATTTACAGACCTCAAGGGTGGTTGCGCCATCTATAACAATTTTTCTAGCAGCGCCATCTAGTAGTAAAAACTTGAAATTTACAGGGAAGGTGGCTGCGCCATCTGTTAGGAAAATTTTGAATTTTTAGGTTCGGTTAAGTTAGAACATATTTTGTTAGGTTAGGTTAAGTTAGGATAGGTTAGGTTAAGTTAGACCAAATTTCCTTAGGTTCTGTTAGGATGGATCAAGTTCCGTTAGGTTCAGTTGGGTTGGACAAAATTTTCGTTCACATTACTCCACCCACCGCCGGAGGCTTCTAGAGCCGCCTTGGTAACCCAAAAAATCGGCATGAGTGGACGAGGGTCCCGTTCAGTCCAAAAACTACTACTTATGAAAGTTTACTTAAAAATTTCTTAATCTTTCCTAGCACAAGACTTATTAATTATTTCTATCATTGATATAGAAGGATATGAAAAGGACCCATATATTAAGAGAGAGAAAAAATATAAAATAAAATGGTATGTTAGAGTGAATACTTAGATTCCTTTGTATGTGCCACAAAAATTAAGAAACAAAAGAATAGGACGTACACGTTTTCACGTGATTTGTCTAAAGTGTGGTTATTTGGTGGAAAAAATTAAATTATTATTTTACAATAATTGAACTGTGCGGTATACTAGTATTATATTTAGGTAAGGAAACATTGTATTTATCAATAGATGCAACCATTTCCAGCGAAAATTTGTTAATTTTTCTAAATTATTCATTTAAAAAATAAGTTTATAGTAAGCGGCAAAATACCAATTTTGACATTACACAAAGTAAAGGAAATACCGAAATAGGAAATACTCTACGTAAATAAGGATTTCGTTTTTTATTTAAAATATGTGATAATAAGGACATAAATTTAAAAAATATTGTAAACAATAAAATTAGGTAAAAATGAAAATATAAGTTAATTTGACATTTCTTATCAGTGGCGTCTTTTATGTAAAATTAATGAGCATATAAAAATTTAACTTCAAGATTATGTATTTTGTTTGCAGGTGTATTAATAGAATGAAAATTTAATAACTGTATAGTTTTATTTATGTTTGTGTCTACGCTTATCAAGACGATATGTCTTATTAGTGCGAAGCTATAAACCAAAACCTAATCATTTAACAAAAATAATAAATAGTCGATTAATTTGAGCAATTATTGTTTTAAGCTTATAGTACTTTATCATATTCGTTAAGCACCGTTAAAAAATACAATGATTTAGTAGACAATTAAGAATTCGAAAAATTTACTGACGAAATAATCGAAAAACATTCTTAAGGAGTGAATTATTGAGTCAAATAATACAGATATTGAAAATAATTAATTACTTCTTTATGTTTTTATACAGAAATCACTATTATAGAAAAATATACTAAATATGCTGTTTTAAAAGCAATGGCACTATTTTAATTTTCTTGAAACCGTTACTGTTTATTTACAAAATGCCATCATTCTTTATAAGCACCTTAACATTCATAATAATATGTTGATCAGAATTTTGGAAATTGCTCCTTTCTTTACAATATGTATACCTTTCCTTCTTCTATGATTTCTATATAGATGAATATTATTTTTATCTAAGGTAAAGTACCATATACTCGGACAAAAACCAAATCCATACCTAAAGTCGGACATTCCCAAAAAAATATACTTTTTTAACCTTTTAATGAATTAAAAATGATATGACTGGTTAATTTTGAAAGTGACATAACTGACTACTTCAAAAAACGAATTAGTTATAGCTGATATAATCAAATATATATTTATTTTTTGATTTTTTCTTCATATAAATGTTTTTTGAAATAGCCAATTATGCCACTTTCAAAATTAACCAGTCATATATAACAAAAAAAAAATTATTAACACAATTATTTAATAGTTAAATGCAATTTAAATGTAATATTTATAAATTTTTTATTTAAAAAATCTAATCTTAAAATTTTTTTTTACTATAATTGAAACATAGTTCATTATAAAAATTTTTGTTGCTCATATTTTATGTCAATTTGTATTTTTTTTTCATTTTATTTATTATATTACTATATTTATGTTTGATATCCCACAATAATTAGTGCAAATGTTAGGTGCATATTTTTTTTTTTAAGCTTAGTAATAAAAAAATTTAAATGGATCTTATGTTTTCAGCAAATTTTAGTCATATTTAAAAATACGTACGTAAAATGAATTACATTAGAAAACGAAGCAAACCTTCATTTAAGGTCATTAGATTTGAACACTTCTTACGTCCTACGCTTTGCATCTAACGGCATTTATTGTGTAAATACAAATATAATTAATTTTAAATTGTTATGACATAATATAATAAAATCTGGCGCTTTTCGAAAAAAAAAAAAAACTTGAAACAAACATACCTATGAATATTGTGCAATTGAGAGAGGTAGATTATTGTCGTCAATTGCCTTGCTTAAAAAATTTTTTTCATTACGTATCACACGAAAAGCTTCTATTTTGAAAATATGCCATTTTAAAATTGAAATGGAGATAGATTGTCACTATAATAAAAAAAAAGACAACAAATGTCCCTTTGGAAATTTTTTAATTAATTACTAACAAATTTTTTAATTTTTGTCTAAAATAAGTTTACGTAAAGTAATGGTTAAAAAAATCATCATATCGCGAGTTTAGTGTTACAATGTTCCATGTTGACTTTTTTGAGAATTGCACTTTTTCACATATTTAAGTTCTCCATTTCATTATCTATGTATGTAAATCTAAAATTTAATCAAAATTCCTTAAAGAACGGTAAAAATCAACAAAACATCAAAGTTCCATCTCCTAAAAGTATAAATAATTTTATTAAAAGTTCTATGTTTCACATAGAACCTTGATATTCTAAATTATTTTTTGTTTAATTTTTTAATTGTCTCACATAGTATTTTGATACATTGTAATTTGTCTATACCTACTTTTTTGGAAGTTTTAGACACATTATTATTAAATATTTAAAAAAAAAAATAATAATATACCACATATACAGCAAATATTGTGGTGGTTGTGTTGGGTGTCCATGACGTCCATAATATGCTTTTATTATTGTCAGTTAGTTAGATGTTAATGTTGACGATAGATTGCTGCAATAAATAACAAAAATGGAAAATACAGAGAATAAAGGGAATAATGATAATAATGAGTTTAAACCAAGTAAAGACGATTTATTTTTAAGAATATTTACATATTCATTTATTTTTGTAAAAAAAATGTATACTTTATATTATGTATCAAAGTCCTATGTTAAAACTGATAATTTTTTCTAATTAAACACGTTATCCCAAAGTGCTATGTTTTCTTTATTTTCAATTTCCAAGAAAATTTTTCAACTATTTTCATTTTCTACTTCAGTTTATTAATTATTAGATTATATACTACAATTTCATTCACTTAAACTTAATTTATATTGTATAAATTACATTTTTAAATATGTCAAACTCATTTTTCCCGAGATTTTAAAAAGTCGACATGGAACAGTGTAACAGTAAGCTCGCGATATGTAATTTTTTCTCGTTTTTCTATCGGTGTAAAAAATTTGAAAAATTGCTTAATTATAGCAAAAGCTCATTTTTGGACAAGAAATGCCCGAAAAACCTACTTCTGGGCGTTCGCCTAAAGAATTCATCTAAGCTAGTCCAGAATTCAGTTGGCACGCCAAATTTCAAAAAGCATTAAACATTTCGTTCGAAAGTTATCGTGGCAATATATATATATATATATATATATATATATATATATATATATATATATATATATATATATATATACCACGTGAGTTGCGATTTCTATTACAACCAAATTTTTATGATAGAAATTGTGCTGGAAAAGGTTCTTTTCTTAGATGTAATGGAAATGTAACCAAGAAAAACACTATCGATTGAAGTAGCCTCAAGTACATATGCATATTTTTACTGCCGAACTGATAAATTTGTGAAAAATTAAAAAATTAAAATAAAAGTAAAAAATTTTTTTTTACTCATTTATGTTGTTAATTAATGCATTAGATCAGTTTTATCGAAAAACTAGTATATAGTCTCATTTAAAAATCTATAAGTTTGTATCATAGCTCGAAAACCATAAGAGCTATAAAGCTCCTGACTATAGCAATCGGTTGCTCCCGTCGATATCTACAACTTTTCTTTGAACAATTTTTCGATTAAATCAGCGGTTTGACTGTAATCAAAATGGCAACTCTCGAAAAACTCACCCAGTATATAGATTTTAGTATCATTTTCGTATTCTAAGTCGCGTCATCAGAACAGTTGTAATAACTGTAGTTCTATTCCGGAAATTCGTTAAAAACTGATTTTGGTTGGTTTACGTTCTTTTTATACATATATAAAAGTGAAGTAAATAGGTCTCGCTGTTTGCCGGGGTAATTCATAACACTTTTTAGACACTAAAACCACAAGAATATTTTCAGTGTGAGTAAATCGCAAGTGAACTGGTTCCACGATATTTCCAAATATTTCTAAGTACGGCTCTGACTCAATTATGCATAGACTTTTTTAGTACCAAAAGCGCAAAATAATTTTGTTGACCAAAATTCAATAAAATTTTATAAGTGTTCATTTTTAGTTACTTTTTACTGTATGCTGCTTTTTTAAAAAACAGAAAATTTATCTTAAAATATAAGATGGTCGAAAGAACTTTATATGAATTCGAACTACGATAATATGTTTATAATCATGAATAAATCCATCAGTCTGTCGGTTTTTAAAGTAGCAGATTCGGTTTTGAGAGCCTGGGAACAAAAGATGAAAATATGTTTAATGTTGCTAGATTTATCTAAAGCTTTTGATTGCGTTGATAAGGAGTTGCTTTTAGCTAAGATGGAGCAATATGGTTTTAGAGGTAAAATCTCGGACCTCTTAGCCTCATATATAACAAACAGAGTGCAGTGTGTAAAGTTGAAAACACCAAACGGTTATGAGTATTCGGAATGGAAATTATTAAAGAGGGGTGTGCCCCAGGGTAGTATCCTGGGACCTATTCTTTTTTTTATTTTCATTAATGACCTTCCGACAACGTTACATGAAAATGTCTATTTGTACGCAGACGACACTGCTGTTATGTGTGAGGCAGAGAATCAAGTACAACTTGCTCATCAGGTAGAAGCAGCAACAATTACACTGACTAAATGGTTTGAAGAAAACGGCATAAAAATGAATTCTTCGAAAACTGAAATAATACAGTTTGGCCACACAACGCCAGCTTATCTGGAAACATTAAACACTGATATTAAATAAGAAGCGAAGTTTATTGGAATCGTCTTGGACCGACAGATTAATTGGAAACCGCACATCAATAAAATTACAGCAAAATTAAACAAGGGCATTTACGTGCTTAAGGTTTTAAGACAGGTTTTGGATGAGGATGTTGTCTTAAAAGCATATTTTGGACATTTCCAATCTATAATACAATTTAGTATTTTATTCTGGGAAAATGCATCATATGCTGCGAAAATTTTTAAATTGCAAAAAAGATGCGTACGTATTATTGATGGTGTTCCAGCTCGTGAACACTGTCAACCATTGTTTAATAAATTTCAAATATTGACAATGTATGATTTGTACATTCTTGAATGTGCCACATTTGTACATACGTATCCGTATATATTTGAACAAAATAAGAAAATCCATAATTACCAAACTAGAAAAAAAGAAAATTATAAAATTTGATTGGCACGCGGTTAACAAAAGTTCGTGATGGGCCCAGAGGTGATATGTTACGCATCTATAATAAGATTCCATCTGATTTAAAAAATATAGAATCGCCAAAACATTTTAAAAATAAATTTAAAAAAATTTTTATTACAAATGAATAATTACAGTCTGAAAGACTTTTTAGTTAGTGAATTATCTTAAATATTATTGTATCGACATATTGTACACCATTAATGGTATTATGCAATAAAGATTATTATTATTATTATTATTATTATTATTATTATTATTATTATTATTATTATTATTATTATTAATACGATATATTTTGGCAAACAGCAAAGAGTAATCTTAGTGACCTTCACTTAATCAAAAAGGTTACATTCTGATACGAGAGAGAGACAGAGAGAGAGACATCTTTGATAACGTAAGTAGTTCTAGAAAATCCATTGAGAAATTGGCCTATACAAAATATTACTAGTTTTAATATTTTCAAAAGTAATTTGTATACGCACTACACAATTTTACTATAATTTTCTCTACCACTACAGATAAGGTGCTCAGTTACCAACTATGTAGAAAGGCGTGGAGCAACTAACAAATACAACCTTTTTAATGCAAAATAAAGATTTTAGGAGTCGTCTGTAACAAGGAGGCATATAAGTATTTAGATACGAAAAGACGACCAATAAAAAATATAATTAAGGGGTTCGGAGACAGTGCTGGGAAGAATGGTTAATAGAAACCATTTAAAATAGAAGACGGAAAATGGTTTCGAAAAATGCATTTAAAATACAAAATGGAAAATAGTTTTGGTGAACATATTTAAAATAGAAAACGGAAAATAGATATTGAAATTTATTATAAAATGCAAATGTTCTTTTACTTTAAATTTATCCTATAAATTTTTTACTTTTATTTATATTAATAAAAAAAAAATTATGAAAATGTCAAACGTACTGAAATTAAGTAAGGGCAGTCTTTTGAGAAAATTTTATAAAATTTGCATGATATGAAAACGAAATTTAACTCTTGAAATATTGTTACTCAAAAATATTGTAAAATTTATTTCATCTTTGACATATTGAAATCTTGAGTACGCTATAAATGCGATTTCTAAATTATAAAAATCATCTACTGGAAATACCAAAACATTTCTTATCGACGTGTCTTAAAGATAACAACACAGAACTTGAGTCGGAAAAGTTTGACTTGAGAGAACTGTAGCTCCAGTTATAAAAAAAATTTGAGTCAATTGAATCAATTAACATTCAACTTACAATTTGTTAGACTGCGTTCAGTTCGAGTTCTATGATTAATATGAGTCATAAGTGTCATACATATACACATAAATTTGAGTATACATGCATTTTCATTTTAAATGTAAAATGGATTCAAATTTTCATTTTAAATACAAAATAGAAAATGATTTGACCAAACTTATTTAGAATAGAAAATGCAAAATGCTATTTTGTATTTGAAAAACATACATATTTAAAATGAAATCATTTTAAATAGTTCCCAGCCCTGTTCGGAGGGATTCTCAATGATGAAACGTCACATTTTAAGAAACTGTGGTTCTGATCAGTAAATATAGATATACCTCTCTCTGTACATTTTCTGGTTGAAATATATCAAATATTACAGTACCAAATATATTAAACAAATAGCAAATTGCGGTTAGGCAAGAATTTTTTACAGTTTTAAATACAAAATCTGCAGTCAAAGATTAATAAAACGGTAGTAATCTGTAACCGCAGACCATTGAACACTATTATATTATCTAACTAGACGCAGTGTAAAGCCAGTTTATAGGTAGTTTCCTTGAAGCAGGTATAACTGGGTGAGACGGGTGAGATTTAAGAAATACAACGTAGTGTCCATTTTTCTGCAGTAGGACTAAAATTACTCCGGGACATAATTTGAATACGTACGTATTTTGAAAATAAAACGAATATGACTTTTTTCTTTCAAAATTTTACAGTTTATTCTCAAAAAAGTTAAATTTTATTATCAATATTATATTTTGAGTGTAATTATTTGAAAACGTTACAACGAATAGTAGCGGTTATTGTATTGATTACGATATTACAGAACAGTATTAGGTCATATAATCGCCGCATCTGGGTGTCTCATTTATACATTGATACCTTTAGTCTATAGAATATATTTGTTATTTGGTCTATGTCTGTAACTCTTTGCGTATAGTCACACAATCTAATGTAAAATATAGATCACCAAGGCTCTCCTAGATAAAATTTTTTCTGGTAAATATGCAATTTATTTATTGTCGTATTAGATAAACGATAAAATTAAATATATACATGTGTGTTAATTGGAGGTAGGAATAGGTATTATGAAAATCTCATGCTCGAATTACTAGATTTTATATGGGCAATTATGCGTACGTGTTTTAATTGATTCAGCTTCCAATTTCACCGTTAGAGACGATGACCACAGCGACATCATAAGCGGTATTTGCAGAGGCGTCCCAAGTAATGAAAATTGTAATTACGATGAATACGGTTATTTCAAAGTAGCTTAATAACGAAAGAGCGTAACAGAATTTGGAAACACCTAACTTAAAACTAGCTTAATGCATATCATTTAGCGAGCGAAGCAAACCGCTAGCTGACCACAGTCATATGTATATTATTGTTATTTATAAAGTATTTTTTGTATAGAAATGCACGTTACCATGAATCAAATTTTATGGTACGTACTGTAATTTCAATAGTATCAGTTTATTAATCTACATCATTTTAAATTACAAAAAATAAATTTTAAGAAAAATAAAAACTTATCGACGCTGTAATTTCATTGAAGAGCTGCAAGGTCAATTTTAACAAAAAATTCAATTAAGTAAATAAGAAACTTGATTATAAAATGAGCAGATGATTAAGAACATTTAACAAATTGCAATTAATCCGCACAAAACACAAATTTAATAAATAAATACAAAATTAATTTAAAAATGGTTGATTACAAATTTTGTTTGCTGACATTGTTCGTTATTTTTGTTTCAATGGTAAGTAATTTTTAAATGTTTTTCAAAACCAATTTAAATTTTTAAATCATATCTGTACAATTTTAATTTTGGTACCTATTATTAAAAAAAAAAAGACACGTTTTTTTTTTACAACGTAACGGCATACTGTCTGACACGGTGTGTTTCATAAATTAACGTAGATAGAACAATATGTATTTCACATAACAAAATCACATTAATATACAGGCTTTTTATAATAAAATTATAAGCACGGGTACCTTTTAAATGGTGAGGAGACCGTTCTGGTTATTACAGTTAAAATATTTGCATTCTACCTAAAACAGTGCTGTCAAAATGTACAGATTCTGAACAGTAAAAAGTTTTTGGAAGAAACAAAAATTGAAATCATGAATTTTTTTGGCTACACTTCCTAGACCATACGAAATCTGGCCATCTGGCAAGCGTGCAAATACCGGTCTGCTACTTCAATATAATTCATCTAATTTACACAGAGCTGTGTCTTTCGTAGTTTAAGAGATCTCTATGAGAATCCTTTGTTAATGTGATAATTCACTGACAATGTTTTTCTTTGTTTTAGTCTACCATCTCTGCAGATAAATCTGAGAAGTTAAAAAAAACAATGAACAAAGTTATGGAAGAAGTAGCAAATATGACACAAGAAGCAACTGAAGAAATTGCAAAATTGTCAACTAAAGCCAAGTCACAGTCACCTTCGCTACATCGGACATTTGAACAAGCTATAACCACTCGACTTATCGAATGTAAGCAGAAAATACCTGACGCTAAGCAAATTATTACCAATGCTACCGATTCATTTATCAATTTTTTGAGATTTATTCCGGAAGAAAGCAAATCATTTGTGGACGTGTTTAAACAAATTCGCCAATGCATTAAAAAGCACAACATTACCGACGAAAAGAAGATATTGAAACCACTCGATAAATGTGGAGAAGAACCTTATCAGAAAATCAATGAACTTTTCGATTTGGTAATCTCGCCAGTCTTGGATTGGTACGAGCTGATTGAGTCTTTCACAAAGCAAACGGAATCATGTTTAAATTCAATTATTGACAGTGGACAATCATATGATTGTCTTGAAAATATATCAATTTCACTTAAAAACCAATGTGAATCAGGCGTTAGTCATACTAAGAAAGAAACACAAGCAATGTTGGATAATATTGCAGAATTTAAAATTATGTTCCGGCCATGTGTAGAAAGCACTTTGAAACAAATTCGTGAGACCACGCTGAAAGAAAGATACGTGGATCTTATTAAATGTTGAGTGACATTGGAAGTTTTATTGTAAATTTATTCATACCTACATTTTTAGTAAATATAATTTTCAGAATAGTTACGTTTTAATCATTGAATTATACACCCTGATGTGATACTAAAATCCCCTTCGGTAATTAAGCAAACATTTTCAGAATTAATTTTTTGATAGAAATTAAAGGCTTCGGTCAGTTTACAATTTTGATGAAACTTAATATAGGTTGTACAGGTAAAAAAAGAAAACATGCCTATTTTATTATCTGCCACCATGGTCATTTAAGGGCTGAAATTCCCCTTCAAAACTAGGGTACGAATTTAACTTATATATATATATATATATATATATATATATATATATATATATATATATATATATATATATATATATATATATTGGTAATGACAAGCCTTGACCTCAAAGAGTTTCAGAGTCATATCAACGTCAAGTTCGTTTTTTTAAATGGGAACCCCCACTTTTGACTCGGGAAATGAAAAGAGCGGATAATTCTACATCCGAATATGACCTTGATCGTGACTTTAAGGTAAGTTCAACAGTTTTGACGTGTATATATATATATATATATATATATATATATATATATATATATATATATATATATATTCTTTTTTTAAATGGAAACCCCCACTTCTTTTACGGAAACCCCCTTTTACGAAATTGTCCGCATTTAAAAAATCGCGCCCCTAAAATTTGCCGCCCCCTGTAGCGGGCCCTGCTCCAACAATTTCCGTCTGATTAATTTGAAATTTTACCTACGACTTGTTAGAGAGATTGTTTATGCGGGACATAAGATTCTTGAGATTGGTTAACAAATATATTTTTTATAAACAAATCAAGGTTGATTTTTTCGTCTGTTGTCAAATTTCTTTTCAAACTGGTGGCATTGAACGATAAATTAATATTTTGTAGTAACTTTTTGTACCGCTTTGATAAAACGAATCTAAATGATAAAAAAATTTTTTTTATTTTCTGACTGCTGTTTAAAAATTGTTATGTTGCCCACCATGACTCTCTTTGAAATGAAAACCATTGGTACCCGACCAGTGCCCACACCACCATTTTGTTTTGTAAATTGAAGAGAAAAATTTTTATGTACCCTTAATTACATACCTGCTAAAACTATATTGATGCTATATGTTACAGCGAAAAAAATTTCGAGTGAAACATTCCGAAGTAATGTAACGCCCTCAAATAAACCGCTTTATCCTTCTGAAATGCAATAGACGGTACTCAAACTATAAAGGAAGATACAGGAAGTGAGAAATATTTTTCAAAATTATTTTCTAGAATAATAGAAAGGTCGCATTAACTCCTGGAACTACCAATAGGACACAGTCTATTTGAAACGTCGAAAAGGAAGTGATATGAAGATTCAAATTATAATTTGAGGATAAGGTTTGGAGAGAAATCACGAACAGTTACTAACATAAATTATATAATTTATTTATTTGCGACGTTTTGAAACTTATAGTTGCATCTACAGGCTACCTTACTACTACAAAAAATAGTTACTACAAGAGGAAAAAATGAGGAAAACTTTTTCTTTATATATGTAGTAAGTAACCTGAACATAAGACTAAGTTCCAGAATGTTGCATATAAACAATCCTTTAGTTATAGAAAAATATTACCTATCTTCCCTAAAAATTACAATTTGGTATTGATAGTTATTATTAACATCGACAGAGTGATTCAATGTATTCCTGTTGCGGCATGTTACATATTTTAATGAATTTTCCAAGACTTACTTTCCGATGGAATAGTGTTTTGTCACATAAAATATATAGCTGTACATTTCGATTCAGAAAATTTAAAAATACTACAATGTTTTTAGCTTATTTATCTTTTACCTCAAAAATCAGTTTACATAAGACATCCATAGGCTAGTATCGAACAAAAATAAGACTACCAAAGCATCTGGAAATCTCGGGGTCACGATTAGCATATAAATAGATAGAATCACAAGATACTAGGAATAATGCTTGATCATTTATTATAATTTTATGACGAGTTACGGACTTTGTAAACTACCCTCTTTGTAATCTTATACTCCGTACTTCAAGTAGTATTCAAAAACATTCTTTTTGGTATCTATAAAATACTTTGTTTTGAAGGTGTTGGTTAATGCAAATCGAATTTTGTGGCACATGTTGTAAATTCAATAGAACGAATTTGTTAACTTATTGCAACATTTAAAAAATTAAGAAATATAAATTCTAAGATAATCAAATAAAAAAATTATAGATATTGCGATATCTACATAGTTTAAAGGTCAATTCAGTTTAAAATATTTGAGAACATGCAATTAAACTGCCAAAATACAAGTATAATAAATAAGTAAGCAGAAACTTGTTTTAAAAATGGTTGAATTAAAATTTCGTGTGCTAATTTTGTTCCCTGTTTTTATTTTAGGATGTGGGTATTTATACATATAGTATGTATACGCAACTGGCTATTTATGCATACAGTATGTATACGAAATTGGCTATTTATACATACAGTATGTATACGCAGTTGGCTACTTATACATAATTATGTATACAAATAGCAACGCCAGAAGTTATCCCTTAAACAGGTTTCTGGCGACACGAACTGGAAGTTGTATATCTAAGGTTCAAAAATAACAAAAATTAGTACAAGAGATATAGGTAGGCAAATATACTATCGGATACTTCTGATTTAACTGAAAAATTTTTATAAACTTTGTTGGCCTAAGAAATTACTTTCTAAACTAATTTTTGGGAAAGTTGACCAAAAGTGTACTTTAAACCTTTGAATTCAGACACATCTAAAAAACGGTTTCCGTTACAATAGTGATAAAAACTAAAGGTTGGTTCTTGTAGAATTTGATGAGTAGAACAAAAAAGGAAGGATACATTTTTTCAATATCCTGCTTAGTTTTCGAGACAATACGTGTCATATTTCTAAAGCTTACCTACTATAGCGATGGTATAATGTATTGTACACATACACATTATGGTATCAAATTATAGCGAATTTTCGAACCGAAAATTCAGCTATTACAGCCACTGTCATGGCGCGATTTCAGCCCGGGTGTCTAGGATAGAAATTTGTTTTGAGGTCCCTAGAAATCGAAAATAACATTCACTAAAATTTATATATATATACCATGTGAGTTTTTTGAGAGTTGCCATTTCTATTACAACCAAATTATTATGATGGAAATGGTACTGGAAAAGGTTCTTTTCTTGGATGTAATGGAAATGTAACTAAGAAAAACACTATCGATTGAAGTAGCCTCAAGTACATATGCATATTTTTACCGCCTAACTGATAAATTAAAGAAAAATTTAAAAATTAAACTTGGGTAAAAAAATTTTTTTTGCTTATTTATGTTGTTAATTAATGCATTAGATCAGTTTTATCGAAAAATTAATATATAGTCCCATTTAAAAATCTATAAGTTAGTATCATTGCTCGAAAACCATAAGAGCTATAAAGCTCCTGGCTATAGCAATTGGTTGCCCCCGTCGATATCTACAACTCTTATATGAACAATTTTTCGATTAAATCAACGGTTTGGCTGTAATAAAAATGGCAACTCTCGAAAAACTCACACGGTATATATATATATATATATATATATATATATATATATATATATATATATATATATATATATATATTTATATATATATTTATATATATATATATTTATACATATATATATATATATATATATGTATATATATATATATATATATATATATATACATATATATATATATATATATATATATATATATATATATATATATATATATATATATACTAAAATAATGGAGCAAAATTGAATGAAAAATTCAATTTTTTTTTTTAATTTTTCCAGTTAGGGATCTTTTGTCCATTAAAATTTAAAAATTAAGAAAAAACATTATTTTTTAAAATTTTTTTCAAAATTTAAACGATCTTTTTTCAAATTTGTTCCAAAATTTTTTTTTTAAAATTGAATTTTAATTTTTTAATTTTTTTGAAATTTTGAAAAAAATTTTGAAAAATTTTTTTTTCTTAATTTTTAAATTTAATGGATAATAATCGATGCTTAACTGGGGAAAAATTTGAAAAAAAAATTGAATTTTTCATTCAATTTTGTTTATTCAATTTTGCTCCTTTATTTTTTAATTCGGAAATTTTGAACAAACGGTTTAGGAAAACCATTCAATAGATCGATCTGTCGATTTACAGGGTTATTGGGGGTACAGTGAGGTATAAAAATTCGTACAAACATTAGACTCCCCATGAAAATTCGCAGGGATGCTGACGATTTTTCGCAACAAGGAAAAAAGTTCCTTTTTTTCACATTTTTCAGATTAAAATTAAGGATGAAAAAAATTTTTTTTTCCTAAAGTACGCGGCACAGACTTGTAGGAAATTTATTCCATATATATCCCAAAACTGCCCTTCAATTTTCTATCCGATCACTGGTTACTGAGATATCGATGGTTAAAACAAAAACGATCCTTTTTCATTCAAAGTTGGATACCTCCGGAACAAATCAACGTAGAGAAAAAATTTAAAAAGGAAGGCTATCATGTCAATAGCATGATTTTACTGTAAAAAAAATTTTCAAGCCCGTAGATCAAAAGAAAAAAGATAAAAAAATTCGCAAAAACTTTTTTTGTGTTATTCCTTATAATTGCTGGATAACTGTCACTCCTAAAAATATTTCGACGAAAGGTCTGAAAACTAGAATCTTGGAGCTTCAAAACGCTTTTTTAAAAATCTCGATACGACCATTTTTCACGTAAATACAGCTCTTCAAAAATCACAAAAAAATTAACAATTTTTTTTTGCTCCCTTAATTGTTTGTAGTAGTATAGTTATCGGTTTGTGTTCAATTTGTATATATCATAATATCATATATTAAGTTCGAAGTCAGTTTTTTCTAGGACTCCGAAAAAAAATTTTTTCTTAAGGTTCTGAAAAGCCTCGAAACTTTCATAGCTTCATAAAATTTTTCATGTACACATTACAAATACAGTAAGACTTCGATCGTCGGGACCGGGACTGTGAGAATCGAATTAGATGGATAACAAAAATTTCTTATTAAATTTATTTTTACTCCTACTTCGGACATTTTTAATCTAAAATTCTCTGTTATCTAGGTTGCTGCGACAGGGGTATTAGGAATATAAGTTCATTTTTAAATATACTTTTTTAATGGTATATTTTCGTTTTTATTCATAGAAATAAGTGAAAAATGCACGGGACATGACCACCGAAATCTCATTCTTGGGCAAAAGGTAATTATATTTACAAATGGGCCTCTGCCTATAATGGCTTCAAAATTATTTAATTACCCTTTGCCTGAAAATGAGCTTTCAATGATGCCATTCGGTTCATTTTCCACTTCTATCAATAAAAGCCATAATATACCGTAATTATCTATCCAGTATAGTAATTTTTAAAACTTCGACACGTAATATCTCGAAAACTCGACAAAATATCAAAAAACTTTACTCTTCCATTTTTATATTACTCATCAAGTTCTATAAGAATTTGTTTTAATTTTTATTGGCAACGGAAACCATCTTTTGTAACCAGTAGACTTAGACATTCGAAGGGTTGAAAAATAAATTTCCGGTCCTCGTCACCAAAATTCCGTTTAGGAGGTAACTTCATAAGCGTAAAAATTTAGTAAAAAAAAATGCAGCTCAGTCGGAGTTATGCGATTATTATAATTGTATAGTAAGTACAAAAATTTTAATTGCAATAATAGCGCATAAGTAGCCAACTGCGTAAACATATTACTGCATGTTTATATAGCCAATTCAGTATACATATCATATGTATAAAGAGCCAATTTCGTACACATACTGTATGTATAAATAGCCAATTTCGTATACATATTATATGTATAAATAACCAATTGCGTATACATACTGTATGTATAATATAGCCAATTTCGTATACATACTGTATGTATAAATAGCCACATCCTTTATTTTAACAGTGGGTGTACATTTTGAATTTTATTACAAAATGAAATTCAAGTTTTTAAATCATAGATTTTTAAATTTTTGATTAGGGGAGACTGGAGACACTTGATATCCTGGCCATAAATAGAAAACTACTCTTTATTTTTAATATCAGTACGTGCAAAACTGATCTCAACTGTTATTGTCAATGACTCAATGCAATTTTGAAAGTTTATAATAGACAATTTCAGAACAGTGACGTCTTTATTATTTTTGGTGGTAATACATACGATTTACAACTTTAAACTTTACGGGAAACCTTAAAAAACCGTAAGCAGTATAGCTGACATCCATTTGGATGTCTCCCGAATGCCAAGTATATCTGGACTCGGTCTATAATAATAAAATAGTTATTAAACTATTTTTAAATATTATTTTTTAATAACAAATTGGGTTTTATAATTTTTAGAAGTTTCGGATTACAATTTTATAGTTAATTTTTAAAATTACCTGAAACCCATATTCGGCTTTATGGACAGGTCCTTTAGGAATAAAATAATGAAAAAATATTTAAAAAATATTCATTACTTTTTGAGATATGGCGTTCCTTGTAAACGCATAAAAACTTCTGAAAAAGGCCCCCCTCCCCCCACAGGGAAGAGTAATGAATGTTTCAAAAACAAGATTTTTTATATGAAACCCTCCCTAATTAGAAAAAAAAAAATTTCAACAGGCAAAATAATCATAAATAAAAAAGTTGCTTTTTTATTTGAACTCCCCCCTTAAGATCCGATTAGGACGTGTCAATATATATATATATATATATATATATATATATATATATATATATATATATATATATATATATATATATACATATATATATATATGGGCATGGGACATTAGCGCACCATGGTTAGTCCTAGCAGCAGGTGGTCTGAAAAGATACAGGACAAAAGCGCACAAAAATTATTTTTATGATGGGACAAAAGCGCACAATGGTTACAACAGGGTTAGGACAATTTTATTTTATTACAATTAGGACAATTTTCTTGATATAAAATCTGTTATCTGTTAGATATTTAATCTAATGTGAAAAAAATTAATTCATTCTATTAAAAAAATTTTTTATGAAATCCGTCCTCCACCGGAACTAACACTCAACCACAAAAGGAAACTTTACTGCACCAAAAATTACTAAAGTCACTAGGTTAGGTTTATCACAGAATACAGATAATTACTTGACATTTTTTCTTTATAACAGTAAAAATAAATTACAATTTTTATTTTTTTCAGGTTGGCAGTCATTGTCAAAGCATTAACTGTGGATTTGACATTTAAACATAAACATTCACCCAAAATACTTCAATTATAAATTTACTACAATTTGATATTTTGGTGATATTTACTGACGATGATATAAATAAGCTGACAAAAAGTATCCTTTTTTAGTCGAATTTTCTCCGAAAAATTAGACTTATACAGTCTATACGATAAGAGCTGCGAGAGGCGAGAGTAGGGGCGCTATCCGTTTTCGGACCCGTAGAACACGAATATGTAGAAAAAAAATGTCTGATATATATATATATATATATATATATATATATATATATATATATATATATATATATATATATATATATATATTTTCCCGCCACCTTTTAATTTGTGTAGGGCCCCCCTATGGAAGTTAAGAGATGAAATTTGGTAAATGGGGCTCATTTTCGAGGCACCTCATACTATCAAAGTGGGGTCAAATTTTGGGCAAATTTTTTTTCTGACCCGACATTTAAGGGGGTGGTGGGGGGCGGAAAAGCAATAAAACTTTTTCAAACCGGTTTTAAATAATGTTTCGGTCAATTATCTACAACATATCCAAAATTCAGCTTCCTAGGATGATATGGTGGGAGTAGAGGGGGGAAAAACGATTTTCGCTGGATCTAACAGGCCCCCAGCCCCCCAGAATTAACGTAGAGAGTTGAAATTTGGTGCGTTGATAAAGTTCGTACCTAGGTTGTGCTTTTTGGAGGTTTTAATATTTTACCCCCACCCCTCTCATTTTTAAGCTACAATTTCATGCATTTTCGACGTTTTCAAAGTTTGTACCACTCGCACAGGTTACCCGAATAAACCTAGAGGGCTGAAATTTTGTATTCGGATTGAGTTAGTATCAAGGGGGTGCCTTTTGGGGGTCTCGACTTTTAACCCCTACCCCCACCATTTTTATACCCAAAAGAACATGATTTTTCTTGTTTTTTAACAGTTTCGTTCGGGTTAAAATCTCCCCAAATAAACCTAGAGGGCTGAAATTTGGTGTACAGGTTAAGCTAATAGCCAGACACTGTTTTTTGGAGGTTTCAACTTTTAACCCTTACCCCCACGATTTTGACGCCAATATTTCCTTAATTTTTTTGCTTGTTTTCTAACACGTCTAGAGACTCCATAAGGAAACCTAGAGGGTTGAAATTTTGTACGTGTATTCAGTTAGTATCCAGCTAGTACCTTGTAGGGAGTCCGCATCACTTTTCCCCCCACTTCACCCATTTTTACATCGGAATTGAATGCTATTGTTAAATGTGTTTTAAAAGCATTATGTTTATTCTAAATACAAGTAGGCGAATAGTAATTTTAAAAAATTTAAAAAAAAGTGAACTTACTTTTATGACAAATGAAATACATACATATTAAGTAATTTAAAAATGTTATTAAAGTCACTGTTTATTTATAAATTAGGAATTTTGGATTTTTAGTATTTATAAAATAGAAATTTTGGATTTTTTTGGAAAGAAAAAATATCTTTATAAAGGCCTTCCAGTTTACTATTGAAGGTCCTTTTTTAATATTTAAAACTAAAACATAAAGGCAATTAGCGGATAAACATGGGCAGGAATGTCCTCGTACGAATTGTGTTGGCTTTTTTTCTGCTACCTGTTTTCGGTACAAAATTGAAATTTACTGAGATACAGGCCTTAAATACTTAAAACCTTTTTTTAAAGCCTCGATCAGCCGAACACTCATCACCAGTTTTGAAACCAACAAAATGACAATTCGGTTGTAGACTTTCAATCACATTTCGCTTGTAGACATTCAATACCGAAGATGAAGGGGAAAATTCGACTACCGTGATGGGGCCCCGCTGCTCACGGCGTTTTATTGTTTTATTTTTTTTATTTGTGGTAACCTTAAATACTTGTCAATAATAAAAACCCGTTTAAGATTTGACTTTTTTTTAACCCGTGACAATATATATATATATATATATATATATATATATATATATATATATATATATATATATATATATATATATTTATATATATATATATATATATTTATATATATATATATTTATATATATATATATATATATATATATATATATATATATATATATTAGGATGTGCCAAAAAGCATTTATAGTTTTTTTTCTCGCTTTCCGCTCAATATATCCTAGGATATGTCTAAACAAACATCCTCACCAAAGCGGAGCTCATAATTCCAATTTTTAGAGGTGCATCATCTAACCTAAAATTGACAATTGACATAAACATTTCCAATTGCTTTGGAAAAGTTTTATCGTTTTGGTTAACCCCCCCCCCCCAACCTTTTGAAGGTTGAGTCGGATTCTAATTTGAGAATTACTTGAATTAGACTACAAATTCGTTTTTCCCGACCCAAACGATACCGTAGAGTATAATTTCACGGAAAAATATTATTAAATTTTTTCTGAGTAAATTAAATTTTGTATCACACATATTCAAGTTTGAATTGCTAAATTCGGACCTCAAAATCATGATTGGCGATCCAAAATATCCTTAGATCACATTTCCGCAGCAAAATATTTATATTCAAATTTCCGCCCGAAAAAAAAAATTTTTATCCAAAAATGACACGTATTCCGTTAAAGAAAATGAATTCTCAAAGTCGGACATCGGATGCGTGATCAGCGACCCAGAAAAACTCTCTAGATCCCATTATCGAGACGAAATAATAACTATAATTTTTTTTTATAACACTTTGCACTTTGGGGGATCAAACACCTATAAATTTCTCGTTTTCGGAGGTAATGCATAGGTTAAGCCTGATGAATACTCCTGAATGTCTAGAAAACATTTGAAAAAAGAAATTTTTCAAATCGGTGCTTTTCGACCACTTTTCCGCAACTTACAGTTTTCCCGGTTTATTTACTGGACTATAAAGTAGGTATACCATAGTTACAATTTAACAGATATGGAACTTTTTATTTTAAACTGATTAATAAATTTAGGATTAAGAAACTATTAAATCCCTAAAAAATCAAATCTTATCAAGTCATCTGATCAAATTTTTGTTTCCAAAATCTCTCCCCATCTTTAAATTTTTTTGAATTTTTGGAATTTTTTTGAATTCTTTTTTCTGCGAGTTTGAAATCAACAACAAAATCTTTATAAAGTCATATCCCGGACCGGATGTACCTCTGTAGAGGCTGCGGGGTACTTCTAATGTAGTGGCTCCTGAGTACTTAACATGTGGCGACCGCTGAAAATTTTTCCCTCTTGAAAAATCTCCGAAAGTTTCAAATTTTCCCGATAAATAGTTTTGGTGAGTAAAAAAAAGTATCGAAAAAACTTTTATTCTTTCCATTCTATTCCTTAATTTCGATATTTTATTCGATTTTGTGGAGACCCGTATTGTGTGGATGTCTCGGGGCACGTGCCATAAGTTCCCTTATGTAAATCCGACTCTGGTAATATCTGTCACTACATTAAGTGGTCTATTCACACCTGACCTCTTTAACATAGTAAGTATCGAACCTTTGGTAGACAGAGACGGAAACTGTTATTGACTTTTTAAAGGGGTATTCTAGCCTACAATTTTGAAAAATTTCATTTTTATTTTATTTTTTATTTTTTAAAAATATACACCATAGTAGAAGAGCTGTGCCGATACGGTGACACCGTAAAACTAACCAACTTGAACCCTTTTGCCAATGTTTGAAATCGTGTAACTTTACGGTACTAGTGCAAATCTTAACCTTTGACCCGGCACGTACCAAGTACATGTATTTAAAATTTGTTGTTGACATTTGACCCCACACGCGCTCATACTGTTGGCCTTGAAAGTCATGAGTCATTATCATTACTTCGACAAAATAAATTCAAGTTAACCCATTATGCGCCATCACTATTTAGTCGTCACAATTTGGTTTTGTGTTAACCCATTACCCGCCAGCACTAACGTAGTTTTTGAATGCAAACCTAACGCATGCGCAGACTGAATTTAAGTACACGACGCATGCGCAGACTAAATTTTAGTACACGACGCATGCGTAGACTGAATTTTAGACCACAATTTGATAGATGGGGTACACTACCGCATCAAAAATATGGGGAATACCCTAACTCGGGGGTGGCCCCAAATTTTTGACACCGTACTGTACTTAAATTTTTGGTACACTACCGTGTCAAAAGTGTGGACCCCCCTAGCCAAAAAAGGTATCCGATCACTTTTTGAAACGTACTGTACGTGCAAACCTTGGCCCCAACACGCGCTTGCCTTAAGTACGTCATCTTAAACGAACTATCACGTCAAAAAATGTGGGGAATACCCTAACTCGGGGGTGGCCCCAAATTTTTGACGCCGTACTGTACTTAAATTTTTGGTACACTACCGTGTCAAAAGTGCGGGCCCCCTGACCAAAAAGGTATCCGACCACTTTTTGAAGCGTACTGTACGTGCAAACCTTGACCCCAACACGCGCTTGCCTTAATTGCGTCATTTTAAACGAAAGGTACATTACCAAATCAAAAATATGGGGAATACCCTAACCCAAGGGGTGGCCGCTAAATTTTGTGGGGGGCACTCTACCAAGCGCTAGCCGCAATCATGACTTCAGACTCCAGATTCCAGACTCCAAATTTCTGACCGCTACTGTACTGCCGGAAATTTGGGTGTCAATTGTACTTGAGGTTTTTTTTGTATATGAGTCAGCACTTTATAAGATGTTTATTTAATAAAAACTCGTGACTTTATATGGTTTGAGTTTGTTTATTTAAGATTTTTTTAGCTGACTTAGGATGATGTAATTTCATGATATGTTTGCATCATAGTCAGAGAGGATTTTTATTTAAAAGCAAGTCTCAACTTGTCAGTTCCAGGAATTTTTATCAGTTTTAAAATAAACAAAGAACCAATATCTAAATGTTTGTTTTAGCTGAATGTTTATTTTAGCAGACCTTGAAATCAGATTGTAAAACCTCATTTAAAAATTTGAGTATTTCCAGCATAATTTATAAATCAAATGAAAATTATCTTAATATCTACACACCTGTATATTATGTATACACCCCTGTATAGTAAAAGAATAAATCGCTATTTAATTTTAATTTTATAAATTCTAGTAAATGATTGTAGTCTTTATGTCAACAAAATCTAACTAAAATAATTTATCACTTTTATCAGCATTGGGAAAATATTTGCTTAATTAGCAAAAAAATAATATGTTTGCAAATAAATTCGTATATATTACTGTACAATAAATACTTGGATTATTTCTTAATATGTATACTATAGTTTAACTATGTTGTTTAATGTAAAAATTATAATAGCATTAAGATTTGCTAAATTTTTTTATAAAATAGTAGTTTTGAGGCAAAAAATTTATAGAATATCATCTTAAAACTTACATCACAAATACATAATATAATTATAATATACAAATGCATGTGTACGGGTGTATTCTTATACAGGGTGTATCATGAAATATGCTTTTCAATTAGAATAATAAATAAGATTTTTTTTCAATACTTTTATAGGTTAACGAAAGTAACTTCTTCCTGTAAAAAATAGGGGAATTCAGGGTAATAATTAAATAAAACGCACATAATTTTTTTTTTTTTTAATTTTATTTATAGAATATGTATACAAAAAATTAAATTGCTTAAATCTATATATTACTTAAAATCTATTTATTTTCCATATAAAAATTTTTTAAAAGAATACAATTTTCTAATGAACAAATTTTATCTGAATGAAGCATACAGCGTCTTGAATAATATTCATCTCGCAAAATGGAAATCTTCGGTACATCAAATATTTCTTCCAAATTCAGAATCCACGGCTGGTTTTCGGTACTATCAAACAAACTTGATATCCATTTCTTCTTTTCACCACCCTTGACGTATATAACATCATACTTCTTTAATATAGGTTTCAATATGGTATGAAGTTTTTTGTATGGAATAAATCCATACGACCAAGGTATCCCATGCCAATTTCGGTAAAGCCAACTGGCTACTCGTTGATATTTCTTCGGCAACTCGTTGAAATCAAACGGTGCGTCGAATATAAGATGTAATATATCATCCGAATTTTCTGCAGCAATACCAACTTCTTTAAAATAAAATTCGTTGTTAACTCCTTGATAGCCTTGTATGTCAAGAAACGCCATTTTTTACCGCCACCGTAGAACTGAAATTATTCACACAATCCACAACTTTATATAGAATAATTAAAAGTGGTGGGGGTAATTAGGTATACTTTTTAACCAGGTTAGTTAGTGGAATGTATTCGAAAATGACATCATGAACTAAAATGGCTATTGCTGTCGTACCAGCCGGAATATCTTTATTATATTTAAATTCTAAACGAACATCAACTGAACCGCTTTTCAGTGACTCATTTTGATGTGAGCAATCGATAAAAACTATCGGAGCTATAGTTTTAAAATTTTCCCAATTTAAGAGCGGTTCATTGGAACGATGATAGTATGAGGATTGAAAGCGGGTATACATATCATAAAGTATTGCATACTGATTAATATCAAATTTAATATTCAAATCATCATAAGGGTACACTTGTGAATTTAGGTAAACTTTGAAATTATTTAAATCACAATGATCAAACTTAGAAACATTTTTATCCTTTTTCTGTAAAGCGAAAATGATATATCGCGGTTTTTCTAGCTGTGTAGTTGTTTTTACAACCCAAGTGTTTTGTTGTGTAGTGGGTAATGCAGGTTGAATATAAGTTTCCCACGCTCTAAAACTAATCTGTATAGGTTCAGCTTTTTCAACATATTTTAGCAGTGATAATTTAATTTCATCTGATACAGTTACATGTGGAACACGCCATTCGAGTTTATTTATTTCAAATTTTAACGAATCCGATTCTGAAACAATTACATCGTTGTCAGTTCGTGCACGAATAAGAATTAATTCATGCTTTGCGTTTAACATAATTTTTCCGTAATCCTCAGCGAATCCCAATAATTTTCTAAGCGGAATGCAAAAGTTAAAGTTGGCTTGTGGTAATTTTATTGTACAATCATTATCAATCGACCAACCAGCATTTAGTAATTGTTTACTCTCACCATCGTTTAACGATAAATAATTTTTCAATGTCGATGTTAGACCAACATACCTAACACGTTCAAGTTCAACCCCATTTAATTCATATCTAATTTCATCGAATAGAAAGGCAATACAATTATTAACCAATTTTATATCTGGAACGGCATTTTCATTATTTAAAATTTTCCCCTCAATGTAAATAAAACTTTCACTAGGTAAAATGTACAAGTCCTGGTTTTGAATTAATATTCTAACTTCGTCATTATTCTTAAAGGATCGTAAAAAGGGCGCATATGTATGATATTCAAAGTTCGTAATGCTATCATCAATTTGTGAGCCACCAGGAATATTTAATACGTCGCTGTATACCATTTTCTTTTAACTTTGTGACCCAATGCTTCAAGAAATGCTAAACGTTCAGGTGAAATACGCTGTTGCTTAAATGCTTTACGTTTAATGGTATTCAACTGAATGAGCTCAGGCTGTAAAAACGCTCTATTATATAGCCTAGCGGCGGGTTGCTCCAGATTGTAAATTAACATGGTCTCAAATGCAAACGTACTGTGATTGTTTCACCGCGAAAGTCAACCAAATCACCGTCTTGATCGACAATTTTCAACGAAAGAGATGTTAACTCTCTAACGGTTACTGGTGAATAGATTATATTTCGCGGTACCTCAACTATTTTATACCCTGGCGCAACAAGAGGTGAAAATTCGTGAAGTGTGTGAGCTAGCATACCATTCATATAAGCATTACTCGTAATATTAGATTCAATGCGTATTGCATTCACCTTCATAATACTAACAGGCTCATTAGATGAGTGAAGTTTGTTTGGTTCCAATATCCGTTTAGTAAACCCTAAAAGTGAACCAATTGTATTAGGTTTAGTGAAATCAATAGCTTTATTGCTAATTATTTCGCATTTGAGTGTGTTATTATTAGCCCTTAGATGTATGTATGGTTTATCATTTTCGTTGTTATATATTATATTACCATACTTGTTGTAAATAGTTTTGTTTATATATGTAGCTAAATCATCTATTTCAAAGGTGCCGGTAGGAAATGATATTACATCATTATCACCGTAATGTAATAAATTATTTTTAGCAGTTACGTTAGGAATTGAATTGTATACTTGGAAATCTAATAGAGCACACTCATATTGATTTCTAAGTTGAATTGCCGGAAAATAGTGTGCAGTGAGTATAGAAGTATTTCCCGACAAAGTTAATGTGAACGCCATGACTTCGTCTTTCGAAATGACAAACATACGTGAGCGTTGATTTCTTTTATAAATATTTATCACCATCACCGTAATATTTATTATAAAGAAACTCCAAACATAAATGACCACATTTATAGGAATTGTAATCTTGATATTTATTATAATTGTATGTAATATTGTTTCCACTGAGGTAGCGAGCCACTTCAAGCGGTGGTTTTAAATTACCAAAACTATCAAAATAATCTACCTGATTACCATTTTTCCAGTAACAGGTCCAATGAGTACCAGGTCCGGTAGAACTATCTAAATTTAAAATACCGCATTCATTATACCACGGTCAACGTTTGGGTAAATTATCACGCATAAATACACCACGAAAATGGGGTAAATATTTCGCATATTTACGTAAATCTCTATCTGTTAGTGCCCGCTCGGGCAATTTCATTATAAGTTTTTTGGATACGGTTGCAAGTATAATCCTAATCCTTTTCTATATGGTTTTATATACAAACCCCGGCCATTACGTATAGCAATAGCCTCCATCGTTCGGTTATGGCGTTCACTTTCATTCAACTGTTTTTGTGCCGCTTTAGCATCATTAATAGCTTTCGCAATTCCTGATGCACCCCCGGCTAGCGCACCGGCTGCCGAAAGTGCCGCAAAAATTGGTAAAAGTGGTAGAACACCACCCGTTTTAGGTATTGGAATAATACGTGGTGTTTTAATTTTTTTACCCCTAGCTGCAACTTTAGCCGCTTTAAGAGCAAGCTTTACAGCATTATTAATTGGTTCACGTTTTAATTTTTTAACGGTACCGCGTACACTTCGTCGCACTTGACCGAGTGTAGCCTTTTTGTTCACACCCATACCAAGTTTTACTTTAGCTTTCATTGCGTTTGTTACGGCCCACGCAGCAGCTTTTTCACCAAATTTTGCGTCTGAAGATTTAACTCGATCCCAGGCTGCGTTTGCTAAAATTAAATCTGCCTTATGTCGATCAGGGAGATTTTTACTTTGCGAGTAAGCGATATCGTGTGCCTTACAAGCTTCGTCTAATTTATTGATCCCCGGATCACCTCTTGCTAATCTTTCTTGTAATTTTGTACCCGGTCCACAATACTGATAGCCAGGTATGTGAAGTTCAAATGGCAATTTGTTAATTAATGAATTAACAAGTCCACGACCACTTCGTTGTTGTTGCCGGTTGTGACGTAACATTAGAACTGAATGCTAATAAAATTTGATTCGAGCTATTTATAGATTCATGAAAAATTGAAATGAATCAATTTCATGAACAGCTAATTTACAATTTTGATCACTTTCAATCAAATAAATCCTCTTTTTACAACAATTAGAAATTATAATACATAGATGCATAATATCATCCTTTTCAATATGATTAAAAGTTATTGACAACAATGGTTCATCAGAATCGTTAAACCATTTAATTTCATTGTTGTCGGTAACTTGTGGATCACTGCAACAATTAAATTCATTGTTGACGAGTATACATTCAAGACCTAAGGTGCGCCAATCCACGCTGTAGTGATTCATGATGACTACTGCGCGTAAGTATATAAGGGGCTGAGCGCTTATATAATAAATCAGTAGCGTTAAAAATGCGTTTCGTAAAACAAGATGTTGAACTGCCAATCAAAAATATGGATTTTGTATCAATCACACTAGCTGAAAAAAAGCATGGCCCCTTATTACCGAATAGTATAAGATGTATAATCTCTGGTCCTTCGGGGTGTGGCAAGACTAGCATTTTATTAAATTTATTAGAACATCCGAATGGATTAAGTTTTGAAAATATTTATCTCTATTCAAAATCACTCTGTCAACCAAAGTATGAGTATTTGAAACGCGTTCTCAAACCGATAAGGGGTTTAGGATATTTTACTTTTTCTAATAATGATGATGTTATAGCACCAGAAGATGTAAAAAATAATTCAATTTTTATATTTGACGATGTTGCAACGGATAAACAAAATAATATTAGAGCATATTTCAGTATGGGGCGTCATAAAGATGTTTCAGTCTTCTATCTTTGTCAGACGTACAGTTTCATACCAAAACAATTACTTAGGGATAATGCTAATTTAATAGTTTTATTTAAACAAGATTTGACTAATATCAAACACGTTTTCCAAGAACATGTAGGTAGTGACATGTCATTCGATCAGTTCAAAGAAATTTGCAATGAATGTTGGCGTGAAAGGTTCAACTTTTTGGTTATAGATAAAGACAGTGAGTTGAATAGCGGAAGGTATCGTAAAAATTTCGATATCTTTATTCAAATTAAAAACTGATCTATAACATATAGATTATTTCTATATGAAATACCATTGTGTTTCGAACCGAAATAGACTAACTCATTTTACCATTTACATATAGTTCATTGCTAGATGATACTATACTTACTCAGCATCAATATTCAAATACTTGCCCCTGAATATAGGCAATTACACTGCGTTGCCAAGTGGCCCCATACCTACTGATGCAGTGCGGTTGGACCGAAATAGTGTGCGGTTCAACCGAAAACGTGTGCGGTTGGACCGAAATAGTGTGCGGTTGGACCGAAAATGTGTGCGGTTCGACCGAAAATGTGTGCGGTTGGACCGAAATAGTGTGCGGTTCGACCGAAATAGTGTGCGGTTCGACCGAAATAGTGTGCGGTTCGACCGAAATAGTGTGCGGTTCGACCGAAATAGTGTGCGGTTGGACCGAAAATGTGTGCGGTTGGACCAAAATAGTGTGCGGTTCGACCGAAAATGTGTGCGGTTCGACCGAAATAGTGTGCGGTTCGACCGAAAATGTGTGCGGTTGGACCGAAATAGTGTGCGGTTCGACCGAAATAGTGTGCGGTTCGACCGAAATAGTGTGCGGTTCGACCGAAAATGTGTGCGGTTCGACCGAAATCTCTGTTCAGTTCATCAATTCGGTTCGAAAAAGCTATAAAATGGCTGTGTACACGTTCACACTGCACATTTGCTAGTAAACTGTAATAGCATAAGCACGCACACACTATGGATAGCGAACGGGAGCTAAAACGAAAAATCATCAATGCTACAAAATCTATACGCGCCAAATACCGTGCGCTCAAAGATAGTCAGTTTAAACGAGAGAAAAATTTACAAGAATCATTTAAGCCAATAACGGAGCCACTTAAAGAACTAGCTGCTGAAATAAGAAACGAACCAATAAAAAGTTTCTTGCTTAAAGATGAAAAACCTAAAATTAAAAAAGCACGTTTTTCAACCGATTCTGATGTCGATATAAAGTCACATTTTCTTAGTAATGATAATAATGATGATGATACTGAGATATTTAGGTCAACGCTTATGGAACAAAGTAGTCAACCTACAACAAGTCAACCTACAGCAACACCTTATGTGATGGAACAAAGTAGTCAACCTACAGCAAAACCCTATGTTGGTGCACTAGCTGAAAAATATCTCACGTTAGCAACCACACGTAGAGCTAAAAGAACCCTTGATCGTACCTATGGACCGCGTATAGATGAGCGAACAAATAAATGGATGATTGGTAATTCTGAATTGGATATAATTGATGATAATTTTATTATTAACAACATCGTTTACCCCGGTACTGAAGGTCTCTTTGAGTTAATGTTTAAAAAATATCCAAATCATCATGTATACACAGAGTCGGATTTAGATACTTATAAGACCATTTTAAAAAATACTAATGCGCATAAAAGAAGTTATAATATTAATGCACCAGTTAATTCAAATCAAAGTTATAAGTATAGAATAATTATAAAAAAACTTTTTCCATCGTCACCAAGGTACACGTCAACACCCAAACGACAACCAACCGGTTCCGGTTTAATGCATTATGATGCTAATCGAACGATTGATTATCGTTATTGGAATGATATAGACGAACTTATCGATAGGCTAATATTATTGGTTGCGTCACAGCAAGCTGGACACACCAATCATCAAAATGAGATACAAGCCATTTTAGAGGAATTGCGCGAGGCTGATGTAATAGAATAAATACAGGTGATCAACCTGATTAGATAGTCATTTCAAACATGAGCGTTGACAAATTCGGTCGATTCAGCAGTGGCGGAAAAGCCGCTTCCATTAATTTAACAACGAATGGTGATTATGATATGAAAGGTAAACGTCTGACAAACGTTCGCACACCTAAACATAAAGCTGATGCTGTTAACTTGGCTTTTCTTAATGAAGCGCTTGCTAAAATTTCGGACGGTATGATAACACTTGAAAATTCACATAAACAATTTGAATCAATTGTGACCGCAAAACTTAGTCATTTGGAGAACATGGATAATGAGTTGAAAATGGTAATGGAAACTATTGCAAATGCGGTATTTAAAGAGGAATTTCACGTTAAATTTAAGCAATTAGAAAATAAAATACAATTTATTTCGAACCTATATAAGCAACTCACTGTAAATACCATGCCAACAGTTCAAGATGAGTAAAGTTAAAGAACAAGTTGTAAGCGAATTACACAAACCGGCTCGTAAAAATTTCAAAAGGCGTCGTGTTATAACTAAGGGTATCGATGATTTATGGCAAGCTGATCTTGTTGAAATGGGTGCTTATGCGAAAGAAAATCATGGATATAGGTACCTGTTGACAGCTATTGACACATTTTCGAAGTATGCTTGGACTGTACCGGTAAAAGATAAATCTGGAGTGCTTGTTACTGCTGCCATGGAATCAATATTCAAACAGAGCAAGCGCACACCGACGCACCTTCAAACAGACGACGGCCGAGAATTTTTTAATAGTAACTTTAAGGCGTTAATGGAAAAACATAATATTAATCATTATTCTACATATAGTACGTTAAAAGCTTCAATCGTTGAACGTTTTAATCGTACCATTAAGAATAAACTTTGGCGTGCTTTTTCTCTAAACGGTAATTATAAATGGTTGCAATTAATTAACGATTTAGTTGATGAATATAATAGAACAAAGCATCGTACAATCAAAATGGCTCCACGAGATGTCACTGCTGATAATGAAGCATATTTATTATCTAATGTATACAGTAATATAAAAAATTGCTGGTGCAGCCAAGTATAAAGTTAACGACTTTGTTCGAATTAGTAAATTTAAATCAATCTTTGAAAAAGGCTACACACCGAATTGGTCTACAGAAATTTTTAAAATCGTCAAAGTTAAACATACAAATCCGGTCACATATCTACTTGAAGATATCAATCAACGGCCTATCCGAGGCAGCTTTTACGAGTATGAACTACAGAAAGTTAAATATCCTGATGTGTACCTCGTGGAACGAATTCTGAAGAGACGTGATGGGAAAGTATTGGTCAAGTGGCTTGGTTTCCCATCGGATAACAACAGCTGGATTCAAGAATCTGATATTGTTTAAACAATCTAATTTTTGATAATCTGTAAGATAAAAAGGTTTTTTTCAAATAAATAACACATATATGTAAATAATTATTGTTCTTTATTTTTTTAAAATATAAGTATGAATACAAAATATTTTCACAATAAATGTATATGTAATACTTTTTACAATAAATGTTTGTATATGAAATATTTTTTTTACAATAAATGTATATGAAATATTTTTTACAATAAATAAATATTAAAAATTGTATGATTTGTTTATATATTCAATAACACCCGAACGTAATTGTTTCATGTTTTCAGGTAACTGATCCCATACTTGACAAATTCGTTGTGCATATTCGGGTATCATATATGCATACAGATGTTGCACCCAAATATCATATTTCAATAGTTGTTTTGTTAAGTATAATAACATATCGAAATTTCTGACTTTTGTATACAAATAAGGATGAGTCAGAAATATGTCTTCAACGTGTGAAATCCGTGTTGCAAATGTCAATGGTTCACCAACAGGCGGTTGAAAGTTTTCCTCCATTTTCACACCATTCTTGCACATTTCACAGCGAATTTTCAAACCAGGTGGTCCATCAATATGATCTTGTTGCCATGGTCGATTATAATGTTCAAAACATGGTTCACATTCTTGAAACATGGCTCGATAATCGGATGGTAACCAAATCCAGGCGCGTTGTATGATTTTCGCACCATAACTTTTCAACACATTCAAACTGATCCACTTGTAGATTTGAAGAAATGTTTCCAAAGTCAGTTCGTTCAGTAGCATTGGTTCACGTTCGAAAAATTCACCAATTGAAACATCCATTTTATCCCACTCCATTGATTCCGGTTCAGACAATTTCAAATTTTGCATTTTTACAATAGCATCAATTGTTTTTTCGTAGGTATCAACCCGTTTACGTAGTTTATCCAGTTCACTTGAAAATATTTGTAGCCGTTTCCAGTAAGCCGATGATGACGATGCCATTTCCACTTGCGTACTAATTTAATGAGTAATGTCCCCATGCTAAAGTATCCGTTTCCCCCTCCACAATATGTCGTTTCGTATCGTACGGGCTGAGCGCCACCTTGTTCTGAGTTACACTATACACGTTATGTTTTTTCGATTGTATCAGGTTTTGTTGTCGGTTTATGATTGTATTGTGTTTTAGACAGTCCACGTAATCGTTGAAAGTTATCGTTTTCTTAACCACAGAGTTCTTTACACCTTTCGCTTTCTTCGTGTGATCCTCGCCGTCCACTTGACAACTATACATTTTCGATCTTAAGCCCACAAATTTTGTAAAGATTCGACCATTTAGCTCATCCTTCATTAACCCGGGTATTTTCTTATTGACTCTTGGCATGTTATATTGATTATCCGCGTTGTAATCCGACGTATCGAAGTATTGAATATCTCGTTTCATTATTTCGTAAATATCTGGGCATTTTATCTCGTAAATCAATGAATCCGTGTCTGTGTAGAGTAATTTGCTGTTGTTCCCGAACGTTGGCTGTATGTAGTTGTAATGAAAATCGTAGACACATGTTTTCGAAATATCCAGAATTGCTTGCCCGACGTATATTGGTTTGTTCATAAACACTTCCGTTTTTCGTAGTTCGACTGCAATAAGATTCTCGTCAAATATGGTGCGGCTGTGGAAATTCGGTTTCGCTATCATAACTTCCGCACCATATCGTCCATACCATTTCGTTAACAGTTTCACAATCGAGTGTTTCCGTACGTTTTCCATCGTTTTCCCGAAGACCGCGTTGTTGAGTAGCTTGTAGAGATTTTTCTCGAATTCGTTTCCCGCCGTTTGTCGCAAAGCTGTGTTTAAATCTATGTAGGATTTGAGCCAAGGTGATTGATCGAATTGTAGCACTCTATGTATTTTCTTTACTTTCATCCCGTGTTGTAGACATTGTTTCAGGTTCCGATAGTGTATCACGTATTTCTGTTTGTTGTATAGCGTTGCCAGTAACATTTCCTGTTTAGTACCGGGTGCACACATTCTCTCTGGACATAATGGTAAATCGTTGTGTTTATCGTGCAGTTCTCTCGGGTATTCCAAATCCACTTCCAGTAAATATCCTATTGGTGAATCATCAGGTATTTGTTGAACATCTATCTCGGTATTATCCATCCATTTGAAATTTCCCGTTGGTAAGTATTGTGACATTGCCCATCCATATAAGTTGTTCACGTCATAGTACATCAGGTATTTTGATTCCTCGTCCGGATCGTAGGTGTTCATATATTTATTGTTTGCTGTTGCGTATCGGTTACTACACTGGCTCAATCCACCTCGAATACCACGTTCAATGAATAATAATTGGTCCACATCAGATATCAGTTCTAACTCTACTTTTGTATATTTTAAGGCTGCATCCCACGTAAGTCCCGGTGTCGTGTAGTAATGAGCAGGATCCAATCCGTGTGTGCGCATGCATGTATCCCGAAAATTCTCGAAAACATCCGCGAGTAGTAGTATGTCCGTTTTCATATATAAATCCGAGTATTCTCCAAGCGTCTGTATGTTGAACGTGTTCCAAACTTGTTGTGCATGTGTATAGTCATCCATGGTGATATCGTTATCGTTGAGTTGATTGTAGAATTTCTCCCGTGATGGTAAACATGTTTCTTCCAATTTATCCCAGCTAGATATGTAGTCGTACGGAAAAACACCTTTGCGTGTAAGTAATTTGTAGTCGGTATTCGGAAATTGTGATTTAACTATGTTGAACTCGTTGAGATATGAAGATAATTTATCCAAACTTGATGCCATAAATCGGAAAGAGTCGATGAATCTAAATGTAATTTCGCTGCCCGTAACATGTTTAGTGAATGCAATATATCGTTCCTTGTTGATTGGTAGTAAGTCGACACGTCCCTCGAATGCTGTTGCTATATCCTTTATTACGAAATGTGCATCATAACCACTCAAGTTGTGGAATACAACAGGAATCATATGAAAATCCTTATAATTCAAGTTGCATCCCTTGTGCGCAGGTCCATTGTATTCGCCAGTGAAGTGGTTATGATCACGAACCACAATATCCTCAGGTTTGAATGGTTTCTCGCAGATGTGGCACCCGGTACTTCGTTGTTTAAGTTGCTGTTGTTCCTCTGGTGTTAACTCGTTCATTGGTATTATGTTGTCGTATATGGGTTCCAAGATATTTTCACGTAACGTTGCCAATTCTTCCGCGAACCATTTTTCGCAATTTGGCCCGCGGTATGATCGATAGTAGCTTAGTTGGTTGTTGTAGGAGCAGTGAAAGTAGTAACCGATACTGTATGCCCGATGTTGTTGGTACGTTGTCGTGTTTTTCCGATTTTCGTTATCAGTCACAGGTTGTAGGAATGATTCGACGTCCGCGTAAATTATAAATGGAACACGTTTCTTGTTGCTATAGTTCTTGAACGATATGTATTTGCTTTTCCCTTCCGGCATTATCACCCGACAGTTGTTCATGTTCACGCAGTCTTCTGTATGTTTTATCAGTTTATCCTCCGTATGAAAGTAATTCAGGCATCGATCGCAGATGTAATGGTGGTGGCCACGTTTTGATAATTGTCTTGATACAAGTCGCGATAAGTCCTTAATCCAGCAGAAATGGTAGCGTAAATCTTGATCGTTGTCGTTATCCTGTTCGTTATCCTCATCCTCGTAATACTCGTTCTGGATCATTAGTAGATTTATGTGGTTTTGTTTCTTCTCTCTCGTTAGCGCAGCAGGTACGGTTTCGAAATGTCCATTTTGTTTTTTTAGTATAAACACGTTGACTGATATTGTTGGATTCTGTTTCTCGAATTTGCTCACTTGCTGAATTGTCATTGGGAACTGTATCCCGTCTAAATTTAACACCGTTGAGTAGTGTGGGTAAGAGGTGGTTCGAGCTGGATTTTTATTTGATGTAGCTGGATGAAGTGCAGATACCACTGCCCACGCGAAACAGGCATCATCGTCGAAGTTTTTAACGTTGATACATGCTTGTTTTCGTTTTATTTCCTGCGGTAATTCGATGTAGCTTGATCCACGGAAAGGTGTGTATTTATTCACGTTCACTGCTAGGTTGATTATGCTTGATAAAGCCCATCCGCTCCCCGACTCGGCAAATTCGCTCAATTTTCTCAAAATTGGTTCCCGTACATGTTCCACGAAGCATTGTTTTAGGTTTGTTCCACGATCTATTATGATATTTGGTGTATTGAAATGTTTCATGTCGTATTTGTCCTCGTCACCATCAGTTTTCACAAATAACCCGCAAAACGTTGTGTTGACTTTTATCGTTAAGTATTTTTTTAATATATTTTGTATTCGCCGAGTGAACATCGATGTAGCGTCGTCTAAAAAGTCCTTTGGTTCTATGTGTGTTATGTTAGTAACCACTCCCGTTCGTATTCGACTTGCAAATGCGGATTCCACGTCAGCCCATTGAATTCTATCAGATCTTTTACGTTGATTTCGATTCATGCCGGCACCTGAAACAATCAACATAAAAAAATTATTTATCAAATTTATAAAAAATCATTAAAAAAAAATTATATTTAAAAACTTACCATGTTGATATATCAAAATTATAAAAAAATCATTAAAAAATAAATTTATATTTGAAAAAACTTACCATGTTTTCGTAGCGCCTTCATTCTGATTCGAAATCCTTTCATTTTTCCCGCACATGATTCAAAATGTTTGCGTTGTCCCAAGTTTTCCGCTCCACGTATAGCCTTGTTGATTAGTCGTATGTTGGTATTTGTGTGTTTCATCCATTTTTCCAATTCATCTGCATCCCGGGTATCCATTTCCAGTAATGATAGCGCGTTTCGTACATTTTCCACCATTCTAGTTGCCACGTCGTTTAATGAAGCCATTGTTGTATTTTAATTTTAAAAAAATCTCGATACAAATTCTTGCAACAATAACAATATTAACTGCTTGAAGTTTGCTGAAGAAGTGATTTGAGGGGGCACGCAGACCTCAATTTATACGAATTTGACTGCTCGAAAAATTCTGGAGGGGAATCACAAAAAATGCTGACTCAGAATTTTTACAACGCAAATAACCGAAGGTCAAATGTCAAATTCCGAGAAATTTATTTCGCATTTGAAACCTAATAAAAGAATTGCTGACTAATTTTAAATAAACAAAAATTAAAACTTATATAAACAAATTGAAAAAACCCCCGATTATTATTAGGCCATAAATTAAAAATTCCGAGAAAACTATTTCGTATTTGAAATCAAACAAAGATATTGCTGTGTTGTCAAAATCTTAAATAAACATTTTTTAAACTAAAACTTATATAAATAAACAAATTAAAAAAATATCTGAGTATGAGTCAGCAAAATCTTAAATAAACATAATAAAATTAATGATTTACGATGACATTAATGTAAACAAATTCCTGGAACTGACAAGTTGAGACTTGCTTTTAAATAAAATTGCCCTCTGGCTATGATGCAAACATATCATGAAATTACATCATCCTAAGTCAGCTAAAAAAATCTTAAATAAACAAACTCAAACCATATAAAGTCACGAGTTTTTATTAAATAAACATCTTATAAAGTGCTGACTCATATACAAAAAAAACCTCAAGTACAATTGACACCCAAATTTCCGGCAGTACAGTAGCGGTCAGAAATTTGGAGTCTGGAATCTGGAGTCTGAAGTCATGATTGCGGCTAGCGCTTGGTAGAGTGCCCCCCACAAAATTTAGCGGCCACCCCTTGGGTTAGGGTATTCCCCATATTTTTGATTTGGTAATGTACCTTTCGTTTAAAATGACGCAATTAAGGCAAGCGCGTGTTGGGGTCAAGGTTTGCACGTACAGTACGCTTCAAAAAGTGTTCGGATACCTTTTTGGTCAGGGGGCCCGCACTTTTGACACGGTAGTGTACCAAAAATTTAAGTACAGTACGGCGTCAAAAATTTGGGGCCACCCCCGAGTTAGGGTATTCCCCACATTTTTTGACGTGATAGTTCGTTTAAGATGACGTACTTAAGGCAAGCGCGTGTTGGGGCCAAGGTTTGCACGTACAGTACGTTTCAAAAAGTGATCGGATACCTTTTTTGGCTAGGGGGGTCCACACTTTTGACACGGTAGTGTACCAAAAATTTAAGTACAGTACGGTGTCAAAAATTTGGGGCCACCCCCGAGTTAGGGTATTCCCCATATTTTTGATGCGGTAGTGTACCCCATCTATCAAATTGTGGTCTAAAATTCAGTCTACGCATGCGTCGTGTACTAAAATTTAGTCTGCGCATGCGTCGTGTACTTAAATTCAGTCTGCGCATGCGTTAGGTTTGCATTCAAAAACTACGTTAGTGCTGGCGGGTAATGGGTTAACACAAAACCAAATTGTGACGACTAAATAGTGATGGCGCATAATGGGTTAACTTGAATTTATTTTGTCGAAGTAATGATAATGACTCATGACTTTCAAGGCCAACAGTATGAGCGCGTGTGGGGTCAAATGTCAACAACAAATTTTAAATACATGTACTTGGTACGTGCCGGGTCAAAGGTTAAGATTTGCACTAGTACCGTAAAGTTACACGATTTCAAACATTGGCAAAAGGGTTCAAGTTGGTTAGTTTTACGGTGTCACCGTATCGGCACAGCTCTTCTACTCACCATTAAAAAGAAAAAAAAAACAACTAAAAATTTGAAAGGAAATTTAAAATTTTGAAAATTTTCGACGTTATATTCGGTAAGACCAGTTATCAGGTAATAAAAAAGACTGATTTTAGTTAGCTTAAGTTTTTCCTATACGTCTGATTGGTTTCTTCAATTTCATAAAATTGAATTTTGGCGTTTGACTGTCCAAATTAGTCGCTCCTAGGATTTACCAACAATTCGTTAGTCAAAGGTAGAAAAGCGGTATTTGTTTGGACTTTGACCAAGACATTATATCAGACATGAGATTTGACTAGACAAACCTAGGAACGCCGGAGCTTCGGTGTTTGACTATAGCACATAATATAATTATAAAAGCGGAAAGTATATAACTATAGGGGAAGGTCGCCCAAAGCGGGTAAGCTAAGATTAAACGCCCAAAAGGGTGACTTCTGACCTTGATAAGCAGATCTTTTTTGTATTATCAGATAGAATAGTTATCGAACTTTAAAATGAAACTTCGCTTAAGAAATATTTATACGATGTTTATTTTTAATAAAGAAAATACAAAACCTCTGCAAAAACCCGCTTTGCTCGTATAGGTATCCTAAAGCGGGTAATCCCCTTTGGGCAAAGCGGGTAAGTATATTATGTACTTAAATACTGTTATTATTTTTTAATATAAAATTTCTTATTCATATAGAACTTAACAATAATAATAATTAAGTAAAAAAAATTGAAAAAAGACAAAAATAATAAATTTATAACAATTAACTGTAACTTTATTTACAACCTCCATATTGCAGTATATTACATGAGGTGGTTCCACATCAAAATCACCACAAACAAGGCAAAAATATTTTTTTTAGGCTTTTTCCCTCATTCCGTCGTAAAAAGAATATTTTTTATTTTTTTTCCCCTTCCAACAGTTTTTTCCATTAAGATGCTTCTATTTTGTCTACCCGCTTTGCCCATACCCGCTTTGCCCAAAAAGACTTAATTTTGTTAACTTAGAATAATTTCAAAATGAAAGCCGACACATGTCTACCTTTTTCTACATTAAAAGTCAAATAATGATAACATAATATGGTAATACCAAAAAGATTACAAATAAAAAGGTTTGTGACTAGTCACAGAATATTTATCGTCAAAATTTTTAACAAAACCAACAAAAAAATTTGATGAAGCTTAACTAGGACATTAAACGACAAAAGTGTTCAAGTGCAACTGACTGATATTGGTTGATATTCGGTTAATCTCGGTATACACACGACCTGACAAAAACATTCGATACAACGACATACAAGCGCTTACCCGCTTTAAGAGGGGTACCCGCTTTGGGCGACCTTCCCCTAAATAAAGTAAATGCAGGGGTGATTGATAACAATTTTTAGACACTAAAACCACAGGAATTTTTTCGTTTTGAGTAAATCGCAAATTAACTAATTCCATAATGTTTCCAAATATTTCTAAATACGGGTCTGACTAAATGATGCACACACCTTTTTAGTACCAAAAGTACAAAATAATTTTGTTGACCAGAATTCAATTAAATTTTGTCAACATGTTCACTTTTAGATACTTTTTACTGTATGTAGCTTTTTAAAACAGAAAATTCATCTTAAAATATAAGATGGTCACTCTCAGATTAAAAATTCTCCTTCTGTGGCTAAAATTTCCCTTCTGAGTTTTCGTGTTATTTTATCAAAATTTGATAAGTATGAATACGAGTCGGCAAAACTGTTGTACCGTCTGTCTCTTAAACAAAGTCAGTCATCCTCGAAAAATTAGCATTCATTATATTACGTCATTGAAAAAACTTTCTATGACTTCGGACTACGATGATATGTTTATAATCATGAATAATACGATATATTTTGGCAAACAGTAAAGAGTAATCTTAGTGGCCTTCACTTAATCAAAAAGGTTACATTCTGATAAAAGAGAGCGAAATCTTTGATAACTAGAAAATGCATTGATAAATTGTCCTATACAAAATATTACTAGAATTAAAATTTTCAAATATTATATATATATATATATATATATATATATATATATATATATATATATATATATATATATATATACAGTTACGTGCAAAACTGAGTCAACGAATATAAATTTTGGATATTTGTACTTGAATATATTATAAACTTTACAATCAAAACAATGTTTATATAACTGAAAAGTACATTTATTGATACATAAAGTTATAAACTTAATTTAGCTTAAAAGCCTATTTTAGAATAAAATAATCATAATTTTTTCACTTTGGTTCAGTTTTGTACCACTTGTAGCGAGCATCAAATAATTAAATTTTAGTATTATGTCCACAGGCCTTTTGCCTTTCTAACAGCATGTAGTCGTTTTTTAACACTTCTAACAAGTTTTCTCGCAATAATCAGGTGACACTTTGCACCACTGTTCCTGTACACGTTCCTATAAAACATCTAAATTTGACAAAAGTTATTCATATTCATTCAAAAGTTTACTCTTCAGATATGACCATAAATTTTCAAGAGGATTGAGATCAGGCCTTTGAGGTTGCCACATCATGACTTTGAATTTTTGTTTACTGAACCAATTTTTTACTAATTTCGAGGTATGTTTCGGATCATTGGCATGTTGAAATATTATTTCATCTTCTGGATATGGTATGTTTTCGACTGTTTCTGTTAGATGTTTCCTGGGAATATTATAGTACAATTTTTTGCTTATATTACCATCAATCCTATGAATTGGACCTACAGCAAATGCTGAAAAACAGTTTCACAACTTAACGTTACCACCACCATGCTTTATTTTTTCAATTAAATCCTTTGGTTTCCTTGATTCTTTAGTTCTTTTCCAATTCCACCGGCGACCATCTTTACTGTATCTATTAATTTTAGTCGCGTCTGACCAAATCGTCTTCATCCAATCATCATCCCATATATTGTTTTACAAAAAATTTTTCTAGCTTTAATATTTTTTTAGTGAGAATTGGTTTCTTTTTTCTTTCGACAACTCGGAACTTTGCGGAATATAATGCCCGGCGAACTGTCCACTTACTTACTGACTTGCCAATGTCTTTCTGTAAAAGTTTGGTTGCCTCAGAAGCTGAAGATGCTTCACCGGAAGCCAAATATCGAATAACTCTTCTAACATCTTCACCGGAGATTTTTTTTCGACCACCAATATTTTTCTCTACTAGTAAATTACATTTTTTTTTCAAATTCTTTGAACTGTTGATTGGCTAATATGAAATTTCCGAGCGTATATCTTGTAGACTGTCTACTTTTTAATAATTCAATCACTAATTTCTTAGTAGATTTCGATATTGGATACATTATTGTAAATTAAAAATAAATGTAACTTTATTCATTGGCTATGACACGTTCATTTAAACTGAAAATAAGTCGATGCTGTATTGTTTGTTTAGACTATACTCAGTCTGTATTTGACTACACATTTGGCTTCCAATCCATGCACTTGCAAATTTAAGTGTTTCTTTGACGATCACGTCACATCAAAGTGTGAAAGTGAATATTTTCTATTTTTTTTTTTTTTAAATTGAATTATAATTTTTTTAATAGCTGAAAATTGTTTTGTCTTAATTAACGTTTCTATCACATTAAATAACACATTTTTAGCTTTCTAACTAGACCATCGAAAAATTTCCGTACAATGATTAGTTACAAAGTTAGGAGCAGTCAAAGTTTAGTGTGTGCTCTACTTTTTGAATTACTATAACTCAGTTAAAAGTTGTCGTACAGCGATGAAAAAAAACGAAATTAAAAGAAAATACCCCTGTCGCAGCATCTGCATAACATAGCGAATTTCCAAATCTTGGGCACTGGCGGATCTCATCTAAGACCTGTACCTATTTAAAATAGTTTAGCTTTCTAAGAGTAAAAGAATTTTTAAAATCAGCTGGGTAATTAGTTTTGGTAGTTTTGGGGACCCAAGAACCCGAACGAATTTTGTGCAGCATAGTTGTATCCATCTAAAATAATTTAATTCTCTAGCAGTGAGAAATTTTTTAGCATCGGTTCGATAGCTTATTACTGGCGTTTTCGGATCTGCAAGATCCCGGTGGACCTCATTAAAAAATCAGCTCGACCGTATATTCTAGGCGGACTTTATGTAATATATATATATATATATATATATATATATATATATATATATATATATATATATATATATATATATATATATATATATATTCAAAACCCGTTGTGTAGCATTCTACGCCGCATTTGCATCCGCAGGACAGTTGTGGATCTCAGATAACACAACCTGTACCTATCTAAAATAGTTTACCTTGGTAATAGTAAAAGGGTTTCAAAATCGGTCAGTTATTTTATTTTTGACACTTTTAGGTCCTACTGACATTTCAGACCTTACATAACGTAATCTATATGTATCTAAAATAGCTTAGCTCCCCAACAGTGAAAAAATTTTAAAAATCGGTCGGCTAGTTTATTTTTGACGCTTTTGGATCCGATGGACCCTGGCAGACTTTACATAACGTAATCTATATTTATCTAAAATAGTTTAGCTCTGTAAGAGTGAAAAAATTTTCAAAATCGGTCGGTTAGTTTATTTTTACCACTTTTGGGTCCCATGGACCCTGGCGGACCCTAAATAACGTAATGTATGTCTATCTAAAATAGTTAGTTCCCCAACAGTGAAAAAATTTTCAAAATCGGTCGGTTAGTTTATTTTTGACACTTTTGGATCCATGGACCTTGGCAGACCTTACATAACGTAATCTATATTTATCTAAAATAGTTTAGCTCTGTAACAGTGAAAAAATTTTCAAAATCGGTCGGTTAGTTTATTTTTGACACTTTTGGATCCCATGGACCCTGGCAGACCTTATATAACGTAATCTATATTAGCTAAAATAGTTTAGCTCTGTGACAGTGAAAAAATTTTCAAAATCGGTCAGTTAGTTTATTTTTGACATTTTTGGGTTCTATGGACCTTGGTGGACCTTACATAACGTAATTTATATTTATCTAAAATAGTTTAGCTCTGTAACAGTGAAAAAATTTTCAAAATCGGTCAGTTAGTTTATTTTTGACACTTCTGGATCCTATGGACCTTGGCAGACCTTACATAACGGAATCTATATTTATCTAAAACAGTTTAGCTCTGTAACAGTGAAAAAATTTTCAAAATCGATCAGGCAGTTTATTTTTGACACTTTTGGGTCCTATGGACCGAGGCGGACCTTACATAACGTAATCGATATTTATCTAAAATAGTTTAGCTCTGTAACAGTGAAAAAATTTTCAAAATCGGTCAGTTAGTTTATTTTTGACACTTTTGGGTCCTGTGGACCCTGGCGGACCTTACATAATGTATTCTAAATCTATCTAAAATAGTTTAGCTCTGTAACAGTGAAGAAATTTTTAAAATTGGTCGTTTAGTTTATTTTTTACAATTATGGGATCAGTAAATCCTGGCGAAACTCATACAAGTCTAGTACTCTAACAGTAAGAAAAGGGTTCTAAGGATCTCATATAATCTATGGCAGTCCGTACGCTTCTTGCGGACATCATTTAATTAATTAATTCAAATACTTTAACTTACTAACTGTGAAAAAATTTTTAAAATCGATTGGTTAATTAATTTCTGGCCGTTTTAGGTCCCGAAAACCTTGACCTCACATAAAATACCTTAAATACATTTGAAATGGTTTAATTCTTTAACATTATTAATTATTAGTGAAAAAATTTTCAAAATCGATTCAAAATATTTTTCCGTGCATACATATGTACATTATACATACTTTGTTTTGTTTCATATATTTAATAATATTATATCATAACATAATCTTCAATTTCTTGTTTACTTAAAAATTCACTAAAAAAAAAAAAATTCTTCATTACATTAGCTTAGAAAATCTGTTTAATTTACATTTTTTAACATGGGATAGAACCATGCTAATTATAATGCAATAAATGAGAAACAAAACTCTATACATGTATGTGTGTTATATCAAATATATGTGAATAGTTTTCACTTGTTCTCACAAAATTTTTTAATAAAAAAGTGAAATATTTTTATACTTAATAAAGAACTGAGATATAAATATAAATTACTTATTAGACTAACAAAGAAAGAATAAAAGTGAAAATTTACATTTTCTCGAAAAATACTTAAAATAGAAAGAAAATTATAAGAATATTTTCTTCATAATTTTTTTTTTCCTTTTCAACGATGTAAAAATTGAACTGCCTTATGATAGGATCGAATGATAAAAAATGGCCAGAAAACCTACTTCTGGGCATCCGACGTGTCTGGCTAACGAACTTAGCCGAGCGAATTCAGAATCCAGTCCGCACACAAAATTTCATAAGCATTAGACGTTTCGTTCGAGAGTTATCGTGGCGACACATATATATATATATATATATATATATATATATAAATTTTAGTGAATATCATTTTCGTATTCTAGGGACCTCAAAACAGATTTCTGCCATAGTCCCGGACTCAGATTGCGTCATGACACCTACTGTAATAGCTGAATTTCGAGTTTTCGAAATTCGCTAAAAGTGATCTTTTTGAATATAATATTAAAATTAATTGAAAAAGAATTTTTCGTACTAATACTGAGCTTTGAACGTAAAAATTCCATTTTAAATTCTTATATCAAGTTTTTTTTTAACCATAAATCAAAAACAGTAAAACAATATATATATATATATATATATATATATATATATATATATATATATATATATATATATAATATATAATAATATATATATATATATATATATATATATATATATATATATATATATATATATATATATATATATATATATATATATATATATATACATCGAATTACTAGTTCAAAAATCAAAATCTCGATAGGTAAAATTCGACGAGCAGCGTCATTTCCTTCTTTTTACAGTTTTGAACATACTGACTTTGCTTGTGGAATTTGAACATTGATCTTTACAAATTTATTTTACAAAATGAGTGAGTTAAAGAAAAACAAAATTGTTTAATAAGCTGAAATAAAAGGTAATAATTTTAATTATTTTATTAATAAATTCCAATTTGACTGTTATATAACTCCTCCACCCTTAGTGTGAAGTGTAGGCCAAAGGAACTTTGTTTCTTGAGCCAGAACTGAACTTGTGGTTATGACTGGAGCTGAAGGTGCAGTGACAACTGGCGATGAGTCCTCCTGGAGGGTGCGATGTCCACGACGTTTGTTGATTATTAGGACAATTATTATTATTGCTGTGAAGACCACGATGATGCTGCAGGTAGTTGTAATATGTGTGAAACCATGATTTTTGATTTTATCAATTTCGTTCCTATTTTGCAATTGAAAGTCGTTTAATTTTTGTAAGTTGATCTTAGGTTCAAAATGACTTTCGACGATTGGTAGATTATATAATGCAAGGATCTGCAGCTGGCCACGAAATTCGTACTCGATATTTTGGTATGTAGGTTCGTTGATAGTAAGCGAGCAGTTTCTGAAGTTGATTAGTACCAGTGAGTTGTCTTCTTTTTACACCACATGTCGACGCTAAAGTCAAATTATTGGCATTTCTTATAACGACATAAGAATTCAAGATCTTCTTAATTTCCGTTTGATTTTTGAACTCTTCGTAGGTAAAGTTGCCTGGATAGCTGCAGAGAATTTTCTTAAAGCACTGATCATTTTGAATCTTGATTAGGTTTTCCAATTTGCAAATGTGTAGATTTTCGGTTCCGGGACAACTTTGTTTAGCAAAATACATTTGATGCTAGTTCGAAAGAATAAAGGGATAATGGATTTTTAATATTTTATTTTGTGTGGGTATAGGTTCTACTAAATTGTATTCAAAGGTATCTGGTTGGAAATGAGGAATTTGGATATTGAATATTACGGCTGTATGTTTATAGTAAGCTTGAAGGGTTAAAAGTTCGTAAGTTTGCTCGGTTGATGTTATTGAAATATTTTGATTTTTAAGAAGCTGACACGCGTGTTCCAGCTCTTCCGGTATAAGAATGTTTTTTGGAATTACGTTTAATTTAGCTAGATTGATTGATTCGATAATATCTTCAATATGGTTATTAAGTAAATCGATATTATAAGAAAGTTGATATAGGTATTGCATGTACTTGAAATCATTTTCGTCTTCTAGTACCTTATGTTGAATGTCGGATCCTAGCTTGTTTAAGTATTTATTTATAACATCTTGTTGTGAATTAATATGATCTGTAATATTTTTAACCTCTGAATCATTTGTTCGTTTAGTTTTACTTGTTTATTAGATTGAAATATTAAATTATTTTGATTTGATTTTAAGTCGGTTAGTTCTTTAGTAATTTCTTGAGCATCGTTACTGTCCATGTTGCCCGTTATGAACTTGATGGCGGTACCAAGACCGTCGAAGAGTTTTGCGTGAATAAATTATTTTCAGATTATTTTCTAATGCTTTAAATTTTAGATTCAGCACTTCTCTAATACTACCTAATTTTGTTTTATCACTAATGAGAATTAGAGATTGAGAGATTTTGTTTAAGTTAATCTTGTAGTCGTCTAGATCTATGTAATGCAAGTATTTGTAATAATTTTCAGTGATCTTACTGTTGCCTATCCTGATCGCGAGAAGTCCCGGGTTGTTCGTCAAGTCTTGTATTTCGATTTGTTGCGTCATTGTCACGGTTACTATTGTCAACGTTATGATCCTGTAACAAGTATGGTTTTCTTAGTTTTTGTTTCGGGATTTTACGATTTTTAGTATCAGTAATAGTAACATTATTATTTTCTTTAATTTTAATCTGCTTAAATTTGGGATGAAGTTTGTTGTTATGTTTATTTTCAGTGAAATACGCTATTTGATTTGGTTAGTTTCTAGGGTTCTTCACGATTTTGATTAATTTTTGCAACGTGTTTTTGTTTAGATTTCTTTACTTTTTCGTTAACTTTATTGTATAAAATCTCCTGTTTATTCTGAATATTGTCTAAATTTGGTTGTAATTTAATGTCATATGTGCGTCCGAAGAATAATTCGAAAGGTGTGTGTTTAGTAGCGGAATGGATGGTATTGTTATAGGTGAAGATGATTTGGGACATTTTAATTTCTGGGTGAACTTGTTAGTCTTTGTTATGTACAATTCGGTAAATTTCAAGGAGTGTGGAATGGAGCCTTTCCACAGGAGAATTGGAGTTTGAACTTCGGATAGATGTTATATGCATTATGATATTATACTGTTCACAAAATTGTTTGAATCTTATCGAATCAAAACCTTTTTCTGCGTCAGTTACTATTAATTTTGGTCTACCGTATGCTGCAATGAATTGTGTAAAAGCGCCCACTAAATGAAGAGAATTTCACGTTTCAACAACGTACATATGCCTGTGCAAATCATAAAAATTTATCTATGATAGTTAAATAAATTAAACGATCTAAGTAGAAAATGTCTAAATAACATATTTCTAAAGGTCTTTCTGGAGTTGCTGTCAGCTGAAATTTTTGTTTAGGCGGTCTCCTATCATATATGTATTAAGTTCGGGAAATAATATTCACGTCGTATGTGATTAAATGTTTCGTTTATTCCTCGATGTGATTGACTATGGTTTTTTTTGATAATTTCATCTTGTTCATCTTCGTCAGTTACGTCTGTAAGGATTTTCGTGGTTCTAATGACTTTAAACTGTTTCGATTGTAAAAAGTATTAACTATAAATTCCTTGAAAACGGTTGAAAATTTGAGATTGTGAGGACAATAAACTGCACTAAGTTGTTTAGGATGAAGGTATTCTTTAAAAATGTTATTTTAACTAATATTTGATTGGAAATATTGGAGTAGTGAAGTGTTTGTGGTCTTTTTGTTTTGAATAAAATTTCTAATTTACGTTTAGCTGGTCCTTTCTTTTGATAAATTACTGACTGTTCTTTAAAGTCATTTAAAGGGTTTTCAGATATTTGTATGAGTGATGTATCATATTCGTCTGCACTATGAGCGGTCATTATACTAGCGTTGCTGTCATTTTGTCGGCAACTGGTTGAGGATAAGGATTCAATATATTATGGGATTCAATTTTTATACAGGGTAAAGCGTCTGCGTTAGTGTTGTATTTTCCACATTTGTGTAATATTTTATAGTCATATTCTTCAAGTTTAAGTCTCCATCGTATGAGTTTACTGTTAGGTTCTTTTAGCGACATAAGCCACGTTAATGGTTTATGGTCGGTAATGATCTTAAATTTTCGTCCAAATAAATATGGTCGAAAGTAACGGACGGCCCAGACAATGGCTAACTTGTATTTAGAATAAAAATAATGCATTTAAAACACATTTAACAATAGCATTCAATTCCGATGTAAAAATGGGAGAATTGGGGGGAAAAGTAATGTGGACTCCCCAAAAGGTACTAGCTGGATACTAACTGAATACACGTACAAAATTTCAGCCCTCTAGGTTTCCTTAGAGAGTCTCTAGACGTGTTAGAAAACAAGCAAAAAAATTACGGAAATATTGGCGTAAAAATCGTGGGGGTAAGTGTTAAAAGTTGAAACCTCCAAAAAGCAGTGTCTGGCTATTAGCTTAACCTGTACACAAAATTTCAGCCCTCTAGGTTTATTTTGGGAGATTTTGACCCGAACGAAACTGTTAAAAAACAAGAAAAATCATGTTCTTTTTGGTATAAAAATGGTGGGGGTAGGGGTTACAAGTCGAGACCCGCAAAAGGCACCCCCTTGGTACTAACTCAATCCGAATACAAAGTTTCAGCCCTCTAGGTTTATTTGGGTGACCTGTGCGAGTGGTACATACTTCGAAAACGTCGAAAAAGCATGAAATTGTAGCTTAAAAATGAGGGGGGTGTGGGTAAAATATTAAAACCTCCAAAAAGCACAACCTAGGTACGAAATTTATCAACACACCAAATTTCAACCCTCTACGTTAATTCTGGGGGGCTGGGGGCCTGTTAAATCCAGCTAAAATCGTTTTTTCCCCCTGTACTCCCTCCAAATCATCTTAGGAAGCTGAATTTTGGATATGTTGTAGAAAATTCACCGAAACACTATTTCCAACCGGTTTGGAAAAGTTTTATTGTTTTTCATTTGCAGGACCTTAAAAATTATTATTTAAATATAGGGTAAAAGCCACCGTACCGGAACACTATTTTTAGTTGTGTCATTAAAGTGGCTTATAAAAATTAATAAATAAATTAAACACCCATTTTTTTTTCTTAACAAGAATGAAACCAAGTTTTTTTTAATCCAATGAATATCTTTTTAAGAAAATATAACCCCAAAATTTTGATATATTAATGTTTTTATTTTATAATTTGTTGACATCCTTAAAAAAAAGGACAGAATATATTAACACCTTTAAAAAATCAGCACGGACACCTAAAAAAGAACACGTATGTAACGTACATGAGATACATCACATACATCTGACATCTTTTCACGTATAGTCAACTACATATCACTTTGATATGTATAAAGTTTAAAAATTGTCGCCATTTTGACAAATTAGTTTTAGAACTGAAATAAAATAAAATAACCACTGTCGTATTTTACAAAATACATAGATGGCGAAACAATATTTGTGCAAAATACAGTATTCTGATCTAGAGGCGGGATTCTGCCCGGAATTTTCCCGAAAAAATTTCTAAAGTGGGTAAAAACAAGGTAAATTCCCGGGAAAATTCCCGAAAAGTGAGAATTTATTTTAATTTACTATTTAGCGTATTATTTTGGATTTAAACTATCAAAACCACTGCTAAATAAATAATATTTGCTAAATGTAAATAAATAGTCTTTAAACTAAGGTTAGTATATAATTACACAAGCTAGGTAAGACGAAACGAAGAGTAACATAATATTTTCAGTTAAATATGTTTAATGACTTTCACTGACAAATTATTATAAATTGATTATAATGGCTTAATTTATGCTCCATTACTCCTATTGATCTGGTCAGCAATAGAATATTTCCAAAAAAATGAGTTTTCCATACTTTTCGAAAATGTAAACTTTGACCGTAAATATCTGGTAAACGGTGCATCGTAGCTCAAAAATAACGAAATTTTTGAAGGCTTAAGCGAAACAAGTTGTGTGTATTCCGAACGTATTGCCACTGTCAAAACCTACTTTTCGTTATCGAACATTATCGATACCGCGTAACTTATCATAAACTGGTTATAACTAGTTAATTTAGGCTCTGTTAGTCCCATTGATCTGGTCAGTAACAGCACAATTTTTTTAGAAACTACTTTTCGCTAACTTTTGCTGTTGAAAATTTAGTCGTAAATATCTCCTAAACGGTGCATCGTAGCTCAAAAATAACGAAATTCTTGAAGGCTTAAGCGAAGCAAGTTATGGATAATCTGAACATATTAGGACTATCAAAACCTACTTTTCGTTATCAAAAATTATCGATATCGAAAATAACGATATTTTTAAAATTTTATTATGTACTATTCGACATGTTCGTCATCAATTTGTATTATAAAATTCTGTAAAATAGTAGCTTCTATTTCCAGTAGGTATTTTTCCTTTTATATTGACGGATTCAATTTACGCGATTTTCATCCGCGTAAACTGAATCCCCGTGGAGCGGATATTCACGTAAATAGAGGAACCGGTGTATATATGTATAAAATTAAAAATGCATTTGTAAAATAGTACAGCTAATTGTAAGTAGTCGTTTTTACCCAGGTTTTGGAAATTTTCCCGGAAAAATATCCAATAATTACCCAAATAGGGATATTCCCGGGAAAAATCCCATCGGTTTTCCTCTAAAATTTTACGATTTTAAAGCAGTTAATAAATATTTTAGACTCAAAAAGAAATTAAAACTATTTATAATATAAATTTTTAGTTATTTTACGTACATGATTTCAGTTACATACAAAGGTACTGATATCTGTACTGAATAGAAATATACATATATATATATATATATATATATATATATATATATATATATATATAAATTATATTTAATAAAAAGGTGACTTAGCTCTTATAATCTCTTAACTCGACTAATAAAAATTATTTGTATAGTTTTATTGTGCTAACTTCAAAAATTAACTGGAAAATTTTGAAATTGATAAGGCATGTGTTTCTATAAATAAGCACTGATTAAACGTAAAATAGACACATTCAGCAAATATATATATATATATATATATATATATATATATATATATATATATATATATATATATATATAATTAAGTAAGGAAACATTAAATGCGAGGTGAATTTAAATTGGAAACAATCATTCTATTAATAATAATTTTTGTTATCAGACGTTTCTCTCAGAAATAGGTTCATTACTTAAAACTGTTTAACTGTTTAAAACATTCATTACATTAAAACTGTTCTAGTATTGGATCGCGTTCCATAATGGGGCCTTTTACGTTATATCAATAAATATACAAATACTTAAAAAAGCGTAGTCCTAAACCTATTTCACTTCCTAAGGATTCCCTACTCTATAACATAATGTGCTTAAGTTAATTTTCTGGCAAGCTCTATAATTTAGGTAAAGACTACCAATTTTTTAAATATACTGTACATTTTAAATTCAGAAAAATATATTCTAAGATAACTAACTAATAAAAACAAAATTAGAGACGTTATTATTGCATTAAAAAGTCGAAAGGTCAATTGTAACAAAAATTAGAGAAAATAAATAAGAAAATTTAATATAAATTCGACAGTGAATTTGGAATATTTAACAGTGTGTAGTCAAACACCATACAAGACACAGCGAGTCTAATAAACAAACACAAAATTAATTTCAAAATGGTTGATTTCAAATTTTGTCTATTAATATTGTTCCTTGTTTTTATCTCAACGGTAAGTACTTTTTAATTAAGCTTTAATTCAAATGTCTAGCTATACTTTCTGTACCGTTAGCGAAGTACATAATTTATTTTTACTACTACTACTAAAAGTAACATTTTGTCCAAGACTAACTATATGTAAAAATTAACAATTGTCCACACTGTACGGAAATACAGTGGGAAATTATTTCCCACGCCTCAATATAATAAAAAACGCCGTGAGTAGAGGAGCCCCATCACGGAAGTCGAAATTTTCCTTTCATCTTCGGTATTGAATGTCTACAAGGGAAATGAAATTGCAAGTCCACAAGCGATTTGTCATTTTGGTGGTTTCAAAACTGATAATGAGTATCCGGTTGACTGGGGCTTTAAAAAAAGGTTTTAAGTATTTAAGGGCTGAATCTCAGTAAATTTCAATTTTGTGCCGATAGCAGTTAGCAGGGAAAAAGCCAACACAATTCGTACGAGGGCATTCCTACACATGCTTATCCGCCAATTGCCTTTGTGTTTTACTTTTAAATATTAAAAAAGGAACTAAAATAGTAAACTGGAAGGTTTTTATGAAGATATTTTTTCTTTCCAAAAGAAAATTCTATTTTATAAATAATAAAAATCCTAAATTCCTAATTTTTTATAAATAAACAGTGACTTTAATAAGATTTTTAAATTAGATACTTAATATGTATATATTTCATTTGTTTAAAAATAAGTTCACTTTTTTTTAAATTTTTTTTAAATTACTATTCGCCTACTTGTATTTAGAATAAAAATAATGCATTTAAAACACATTTAACAATTGCATTCAATTCCGATGTAAAAATGGGAGAAGTGGGGGGAAAAGTAATGTGGACTCCCCAAAAGGTACTAGCTGGATACTAACTGAATACACGTACAAAATTTCAGCCTTCTAGGTTTCCTTAGAGAGTCTCTAGACGTTTTATAAAACAAGAAAAAAAATTAAGGAAATATTGGCGTAAAAATCGTGGGAGTAACGGCTAAAAGTTGAAACCTCCCAAAAACAGTCTGGCTATTAGCTTAACCTGTACACAAAATTTCAGCCCTCTAGATTTATTTGGGGAGATTTTGACTCGAAAGAAACTGTTAAAAAACAAGAAAAATCGTGTTCTTTTGGGTATAAAAATTGTAGGGGTAGGGGTTAAAAGTCGAGACCCCCAAAAGGCACCCCCTTCATACTAACTCATTCCGAATACAAAATGTCAGCCCTCTAGGTTTATTTGGGTGACCTCTGCGAGTGGTACAAACTTCGAAAATGTCGAAAGGACATGAAATTGTAGCATAAAAATGAGGGGGGTGGGGGTAAATTATTAAAACCTCCAAAAAGCACAACCTAGGTACGAACTTTATCAACACACCAAATTTCAACCCTCTACGTTAATCCTGGGGGGTTGAGGGCGTGTTAGATCCAGCTAAAACCGGTTTTTCCCCCTCTACTCCCTCCAAATCATCCTAGGAAGCTGAATTTTGGATATGTTCTAGATAATTCACCGAAACATTATTTCCAACCGGTTTGGAAAAGTCTTATTACCGCCCCCCACCACCCCCTTAAAAGTTGTGTCGGATCAGAAATTTTCCCAAAATTTTACACACTTTAATATAGTATGAGGTGCCTCGAAAATGAGCCCCACTTACCAAATTTTTTTTCTTAACTTCCATAGGGGAGCCCTACACATATTAAAATATATTCATATTGAAATACACATATTGAAATTTTGTATTCGGATTGAGTTAGTATCAAGGGGGTGCCTTTTGTGGGTCACGACTTTTAACCCCAACCCCCACCATTTTTATATCCAAAAGAACATGATTTTTCTTGTTTTTTAATAGTTTCGTTCGGGTCAAAATCTCCCCAAATAAACCTATAGGGCTGAAATTTTGTGTACAGGTTAACCTAATAGCCAGACACTGTATTTTGGAGGTTTCAACTTCTAACCCTTACCCCCACGATTTTTACGCCAATATTTTCTTAATTTTTAGTCGAATTTTTCCTTTAAAAAATTAGGCTTATACAGTCTATACGACAAGAATGGCGAGAGGCGAGAGTAGGGGCGCTATCCGTTTTCAGATTCGTAGAACACGAATATGTAGAAAAAAAAATGTCTGATATATATATATATATATATATATATATATATATATATATATATATATATATATATATATATATATATATCCCCGTTACTTTTTAATATGTGTAGGGCCCCCTATCGAAGTTAAGAGCTCAAATTTGGTAAATGGTGCTTATTCCGATGTACAACAATACTATAAAAGTGGGGTCAAATTTTGGGAAAATTTTGGATCCGACCCAACCTTTAAGGGGGTGGTGGGGGCGGTAAAACAATAAAACTTTTTCAAACCGGCTGGAAATAATGTTTCGGTCAATTATCTACAACATATCCAAAATTCAGATTCCTAGGATGATTTGGTGGGAGTAGAGGGGGACAAAACTATTTTCGCTGGATCTAACACGCCCCCACCCCCCAGAATTAACGTAGAGGGTTGAAATTTGGTGTGTTGTTAAACTTCATACCTAGGTTGTGCTTTTTGGAGGTTTTAATATTTTACCACCACCCCCCTCATTTTTAAGCTACAATTTCATGCATTTTCGACGTCTTCGAAGTTTGTACCACTCGCACAAGTCACCCAAATAAACCTAGAGGGCTGAAATTATGTATTCGGATTGAGTTAGTATCAATGGGGGTGCCTTTTGGGGGTCTAGACTTTTAACCCTTACCCCTACAATTTTTATACCCAAAAGAACATGATTTTTCTTGTTTTTTAACAGTTTCGTTCGAGTCAAAATCTCCCCAAATAAATCTAGAGGGCTGAAATTTTGTGTACAGGTTAAGCTAATAGCCAGACTGTTTTTGGGAGGTTTCAACTTTTAGCCGTTACCCCCACGATTTTTACGCCAGTATTTCCTTAATTTTTTTTTTGTTTTCTAACACGTCAGGAGACTCTCTAAGGAAACCTAGAGGGCTGAAATTTTGTACGTGTATTCAGTTAGTATCCGGCTAGTACCTTTTCGGGAGTCCACATTACTTTTCCCCCCACTTCTCCTATTTTTACATCGGAATTGAATGCTATTGTTAAATGTGTTTTAAATGCATTATTTATATTCTAAATACAAGTAGGCGAATAGTAATTTTAAAAAATTTTAAAAAAAGTGAATATAATTTTTTAACAAATGAAATACATACATATTAAGTAATTTAAAAATGTTATTAAAGTCACTTTGCGCTATTCATAGACGATTTAAGATAAATCTAAGATCAATCTTAGCTAAGATAAAACTTAACTTATTCATAGACGACTTTAGGTCAGTTTTAACGCTAAGTTCAATCTTATCTCTTACTTAAATTTAAAATAAGCAAATGGCAGACTTAAGTCCATCTTAAATATATTTTTACATGGAATTTTTTGACATTTGAACATTTTATCAAATTTGAAAGAACTTTTTCGAATAAAAATATAAAATATACGTAATTAAATATCTATATTAAGTATTGACGTAATAAATATTTTAAATGTAAGTAAATTAAAAGAAAAATTGAATCAAATTAACTTAGTTTTATAAGTAATTCAACCTCTAAATATTTTCAGTTGCAAAAAAGTTTTCATGTATGACGAAAATATCGATTTGCAGCATGTATTTGACGAAAAACTTACAATTTTATAGATAACTAATTAAAAGATATGTGCAAAAACAGAAAAACTAAGGAATTATTACGTACTTCTGTGTGATTCAGTGATATAATATTTTGACTTTCTACTTACATTTTTTGTGTAATAAGAGACGTATTTTTCTTAATGTAAATTATAAACAAAACGGTAGTTTAACATAATATTTTACCATACTTTAGTTAATCTTAATTTATTATTACATTTTTTTTAGTTGTTTTTCATACTGAAATGTTAAAAATTATCGGAAGCACACTGGAATTATTTAATGTTTTAAGTACCGCAGTTTATGTTTAAAATTATAAAAATCTAAATCATTGACAAAGTTTATATTTATTTTATACTTCTTTTGTAAAAATTTTTAATAAATCAACAAATATTTTAGTATATAATTTATATTTTATTGTAACTTTATAAGTCACTCAGATTACATAAAACTGATGATATAAAAAACAGAACAATTATAATACAATTATGTCTGTTTACACACATTACATGTTTTAAAGACAATTCACATTTTAAAAAAAATAATATTAAAATAATCACATGATACCACCTATTTTATGAAATTTTAAATTTTATTAGGGACACGTCTTTACGTTCTGCATTTTAAACAAACAAACTATAGTTAGGTACTATACTACGTACTGACATATTCTAAAACAGTTTAAAATAATATTTACAACAAAGAAATTTAAATTTCCAATAAACAAATTTTTCCGTTAATATTGTTATTTATTATAAATTAAATTAAAATACATAACTATGTATACTTTTGTATTATTTTATTAATTACGGCAAAAATATTAAAAATTTTAATTATTTACTGATAGAATTTTCATTAATTTAAATATTTCGCGCTACTACTATTCAAATATTTTTCGTTTCTCTGATTGCTTTCAATTGGTGAATTGATTGTAAAGCTTGTATACACCTCACAATGTATCATTATAACTAACTTCAAGCTTGTTTCTACTAGGACAATTTTAAAATCTGTCTATGAATTGTAATGTTAAGTTAAATCTTAGTGTTAACTTTGCTAAGTTCAATCTAAGAATTATCTTAACTTCTCTCTATGAATAGCGCTCACTGTTTATTTATAAATTAGGAATTTTGGATTTTTATTATTAATAAAATAGAAATTTTGGATTTTTTTGGAAAGAAAAAATATCTTCATAAAAGTCTTCTAGTTTACTATTTAAGTTCCTTTTTTAATATTTAAAAATAAAACACAAAGGCAATTGGCGGATAAGCATGGGTAGGAATGTCCTCGTACGAATTGTGTTGGCTTTTTCCCTGTTAACTGCTATCGGCACAAAATTGAAATTTACTGAGATTCAGCCCTTAAAAACTTAAAACCTTTTTTTAAAGCCCTGATCAACAGGACACTCATCATCAGTTTTGAAACCACCAAAATGACAAATCGCTTGTGGACTTTCGATTACATTTCACTTGTAGACACTCAATACCGAAGATGAAAGGAAAAATTCGACTGCCGTGATGGGGCACCGCCGCTCACGGCGTTTTTTTACTATTGCATCGACCTATACTCTCAAAACCATTTCTTTATTCAAAGTTTAAAAATTTATTTGGACAAAGAAATTGTTTTGAAAGTGTAGACAGGCGACGCACAGGGGAGCCAAATCCTAAAAAGCTGGCCAAAAATCGAAAACGTTATAAATTTGGTCGAAAGTCAGTACTCCGGGGTTTTCGGAGTCGCTAGTTATGAATCCGAAGACACTTTAGTTTTCAGTTAAGAATTTTAGTTTAGTAATAATTTTCTAAGTTTTTTTACGTAAATTTTTCATTTTCATTATCGTTTTATATTATTTTATATTTGCTAATGGTTCTTCTTTTACGAAAAATGATTTTATAATTAAAATTTAACGTTTAGAAAAAATTACGAACTTCAGAAAACCATCTTTTACATTGCAAGAACTCATACCAATGACACAAAGCCAGCTAGAGGCAGCTAGTTTGTGTTTTTTCCATTCAATATTAGTTCCAACTCGCAGAAGTCTGTGGAAGTTATAAACTTTTCTCTACGTGTTTAAAATTTTCCATTGTAATGTTTCTTTTATTTTCGTACAAATGATTCGTTTATTGTTATCGCATAAACTATTATTATTAATTTTGTGTTACATATTGATTTTTACTTGTCTTCCGCTATTAATTCCATTTTTAAAAATTGAAATCGATTGATTTCTAGAGATTTGGCGTCCGCTTGAACATAGCGTTGAAATATTTATTTACGACGCGTCTACCTCGATTGAAAGTCCCCTTTCACCTGTCCTACAATAGCAGGTGTAAAGACCGGTAGTCTGAAATTCGACCTTCGGACTCTTACCCAACCTAACCCACGACTAGAAATTACCGAAACTTAAACTCTATTATTCAACTTTTGGCCAGCTTTTTGGGATTTGGCCCCACTGTGCGACGTTACGAAGCACATAATCAGTTCAAGCTAAAAACAAAAATCCTACGCAGACATAAAATCATCGGAAAGTGCACTATTTTGGCTTTCCGTTGAAAAGTATACGCAACCAAAATTTTATTGAATTTAAGGAATATTTTGGAAATCCACTGTTAACTTAAAAATTGAATGTTATTGTTTCTTTTTTTAGTCTAACATCTTAGCAGAGGAACCCGTTCCACAAAAAATGCCAACAAGCAAATTGTTGCCAATCTTTACAAGGATGGTACAAGAAACCACTGAAGAAATTGGAAAATTATCAATTAAAGCCAAATCACATTCACCCTCACTACATCGGACATTTGAACAAACCATAACCACTCAACTTACCGAATGTAATCAACAAATGCCAGATATTATAAAAACTGCCCTCAGTGCTACAGATATATTTACCGATTTCGACGCATTTGTGGAACAAGAAAGCAAACCGTATGCTGACACAATAAAACAAACTATAGATTGTGCTAGAAAACATAACATAACCGATGATAGTTTACTTAAACTACTTGAGCAATGTTTTGATACAATATATAGAAAAGTCAACGACAATCATAATTCAGTTTTCATATCCTTTAAGGAACTGCGTGACTTTCTTCAGTCGTTTCCGAAAAAAACGGAAGCATGTTTAAATTCAATTATTATCAGTGAAAAATCATCTGATTGTCTTGAAACATTATCAGTGTCACTTAAAAACCAATGTGAATCATCAAGCACTAGTCATATGAAGACAGAAATACAAGTAATGTTGGATAATATTGCCGAATATAAAATTAAGTTCCGGCCTTGTGTGGAAAATTTTTTGACACAAATTCGTGAAACAATGCTGAAAGGAAAAGAATGTTGATCTTCTAAAACCTTTAACCAGGAACCTTCATAATTATGTAAAAAAATTAACTTAGTGATATTAAAACTGCTTTCAAAAGAAGTAGTTTGGAAATAAAATCAGTAGTTTTATTAAAACCAGTGTAACTTTTAAACTACCAATCCAGTTATAATACACTTAACAGGTAACACTACCCAATTGCCAATCGCCTCTTTTCTCGGAACATTACCAAAACACGTTATATTTGTACATATTTTTTTGTTTGGTCACGATAGCTTTTTTAGGTGAAAAACTGCTGGTGATATATCAGTACCTACTTAATTATTCAATGTATTCAGAGAGAGTCTAGAAATAAGATCTTAAAGGAATATACACTACTAGCGGAAAAAATTAAAGGATTTCTCTTATAAAAATTTCTCAGCTTTTTTCACATTTTTATCAATAACAGTATTTAAATTTATAAAAACAAGAAAATTTCTTAAATAATTTTCAAAAATTTTTTTTTTCTAAAATTTTTCAAAAAATTTTTGAACAATTTTTTCGAAAAATTCTTTGAAAAAATAATTTTTTTTAAATATTTTAAGAAATTTATAAAAAAAAGAAAATTTCTTCAATAATTGTCAAAAAAAAAATTTTTTTCTAAAAAATTTCAAAAAATTTTTGAAAAATTTTTTCGAAACATTCTTAAAAAAAAAATTTTTGTGAAAATTTTTTAAGAAATTTTCTTTTTTTATAAATTTAAGTAACGTAAAAGCCCCCATTATGGAACGGTATCTAATACTGGAACAGTTTTGACATTTACATATTAATGAAGTTATTTCTGAAAGAAACGTCTGATAACAAAAATTATTATTAATAAAATGGTTGTTTTTCAATTTAAATTCACCTCGCATTTAATGTTTCCTGACTTAATTAAAGAAATAAATATGTAAATGTCAAAACTGTTCCAGTATTAGATACCGTTCTATAATGGGGGCTTTTACGTTACTGTTATTGATAAAAATGTTACGTACTCCATAAAAGAATATGGAATTCCCCAAGTCGGACCTCGGATGCGTGATCAGCTACCCAAAAATATCTCTAGAGCCCGCTGTTGAGACAAAATAATAACTATAATTTTTTTTTATAACACTTTGTACTTTGGGGGGATCAAACACCCATAACTTTCTCATTTTCGGAGCTAGTGCAGAGGTTAAGGCTGACGAATATTCCTGAATGTCTAGAAAACACTTGGAAAAAGGAATTTTTGAAACCGGTGCTGTTCCACCACTTTTCCACAATTTACAGCTTTTTCCGGTTTATTTACCGGGCTATAAAGTGTACCACAGTTACAATTTTACAAAAATGATAGTTTTTATTTTAAAACTAATTAATGTATTTAGGATTAATGAAACTATTAAATCTTGTCTCAAAGCTTGCCAAACTTTTATTTTCAAAATCTCTTCTTTCTTGAAATTTTTTAAAGTTATTCTTTTTTCAGGGAGTTTGAAATATACTAACAAAATCTTTATAAAGTCATATCCAGGGCCGGATGATCCTTTGTGGAGGCTTTAGGGTATTTCTAATGTAGTAACCCCTGAGTACTAAACATGTGGAGCCCGCTTAGAATTTTTGTGGGGTCACTCTTGAAAAATCTCCGAAATTTTTCAAATATTCCCGAAAAATAGGTTTGGCGAGTAAAAAAAATATCGAAAAGGCGTTTATCCTTTCCATTTTATTACTTAGTTTTGACATTTTTTTACGTGGACGTCTCGGGGCATGTGCCCCAAGTTCCCTTATGTAAATCCGACTCTGGTCATATCTGTCACCACATTAAGTGGTCTATTCACACCTGACCTCTTTAACATAGTCAGTATCGCACCTTCGGTAGACAGAGACGGAAACTGTTATTGACTTTTTTAAAGGGGTATTCCAGCTTACAGTTTTGAAAAATTTTATTTTTTATTTTATTTTCTTAAAATATTCACCTTTAACAAGAAAGAAACTAAAAATTTAAAAGGAAATTTAAAATTTTGAAAATTTTCCAGGTTATATACGGTAAGAACTGGTATCAGGTATTAAAAAAACTGATTTTTGCTTACGTTCGTTCTAAACGTCTGACTGGTCAAACACTGATTTCATCAGATTGAATTTTGACGTTTGACTGTCCAAATTAGTCTCTCCTAGGATTTACCAAAAATTCGTTAGTCAAAGGTAGCAAAGCGCCATTCGTTTTGACTTTGACTAAGACGTTATGTCAAACCTGAGGTTTGACTAGGCAAACCTAGGAACGCCGGCGCTTGGGTGTGTGGAAAGTAAATAACTCTCGTCGTTTTGCAGGGGTGATTCATAACACCATTTAGACACTAAAACAACAGGAATTTTTTCGGTTTGAGTAAATCGCAAATGAACTGGCTCTACGATGTTTCCAAATATTTCTAAGTACGACTCTGATTAAATTATGCATAGGTACACCTAGTACCAAAAGTACAAAATAATTTTGGTCAACAATTGGTCAATAATGTTTGTCAACAATATAATTTTGTTGGCCAGAATTCAATAAAATTTTATAAACATGTTAACTTTTAGTTACTTCTTACTGTATGCTGCTTTCTTAGAAACAGAAAATTTATCTTAAAATACCTATAAGTTCAGATTAACAATAAATTTTAAGGGCTCTTTTTTGACCCAAATTTAATATCAAATTTTCTCTGTCAAAAAACACTACTGGTTCTAATTTATTGGCAAATATTAATTACATGGGTATGTGATCTACCCCCTGTTATAGCAGCTAGACTTATATACTTTCCCCTCTCTATACTAGGTGTACTAAAAACAGTTAAAAAAAGCCAGGAACAGATCGAAAATTACTGCAACGATTTTGAATTTATTTTACTTTTAGAAGGCTAAATAATTTTAAATGGATATGGGATATGTTACCCACTCGATTTTGAAAATTGTTTCACCCTTAAGAAACTAAACTACGCTACACGGAGAAAAAAATCCTATAATTTTTGTAGAGAAAATTTCGGAAAAATTACCATGCTCCCCTATAATCCGTGCGCGATCGACGACCAAAATAAAAAATATGTGCTAGCATGGTAAAATTTAATGTGGTGCTAACACAACTTTTATCACACTCTTATGCATATATATTATAGTTTAATTCTAATTGTCGTACTCTTTCATTTGCGCATCTGACTCGCGACCTTATGTTGGTTGCACTGTACCTGTAAAAACATGTATACAAAAATGATTGCCAACAATATATTCTAATAAATATACTAAAGATAGGTAAGTAACAAAAAGATGAATTAAACGATGACATCATCCTAAGAGAGTGTAAAAGAAACTGACTACTATACATAGCTGTGCTAGCTGCTTGTAACACAGTCTGATAAATAAAGGTGCTTGGTGCGAACTGTCTGACAAAGTTTCTTCCACAGATGGTTCGCATGTAACTCGCTGATTGAGGTACATTTCATTACAGCGTTCCCAACACAACCAACCTTCTTTCTGTTTTTTTTCTTTCTATTATTAGCATGTTAGCATGGTATTTTTTTTTAATAAAAACAATTAAAAATTATTTTTTTGTCGGTAATGGAACTTTTTACTGTGCTGTTTTACAAATTTTACGGAGATAATATTACGAAAAGAACATTCCATCCTTTAAATTTTTTATGATTAATTATAATCTTTATATTTTTACCTTACAGAATTTAATATGTTCGCCTTTTACACGTCGATTGTAGTGCTGAGCACAGTAATTTCTATAGGAATTTTCTCTCCGTGTAGATGGATATAAGTTATGTTAAATTAGATCGTTAAGACCCCAGCGGACCCCTATAAGTTATGTTGGATGAGGTTGACCAGGATTCTTGGAACTCAAAAGCGCCAAAATGAAACGGATTAAATATTTATTTAAAATATTTTAGGTAAGCATAGGCTGCATTACATAAAGTCCGACAGGCCCCGGTGACTCAAAAGCTATAATGGTTTGACCGACGGATGGACATGACAAAATAGTAAATGTGCAAAATTTCAAGAAACGAATCGAGTTCTCTTTCAGTGGCTAAAAATTCTCTTCTGAATGTTTGTGTTATTTTATCAAAATTTGATAGGTGGGAATATGAGTCGGACATACTGTTGTATGTGTCTGTCTCTTAAACAAAATCAATCATCCTTGGAAAACTAACATTTACTTATTCTTATATTACGTCATCGAAAAAACTTTCTATGAATTCGGACTACGATAATATGTTTATAATCGTGAATAATACGATATATTATGGTAAACAGTAAAGAGAGATCTTAGTGGCTTTCACTTAATTAAAAAGGTTACATCCTGATAAGAGAGCGAGAGAGATCTTTAATAACGTAAGCAGTTCTAGAAAATCCATTGATAAATTGTCCTATACAAAATATTACTAGAATTAATATTTTCAAAAGTAATTTATATACGCACTACACAATTTTACTATAATTTTCTCTACCACTACAGATAAGGTGCTCAGTTACCAACTATGTAGAAAGTTGGGGACCAACTAACAAATACAACCTTTTTAATGCAAAATAAAGATTTTAGGAGTCGTCTGTAACAGGGAGGCATATTTGAATACGAAAGTGTGACCAATAAAAAATGTAATAAAGGGGGTTCGGAGGGATTTTCAATGATGAAACGTCACATTTCAAGAAATTGTAGTTCCGATCTGTAAATCTAGATATACCTCTGTACATCTCAGAGTTGAAATATATCAAAAATACATTAATGTCTAAAAAATTACATTGCATCTAACATAAGCTTTTTTAAGTTTGGGCGAATTGTATCTGCAAAAATACATTGCATCTAAAAAATTGAACTAAAAATACATTAAACCAAAGCCAGTTTATAGGCAGTTTCTTTGAAGCAGGTAACTGGGTGAGACGGGTGAGATTGAAGAAATGCAATGTCTTGTCCATTTTCCAGCAATAGGACTATTCTCAAAAAAGTTAACTTTTATTATCAATATTAGATTTTGACAGTAATTGTTTGAAAACGTTCCTACGAATAGTACCGGTTATTGCATTGATTACAATGTTACAGAACATTATTAGGTCACATACTGGTCGTATCTGAGTGCCTCATTTATACATTGATACAGCTAGTCTATAGAATATAATACATTTTATGTCATCGAAGATGATATATTAATATCGTTGTGTGATTGAATTGAACACGTGATTGATAAATTTTTGAGTTGTACATCCATATTGAATAAACGCAAGAGGGCTGTAGAGTTAACAACTATAGAGTTAACAAAAAATCATAAATTAACACTGTCACTGAGATAGCATTACTTAGTGCGTGTCAAAAACACGCACTTAACGAATTTTTTTATTTAGTCTGTGTCTGTAACTCTTTGCGCATCGTCACACAATCCTATGTAAAATATAGATCACCAAGGCTCTCCTAGACAAAATTAGATAAAATTTTATTCGGTAAATATGCCATTTATTTATTGTCGTATTAGATAAAAGATAAAAATTAAACATATACGTGTGCGTTAATTGGCGCTAGGAATAGGTATTATGCAAATTTTACGTGCGAGTTACTAGATTTTATATAGACAATAAAATTATGCGTACGTGTTTTAATTAAATTCAACTTCCAATTTCACCGTTAGAGGCGCGAGTGAGGATCTTTGTGTCGTCCATAGACGATGACCCCAGCGACATCATAAAATTAGGTGTTTGCGGAGGCGTCCCAAGTAATGAAAACTATAATTACGATGAATACGGCTATTTGAGAGTAGCTTAATAACGAAAGAGCGTAAGATGATTTGGAAACACCTATCTTAAAACTAGCTTGATGCATATCATTTAGCGAGCGAAGCAAACCGCTAGCTGACCACAGCCATATGTATATTATTGTTATTTATAAAGTACTTTTTTGTATGGAAATGTACGTTACCGTGAATCAAATTTTCGGGTACGTACTGTAATTTCAATAGTATCAGTTTAATCTAAATCATTTTAAATTACGAAAAATAAATTTTAAGAAAAATAAAAACTTATAGACCTTGTAATTTCACTGAAAAGCTGTGATGTAAATTTTAACGCAAATTCAACCAAGTAAATAAGAAACTTGACTATAAAATGAGCAGACGATTTAAAACATTTAACAAATTGCAATTAATCCGCACAAAACACAAACTTAATAAATAAACACAAAATTAATTTAAAAATGGTTGATTACAAATTTTGTTTGCTGACATTGTTCGTTATTTTTGTTTCAATGGTAAGTAATTTTAAATTTTTTTCAAAACAGATTTCAATTTTTAAGTCAGATGTGTTCAGTTTTAATTTCGGTGCTAATAAGGAAATACAAATTTTTTCTGCAACAGTAATGGCACACTATCTTACACGGTGTGTTTCGTAAATTGATGTAGACAGAACATCACAGTGATATAGAGGCTTTTTTAATAAAATTATAAGCACGGCGACATTTTAATTGGTGAGAGATACAGTTCTGGTTATTACAGTTAAAATATTTAAATTCTACGTAAAACTCTGCTGTCAAAATGTACAGATTCTGTACAGTAAATAGTTATTGGAAGAAAGCAAAATTGAAACCATGCATTTTTTTGACTACACCTCCTAAACTATACGAAATCTGGCCATTTGGGAAGCGTGCCAATACCGTCTACTACTTCAATATATATAATTCAACTAATTTACACAGCATTGTGTCTTTCGTCGTTTAAAAGATCTCTATGAGAACCTTTTGTAAATTTCATAAATAGTTTACAATGTTTTTCTTTGTTTTAGTCTTCCATCACCGCAGATGAACATGAGTCGTTAAAAATACGAATGAACAGAGTTATGGAAGAACTAGCAAATATGACACAAGAAGCAACTGAAGAAATTGCAAAATTATCAACTAAAGCCAAATCGCAGTCACCTTCGCTACATCGGACATTTGAACAAGCAATAACCACTCGACTTATCGAATGTAAGCAGAAAATACCAGACGTTAAGCAAATTATTACCAATGCTACCGATTCATTTATCAATTTTTTGAGATTTATTCCGGAAGAAAGCAAATCATTTGCGGACGTGTACAAAACAATTTACCAATGTATTGAAAAGCACAACCTAACCGACGAAAAGGAGTTATTTAAACCAATCTATAAATGTGAACAACCTTATAACAAAATTAATGAACTTTTCGATTCGGTAATCACGCCGGTCCTGAAATGGCATGATTTGATGGAATTGTTCCCAGATAGAACGGAATCATGTTTAAATTCAATTATTAACAGTGGACAATCATTTGATTGTCTTGAAAATATATCAATTTCACTTAAAAACCAATGTGAATCAGCCGTTAGTCATACGAAGACAGAAACACAAGTAATGCTGGGTAATATTACCGAATTTAAAATTATATTCTGGCCATGTATAGAAAGCACTTTGAAACAAATTCGTGAGATCACGCTGAAAGAAAAAAATGTGGATCTTATGAAATGTTGAGTAACATTAGAAGTTTTATACTAAATTTACTTATAAATTTTTAATAAATATAATTTTCAAAATATAACCGCTCGTTTTACTAGAATTAGTGTCATTTAAAATTGAAAAATACACTACATTTTAATCATTGAATAATACACCCTAATGTGATACTAAAGCACCCTTCGGTTATTAAACGGACATTTTCAGAATTAAATTTCTATAATAAATAAAATGTGGTTATTGAAAAGTAAAGGCTTAAGTCAATTTACGACTTGAATAAAACTTAATATAGATGTTGTACAGGTAAAAAAGAAACCATATGTCTATTTTTTTTTATCTGCCACCATGGTCATTTAAGGGCTGAAATTACCCTTCAAAACTAGGGTACAATTTTAAATTGACTTGAAAACCATAAAATTACTATTGAGAATTGACAAAAACTTTAAACTGACGAAACAAATTTTTATTGATGCACATAATTCTAGGACTGAACCTCCTGAAGCACATTTAGGTAAAATCTGAAATATAGCGAATATGATGTGACGTTGAAATTTCAGTAGCATATGCGAAAACTACAGAAAAAGATATATTTTGTTTAATGATTTTCTGCTCAAAATTGTAACTTGAGATATGAGGCCTTATGCTGGAAACCGTAATGTAATGTAATCGTTGTAAATTCTACATGTATATAATATATGATAGAATGATTATTTTTCAATTTAAATTCACCTCGCATTTAATATTTCCATACTTAATGAAAGAAATACATATACCTAGATTTTGCTGAATTTTTTCTCTTTTGCTTTCTCTTTTGCTTTCGACACCCAAGCCTTATAAATTAGAACAACTCTCAGTGAAATTTCCAAGTTAGCATAATAAAAATATACAAATAATTTTTATTTGGTAGTCCATTTAAGGGATTAGGACAGCTAAATTGCCTTTTTATATTGTTTAAATATTATTTAAACAATATAAAAAGTGAGAAGTCCTAACTTAATGCGTGTCAAATACGCACTCGAGTATTTTTTTAATAATTCAGACTGGTATATCAATAAATACAAAACCACAAGAATGTGTTTTATCTATTTTAATTTTTAATTCAATTACGGAAATTCGAATTGATAAGAAATATAATTTTTATAAAAATTAAATATTTCACTACAACATTACAACCGCAAAATTATTCTCATCACTGCAATATCAACAAAACTATGTGCGTGCTCGCTAAATAGTATACCACTTTTAAAAAACCATACTTCAATGCCTCTCGTGGTCCAACGAGTATGGCGTTTGCCTCACATACAAACATCTGTGTTCGAATCCACCACCCGACCAGACAGTTCGATTCCACCAGCAGACTTTAAAAAAAAAAAAACTCACGTCACATCATTAGGTCTTACCTCGAAGGCGCTGCAAAATCTGCACAAGTATACAAACCATCACCTAGATTTTAATTTGCTTACCTACTTTCTATACAGACTTATTTCTTATTTATACTGGACGTATTCAAATTAATTAAAACAAGCCTGGAACAAATCGAAAAGTACTGCATTGATTTCGAAAATTTTTTTACTGTTCGAGAGCTAAACAATTTTAAAAGTTCTTTTAAATGAGGTTTTTAAGACCTTGGCGGATCACCATAAGTTATGTTGGATGAGGTTCACCAGGATTCAAGCAACTCAAACTAAACTACCTAACAGATTAAATATTTATCTAAAATTTAGACGGATGGACTTAATAAAATAGTACGTGTGTAAAATTTCAAAAAATGAGTCAAAATTCTCCTTCAGTGGCTAAACAATTCCGCTCTGAATTTTTGTGTTATTTTATCAAAATTTAATAAGTGGAAATACGAACGGGACATACTATGATATTATTTTCTGTTTGAAGAAATTATCCTTAGAAAATTTGCATTTGCTTCTTCCTATATTGCGTCACCGAAGAAACTTTTTATGAATTCAGACTACGATCATATCCTTATAATCATGAATAATACGCGATTATATTAAACAGCCAAGAGATAAACTTAGTGACCTTCACTTAATTAAAAAGTTTATATTCTGCTAAGAGATATCTTTGATAACGTAAGTAGTTCTAGAAAATCTATTGGTAAATTATGCTTTACAAAATATTACTGGAATTATTATTTTCAAAAATGATTTGCATTCAGAGTGCACTATACAAGTTTAATTTAATTTTCTCTACCACTTCAGATATGATGCTCAGTGACCAACTATATAGAAGGGGGGAGAGCAACTTAAACAAATACAACCACTTTAATGCAAAACAAAGAATTTAGGAGTTGCTCGTGTGTTACGTCTCGTGTTAACTAGGAGGAGAGGCATATTTGGACATGAAAGTGCGGCCAAATGTGATAAAGGGGTTCGGAGGGATTTTCAATGATAAAACGTCGTAAATTCTAATAAATTATGGTTCTGATTTTCAGTGATCAAACTTTTTGCAATGCTCATCAATTGAGGGAGAACTAAGGAAAGTTTTAAATTAACCCATTCACGGTCACTGACGCAGTAAAGCGTCAAGTGAAACCTGACCAGCTGCTACACTACGCCGTACTATACTAACAATATGTTAGGTACACATTAATTTACAATGTTTTTCTTTGTTTTAGTCTACCATCTCCGCAGAATAACATAAGTCGTTAGAAAGAGAAATGAACAAAGTTATGAAAGTACTAGCAAATATGACACAAGAAGCAACTGAAGAAATTGCAAAATTATCAACTAAAGCCAAATCACAATCACCTTCGCTACATCGGACATTTGAACAAGCAATAACCACTCGACTTATCGAATGTAAGCAACAAATACTAGACGCTAAGCTGATTGTTACCAATGCTACCGATTCATTTATCAGTTTTTTGAGATTCATTCCGGAAGAAAGCAAATCATTTGCGGACGTGTTCAAACAAACTGACCAATGTATTAAAAAGCACAAAATTATCGACGAAACGGAGATATTGAAACCACTCGATAAATGTGGAGAACAACCTTATTACAAAATCAATGAACTTTTCGATTTGGTAATCCAGTCAGTCTTGGAATGGCACGATTTGATTGAATCGTTCCCAAATAGAACGGAATCATGTTTAAATACAATTATTAGCAGTGGACAATCATTTGATTGTCGTGGAAATATATCAGTTTCACTTAAAAACCAATGTGAATCAGGCGTTACTCTTACTAAGAAAGAAACACAAATAATGTTGGATAATACTGCTGAATTTAAAAATATGTTCCGGCCCTGTCTAGAAAGTACTTTGAAACAAATTCGTGAGACCAAGCTGAAAGAAAAAAATGTGGATCTTATGAAATATTGAGTGACACGTTGGGAGTTTTATACTAAATTTATTTATACATTTTTGTTTAATAAATAGAGTTTTCGAAATAAAACCGCTAGTTTTTAGTCGAATTTTCTCCGAAAAATTAGACTTATACAGTCTATACGATAAGAGCTGCGAGAGGCGAGACCAGGGGCGCTATCCGTTTTCGGACCCGTAGAACACGATTATGTAAAAAAAAAGATGTCTGATATATATATATCATCCGACATCCCGCAACCTTTTAATATGTGTAGGGCCCCCCTATGGAAGTTAAGAGATGAAATTTGGTAAGTGGGGCTTATTCCGATGCACAACAATACTATCAAAGTGGGGTCAAATTTTGGGCAAATTTTTTTTCGGTCCCGACCTTTAAGGGGGTGGTGGGGGGCGGAAAAGCAATAAAACTTTTCCAAACCGGTTTTAAATAATGTTTCGGTCAATTATCTACAACATATCCAAAATTCAGCTTCCTAGGATGATATGGTGGGAGTAGAGGGGGGAAAAACGATTTTCGCTGGATCTAACAGGCCCCCAGCCCCCCAGAATTAACGTAGAGGGTTGAAATTTGGTGTGTTGATAAAGTTCGTACCTAGGTTGTGATTTTTGGAGGTTTTAATATTTTACCCCCACCCCCCTCATTTTTAAGCTACAATTTCATGCATTTTCGACGTTTTCGAAGTTTGTACCACTCGTACAGGTCACCCGAATAAACCTAGAGGGCTGAAATTTTGTATTCGGATTGAGCTAGTATCAAGGGGGTGCCTTTTGGGGGTCTCGACTTTTAACCCCTACCCCCACCATTTTTATACCCAAAAGAACATGATTTTTCTTGTTTTTTAACAGTTTCGTTCGGGTCAAAATCTCCCCAAATAAACCTAGAGGGCTGAAATTTGGTGTACAGGTTAAGCTAATAGCCAGACACTGTTTTTTGGAGGTTTCAACTTTTAACCCTTACCCCCACGATTTTTACGCCAATATTTCCTTAATTTTTTTGCTTGTTTTCTAACACGTCTAGAGACTCCATAAGGAAACCTAGAGGGCTGAAATTTTGTACGTGTATTCAGTTGGTATCCAGCTAGTACCTTGTAGGGAGTCCACATCACTTTTCCCCCCACTTCTCCCATTTTTACATCGGAACTGAATGCTATTGTTAAATGTGTTTTAAAAGCATTATGTTTATTCTAAATAAAAGTAGGCGAATAGTAATTTTAAAAAATTTAAAAAAAAGTGAACTTACTTTTGTGACAAATGAAATACATACATATTAAGTAATTTAAAAATGTTATTAAAGTCACTGTTTATTTATAAATTAGGAATTTTGGATTTTTAGTATTTATAAAATAGAAATTTTGGATTTTTTTGGAAAGAAAAAATATCTTTATAAAGGCCTTCCAGTTTACTATTTAAGGTCCTTTTTTAATTTTTAAAACTAAAACATAAAGGCAATTAGCGGATAAACATGGGCAGGAATGTCCTCGTACGAATTGTGTTTGCTTTTTTTCTGCTACCTGTTTTCGGCACAAAATTGAAATTTACTGAGATACAGCCCTTAAATACTTAAAACCTTTTTTTAAAGCCTCGATCAGCCGAACACTCATCACCAGTTTTGAAACCAACAAAATGACAATTCGGTTGTAGACTTTCAATCACATTTCGCTTGTAGACATTCAATACCGAAGATGAAGGGGAAAATTCGACTACCGTGATGGGGCCCCGCTGCTCACGGCGTTTTATTAGAACTGGTGTAACTTAAAAATTCCAAAAGACTTTACATATTATGTTTTAGTCAATGAATAATACACCCTGATGTGATACTAAAATACTTAATATAGATGTATAAATAAAAAAAAGAAAAAATATGTCTATTTTTTATCTGCCACCATAGCCAAATTACCTTTCAAAACTAGGGTACGATTTTAACTTGACTTGAAAATTTAAAATTACTCTTGAGTATTGAGAAAAACATTTTTATTGATGCACATAAATCTGGGACTGGAACTTCTGAAGCATTTTTAGGTAAAATCTGAAACATCGATTGTGTTTCATTACCAAAACGCAAACTACACTGTGTAACATAGTGCATACGTGAAAAGTAATGCCGACCCAATTTTCTTAATTTTTGTACTGGGTCAATACACGCCACTTCGTCCATGGGTCATGTCACCCATAACCTCAGATTTAGCTGAAAATTTTTTTTATTTGATTATTTAACCATCCTAATCATCTGTACAAAATTTAAAAAAAATTATCTCTAATAGTTTTCAAGTTATGAATTTTTGGAATTTAGTAAAATAGGGTTTCTGCGGTTTGTTAGCAAAATGTTTCTGCGGTATCACTTTCGGTGACGTTATTATATTAAAAAATCCATAACTTCTGTAATATTTAACATAAAGCAATAATTTTGCATCAAAATGTCCAGAAAAGTCAGGAGATTACGGGAAAAATAAATTTGGTTAATTATCACTTCATATTTCTATGTAATGCTTCGTTAGACTTAAATTTTGAGACATTTTTAATCGATAAACAAAAATTTTTAAAAGTGATTATTGACCAAAGGCATAGCAGTAACCGTAGTAATTTTTTTTAAATTTACCCTTTATATTTAATAAATTTACCCTTAATATTTTTCGGACACGTCCGACGTCTGGAAGCTCAAAAAACGAGCTTTTTGGATTAATTTGCCAAAATTCAACATTTTTGTTTACACCGTTGGAAAGAGGAGAAAAAATTACATAAAAAAGTATTTAAGCTATTATTCTATGTCAGCCAGCTCATCATTTAATGTAAATTTCACTGAATACGCCTCTGGCTAAACTACAGTTATTTACACCCCGTATAGTAAAAATTTTTTTAAAATATAAATAAAAAAAATTAAATATAGATATTGTTTTTTTACCATGTTGTGTAAACATCCGTACGTATTACTATCTATTGGACTAATATGTGCCGCATCGTACAAAGAAAAGCGAACCAAATTTTCACACAAATTCCGATTACAATATGTTTATGAAATATTACTTTAGTTTTCCCACTTTTGTGGTTTCTGATATCACAGAACATTACGAATATTACGAAAAACAACTTTGACAGTGTAAAAATATTGTTGCATTACACAATACAAATTTAGCACGATGAAATCACGAAAAATTATAACGAAATGGCCAATTGATACACTGTCGTAACAACTTAATAATTAGTCAGGTTTTATTTGTCAATCTACAACGTCAATGACTTTACAAAGTAACTTTTCAAAAATCAAAAACATTTTTCTTTCAATTATCAACAGAAGAGAAAATAACTAATTTCACATATACATGCATAGATACACAATTTCGTTTTTATTGCATTAATTTTAATAAAGTACATCTGAAATTGAATTTTATTTTAATGCTTAATTTAATAACACAAATTTGATTAATTATTAGATGCTTTTTTAATTTCATTAATATGTATTAAAAGTTTTATTAAAGAAAAGAAAATTTAACTACACGGCACAATACGTGGTGGGTAAACTTTCATATAATTTTTGATTGTACTGCATGTAGCAGTTGACAGCATCTTAGATTAACTACATTATTTTGGTTTATTTGCAACCGTCTACGTCCTAAGAGAACGCATTGCTCAATCACTATTTTTTAGTTTTAGTGGTGGTATGTATTTTTTTGGTGGTGTGTATACATAAGTGACCCTTTCATACCATAATCTTTTTAAAAAATGTTAATTCTTAAGGTGCGGATCCATCAAAAAAATATTTACTTCAACTGTTTCTAATTTATTGTTTGCAATTGTTTTTAACTGTTTGCCAACATACTGTCTCCACTGAATAAACAATTACTAACGTATTTTTATATCTCAATATAAATACATATGTATATCACATATAAAAAATGGCTCCAAGTAAAAAACTTCTTGTTAGCACTTTGTCGTTTGTAATAATCTCTCATCAAAAAAGGAAAAAGAAAACATAAATTTTGGATATCAAATTTTTTTTTTAAAATAAGAAGTTCTATAGTTTTAAGAGACTTAAAAACAGACTTTAAGAGTGACTTATTTCAAAATTTTTACCGTATGTCATCGGAAGATTTAGAATTTTTAATTTCCCAAATTAGCCTAAAAATTTTTAAACGGGATATGAACTACATAGACTGTATACCCGTCGAAGTTAGACTAGCGATAATGTGTTTTAGCTAGAAGAGATTCTTACAAAAGCCTTATCTATCTTTTTCGAATTTCTAGGCAGTTAATTAACAAAATAATTTCCGAAGTAGGCTCAGCCTTCTTCTTTGGTCTTTTCACTTCTGAACGGTGAGATTTCCCGTTCGGCGAGAGTAGAGAATTCCACGCATCCTGCCCTTTAATTTTGTTATAATAAAATTTATTGGTAGTTTGCCATATTTCTGGTTTTAATTTATAAAATTTGATTAATTGCAGCAATTTTTCATTATCTCAATCCATGTTATTTTTACTCGTTTATTAATTTAAAATTACAATAATCCTTTTTAATACACAAAAATATGCTGTTATATTTACAACTGTACAGATGTACCGACTTTGGTCGAAACACTGACAAACATTAGCAAACAATTGCAAATATTCGTGACGATCGTCTCCACTAAAAAAAGTTTGTGTTCGCAAACATTTTCAAACAGTTTATGTGCTTGGTGGATCTGTACTTTTAGAAATAAATACTCACACGCATTAAACATTTCTCCAATACGAAACACATAAAAAATAACAAACAAAAGACAAGTTAAAACACTGATAAATACATAAATTTTAAAGTACAATAGTTGTTAAAAAGACCTCGACATCATTTTAAAAAAATTTCAACTTCATTTTAAAAATACTACCACATATCACCATGTGGTAGTATTTTTATAGCTACTTACAAAAAATAAAAATTTTATTCATTTTTCAAAATTTCTCTTAATAATTTAGACTTGCATTGTGAAAGATGTTTTTGAATACCGAAAAATACCTTAATATTTCATTTACTGTTCGTCATTTTCTTTACTATTAAATTTTTGAAAATTTAGTTGCTTAATCTCTAAAAGTTATTGGCACAATTTAGCTGAAATGATTTTAATTGAGTGTTTTTAATAGTGTCTATAATTTTTCAAACTTTTTGAATAATCAGTTTAACAACTTTGGGTAGAAGAAAATACCCCTGTCGCCGCATCCTGCATAACATAGCGAATTTCCATTTACAAAACCACGTTTTTCTCAGAAATTAGTTGATATAGAGTAATTGTAAATAAAACGTACTTTTGTAAATGGAAATTCGCAAATTCGCTATGTTATGCAGGATGCGGCGACAGGAATATTTATGTAATCATTTCTCCTCTTTTAAATGGTGTAAAAAAATTTCACAGAAATTCTTGAATAAGTGGAAATTTTGGAAAAAAACCAACTTTTTTTCAAGAACAAAAACCATGTTCCCGGCATCGGACATGTCTGGCTAACGAACTTGTGCAACGGTTTGGGACTTCCAATACTTTCACCAAATTTTATATATATATATATATATATATATATATATATATATATATATTAGTGAATATTATTTTCGGTTTCCAGGGACCTCAAAACAAATTTCTGCCATAGTCCCGGGCTAAAGTCGCGTCATGACAGTGGCCGTAATAGCTGAATTCCATTCTGGAAATTCGCTAATAATAAATTCAGTTTATATAAATTATAGAACAATAAGGTTCAGTTAGGTTAGAAAAAATTTTGTTGGGTTTGGTTAGGTTAGAAAAAATTTCCTTAGGTTTGGTTAAGTTTGAGACCAAATTTCCTTAGGTTCAGTTAGGTTAGATTAAGTTCCGTTAGGTTAGAAAAAATTTTCGTTCACATTACTCCACCTACCGCCGGAGGTTTCTAGAACCGCCCTGGTAGATGATGGACTGTCTAATCCTACTGCTGACTTTTTTTCTTATTTTCTCAAAACCTAGCTAACCTAGAACAATAGTTCAAAAACCTTTTTTATGTGATTTTTTTCCGTCTTTGCAATGGTGTAAAATAATGTGGAAAAAACTTTTAAATTATAGCAAATTTTGGCAAAAAACTAATTTTTTCAAAGAACAGAAACCATGTTCCTGACATCCGACGTGTCTGGCTGAAGAACTCATCCAATATTTTTGGACTTCCAACGTTCTCACCAAATTTCGTAAACCTAGGACCTTTCGTTCGAGAGTTATCGTGCTGATACATTAATACATACATAGATACACACACACACACACATATATATATATATATATATATATATATATATATATATATATATATATATATATATATATATATATATACATATATATATATATATATATATATATATATATATATATATATATATATATATATATATATATAAATTTTAGTGAATGTAATTTTTGGGTTCTAGGGACCTCAAAACAGATTTCTGCCATAGTCCCGGGCTCAAGTCGCGCCATGACACCGGCTGTAATAGCTGAATTCCCAGAATGGAAATTCGCTCAAACCAAAAATAAAAAATATGTTAGGCAGTTAGAGCTTGAGTAAGGTATATTTTCTAGGGGTTATTTTTTAACACGTTTTTGACGAGCAAACATTTCTTAAATGAAAGTTGATCGGTACAAATTAACTAGTAAAACTTAATTAGAAGACCTTTCTCTCCTATTTTTTACGAGATTTATATATTTTACACCCTGTATAAATATAAAGTCCTTATATATAATTACATATCCCTTCATTGTTAAAAAAAGTTCATGTAAATCATTAAGAATATGTGCTCTAGAATCTATTTTCTCCCGTAAGAACACCTTAAGTGAGCGACTATCAACTAGAATGGGTTTTAAGTGTCTTTTACAAGTCATGTGCTAAGAATTAACAGCCTTATTAATGAGAATGTGCTTGAAACCATTTTAACTCAAAGCATGTTAACTTCATTTTAAATGTATCGTATTAATAATAAAACCATTTTAAGATGATTTTAGTTAAGATTGCGTTCAGTAAGGTTGCATGATGTTGCATTTTGAAAAGAAATATCTGTATTAATAATATATATTTCGAATATTTAGACACATACGTAAAAATATTTAAAAATGTTTCTTAATAAATATCCTATTTTTGTGAAGATAAGTGGTAGGGTAAATGGTATAGTTATTGGACAGTTAAGGAAAACTTTCAAAACAAAGTACAGAAAACGTACGTATTGTAACTTTATTTTTAACGAAAAAATTCATGAATAAAGTAAGACCTGTCTATTTTAAAGTCTCTTAAAAATATTAAAGTTGTGCCCTTAGAAAATACCATTATTGGACAAAAATTTGATTTATTAATTTCTGGTGCATTTCCACAATCCACAAGTTCTGTATCATGTTCGTAGCCTTTATCCACTCCTTAATCAACCCTTTACGATGATTCACAATTTAGTAAGATATTATTAAATGATTCTAGCCTTTCCATTCATTAGACGCGGTAAACTTTCTTAACGATCTACCTAATACCACGTTAAGAATGACGTAGTTACAGGTTTCTGTAAGTTATGGTTACCTCAGAATGCATTTTCTGAAAATAGATACTAGAGGGTTCTGTTTAAGAATCAGGAAGTTTGCTTTACTATAAGTCTTATAATCTTCAAAAGAGAGTGTCTTGTCCAATAACTGTCGACGTCCAATAACTATACCGTTTACCCTATATGGCAATATTAAATTTTAAAAAAATACAGAAATGTGACATTTAACTTTTTTTTATTTTTTCAATGCATTTTTGATTCATAAAACAGTAAAATTCGAATATTACGTAAAACGTCAATATAACTAAAATATACTGTAAAAACTAGAAAATACGAATCAACGCATTTGTCGCCATGGTTTTTTATTATTGTTTACTAGTTTTGTGACTTAGAATTACAAAAAAATTTTATCCTAGTTTTTTTATTTTATTTTAATATTTATGGACTCATTATTTTAAAATGATAACTAACGGACAATGGGCGATTTCATAGATTCCCATTTTTATTTCTTGTAATTCATTTCGTTGGGAAAATTGAATAAATTGTGGTCGTAATCGAGCGAATAATCGTCTATATCTTGGTCGTATGAACCTTTTGCTAAACATCTTATCGCAATCATTATTTGAGTAGAGGCATTAACTCTTTCTCCGGGATTATTATTAATTTGAGTGACATCATTACGAATTAAATGTATAACAAAACAAGCAGTGTCTTTTCTCATTCAAGATCTTTTCTTAAAACTAAGGCCATAAAAAGTTTACACTGGATCAACACGTGGTATCCTATATATTTTTTAATTTCGTTCAACGCCCAGAAAATTAACTTTTACATTTCTTATTCATTTTAACTGTTTATATTTTAACAAGAATCCAATACTTAAAGTAATTGTCAAATGTATACATAGAACTACTATTATTAAAAAAGAATATTTAAAAAAAAGTTATTACCATGGAAATAGTGTTTAAAATAGTGTAAAACATGGGTTAAATTTATTTTAATTAACCTCTTCGCTACCAATGTACAATATATTGTACATCAAATTTAGGTTATGTTAACATTATTTTTTAATTGAGAAATAATTAAAAACTTCTTAATATTATTTAAAATTACTAAATTACGCTTGTTTAAAGACGTAAGATTAAAATTTTTAATTAAAATAAACGCTTATTTAAATCTTTGTCCAGTATGCTGAACAAAAGTATGCTCATTGACGTTTAAAAATTTTTAAAAATTCGTAGCGAAGAAGTTAAAAGCTTTTATTTAACTTGATATGTTAGTATGTTGGTTTAGATCAAATCTTGGAATCAAAATTTAGACAGGTTCTAATTGAGCTAGAGGTTTCAAATTTTTCATACCTGTCTAACCTTGATGACAATGCAATATTGTGTAATTTGTTTTGCCCTAAATCGCCCTAAATAGAAATTTTTGATCTTTAGTCCTGTGCAACTTTCTGACATTTCGAATTGTCAAATATTGCTCATTGATTTTACATTGCAATTTTTTGTTTCCATAGTTAAGTTCGATTAGGGTAAGTTAACCGATTAAAATATAGGTAAAAAAATTTAATTACTTCTTTAATTTTTTTAAAATTAATTGTGATCCGACTAAAAAGTAGAAAATAAATTAAACAAAATGTTTTTTTAAGAAAAAGCTTTTATTTAAAAATGGAGTAAAAAAAATAAACTAACTTTTGAGTGACGTTTGAAGCAATATGCAACACAATTTATAAAAGTTTGAGGCGTTTTATTAGGTTTGGTAACTACTGAAAAGTAAAATAGCTATACTTCCAAAACATCAAAAACCGAAATAGTTAATGATAACGCCTCAAGCTTTTATAAATTGTGTTGCATATTGCTTCAAACTTCACTCAAAAGTTATTTTATTTTTTTTACTCCATTTTTAAATAAAAGCTTTTTCTTAAAAAACATTTTTTTTAGTTTAATTTTTTTTAAAATCTATTTAATAAATTTCTAACACTGACTGACTGACTGACTGACAGACAACGCACAGCCTACACCGTTGGGTTTAGAAGAATGAAAATTTGCACAGGAGTTCCCTATGTAACGTAGGTGACCACTAAGAAAGGAATTTTAAAAATTCGTCCCTTAAGTGGGTTAAATAGGGAATGTAAATTTTTATAGAAATTCGTCATTTTTGAAGTTAGATTTATAAAAATATGTTACTATGACCATTCAAATAAATAATATTTTATACACTATTGACAGACAACGCACAGCCTAAACTGTTGGGTTTAGAAGGACGAAATTTAGCAAAGAAGGTATGAAGATTGATCTTTAGACATTACTACCTATAAATAAAAGTCAGTTGTGTAAACGTTTCTGGAAATTCGTTCCCTAAGGGGCTAAAACAGGAAATGAAAGTTCGGATGGGAAGTTCGTCATTTTTGAAATTAGAAACGTGGAAATTGGTATTTAGGCTTTTGAAAAACATTGAAAGTGAGAAACCTAATAAAAAGATGTTGCCGATGGGAAACCCCATCGGGTATCCGACTAGTATAAGCTTAAAATGATCTTAGTATTGTTTTAAGTGGGCTCATTAATACGACAAAGCACTAATAGCATACAAAAAGAAAGTTTTTACTTGACATTTGCTCATTAATAGTGTTTTACTAAAATGATTCTAAATGTGATGCAAAAATGGTGTAAGTATGACTTTATTTTCCTCATTAATAAGGCTGACAATTTTTAGAATTTATTTTGGAGAAACTATTAATTGTAAAATAAAAAAAAAACTTTTGCACATTTTGTACAAGGTACAAAAAATTTGAAAGTTTTTATTTTAAACTGGTTAGTGGGGTAGGGATTAAGAAACTACTAAATCCCCAAAAAGTCTCAAAAATTATAAAATTTCTATTTCTAGTATCTTCTCAATTTCTTTAATTTTTGTTAATTTGCGCTTTTCTGAATGGTTTTTTCTAGGAGTTTTGAGTGCAGCAATGAAATCCTTATAAAGTATAGTTATTTGTCACCACATTAAGTGATTTCCCCACATCTAACCTGTTCTAAAGAGTCAGTATCGAAACTTTGATAAACAGAGACAGTAAATGTTACTAAATTTCTAAAAGGTATTCTAGCCTAAAATTTTGAAAAGCTCGTTTTTTTTAATTTTTTTAAGTATACAGCTTTAAAAGAAAAATTTAATATTTAAAAGGAAATTTACAATTTTGAAAATTTACAAAGTTATATACGGTAGAATCAGGTATCAAATATTAAAAAACTGATTTTAGTTTGTTTACGTTCTTTCTATACAGATTTATATTGGGTGTATGAAAGAAATTTAAAAAACCGAAAATTACTGCACCGATTTTAAAGTTTTTTTCTTACTGTCGGAAAGCGAAATAATTTTAAATGGATATAAGTTACATTACATGGATTAGGTCTTCAAGACTCTGGTAGACCGCCATAAGTTATCTTGTATGAGGTGCGCCAGAAATTTGAGAACTCAAAAGCGCAAAGATAAAAACTACCCAACACATTAAATATATTTTATCTAAAATAGTTACATGAAGTCCGATAGGTCCGGTTGACACAAAAGCTATAATGGTAGGGCAGACGGTTGGACATGACAAAATGGTAAATGTGTAAAATTTTAAGAAAGCAGTCAAATTCTCCCTTAGTGGCTAAAAATTATTCCCCTCTCAATTTTTGTGATCTTTTATCAAAATTTGATAAATAGAAATATAAACTGGACATACTGTTGTATAACCTTTTCTAAAAACAAAATTTTCCTTGGAAAATTAGGATTTACTTATTCCCATATTACGCCATTGAAGAGACTTTCTATGAATTCGGATTACGAAAATATATATTAACAGATAATAATCATTTATAGCCGTGTATATTTAAAATTTGTTTTTGAATAATAAGCCTTTATGAAAAACAGTAAAGAGTAACATTAGTGACCTTCACTTAATCAAAAAGGTTACATTCTGATAAGAGAAAGAGAGATCTTTGATAACGTTAGTATTTTTAGAAAATCCACTGACCTTGAAAATTGTCTTATACAAATTATTACTAGAAAGAATATTTTTAAAAGTAATTTGTATACCTACAGTGCACATTATACAATTTTATTATAATTTTCTCTACCACTTCAGATAAAATGCTCAGTGACCAGCTATGTTGAAAGGCGAAGAGCAACTGAAACAAATACAACCATTTCAATGCAAAATAAAGAACTTAGGAGTCGCCCGTATATTACGTCTGGTGTTAACAAGGAGAAGAGGCATATTTGGACACGAAAGTAAGACCAAATATGATAAATCGATTTGGAGGGATTTTAAAGCTGAGGAAACGTCATATTTTAAGAAATTATGGTTTTGATTTCTAAATATTTACTACTCAAAACAAAAAAGGGCCATTCATGTTTGCGGCATAAGTTTATTTTTATATAAGTGACAGTATAAGGTATGCTTACATTTAATTAAGGAACTAATTTTTTGCTAAATAAAATTAATTTTAATAAGATTAAATAAAAAATTAATCCATAGTTACATTTTTTAAGATTTTTTATAGTCATTTTTACACTTTTTAAAACACATTCTTGAAGCCCCCTCGGGATGCTTTCAATGAGATGTCTAACGTTTTCGTCAGGAATCTCCTCTCAACATCTTCTCAAGAGATCAATCAGCTGTTGGGTTTGCACATCCTCTCCGGCTGCTTTGACTTGCCGTTTTAATTGATCTCAAAAATGTTCTATTGGGTTCAGGTCAGGGCTTTTCGTAGGCTACGGTAAAACCTGTATATTAGCCTCCTCAAAGACAGTTGTCATCACTCGAGCCGTATGGGCTTGGGCATTATCCTGCATCAGGTAAATCCGTCGGCCACTCGTTGTGAAAAGGGGATCACATGGGGTTTGACAACCTGTTCCATGTAACTTTGAGTCGTTACAGTACCCTCGTTCAGAAAAACAAGCTCAGTTTTGCCCTGAAAACTAATCCTACCCCAGACTTTTCCCACTTCTTCTCCACACTCTTACACGGATCATCACCTAAAAACTTCACCTTGCACTCATCCGTGAAGAGTACGTTACGCTATTCCTCCATGTCCCATTCAAGGTGTTCATGTGCAAATCTTAAACGGTTTGCACGATGAGTCAGTTTGGTACATATTACTGGTCTTTTTGAACGTTGCTGGTCTTCATGCAAACGATTCCGTATGGTCTGATTACTGACAACAGTACCAGTAGATCGATGTAAGAGATTTTGCAGACTACGTGCGGTAACAGTCGGCCCACGTCGTGCGTTACAGTCGAATGTAATGGTCTTTACGGGCAGTCGTAGCACGAACTGTTCCTGAGCCACGGCGCTGGGTTACACTACCGATCAGCTGATACCGATTTCAAAAATTTTGAACAGCCTTTCGTGAACAACCCAACTGCAGAGCCACGGAACGTTGAGATTGAACACCCTCAATCATCGTTACCGCTCTGGTAGAAATAGCTTCATCCATATGGTGTCGAATTCTTGGCATTGTAAAGATAAATGATCGAATAACTCGCCAAACTTCAAAAAACAACCTCAGCAATCAATAATCTAGCGTCAAACTGATTTAAAATCAAATTCAATAAATAAGTAAAACTAACCATTTGACACTGTGCGAGACAAAAAAAAACGTCTAAATCCTACTCGCAACAATAATATCACTTAAACCTAACTGTTATCATTTACTCAACCACTTAATATCATAACAACAGTCATTTAGAAAAGTTATTTTGACGTGGATCGATATAAATCAGTTTTAAAATACAAACTTGAGAATGGCCGTTATTTAGTCTTGAGGATATAGATATGTATCTCAAAGTTAAAATACATATATAAAATATTACAGATTAATATGTTAACCAAATACCTAATTGCTGGTAGGTAAGAACGTAAGATTTTTGTAGAGTTTTTAATACGATAGTAAAAAGATTAATAAAACTGTAGTAATCGGTGACTCGTTGCGCATAGTCACATAATCCTATGTAAAATATAGATCACCATGGCTCCTTCTAGATAAAAATAGGCAAATATGCGAAAATGTTTTAATTGATTCAGCTTTCAGTTTCACCATTAGAGGCACGAATATGGTTATTTAAGTGTCGCTTATTAACGAAAAAGCGTAAGAGAATTTGAAAATCTCTAATTTGAAAGTCGTTTAATCCATATCATTTAGCGAGCAGAGAAAAGCCACTAGCTGAATACAGCCACATGTATATTATTGCTATTTTAAGGGAGGAGTTCATGTCAGAAACGGGTAATAAACTAATTTTTTTGCGACTCTCGTTTTTTGTTTTTATTTCGTTCTGTAGTTCTTTACAAACACGGTGATATATAAAACATGGCCAAAAGTTTTTGTTTTCAAGTAGAAAAATATTTATTTGTGAGCCGCTGCACAGCCAAGTTGCTACTCCTTTGCAGATAACGCTCCTCCCCCCTCGCGATTTGATCAGTAATATTTAGTTTTGGTGTGTACACGAGTTACAGTATGCACTGAGATAATATTCTTTCATTTGCACGCCTTTGTAGACGTTTTAATAAACTGTGAGTAAACCGCTTCTTTTGTTATTATTTTTGTTTTTTACCGTTTCCCGAAGCTTGTGTTTTTCCCGACAAAGAAAATCGTATCTCAAGTTCTAGAAAAGATAGAGACTTAATTTTTTTTTATTTTGTTCATAAACATATTGCGCATAAAGTGGAGTATGCTTTTTCCATTTGAACAATTGTAACTATTTTTAAACATTTTTGTTTTTTTTAATAAAAAATTAGTTTTTATAAATTTTAGAACTTTGGGATTACAATTTTATAGTTAATTTTTAAAATTACCTGAAACCCATACTCAGCTTTATGGACAGATCCTTTAGGAATAAAACAATGAAAAAATATTTAAAAAATATTCATTACTTTTTGAGATATGGCGTTCCTTGTAAACGCTTAAAAATTCGTGAAAAAGGGCCCCCTTCCCCTACAGGGAAGAGTAATGAATGTTTCAAAAACAAAATTTTCTATTTGAAACCATCCTTAATTTTAAAAAAATTTCAAGAAGCAAAATAATCATAAATAAAAAAGTTATTTTTTTATTTGAACTCCTCCCTTAAAGTATTTTTTTTGTATAGAAATGTACGTTATAATGAATCAAATTTTCTGGTACGTACTGTAATTTCAATAGCACCAATTTATTAATCTATATTATTTAAATTGGACGGCGTTATGTAATAACAGATTAAGCGCCAAATTGATTCAGGTAAACAACGGTACATCTTCTTGTCAATGGCAAAGAAGATGTATCGTCATTTACCTTAATCTATTTGGCACTTATCTGTTATTACATAATGCCAGCCAATTAAGACAAATAAAACTTATGTACGTTGCAATTCCACTGAAAAGCTGCAAGGTCAATTTTAATAAAAATTCAAACTAAGTAAATAAGAAAGTGGACTATAAAATCAACAGATATTTCAAATCATTTAACAATTTATAATTAAACCGCACAAAACACAAATTTAATAAATAAATACAAAATTAATTTAAAAATGGCTGATTACAAATTTTGTTTGTTGACATTGTTCGTTATTTTTGTTTCAATGGTAAGTAATTTTTGAATGTTTTTCAAAACGAATTTAAATTTTTAAATCAGATGTGTTGAGTTTTAATTTCGATGCTATTGAGGAAATATTTATAAATTTTTTTCTATTACTCACGGTGTATTTCGTAAATTGGCGGAATTGAATTTTATTTCATATGGAACTGTATTTTATACAACAAAATCACAGTGATATACAGGCCTTTCCTAATAAAATTATTAGCATGGGAATCTCTTAAATGGTGAGAGGTACAGTATCGATAAAATTAGATGAATCATACAGAAGCACCAGACACGTTTAGTGCCATCGCAAAATTCCCTAAATTCCACATGGTTCCTTAATAGTGATATATAATATACCTATCTTTGAAGAATAACCTCGAAACTAAGTTTACGTCGAGAACTAAACAAATTTCGTAAAAAATATTTAATCAAGTACAGACTCCAATGTCGTTCGATAATTTACTACCAAGCATTTCATGCATGCCATTAAATAATTAAAGTTGCACAGATAAATTTAGATCTCATGACATTGGTTCAAATTTCAATGGCATTGGCATAATTTTCTTCAACTAAAATATTATACAACTACAGAATAACACAGAATGAGCGGTAGTACCTCTATACTACTGAAACCAGTGTAACGCTAAAGGATAAAAGATCCCCCACCGCTACGTTATATATGTGCACGCATATATGTAGTATACATATATAGCCAAGTGGATATGAAAAAAACGTCCCAACATCACGGTGCAGATTTGGAAGTATTTTGTTCGTTTTGCGCAAATGCGACTCTTTTGGTGGTAATATGAACCAATCTGAACAGTAAACACGGTAAACGCTAATTGACGCATCTGCGCAAAACAACTGAAGTGCCTCTACCCGATGTCTATCCGTCTCACTTCATCGGAACCACTGCCTCTTATAGAGATTGGCCATATAGTTATAATACATATATGATGTGCACGCGGAGTTGTATGTGGTAGTGCGCTAAATGATTCTGTGTATCCGTGTCTTGCATACGCATATACTAAAAAAATATATTATATGTATGCGGTACGTAGATGTACGTACACATGGTAACACAACAGCAACAATATGACAACAATTGAAACACACCCATTGGTAGCTTGTAAGTCAATGACAACATAGTTCTGTAAAATGCACATGCAGAGAACAAAGAGAACGAACATTACTATGTCGATACTAGGGAACCGAGCGTAACCACAAAGGATAGAAAATAGACTCCCACTATGTTATATATGTGCACGCGGAGTTGTGTGTGTTATTCCGTTGGATGTTGTGTGTATTAGTGTCTTGCATACATACATAAATAATATCTACGTGGTGGTGGAATGTATAATGTACGTATACCACGTACATATACCGTGTTAATACGAGAGGTAACAATATAACAACAATTGAAAGATACCCATTGAGTGCTGGCGAATGAATGAGAACTAAACAGCCTAAGATGCACATAAAAGCACATAAGTGATTGCAGAAAAAAGATATAGATTTATTCGTTCTATTTGTTCTGTGCATACAACCTTTATATTTCATATCTAATTGGTTATTTGCAACGAAATTTGTTTATTTGTCAGCCGAAACATACCTAAAACAAAAATTTTGAATAACAGTTTCCTTTAGATGTCGTGGTCATCAAATATTGATATGACGTCAGGTATATCAACAGAAAACGGACAAAAAAGTCATTTAACTGTGCTTAAATCGATTTCACATTCCATAAGGTAAAAATAAATTTGAGATCACAACACGAAAATTGGAATTCATCGAAACGTAATTCAACGTACCTATCTCAGTTAATTTAGAGTGAATTTTGTCTTTCATTTTTTAAGAGATGTCGGTGAGGACCCTTTGTTAATGTGATAATTAATTACATTTAACACAAACAGTTACCCGCGGCTTCACCCGCGTGGCATTTGAAATAATGGCATCTAGTTAAAACATATAAAGTGTACTTTCATCGCGTCGCTATTGCGGATCGAGTACTGTTACTTTTTTCTTTAAAATTTTCTCGCAGAAATACAATATTTTCCTCGGCTAAAAAATAGACTCCAACATTCTTGTAAAAACATGTCAAGTTCAAATTAAATCAGTGATTCTTTTTTATACTGTTTTAAATATATTTTCCCAAGAGAATAAGACTTTCGACAGGATTTTGGTATTTTTCCGGGGTTGAAAGTAGTCTGTGTCCTTTTTCGTCCTCTCTGTAAACGATATGCAAAGTTTGAAATCAATCATCCTTTTTTATAAAAGACAGCTGTTATTTTATTGTTTCGTTTTAAATACGTTTTCCTTCGGGAATGAGACATTTTTTCGGGATAAAAAATAACCTATGTTTTTCGCTGTATATCGTCATCTTTTTTGTTTCATTTAAAATATATTTTTCCACAAGAATGAAATTTTCCTCGGGAAATTTCCCGGGGTATAAAGTAGTTTGTGTCATTTCTCATCTCTTCTGTTAGCAATATACAAAGTTTAAAATCATTTACGCGTCTTTTAATAGTCAGCTGTTGTAAAGCATTTTCCCTCGGGAACGAAATATTTTCCCGAGACAAAAAGTAGCCTAGAACCGTATCTGGCCCGCAAGCAACGTCTGTGCAAAGTTTCAAATTGATTGGTTAAGCTGCTAAGGCGTAAAAGCCAGTCAAACAAACAAACAAACAACCAAACAGACAAACAAACAAATAAACAAACAAACAAATTCACATTCGCATTTATAATATTAGTTAGGTTTCCTTTCCTTGTCAATCAAACAGATACGATTTTGTATACTAAATCTTCATCGACTATCTCAAGTCACCCCCGCTATACCATGTATTTAGTATGTGCAGTAAGACCTCAGCCACCTGTATTCCTTACGATATGTATACCAATGTTATTCTTTGTTTTAGTCTACCATCTCGGCAGATAAACATGAGTTGTTAAAAAAATCAATGAATAAAATTATGGAAGACCTAGCAAATATGACACAAGAAGCAACTGAAGAAATTGCAAAATTATCAACTAAAGCCAAATCACAGTCACCTTCGCTACATCGGACATTTGAACAAACAATAACTACTCGACTTATCGAATGTAAGCAACAAATACCAGACGCTAAGCAAATTATTACCAACGCTACCGATGCATTTATCAGTTTTGTTAGATTTATGCCGACAACAGGAAAATCATTTGCGGATGTGTTCAAACAAATTCAACAATGTAATAAAAAGCACAATATAACCGATGAAAAGGAGATATTGAAACCACTCGATAAGTGCGGAGAACCGCCTTATAAGAAAATCAATGAAAATTTCGATTCGGTAATCACACCATTCATGGAATGGCAAGATCTGATTGAATCGTTCCCAAGTAGAACAGAATCATGCTTAAATTCAATTATTAACAGTGGACAATCATTTGATTGTCTTGAAAATGTATCAATGTCACTTAAAAACCAATGTGAATCAGGCGTTACTGATATGAAGAAAGAAACACAAGTAATGTTGGATAATATTGCTGAATTTAAAATTACGTTGCGGCCATGTCTGGAAAGCACTTTGAAACAAATTCGTGAGACCACGTTGAAAGAAAAAAATGTGGATCTTTTGAAATGTTGAGTGACATTGATTTTTTTTTTAATAATCTATTGAAATTACTTATACATTTTTAATAAATACAATTTTCGAAATAAATTCGCTAGTTTTAGAACCAGTGTAATTTAGAAATTGCAAACTATATATTACAGTCTGTTTTGACAATAATAACTGTGATTATAAAGTTCCCTTTGACCCCTTGATAATTAAGCAGGCGTTTTCAGGATTAATTTTCTATGAAAAGATATATATATATATATATATATATATATATATATATATATATATATATATATATATATATATATATATATATCGGAGTTATTGAAAGGAAGGTCTCTGGTGTAAATTCACGACTTTGATGAAATTATAATAAGTGTTGTACAGGCAAGTGAAACAAACCTATCTTTTTTTTTATCTGTCACCATGCTCATCTAAGGACTGAAGTCACTCTTCCAAATCAGGCCACGATTTTAATTTGACTTGATTACTTTAATTACAAGTGATTATCGAGAAAATCTTAGAATTGATGAAACATTTTGAAAAGAAATATTATTGATATACCTACATAAATCTGGTGATGCTAAATTCTGTCTTCACGAACTAATGATTTGACTTGATTTTTTTTTTTTTTTTTTATTGCGGCATACTGTAAGATCGAGTAAGTGTAAGTGCGTATAGGTAGGTACAAAATTTAGATGAATATTAATTAATATTATTCTGTATTGTATTTTTTAGCGAATTTCCAGAATGCAATTCAGCTATTACAGCCACTGTCATGACGCGACTTGAGCCCGAGACTATGGCAGAAATTTGTTTTGGGGTCCTTAGAAACCGAAAATAATATTCACTATAATTTATATATATATATATATATATATATATATATATATATATATATATATATATATATATATATATATATATATATATATATATATATAAGGTACCTAAGGCAATTAAGGCCCACCTAAGCAAAATATGCTTATTATTTATATATCTTATAAAATATCAAAAATATAGTATTTAATTATAAAAATTTACTTATTTTTTGATAAAAATTCCTAAAAAAATTAATGAATTTGTAATTATACAAGTCAAAAATTTGATTCTAAAAAGTCTCTGCAATTGGGCCTTATTTTCTACACCAGTCGGAAATAAGGCCCAATTGCAGAGACTTTTTAGAATCAAATTTTTGACTTGTATAATTACAAATTCATTAATTTTTTTAGGAATTTTTATCAAAAAATAAGTAAATTTTTATAATTAAATACTATATTTTTGATATTTTATAAGATATATAAATAATAAGCATATTTTGCTTAGGTGGGCCTTAATTGCCTTAGGTACCTTATATATATATATATATATATATATATATATATATATATATATATATATATATATATATATATATATATAAATTATAGTGAATATTATTTTCGGTTTCTAAGGACCCCAAAACAAATTTCTGCCATAGTCTCGGGCTCAAGTCGCGTCATGACAGTGGCTGTAATAGCTGAATTGCATTCTGGAAATTCGCTAAAAAATACAATACAGAATAATATTAATTAATATTCATCTAAATTTTGTACCTACCTATACGCACTTACACTTACTCGATCTTACAGTATGCCGCAATAAAAAAAAAAAAAAAAAAATCAAGTCAAATCATTAGTTCGTGAAGACAGAATTTAGCATCACCAGATTTATGTAGGTATATCAATAATATTTCTTTTCAAAATGTTTCATCAATTCTAAGATTTTCTCGATAATCACTTGTAATTAAAGTAATCAAGTCAAATTAAAATCGTGGCCTGATTTGGAAGAGTGACTTCAGTCCTTAGATGAGCATGGTGACAGATAAAAAAAAAGATAGGTTTGTTTCACTTGCCTGTACAACACTTATTATAATTTCATCAAAGTCGTGAATTTACACCAGAGACCTTCCTTTCAATAACTCCGATATATATATATATATATATATATATATATATATATATATATATATATCTTTTCATAGAAAATTAATCCTGAAAACGCCTGCTTAATTATCAAGGGGTCAAAGGGAACTTTATAATCACAGTTATTATTGTCAAAACAGACTGTAATATATAGTTTGCAATTTCTAAATTACACTGGTTCTAAAACTAGCGAATTTATTTCGAAAATTGTATTTATTAAAAATGTATAAGTAATTTCAATAGATTATTAAAAAAAAAATCAATGTCACTCAACATTTCAAAAGATCCACATTTTTTTCTTTCAACGTGGTCTCACGAATTTGTTTCAAAGTGCTTTCCAGACATGGCCGCAACGTAATTTTAAATTCAGCAATATTATCCAACATTACTTGTGTTTCTTTCTTCATATCAGTAACGCCTGATTCACATTGGTTTTTAAGTGACATTGATACATTTTCAAGACAATCAAATGATTGTCCACTGTTAATAATTGAATTTAAGCATGATTCTGTTCTACTTGGGAACGATTCAATCAGATCTTGCCATTCCATGAATGGTGTGATTACCGAATCGAAATTTTCATTGATTTTCTTATAAGGCGGTTCTCCGCACTTATCGAGTGGTTTCAATATCTCCTTTTCATCGGTTATATTGTGCTTTTTATTACATTGTTGAATTTGTTTGAACACATCCGCAAATGATTTTCCTGTTGTCGGCATAAATCTAACAAAACTGATAAATGCATCGGTAGCGTTGGTAATAATTTGCTTAGCGTCTGGTATTTGTTGCTTACATTCGATAAGTCGAGTAGTTATTGTTTGTTCAAATGTCCGATGTAGCGAAGGTGACTGTGATTTGGCTTTAGTTGATAATTTTGCAATTTCTTCAGTTGCTTCTTGTGTCATATTTGCTAGGTCTTCCATAATTTTATTCATTGATTTTTTTAACAACTCATGTTTATCTGCCGAGATGGTAGACTAAAACAAAGAATAACATTGGTATACATATCGTAAGGAATACAGGTGGCTGAGGTCTTACTGCACATACTAAATACATGGTATAGCGGGGGTGACTTGAGATAGTCGATGAAGATTTAGTATACAAAATCGTATCTGTTTGATTGACAAGGAAAGGAAACCTAACTAATATTATAAATGCGAATGTGAATTTGTTTGTTTGTTTATTTGTTTGTTTGTCTGTTTGGTTGTTTGTTTGTTTGTTTGACTGGCTTTTACGCCTTAGCAGCTTAACCAATCAATTTGAAACTTTGCACAGACGTTGCTTGCGGGCCAGATACGGTTCTAGGCTACTTTTTGTCTCGGGAAAATATTTCGTTCCCGAGGGAAAATGCTTTACAACAGCTGACTATTAAAAGACGCGTAAATGATTTTAAACTTTGTATATTGCTAACAGAAGAGATGAGAAATGACACAAACTACTTTATACCCCGGGAAATTTCCCGAGGAAAATTTCATTCTTGTGGAAAAATATATTTTAAATGAAACAAAAAAGATGACGATATACAGCGAAAAACATAGGTTATTTTTTATCCCGAAAAAATGTCTCATTCCCGAAGGAAAACGTATTTAAAACGAAACAATAAAATAACAGCTGTCTTTTATAAAAAAGGATGATTGATTTCAAACTTTGCATATCGTTTACAGAGAGGACGAAAAAGGACACAGACTACTTTCAACCCCGGAAAAATACCAAAATCCTGTCGAAAGTCTTATTCTCTTGGGAAAATATATTTAAAACAGTATAAAAAAGAATCACTGATTTAATTTGAACTTGACATGTTTTTACAAGAATGTTGGAGTCTATTTTTTAGCCGAGGAAAATATTGTATTTCTGCGAGAAAATTTTAAAGAAAAAAGTAACAGTACTCGATCCGCAATAGCGACGCGATGAAAGTACACTTTATATGTTTTAACTAGATGCCATTATTTCAAATGCCACGCGGGTGAAGCCGCGGGTAACTGTTTGTGTTAAATGTAATTAATTATCACATTAACAAAGGGTCCTCACCGACATCTCTTAAAAAATGAAAGACAAAATTCACTCTAAATTAACTGAGATAGGTACGTTGAATTACGTTTCGATGAATTCCAATTTTCGTGTTGTGATCTCAAATTTATTTTTACCTTATGGAATGTGAAATCGATTTAAGCACAGTTAAATGACTTTTTTGTCCGTTTTCTGTTGATATACCTGACGTCATATCAATATTTGATGACCACGACATCTAAAGGAAACTGTTATTCAAAATTTTTGTTTTAGGTATGTTTCGGCTGACAAATAAACAAATTTCGTTGCAAATAACCAATTAGATATGAAATATAAAGGTTGTATGCACAGAACAAATAGAACGAATAAATCTATATCTTTTTTCTGCAATCACTTATGTGCTTTTATGTGCATCTTAGGCTGTTTAGTTCTCATTCATTCGCCAGCACTCAATGGGTATCTTTCAATTGTTGTTATATTGTTACCTCTCGTATTAACACGGTATATGTACGTGGTATACGTACATTATACATTCCACCACCACGTAGATATTATTTATGTATGTATGCAAGACACTAATACACACAACATCCAACGGAATAACACACACAACTCCGCGTGCACATATATAACATAGTGGGAGTCTATTTTCTATCCTTTGTGGTTACGCTCGGTTCCCTAGTATCGACATAGTAATGTTCGTTCTCTTTGTTCTCTGCATGTGCATTTTACAGAACTATGTTGTCATTGACTTACAAGCTACCAATGGGTGTGTTTCAATTGTTGTCATATTGTTGCTGTTGTGTTACCATGTGTACGTACATCTACGTACCGCATACATATAATATATTTTTTTAGTATATGCGTATGCAAGACACGGATACACAGAATCATTTAGCGCACTACCACATACAACTCCGCGTGCACATCATATATGTATTATAACTATATGGCCAATCTCTATAAGAGGCAGTGGTTCCGATGAAGTGAGACGGATAGACATCGGGTAGAGGCACTTCAGTTGTTTTGCGCAGATGCGTCAATTAGCGTTTACCGTGTTTACTGTTCAGATTGGTTCATATTACCACCAAAATTTACTTATTTTTTGATAAAAATTCCTAAAAAAATTAATGAATTTGTAATTATACAAGTCAAAAATTTGATTCTAAAAAGTCTCTGCAATTGGGCCTTATTTCCGACTGGTGTAGAAAATAAGGCCCACCTATTACAACCGCCTGAAATAGTACATTTATTATTTTTTTTTAAAATTAATTGGGGGATTTTAATTACTTTAAGAATAACTTGAACTTGAAAATACTTTAAGAGAAACTTGAACTTATATATCAAAATATTTTGTTATTTTTACACGTTCAAAAAAGTTTCGAAAATCCTTGAATCCCGCTTGACTGCGTGACTGTTATTGAAAACAACAATAAAAAAAATTACCTAAGTCATTATTTTTAATTTTTAATTTTTTTATCATATTTTTCCAATAAGTCAAGTACTAGGTGTTTGAATATATTAAGTCGAAATAAATAAATATTAAATCTAAAAGTTCTTCTTAGAATTCTGAATCTCCTTGCAACCTCTCTTTGATTGCTATGTCGAGTGACATAGCTTAAGGCTGATGCCAGTGATTCCTCAGACCCCAACGCTTTCTACTTTTTATCAGCCATACTTCCAAACACTAAGGAATAAAAATAAAAATTCGAACAAACCAACTAAAACTGATCTGGCATCATTAAACAAATGCAACAAATAAATCAAAATTAAATGTACTTACAAGTAAAGGTCCCGAGGCCGGACCTATCGATTTCGATGAAACTTAAATATATTGTAGAACACTAAAAACTAAGGGACACGTATTTTTTTTTATCTGCGGAAAAACGGTTTGAAGGGGTGAAATCGCCCTTCAAAAATTGGGGTAAAAATTTAATTTTTCAAATATCTCGAAAACAGTAAAAGATAGAGCAAAAGTTTAAATTGGCGATATTGCTCTTTTTTAAAGAGCTATCTATTGATATGCAATTTGTTCATATTACATCAACAGGGGTGGTTGGGGGTTAAAATTTGGGGGTTAATTTTGCAAAAAGGGGGTGAAAAATAAACAATATAAAAATTTTGTTTACAGATTTGAAATCTACGTCAAAAAATCTAATTGACCTATTTTTGCTCAATGTTCTAATATTAAGTCTAGGGGTAGTTAACTAGAGGGTGACTATGTCGAATAGTCGTACAATTTGGGTATTTCAAGAAGTTCTTCTTCGTGGAAAATAGCTTAAGACAATTAGAATAACGTAGAAATGAAATTCTGGAATTCAAAGTTGAGTTTGAGCAACATTGGAGAGAGGGTGAGTCACCCTCTTAAATTACATACTAGTTTATATAAACTAATTTTTGCTATTAACACACTGATAGTGGGTAAAATAATGTCACAATAAGTGGTTCTGAAGTTGGACTAAAATGAAATTCTCGAATTCAAAATTGATTTTAAGCAACATTGGAGAGGGGGTGAGTCACCCTCTTGAATTACATACTAATTTACATACACTAATTTTTGCAATTAACACACTGACAGGGGGTAATAATGTCACAATAGATGGTTCTGAAGTTAGACTATCGTATGTAAGGTTTTTATTAGGTTTCGTTATTTTAGGTTAGGTTATGTAATTTTCGGTATCGATAATTTTCGATAGGGAAAACTATAATATCCATTAAAAAAAAACCTAATAAAGACCTTACATATGATGGTCCAACTTCAGAACCACTTATTGTGACATTATTTTACCCACTATCAGTGTGTTAAATTAAAAAAATTAGTGTATATAAACTAGTATGTAATTTAAGAGGGTGACTCACCCCCTCTCCAATGTTACTCAAACTCAATTTTGAATTCGAGAATTTCATTTCTACGTTATTTTAATTGTCCTAAGCTATTTTCCATGAAGAAGAACTTCTTGAAATACCCAAATAGTACGATTATTCGACATAGTCACCCTCTAGTTAACTACCCCTAGACTTAATATTAGGATATTGAGCAAAAACAGGTCAATTAGATTTTTTGACGTAGATTTCAAATCTGTAAACAAAATTTTTATATTGTTTATTTTTCACCCCCTTTTTGTAAAATTAACCCCCAAATTTTAACCCCCAACCACCCCTGCTGATGTAATTTGAACAAATTGCATATCAATAGATAGCTCTTTAAAAAAGAGTAATATCGCCAATTTAAACTTTTGCTCTATCTCTTACTGTTTTCGAGATATTTGAAAAATTAAATTTTTACCCCAATTTTTGGAGGGCGATTTCACCCCTTTAAACCGTTTTTCCGCAGATAAAAAAAAATACGTGTCCCTTAGTTTTTAGTGTTCTACAACATATTTAAGTTTCATCAAAATCGATAGGTCCGGCCTCGGGACCTTTACTTGTTAGTTTTTTGTCCTTTTTCCTTTTTGTTATTTTTATATTAGAGTAACTATATTTATATAAGGTTGTGCGTCTAATTTTGCTTCATTTGTTAATGACTTCAGACCTGTTTTAATTGATTTGACTTTGTAGGGTTTGATTTTAATTGTGTTGGTAATAAAGTCCACACAAAATTTGCATGGGCCTTATTATCAACATGTCAATATTTATGCTTATATACATTTTATATAAATACTTTAGAAATAAACTAAATTAATTGATGCAAAACTTAAAGAATATTAATTTTTTTCAATATTGATAACAATTTGAAAGAAACATACCTTTAAAAAATCATTAATATAACACTCACAATGTGCACAATTTTTATATCAACGAACGAAAATGTAACCTCTAAATTTGTTTGTTAAAATATGACATGAGTTTGTTACTCTGAGTAGCTCAACTTTTGTATCTGGTTTTGAACTGATTGAAAGTTCATTTTAAACTTGTTGATAAGTTAGAGAACTTTTCTTGGTAAGAAATATAACTAATGGCCCTTATTACCCGCTGGGCCTTAAATGCCTTAGGTACCTTATATATACCATGTGAGTTTTTTGAGAGTTGCCATTTCTATTACAACCAAATTAATTTTAATGACAGAAATGGTACTGGAAAAGGTTCTTTTCTTGGATGTAATGGAAATGTAACCAAGAAAAACACTATCGGTCGATCGGTCGAAGTAGCCTCAAGTACATATGCATATTTTACTGCCTAACTGACAAATTAAATAAAGATTAAAAAATTAAATTTGGATAAAAAAGTTTTTTTTGCTCATGCTGTTAATTAATGCATTAGATCAGTTTTATCGAAAAATTAACATATAGTCTCATTTAAAAATCTATAAGTTTGTACCATAGCTCGAAAACCATAAGAGTTATAAAGCTCCTGACTATAGCAATCGGTTGCTCCCGTCGATATCTACAACTCTTGAAACGTTTATGAAATTTGGTGAAAATATTGGAAGTCCCAAACCGTTGGACGAGTTCGTTAACCAGACATGTCCGATGCCAGGAACATGGTTTTTGTTCTTGCAAAAAATTATTTTTTTGCCAAAATTTCCCCTTATTCAAAATTTTTTGTGAAATTTTTTTACACCATTGGAAAGAGGAGAAAAAGTCACATAAAAAAGGTCGGAAAAAACGGAAATTTGCTATGTTATGCAGGATGCTGCGACAGGGGTATTTAACGTTGATTTAAAACTATAATGTAACCAGTATACAAAAGTTTCTTAACACAGTTTTAAGAACTGATTCACAACATTTGGTTATTTTTCAGTTGAAAAGGAATTTGTAACTTCGTAACCTATTCCAAACTTAAGGTATAATACAACCATTTTATAGCTTATTTTAAATTCAAGGTTACGATATAACAATTTTATAACTTATTTTTAGCTAAAGTTTATATATAACCGTTTTGTAATTCATATTAAACTATTAATTGCAATATAACCGTTCTAAACTAAAAGTTATATTACAATCATTTTGTACCTTATTTTGAATTAAGTTATAATATAGAAAAATGTCGTCAAGTGCGTGTTTGACACGCATTAAGTAATGACTCCTCACTATTTAGTTTTTCATAGGTTTCGGAAAAACTTGTACAAGAAAGGTTGTGAAAAACCTTGTTTTTATAATAAATCGTAAAACTTATTCCCAAAGCTATGAAAAAACTCTAGTCACTGAGGAACCCTGACTTAATGCGTGTCCAGCACGCACATGACAAATTTTTTTTAACTATGGCACACCCGGAAAATAATTCTAAAAAAATTATATGTTGTATGGATAATACGGATGGGAAGAAGCCTACGATTAAAGAAAGTAATTTTTTAAGAAATGTTCTATTGCTGACCAGATCAATGGAACTAATGGCGCATAACTTAGCAGTTATAATCAATTTATGAAAAATAGTTCGGTATCGATTTTTCGAATGCGAATTTCGATAACGAAAAGTAGGTTTTAATAGTCGTAATACGTTTGGAATACCTATAACTTGCTTCGTTTAAGCCTTCAAAAATTTCGTTATTTTTTCGATAGCCCAAGAATTAGATTATCAAAAGTTGTTTCATAATTTCAAATCCTCAAAGTTTTCTCTTAAAAACATAAAAAGAAAATTTTGCAGGTTTCTTTTTTCAAACGTTTAAAAATAATTAATTCGATTAAACAACAATTTATTCATCACAAGAATATCAAACCACTTTATCCCACTTTACGGTATAGTTCATTAATTCATAACCTACTACCAATAATTATGTACTTAAAAATATTTACTCAAACATGTGATAATTAAGTTTGAAGCTTCCCGCTCTGTTTTGGAGAGAAAATGGATGATATGTCACGACTCTATTTATTATAGGGACTCTAAACTCTACTCTAGACTACTAACAATAATGCCATCTATTAGAATTTAAATATAATGTATATGCAATTAATGTGACTTTCTCTGTAATGCCAACTAAAGCCACTTATCTATAATTTTTTTTATCTATAGTTTTTGTTTTTAATACTAAAATTTAGTAAAATGATTTTTTTCTTCTTAACTTAATAAAAGAATAAAATAAATAAATAAAAATCAAAAAAAATAAAGGAATATTTTAAAAATAGTATAAAACTTATTTCGCATTCAATAGTTGTGTAAAATATGCAACTTTTAAATTGATATTTTCTGTGTATTAAATTGTACCAACCAATTTGTATGAATATGTTAAATAAATTCTATACTACCTAATAATGAAACCAAATTTTATTTTAATATATAATATTTTTATTTATTTTATCATAATTTTGACTATAATAGCATAAATGATTCCAGGCTACAATAATTCGGTCTAAAATTAAAGAATTGCTTTTAAATAATTAACTATGTTTAAGAAAATGTCAATATTTATCCGAATTATATGGTTGGTTAAGTGGTCAGAAAGCAACATTTCATATTATATTATACCTACAACCAAATGTTATTGCAACTAATGGCGGAATGATTCCAGGAATCGGTAATACTATTTTAAATTAAGGAACGCCTTTTAATTTCTTTTTAATGCTTAAGAAAGTGTCGTTATTTATCTGAATTACATGATTGACCAAATGGCCGGAAAGCGATATGTTATGCTACACGATATCATGTTATTCCAACAAATAGCGGAAATGATTCTAGGACACGATAATACTATTTAAAATTAAAGAAGGGTTTTTAAATGTTTTTCTAATACTTAAGAAAATGTCGATATTTACCTGAATTAGATGGCAGACAAAGTGGTCGGAAAAACACATTTCATATTAAGTATAAATGTAATTTAAAAATAAAAAACTCATAATTTTCATATGTAATTAAAATTATAAATGTGACCGGTCTACACAAAATTATCCGAGATTTTACCAGGCCGGAACTGAAGAAAGGTTGAAAAACACTGTTCCACAATATATTCAAATTTCATAAAAATCAGTCGGTTTGGGACCTTGGGACTTTTTCTTGACAATTAAATTTTTTTGTTATTTCCAATCCACTGAATGTGGGACTTCCGGGACGCATTAGACTCATTCCGGGATGATATTAACAGAAATTTGAATGCGGGAAGGCTGCTACTTTTCCGGGACTGTCCCGCAGAATCCGGGACGGTTGGCCACCTTAATTTATAGGTAAATAAATTAGTAAATAAATAAACCAACTTATTCAGTAATAATCACAATCATTTTTTTTTTATTTACATTCATTTTTTTATTTCATTATGCATTTTTATTGAATCCAACATTGTTTTGGCGGTTGTCCTTAACGTTTTTGGAATTACATCAAAACATTTGTAATTTTCATTGTCAATGCAAGTATATTTTTTTAATTAAAAAGCCAATAAAAATTTTTCTATAAAAAAAACCAATCCAATCACTGAGTTTAAAAAAAATATTTTTCTCATCTCTAACCTAAAAACATAACATAAAACGTGTATACCATATCACCATATCTAGCATATGTAAACAAGAGATACATAATTATTATTAAGTTAAAGGTTTGTTTCAACTCTCTAAAACATACATGGTATTCCCTGCTTGTGCAGTATAAAAAATGTGTTTCAAGTTCTCTTTTGACAGTGCATAGCAAGACACATGTAGCGTTTCAACTTATTTTTTATTATATGGGAACTTGGGAATCCGTTTACGTATCATCAATTCCATACAAAGTATGGATTTTATGGATATTCATAACCGTAACCAAAACTACCGGATATCCAAAATAATCAAATATCCGAAACTGAAACCGTATTCAAAAATAAAAGTTTCGGTTTTGTTTCGGATAACAATAGACAACTATCGTTGGAAAATTGTGAGTTTAAATCGAAGTAAGTTTTTGCTGCATGTATTTTTTTTGATAGATTTCCGTTGATTCGCGTTTAGCGTTCACTTTTTGGAGTAAAATTTCGCCCTTTTACTAATAAAAATTTCACTAAAAGCAATTATCCATAACCGTAACCGTATCCGAAACATTATCCGATATTATTACTAGGTATCGGACATTTTTCGGATCAAACAACATCGTGTTTTGTATATGCAGGCAGATAGACAGATAATATGTGTGAGTTGTATATATATATATATATATATATATATATATATATATATATATATATATATATATATATATATATATATATATATATGTATGTTTTATCAAAATATCTATTCGTTTTTATTCACATTAATAACATCAAGTGCGATAGACCCGCGTACACAAAACACGAATGCTGTTTGATCCGAAAAATGTCTGATACCTAATTATTACATATCCGTAACCGAAACCGAAAAAAATATGTTTAAATATCCGTATCCGTACCCGAAATTTCATACCCATAATATCCCTAACAGTGTTGGGCAAAATGTAATCAAATTACAGATTACAAATTACTATTACAAAATGTAATGTGATTTCTGATTACAAATTGCATTTTGTAATTGGTAATCTGATTACAAATTACATTTTGTAATTGGTAATCTGATTAAAAATTACATTTCCAAAATGTAATCTAAGATTTTTTATTGCAATTACATTTTGCGCTATCCCGCTTACCCCTGCTGCTGCCACGTGAGCGAAGCCGCGCGTAAATGCCAGTATGTATAATATATTCTTTCAAAACTTACTATTTGGACACAAATCATATAAAATATTATACACATATGCACGTATGTATTACATATATAAACTATAAAAAATTGGTCATCCTTTAGAGAACCCCTTAGTTCGGACCAATGTCCCACTCTAATTCATCACAAAGCTAACAATTCCTACTTACCTACCCTTTGCCTAAGGTTTTACCCCTAAGATTTTATTTGATATCCAAAGCAGTTTTTCAGTACCTACTAGTATTAGGAGAACAGAAAAATTATGTAGGTACTTATGCATATTTATGTACATTGGTTACTAGTAAAAGTAATTTGTAATTTGATTACAAATAATCTCGATTACATGTAATTAGATTACATGTATTCAAATTACATGTAAGCAAATTACATATAATCGGGATTACAAGTAATTGGAATACATTTAGTTGCGATTATATTAAAAAAATGTAATCGTACTAAAATGTAATCGATTGCGCCCAATACTGATCACTAATACACAACCAAGATTAGGTATCGTTTGGATCGTACTGCATAACAAACAGATCGTTAAAATTTAAAATTTAAATAGTTATTATTATTAGTGATAAAGTTATTCAGTACTTTTTGTATGATTTTAAATAAACATATAGAATAAAATTTAAAATGAGTGGTATTGAGTGAACATTAATTAAAATTTAAAATTAATGGCCAAAGACGAAGAAATGAAAACTACTGGCAAAATTTTATGAATAATTTCGAAATGCAATTCTTTATAATAAAGTATTTTAGGCGTATTTTGTATTTTTCTTAACAAATATAATTTTAAATTTCGGAACTGTAGTGCTGCAATAAAATTTTACATTTTTACATTTACTCGTACATAAAATCATTTCAACTATCGATTTTTTTTATCACTCAGCGCATAATTCACAGTACGAACTTGTGCACACAACGATTCACAAATCGTTCCATGTACAATCAAAAAAGAGCTAGTTGAAACAAACCTTAAATTATTTTATATGTAAACAGTCTACAAATTTGAAAGACAGATGCCACTAGTATTATTAACAAAAACAAGACTATATGAACAAGTTCCATCATAAATATAAAAGTGAAACAAGGTAAAGAGAGGTAAATATATGCATGTTTGTATAAAATAAACAAAGAAAAAAGAAAAATGTATATTTTTTCTGATGCTTTCATTTTATAGGTGCTCACAATTTTTTTTTATTCCTTAACTGCGAATAAAAAAATAAGAAAAGGAATTTCGGAAATTAACAAAACAATTTAATTAATTTTTAATTTTATACATTCGATTATTAAATAATTAGTAGCTTTGTCCAGAATTGGTGTTTCAAATTTGCTTATTTTTGTAATAAATGAATCTATCCCCTTTACGCCAAGGTAATGGGACATTGTCGAATACCGTGCATTCATCACGCACTCGGCAGTCGGCTGTCCTTAATGATCCCATAATGACTCCGAAACGTCAGTGGTTCGGAGTCATAAAAAACTTGTTTTCAGCTAAAATTTATGTACAACCGTTTTCTAATTTACATGAAACTGATTATAATACAGCCAATAGCCTAAAAGTTATAGCAGAACCGCCCTACATCTTATTTTAAATTGTTATAACAAATTTTAGATTTTATTTTTTTGCTATCGAAATTCAGCAATAAGGATTTCTTTATTTATGTACATAAAAAGTTCAAATAATTTTTGTAAATTGTTTGTATCATTAATCTTATATTAACCTAAAAAATTTATATAGGTATCATAATTATACGGAATGAAATTCGAAGTTTGAAATTTTATCTATATTGAACCATTATACAACGTATTTTAAACTTCTGGTATAACCATTTTACAGCACATTTTAATTTAACGGTTACAATATATTCATTTTACAACAACGGTTCTAATATAACCATTTTATAATTAATTTTAAGCCATAGGTTGTGCTGAACCACACGCGTCCATATATGTAGCGTTAGTTCCGTTATAACTGTTATATATATATATATATATATATATATATATATATATATATATATATATATATAAATGATTGGTTTTATTGGAAGCAGTTGCACATATAAATATATTATCTATAAAAAATGAAATCGTTGTTTAAAAATAAAATTATTAGCGGTAGAACATTTAAAAGAAAAGTCATATCGGTATTAATTAAATATCGGTATTAATTAATAATGTGAAAAGCAGTGAAATCTTTCAAAATAATACTCATAATAATATTTTCCAAAATGAAACAGTGCTGCCATGTTTGTGGATAATGTTTTGCTAAATTCAGAAACTACTTTTGAATGTTTTGTTAGTGAAAATTATGAAGCGGTTGCAAGTATTTCATCTGGAAAGTTGCAAAATGAGGATAAACCACCTAAAGATGAAATTACGGATTGGTCCTTAAAACATAATATACCAACTACAACGTTGAATGCTTTTCAGCAAAATTATATTAATTATAAGTTAATGTTAAATTAACATAGAACTTGACTATTTAATAACGCAGATAACATTTAGCAAAAATTTGTATATTTTTTTATAGTTATACTTTTTTTCTACAGTTACATTTTTGTTTTCAAAAAATATTATTTTAAAATTAAATACTATGGCGCTATGGGTACTACATAAAAATTACACCTATATAAAAAATAAACATTCTCTACTCCTAACAATTTTTTTACATGTTAAAATTTATATGTTCTTATTTCTCTGAAACAAAATGTAGAAGTTTTAAAATCAGGATAAATTATAACTAAACTGTTATTCAATTATTTATTGGATATATTTACTTTGAAGTTTCAAGTAAACAAATTGCTAAAAATAAAGCATTTCAGATATTATTACATTAAATTACATATTAAATTTATTAAAAAAATTAATAAATAATTAATTAAATGTTCCTATCTCTATTAAGAAATATCTCTAATTTTTCAATTCGTTATAATACAACTGTTTTCCATTTTTTATAATAAAACATATTTTTTAATTCAGAAAATTTTATACGTCATTAATGTATTAAATATATTGTATTTGGTATAAGAAATACGTATTTTTGTTACTTGTAAAAACTAATTTGTACCAAAGCTTGTTAGTTTTATAATTGAATTTATAATAAATTTATCTTGTAAATTTGAAATGTCTTTTCTTAATTTAAGATCATCGGATTTAATAGTAAAAACTTACTATTAAACGTTTTCTAACGTTAGAAACAATCCAGAAAATAACCAAGGTTGTAAGAAAACTGGGCAAAAACGGTTATGACAACGTTTGTCAAACGTTCGTGAAACGTTATTATAACTAATATATAACCCCTTTACTTTAAGGTTATTCTTAAACCTTAGAGTAACGTTAGAAGATAACTATAGTTTAAAGATCTCATTAGACGTTAATCTAACGTTAGTAAATAACTTTACTTTAAAGTTGTTATTAAACTATAATCTAACATTTAAAAATACCGTTGGCTTAACGTTTTCTTATAAACGTTAGACTTAACCTAGAATATAACCACGGTTGTAAAAAAACTGGGCAAAATCGGTTATGACAACATTTCCTAACAAAACATTTTGGTCCTTCAAACCACATACATTGAAGCTCGCCAAAAAATCGAAGGATAAAAACAAAAAGTGTAAGAAATTTTGTGCCTCCATATTGGACGGAACTTTATAAAAGTGTATTTTAATCAGTTCGAATCAACGCAAATAACATTACAAACCGTACATACATATAGCAGTGTTCAGTGCTAAATAGCTATGATCGCGTTTCGTTCAGCTGCTCATACAAACATACCAGTGATAGCAACACCATCACCGATCAACATACATATATATATATATATATATATATATATATATATATATATATATATATATATATATATATATATATATATATATATATATATGTTCGTTGCCTTGATACGCGGGCTCAAGTGAACACAGCTAAACCGGTAACACACGTGTATGTAAAAATACAGTTTCGTAACGGACAAAAAACATATGTCAATAAACAAACACATAACCATTTTAACATAATAAATACTTTAAAAACTTTCAAAAACGAACTATTTAAGCTCGTAAGTTATAAATTATACAATCAAAGACATTCAGCTGTTTAAATTTTATCAGCATTGTCTGCAAAAAGTTAATAATTTCCTGTAAAATGATTCAGTTAGTGTTTGTTTACAACAAAGAACATCACAGTGAACGCTTTCATATTACAAAAAGTGGATTAACTCTGAAGCATTGGAAACAAGTAGCATCTACACTCCAATCCATGAAGCATTGGTAACGTCAGTAGCAAATCTACACTCCAATCCGTGAAGCATTGGCAACGTCAGTAGTATCTACATTCCAATCCAGAAACTCCAGGTTACATCAATCAATATTTTGAAGTCAACATACTTCTACATCATTTATCGGGAATCATCAAGCAGTGACAACAGTTCCAACAAGGTACGTGTCACCAGCTTCCCAAATAAAAATGGATGTGGCTATTTATACATACAGTATATATAATCAATTGGCTATTTATACATACAGTATGTATACGCAATTGGCTATTTACACATATATAGTATGTATATGAAGTTGGCTGTTTATACATAATTATGATAATTATGATATGTATACTGAATTGGCTATTTAAACATGAAGTATGTATACGCAGTTATGGCTACTTATACATACTGACTGAATGCGCTATTTTTTTTTTTTTTAAATTGGGGCACTGCTGCCGGTGGATGGCGCGGTCAGCAGTGTCCGGCGGCATCGCCATCGACGGGCATGCGCCGCCAAAACGGGAAAATGATAAAAAGCGACACGTAAAGACAGGAACACATAAATGCAATAGACAACGGACAAACATACACATGATAAAATTCACCGATGAGCCCTGCCATCCCAGGGATTCAAAACGAGCGGACAGTCCTTGGTGGCGGTACGCTAAGTACTAGCCAGAACGTCTGGTCACCAAGGACCGAAAACCAACGATGAAACTCCCTCCGAGGTGTAAAGGGCCCCGGAGTGGAGGAAACCGACTAGAGACACACAATAATAAAAAAGAATAGAAAGTAAATATCACAGACTACATCACAGGACTCCACTGTACTCATGGGGGCCAGGAGCCACCCACCAGCACAATGGAGTAACAAACGATAGAAGAAACAAAATATCACACACAATCATCACAGCAACCCACTACACTCATGGGGGGACTAAACCACCCAGTGGTGCAGTGGGGATCATAACAACGCTGCCGGAGGCCCACAGAGCCTCCATTAGCTAAATAACAAACAAAAACTCAACAAGAAAGGAAATAACAACAAAGAATAACAACAGATTATCACAGTCAATATATATATATCACAATTAGCCCATTGCATTTCTGAGGGCCTAAAGCCGCCCAGGAGTACAGTGGGGATCACAACAACACCGCTAGAGGACCTCCAAGGGCCTCCAATGGTAGAAAAACACACAAACGGACAGAAAAACAATAACAAAATAAACTTACTGTGTTGTCTTATTCATTAACTAACCATAGCCCCGTTAGCCTGCTAGCCAGCTAGCAGTTACCGCCGAGCACGACGAGGACGAGGGGTTGGATTTATGCCCGGCGAATGCGCTATTATTACAATTAATATTTTTATAATAACTACACCATTATAATAATCCAATACCTCCGATTGAGCTGATTTTTGCTTTTTTTACATAATCGTTTTGGCTTAAGAAGTTATCCCCTAAACGGATTTTTGGCGACGCGGACCGATAGCGTATTTTTCAACCCTTCGAATGTCTAAGTTTAGGGGTTACTAAAAGTTTTCCGTTACCGTAGCAACAAAAATTAAGAACAGATTCCTATGGAACTTGGTGAGTAGCACAAAAAAAGAAAGAATGAATTTTTTCGATATTTTCCTTAGTGATATTACGTGTCAAATTTGTAAAACTTACTATATTGAGTAGACAATTACGGTAGGTATATTACGGCATTTATTGATAGTGGAAAATGGACCGGACGGCATCGTTGACACTTCATTTTCACGCAAAGGATAATTAAATAATTTTGAAGCGATTACACGCCGAGGTCTATTTGTAAATAATTACCCTTTGCCTAAGAATGAGGCTTCATTGGTGACGTCCCGTTCATTTTTCACTTATTTCTATGAATAAAAATCAAAATATTTTAATTAAATTCATAAAAATTGATACTATGTATATGTGTATGTGTATAATATACAATACATTATCTCATTATAGTAAGTTTTAGAAATAAGACACGTATTATCTCGAAAACTAAACAGGGTATCGAAAAACTTTTTCTTCCTTTTTTTGTTCCACTGATCAAATTCTATAAGAATCTGCCTCTAGTTTTTATCACCATAATAACGGAAACCTTCTTTTAGGTGTGTCTGTATTCAAAGGATTAAAAAAAAAAAAAAAAAAATACACTTTCGATCAACGTTTCTAAAACTTAATTTAGAAAATAATTTCTTATTTTTAAGTCAAAAAGAGTATATAAGAAAAACATTTAGTTAAGTCGGAGGATATCCGATAGTACATTTGCCTATTTATTGTATATCTCTTATATACTAATTTTTGCTAATTTAAACCCTCAGATTATGCAACTTCCGGTTCGCGTCGCAAAAATCCGTTTAAGGGATTACTTCTTAAGCTAAAAAGATTATGCAAAATTCAATCGGTGGTACGCGAGAAATTCGTTATTATTAGAATTGATAAATTCGTTATTGTAAGTTATTTTACTGTCACCAATGGAAAAGTTCATTTTAATACGCGCACCACGAAATTTGTATGATATTTCTGGTGCTCAAGGTGCGCGTTATACGCCGGAAAATACAGTAATTATGTATAAGTAGCCAACTGCGTATACATATTGCATGTTTAAACAGAATATTTCATATATTTACTGTATATATAAATAGCGAATTTCGTATACATACTGTATGTATAAATAGCCAATTGCGTATACATACTGTATGTATAAATAGCCAATTGCGTATACATACTGTATGTATAAATAGCCACATCCAATAAAAATTCCTTTTACAATTACTTTTTACAACACATTTTTCATTGTTTTAATTTGTGTATTATTGTTTCAATTCGACCCGCATTTATTTTCAAATTACAATGGCTGAATTGTCAGTATTGATTCAGCAACGCGGTCAAATCAAAGCAGCTTTGACTCGCTTTAAAACATATTTTAAAAGTAGTAAAGTGGCATCTAACTGTTTACAAATTAAGCTACGTTTACAAAAGTTCATACCATGGTATGACGATTTCCAAATAATTCAGTCTCAAATTGAGATAATGGACGTAGTCAATGAAGAGAGCTGCTCAATTATCAGAAAGAGCACAATTTGAAGACAGCTATTTTTCGCTATTAGCTGAAGCAGAAGCTTTTTTAGAAGATAATACTCGCGATACGAGTTCATATACAAATAACATTAATATTAATGATGCATTAACACATGTAAATAATCTAAATCAACAGGTAAAGCTCCCAAAAATAAACCTCCCGGAGTTTCGTGGTTCATATGAACATTGATTATCGTTTAGGGATTCGTTCAATGCGCTTGTAAATTCAAAACCTATTTCTAACATAGCTAAGTTTCATTATTTAAAATATTCCTTAAAAGGAGACGCATTACAAATTATACAGTCATTAGAGATTTCTGATCAGAATTATTCTGTTGCCTGGCAGTTAATTCAGGACAGGTATGAAAATAAAAAACTTATTGTAAACAGTCACGTCAGCGCTCTTTTCAATTTAAATTCGACCGAAAAAGAATCCCACATAAAAATTCGTCATTTCATTGACAGTGTCAACAAGCATATTCGATCCTTGCAAGCACTTAATTTACCAACCGAACATTTGGATATTCTAATCATTTATATTATTACTTCTAAATTAGACAACAACACGAGAAAAGAGTGGGAAACACAAAACAATTCCGCCGAATTGCCCACCTTAAAGCAATTAATCGAATTTCTAAATCACAAGTGTCAAGTACTTGAAACATTAAATAATACGCTTTAAAATCAAACTCACAATGCACAACATAAATTTAAAAATTTTAAAAACGGTCAGTGGAACAATTATAACAATGCCACACCTAAAAATAAATCGTTTATACATTTTTCAACAAAACAAAATTTTAAATGTACATTTTGTTCAGGTACCTACACATCCCATTTATAAATGTCAAAAATTTCTACAACTTCCGGTAGCTACCAGAATTACGGAAGTAGAAAATTTACATTTATGCAAAAATTGCCTCAAACAGGCTCATGACAACAATCAATCATGCAACTCCAGAAATTGTATAATTTGTAACAAATTTCATAACACGTTGTTACATACAGAAACAGTAGCAGTACTAATTCATGTATTACAGAACAAGTAATACTATCAACTGCTTTAGTCGATGTAATTGATTCACAAAACCAGCCAATTACAGCCAGGGTACTTTTAGACAGTGCATCTATGTCTAATTACATGACCAGCAGTCTGTGTCATAAATTACAGTTAAAAACATTTCCAATTAAAGTTCCTATCAAGGGGATTAATAACTCACAATTTGTGGCTAACAAAGCTGTAAAAGCTAAAATCCAGTTGAAAGTTAATGGATTTTCGTGCACACTCATATTTTACGTAATTCCAGAAATTACTAACAATTTACCCACAATCAATATAGATACTTCCAAGTTCACTATTCCCTCAAATATCAAATTAGCAGGTCCGTTATTTTACGAATCCAGTTCAGTGGATATGCTAATAGGTGCAAGTATGTTTTATCAACTTTTACGCATAGGCCAAATCAAATCGGGTTTTAAAACACCTATTTTTCAAAATACCCAATTAGGATGGGTTGTTAGCGGGCATTGTCTCACTTTACACAACGGGACACAAAAATCACATTCTTTTTGTTTCTTTGATTTTCAGGAACAGATAGAGAAATTTTGGGAAATAGAGGAAGTGCAATCACATCAACCTGTATTATCATCAGATGAACAGGAATGTGAACGATTGTTTAGGGCAACAACTGCCAAAGATTCAGATGGTAGTTTCATAGTTCAGTTGCCCATTCGTGAAAATTCAATTTCATCTTTAGGTAGCTCATACGATTTCGATCTCAAACGACTTCTGTCTACAGAACGACGTCTCAATGCAAGTTCAGATTTAAGACAACAATATTGTCAGTTCATGAAAGAGTACGAAGAGCTAGGTCACATGACGAAAATCGATCCTGATAGTTTAGCTCTTAACACAAAAATCAATTATTTACCACATCATGCAGCAGTTAAAGAAACATCGCTCACTACCAAATGTAGAGTAGTTTTCGACTAAAGCCAGCTCAGGAGTGTCGTTAAATGACACACTCTACGTTGGGCTAAAGCTCCGACAAGATTTATTCAACATTTTAATTCGACTTAGGCTGCATTTATACGTCATGTCAGCAGACATCGTCAAGATGTATCGCCAAATAAAAATGCATTCAGGTCATAGAAACTTACAATGTGTATTATGGCACGATTCACAATCGAATATCTGTACGTACACTTTAAATACTGTAACATATGGGACAGCAAGCTCCCCTTATCAAGCTATTCGATGTTTACGCGAATTGTCCGACATTCATAGTGAATCATATCCGTTGGAGTCTCTTATAATTAAAGAAGATTTCTACATGGATGATTTGTTAACGGGTTCCAATCAATTAAACGATTTAATATATATATTCGCGATAATATAGTTCACATTTTACCATAAGCGAACTTACAATTAAACAAATGGATGTCTAATCATAAAGATGTCATATCAGATTTGCAAAGTGTTTCGTCCTCTCAAGTACTCATTTTAAACGGAAACGAAAATCAAAAAACGCTTGGTATCAGATGGAATTCTCAAACAGATACGATCCACCACCAAGTGTGTGATACTTCTAAATTAAAAGTCGCAAACATAACAAAACGTCTTATTTTATCGCATATATCGAAATTGTTCGATCCGTTAGGATTATTAGAGCCAACAATTGTCCTTGCGAAAATAATCATGCAACAATTATGGCAATCAGGTTCCGACTGGGATGAACCAATTTCTGATCAAATTATTACTCAATGGGAATCATACATATCAAATTTAAACTCATTTAAAAATTTTCAAATACCCAGATGTTCAATTATTGAAAGCACAGTTACTATTCAATTAGTAGGTTTCTGTGACAGTTCAGAGAAAGCATACGGGAAATATATTTACGTCAGGTGCATTACATCCGAAGGTAAAATTTTAGTTACATTGATAACAGCAAAATCACGTATTGCTCTCATTAAAAGTATAACTTTAGCCAGACCAGAATGAACGCAGCAGTAGTTTTATCAAACTTGGCTTCAAAAGTTATACAGTCATTTAGGTTTCAATGTCATCAATTTTTTTGGTGGAGCAACTCAACCATTACTTTATGGTGGATTTCAGGGTCTCCACAAAAGTGGAAAACATATGTATCAAATCGTGTTTCTGTCATACAATCACTTACTCAGATATCTGACTGGAACTATGTACGTTCTCAACAAAACCCAGCAGATCTTATATCTCGTGCGGTGTCAGCATCAAAATTAATTAACTCATCGTTATGGTGGGATGGGCCGCCATGGCTAAGTCAAACAACTGATACGTGGCCAGTTCAAAATTGGTCTCATAATTTTTCGTCTTCATCAGAAGATGTAGAGTTATGAAAAACTTCCAACTTTGCATTTACTACAACCACAACAGACACCTTTTATTTACGTTTTTCCAATTTTACAAATTAGTCAGATGCGTTCCATACATGGTCAGATTTTACAATAATTGCAAACAACCCGTTGAACTTAGAACTACGAGTGCAAGCACTACTAAATCAAGTGCATGACAAAGTAATCAAAATTGTACAAGCAGAAGTGTTTGCTTCAGAAATTCAGCGACTGACTTCAAATAAACAACTCAAACGCTCAAGTAAATTACTTTCTTTAAATCCGTTCTTAGATTAACACGGAATATTGCGAGTTGGTGGTCGAATAAATCAAGCAAACTTAAGTTTCAATCGGAAACATCAAGTTTTGCTACCAAAATCTCATCACGTGACCACACTTATTGTTACTCAATTTCATTTAAATCATCTTCATGCTGGTGTCCAAGCAACATTAGCAGCAATCAGATTACGTTACTGGCCTTTATCAGCCAAATCTCTCATTAAATAAGTTGTTTTCAATTGCGTTAAGTGTTTTAAGGTTAATCCTAAAGAGATCACTCCCTTAGTGGGTGATTTACCGGGTAATAGAATGAAACCATCTTGTCCATTTTCATATTTTGGTATAGATTTTTGTGGATATTTTTACATTTCGTAAATCATTAACCAAATTTTAAATTTGTATATTTAAATGTTTCGTGACGAAAGCATGTCACTTAGAAATCGTAATGAATTTAACTACCGATTCTTTTATCGCCTCGTTGAAACGATTTATTTCTAGGAGAGGTGTCCCTCTAATAGTTTATTGCGACAACGCAAAAAAACTTTGTGGGCGCAGCTAATGCACTTAAGGAAGTTAAAAGATTACTTTCTTCTCCATCAAATCAAACTAGTATTCAATCCTTTTTATCCAATAAAGGAGTTGAATTTTCATTTACTCCTCCACGTTCGCCCCATTTCTGAGGTTTATGGGAAAGTGGAGTCAAAGCCATAAAATATCATTTCAAAAGAATAGCCGGTAATGCACATCTTACATTAGAAGAAATATATACTTTACTATGTCAAATTGAAGCATGCATAAATTCTAGACCATTAACACCCATTTCCAATGATCCTAATGATTTAACACCGGCACATTTCTTTATCGGTGACACGTTTGAAACGTTACCTGGACCAGATTTTACAGCATGAAAAATCAATTCATTATCACATTGGCAGCGAGTTCAGCAGTGTACTCAGCATTTCTGGAGACGCTGGTCCAAAGAATATTTAAATGAATTGTAACAGCGAGTTAAATGGAAGGAACGCCGCCATGATCTTTTCATCAACAATCTTGTTCTCAACAAGGATGACAACTCCCTACCTCTCTAGTGGAAATTAGGCAGAGTTGTTGAACTGTCTCCAGGTGTAGATGGTGTAGTGCGTGTAGTTAAAGTGGAAACCGCAAGTGGTGTAGGTACACGTGCTAGTGAAAAACTATGGCCATTCCCAATAGACAAGACTCTTAAGGACTGTAAGTGATGTCTACATTAAATTCATATTAACAATTATTATTCACAATTACTTTGTTTTGTGTTATTAATTTTGAACGGTACCGTTCAAGGGCCGGAGAATGTTAAGTCATTTTTTAATTTTTATCCTTTTTATTGTTCTGCACTTCAATGTAATTCATTTATTTGTTTAAATTCAAATTATAAACATGCGCATGCGTATGAAAGCATTGCCATATATGTACGTATTGATACCAATAGGTACTCTTTGTTTAAGTAAAGCCGGTTCTACACGATGCTACGAACGTTCCTTCCAACGTTTGATCGAACGTTTGAGGCAATTAAGTTCGATAGTTGGTGCGACGAATGTATCTGCTACACGGTGAATCGAATGTTTGATCAAATACGAATGATGATGTGTTGGTACTCAGTGGACGAGGCTGTTATCTGTCTGATCTTATCTCTAATGTTATACCATAGAACACTAGAACCCAACTAATATAAAAAAGTGTAATTCGCTTGGAGCCATTTGTTTACCAGTCACAGCTTAAGGCAGGTAGTCAGTCAGTGTCCGTCGCCGAACACACACTGCATTGTGTTAACAATGTTACCATTGTTACTTAAATTGGACCGATTGGTCTGTCCCATAATACGTGTGTGTGGTGGTATGTGTGAATACGCACACAAAGGCAAACAACAAACTAACACAATTGCAAGCGGTGTGTACCTACACGACATAGTGGGGGAGATTTTACGTCACAAACTCATTACAAGTGGAACAGAGACATAGACCACCTAGTTTGTCCCCTTGTGTTATACACTGATGTTGTCTCTCTTCACATGAACGAGTCGTGCAGCTGCTGAGTCGAACCAACCAACGCAACCAACATTGACCTTCAAACGTTCGAAGCATCCCTTTGACTCGGTGCAAGAATACCGACATCGAGCGGGACATGGCCAAATGCGAATGTTTGACGCTCGACATTGGACACTCGTAGGTTCGAACAACGGCCACACGATGCTATGAACCATCGAACGTCCAATGTTGGAAGGTGTTCGTAGCATCGTGTAGAACCCGCTTAAGACACACGCAGTTGAGAAATAACCAAGTGAGCGTCGTCCTGTGATGTCCAAAAATATATGTAAAAGTTTAATCATTCAAATAAATGTGTACAACGTGTACTGGTCCTTCATTATTAAATTTATTTTATTTCACACGAAACTTGAAATCCTAACAAAACAATATATATATATATATATATATATATATATATATATATATATATATATATATATATATATATATATATATATATGACGGCTCCTGGGTATACAGCGCACTCGATCTCGTTGTGTATTCGTCAGTCCCTTAGACTCGTGCCCCAGTTTCAGCCTACTGGATACCTCACGTTGCGCATACGAATCGAACATAATTTTTTATAACGACGGCTTCTAAAATTTAATAGAAAAAAATTAATTATTTTTATGCAATTTTAGTAAATAGTACGGTTAATTTTAGTTTTTGCACAATCGTGTATTTTCATACACTTACCAATACTGTTGACAATACTAGTAAGATACATTTCCCGAACGTTTGTTTATATCTATGAAAACCAAGTAATAACAATGTGGTAAGTAAAATAGGTGCGCGGTAAATGAATAGCAGTGCGGTAAGTGAAATTAGCTCAAAAATGATTGTAATTATTTATTTATATTGAAATTAAAAGTATATTTTGAACAATTAGAAAAACTAATCGATTAATATGGAAATTATTGACTTTTCAAAAGGATGTCCAATCATTAAAATTTTCCGTGATTTTTATAATCTTCCTTTCATTTAGCGAGAAAAAATTTGGAGCTAGAATTAAAATGCTTCATCAATTTCATGCTTCATTATTCTCACTAATATTATAGTTTAACAAACTATTTTCCTAAATTTTTTTAATAGAAAATTCAAAAAAATATTCACGCCAATTAAATATTGACACTTAATTTTTTGTTTACAAATATAGTTGTCAATTGTAACTATAAAGATTCTTATTAGTTGCTATAAATATTTATAATATTTATTCATAGCATTCTATGTGAAAATAGAAATATAAATTTCACCTATGTACATTATCCGAATTTTATTTTTAGCGAATTTGGGAAACTCGAAATTCAGCTATTACAGTAGGTCTCATGACGCAATCTGAGTCCGGGACTATGGCAGAAATCTGTTTTGAGGTCCCTAGAATACGAAAATGATATTCACTAAAATTTAGATATATATATATATATATATATATATATATATATATATATATATATATATATATATATATATATATATATATTTATGTGTTCCCACGATAACTCTCGAACGAAACGTCTAACGCTTATGAAATTTTGTGTGCGGACTGGATTCTGAATTGGCTTGGCTAAGTTCGTTAGCCAGACACGTCGGATGCCCAGAAGTAGGTTTTCTGGCCATTTTTTATCATTCGATCCTATCATAAGGCAGTTCGATTTTTACATCGTTGAAAAGGAAAAAAAAAATTATGAAGAAAATATTCTTATAATTTTCTTTCTATTTTAAGTATTTTTCGAGAAAATGTAAATTTTCACTTTAATTCTTTCTTTGTTAGTCTAATAAGTAATTTATATTTATATCTCAGTTCTTTATGAAGTATAAAAATATTTCACTTTTTTATTAAAGAATTTTGTGAGAACAAGTGAAAACTATTCACATATATGTGATATAACACACATACATATATAGAGTTTTGTTTCTCATTTATTGCATTATAATTAGCATGGTTCTATCCCATGTTAAAAAATGTAAATTAAACAGATTTTCTAAGCTAATGTAATGAAGAATTTTTTTTTTTTTTTATTGAATTTTTAAGTAAACAAGAAATTGAAGATTATGTTATGATATAAATATTATTAAATATGAAACAAAACAAAATATGTACAATGTACATATGTATGTACGGAAAAATATTTTGAATCGATTTTGAAAATTTTTCCACTAATAATTAATAATGTTAAAAAATTAAACCATTTCAAATGGATTTAAGGTATTTTATGTGAGGTCAAGGTTTTCGGGACCTAAAAAGGCCAGAAATTAATTAACCAATCGATTTTAAAAATTTTTTCACAGTTAGTAAGTTAAAGTATTTGAATTAATTAATTAAATGATGTCCACAAGAAGCTTACGGACTGCCATAAGTTATATGAGATCCTTAGAACCCTTTTCTTACTGTTAGAGTACTAGACTTGTATGAGTTTCGCCAGGATTTACTGATCCCATAATTGTAAAAAATAAACTAAACGACCAATTTTAAAAATTTCTTCACTGTTACAGAGTTAAACTATTTTAGATAGATTTAGAATACATTATGTAAGGTCCGCCAGGGTCCACAGGACCCAAAAGTGTCAAAAATAAACTAACTGACCGATTTTGAAAATTTTTTCACTGTTACAGAGCTAAACTATTTTAGATAAATATCGATTACGTTATGTAAGGTCCGTCTCGGTCCATAGGACCCAAAAGTGTCAAAAATAAACTGCCTGATCGATTTTGAAAATTTTTTCACTGTTACAGAGCTAAACTGTTTTAGATAAATATAGATTCCGTTATGTAAGGTCTGCCAGGGTCCATAGGATCCAGAAGTGTCAAAAATAAACTAACTGACCGATTTTGAAAATTTTTTCACTGTTACAGAGCTAAACTATTTTAGATAAATATAAATTACGTTATGTAAGGTCCACCAAGCTCCATAGAACCCAAAAGTGTCAAAAATAAACTAACTGACCGATTTTGAAAATTTTTTCACTGTTACAGAGCTAAACTATTTTAGATAAATATAGATTACGTTATGTAAGGTCTGCCAGGGTCCAAGGGATCCAAAAGTGTCAAAAATAAACTAACCGACCGATTTTGAAAATTTTTTCACTGTTACAGAGCTAAACTATTTTAGATAAATATAGATTACGTTATGTAAGGTCTGCCAGGGTCCATGGGATCCAAAAGTGTCAAAAATAAACTAACCGACCGATTTTGAAAATTTTTTCACTGTTAGAGAACTAACTATTTTAGATAGACATACATTACGTTATTTAGGGTCCGCCAGGGTCCATGGGACCCAAAAGTGGTAAAAATAAACTAACCGACCGATTTTGAAAATTTTTTCACTCTTACAGAGCTAAACTATTTTAGATAAATATAGATTACGTTATGTAAAGTCTGCCAGGGTCCATCGGAACCAAAAGCGTCAAAAATAAACTAGCCGACCAATTTTGAAAATTTTTTCACTGTTGGGGAGCTAAGCTATTTTAGATACATATAGATTACTTTATGTAAGGTCTGAAGTGTCAGTAGGACCTAAAAGTGTCAAAAATAAAATAACTGACCGATTTTGAAACCTTTTTAGTCGAATTTTCTCCGAAAAATTAGACTTATACAGTCTATACGATAAGAGCTGCGAGAGGCGAGACCAGGGGCGCTATCCGTTTTCGGACCCGTAGAACACGATTATGTAAAAAAAAAAGATGTCTGATATATATATATATATATATATATATATATATATATATATATATATATATATATTTTCCCGCAACCTTTTAATATGTGTAGGGCCCCCCTATGGAAGTTAAGAGATGAAATTTGGTAAGTGGGGCTTATTCCGATGCACAACAATACTATCAAAGTGGGGTCAAATTTTGGGCAAATTTTTTTTCGGACCCGACCTTTAAGGGGGTGGTGGGGGGCGGAAAAGCAATAAAACTTTTCCAAACCGGTTTTAAATAATGTTTCGGTCAATTATCTACAACATATCCAAAATTCAGCTTCCTAGGATGATATGGTGGGAGTAGAGGGGGGAAAAACGATTTTCGCTGGATCTAACAGGCCCCCAGCCCCCCAGAATTAACGTAAAGGGTTGAAATTTGGTGTGTTGATAAAGTTCGTACCTAGGTTGTGCTTTTTGGAGGTTTTAATATTTTACCCCCACCCCCCTCATTTTTAAGCTACAATTTCATGCATTTTCGACGTTTTCGAAGTTTGTACCACTCGCACAGGTCACCCGAATAAACCTAGAGGGCTGAAATTTTGTATTCGGATTGAGTTGTTATCAAGGGGGTGCCTTTTGGGGGTCTCGACTTTTAACCCCTACCCCCACCATTTTTATACCCAAAAGAACATGATTTTTCTTGTTTTTTAACAGTTTCGTTCGGGTCAAAATCTCCCCAAATAAACCTAGAGGGCTGAAATTTGGTGTACAGGTTAAGCTAATAGCCAGACACTGTTTTTTGGAGGTTTCAACTTTTAACCCTTACCCCCACGATTTTGACGCCAATATTTCCTTAATTTTTTTGCTTGTTTTCTAACACGTCTAGAGACTCCATAAGGAAACCTAGAGGTCTGAAATTTTGTACGTGTATTCAGTTAGTATCCAGCTAGTACCTTGTAGGGAGTCCGCATCACTTTTCCCCCCACTTCTCCCATTTTTACATCGGAATTGAATTCTATTGTTAAATGTGTTTTAAAAGCATTATGTTTATTCTAAATACAAGTAGGCGAATAGTAATTTTAAAAAATTTAAAAAAAAGTGAATACAATTTTTTAACAAATGAAATACATATATATTAAGTAATTTGAAAATGTTATTAAAGTCACTGTTTATTTATTTATTTAATTATTATTTAGGAATTTTGGATTTTTATTATTTATAAAATAGAAATTTTGGATTTTTTTGGAAAGAAAAAATATTTTCATAAAAGCCTTCCAGTTTACTATTTAAGTTCCTTTTTTAATATTTAAAAATAAAACACAAAGGCAATTGGCGGATAAGCATGGATAGAAATGCCCTCGTACGAATTGTGTTGGCTTTTTCCCTGTTAACTTCTAAAATTGAAATTTACTGAGATTCAGCCCTTAAAAACTTCAAATCTTTTTTTAAAGCCCCGATCAACCGGACACTCATTATCAGTTTTGAAACCGACAAAATTACAAATCGCTTGTGGATTTTCAATTATATTTCGCTTGTAGACACTCAATACCGAAGAAATAATTTTTTATTTTTTATTTTTTTTTCGAAAGAAAAAATATCTTTAAAAAGGCCTTCCAGTTTACTATTTAAGGTCCTTTTTTAATATTTAAAACTAAAACATAATGGCAATTAGCGGATAAACATGGGCAGGAATGCCCTCGTACGAATTGTGTTGGTTTTTTTTCTGCTACCTGTTTTCGGCACAAAATTGAAATTTACTGAGATACAGCCCTTAAATACTTAAAACCTTTTTTTAAAGCCTCGATCAGCCGAACACTCATCACCAGTTTTGAAACCAACAAAATGACAATTCGGTTGTAGACTTTCAATCACATTTCGCTTGTAGACATTCAATACCGAAGATGAAGGGGAAAATTCGACTACCGTGATGGGGCCCCGCTGCTCACGGCGTTTTTATTATTACCGACGTAAACTATTTTAGATAGGTACAGGTTGTGTTATCTGAGATCCACAACTGTCCTGCGGATGGAAATGCGGCGTAGAATGCTACACAACGGGTTTTGAATATATATATATATATATATATATATATATATATATATATATATATATATATATATATATATATATATATATATATATATATATGTTGTCTACAATATGTTGTCTAAGGTGTACAATGCATGGAATGATGATCTTCTCAATGTTGGCGTATTTTTAGACTTAACCAAAGCATTTGACTGTATAGACAGGAAAGTTTTAATTTCTAAACTCGAATTATATGGTGTTAGAGGAAATGCTTTAAATCTAATTAAATCTTATTTAACCAATCGTACGCAATGTGTCAAATGGCCAGGTTGTAAAAGTAACATGAAGTATAACGCGTATTCCAAATCGGAAGCATTAATTCGAGGCGTCCCTCAGGGATCCGTTCTTGGACCCTTCTTATTTCTAATATACATAAATGATCTAGCGCAAGTACAGCTGACAAATGCACACATTTATTTGTTTGCGGATGACACTACATTAACATTTAGTGATAGTAATATAGAGAGACTTGAACAAAATATAAACGAATCTTTAAGAAATATTTTTAGATGGTTAGATGACAATGGCCTGGCAATTAATTTGACAAAAACGCAAGCTTTAAAAATTAACAATGTTGGACATATAGACAATAACATAACACTAACCGATGTTGGTGAAATTGAACTGACTGACACAGTCAAATTATTAGGGGTATGCCTCGACAAGACCTTGAATTGGAAATCTCACATAGAAAGCACTATTAATAAAATCAGTCCAAATATATACCTTCTCTGGTCGCTTGGATCTCTTTTGCCTTCTGAAGCTCTTATAAATATCTACCACGGTACAATTGAATCTATATTGAGATACGGAGTCATATTTTGGGGGAACTCCGTAATGTGTACTTCATTATTCAGAATGCAAAAGAGAGCAGTACGTGCCATTGCTAGGGTCGGAAATAGAACTTCTTGTAAACCGTTATTCAAAAAATTTAAAATTTTAACAATATATGGACTATACATCTATGAATGTGCTAAATTCGCAAAAAGAAATTTGTACTTGTTTGAAGACTTTCGGCAAGACCACAAATACGAAACGCGATTTAAAACAAAATTTACAGTGATGAATTCTTCTAGGTCTGTCATACATAAGAGCTGTACTAATATGATTATTAGGGTGTTTAATGCAATTCCAGATGAGGTTAAAAACTTAAACGACGCGTATTTTCTAAAGAAAATGAAAAACATATTGTTAGACAAATGCTTATATGGCACTGAGGAATTCTTTTCCACGTAACTTTCTATTGTGACGCATTTTATGTAGTTTTTTATAACTATTTATAAATAAAGAATATTATTATTATTATTATTATTATTATATATATTACATAAAGTCCGCCTAGAATATACGGTCGAGCTGATTTTTTAATGAGGTCCACCGGGATCTTGCAGATCCGAAAACGCCAGTAATAAGCTATCGAACCGATGCTAAAAAATTTCTCACTGCTAGAGAACTAAATTATTTTAGATGGGTACAACTATGCTGCACAAAATTCGTTCGGGTTCTTGGGTCCCCAAAAATACCAAAACTATTTACCCAACCGATTTTAAAAATTTTTTACTCTTAGAAAGCTAAACTATTTTAAATAGGTACAGGTCTTAGATGAGATCCGCCAGTGCCCAAGATTTGGAAATTCGCTATGTTATGCAGATGCTGCGACAGGGGTATTTATTTAATATATTTTTATTCAGACGCTAAGTAAATTGTTACCAACGCTACCGATGCATTTATCATTTTTTTGAGATTTATCCCGGAAGAAGGGCGTGTTCAAACAAATTGACCAATGTATTAAAAAGCACAATATAACAGACGAAAAGGAGATATTTAAACCACTCGATGAATGTGGAGAACCACGTTATACCAAAATAAATAAACTTTCCGATTCGGTAATCACGCCAGTCATGGAATGGTATGATTTGGTGGAATCGTTCCCAAATAGAACAGAATCATGTTTAAATTCAATTACTAACAGTGGACAATCATTTCACTGTCTTGAAAATGTATCAGTGTCACTCAAAAATCAATGTGAATCAGGCGTTAGTCATACCAAGACAGAAACGCAAGTTATGTTGGATGATATTGCCGAATTTAAAAGTATATTCCGGCCGTGTATGGAAAACACTTTGAAACAAATTCGAGAGACCACGCTAAAAGAAAAAAATGTGGATATTATGAAATGTTGAGTGACACTGGAACTTTTATACTAAATTTACATAGTAAATTTACTTATACATTTTTAATAGAACAAGTTTAACTTAAAAATTGCAAAATACACTGTACATTATGTTTTGATCCTTGAATACCCTGATGTGATAATAAAATACCCTTCGATAATTAAGCGGACATTTTCAGGATAAATTTTTTAGAAAAAAAGTAAATTAAATCTATTTGCTAAAAAGAAAAGTCTCAGGTGTCAGTTCATGATTTTGATGAAACTTAAGTATTGTACAAGTAAAAATAAAAGGTATCTACCACCATGGTTACTTAACATAGCGAATTGCCATTTAAAAAAATTTTTTTAAACCAATTTTCATAGAAAAATGGTTCAAAAACTTTGTCAGTTTTTGAACCATTAGAACCAACAGAGCTTAGAAGTCGAAAATGGCATTCAAAATTTATATATAATAGTGACTGTCATTTTCTTCTATATTTTCCATGGAAAGACTTTAAAAAAATTACAATAATTATTTAAATAGGGGAAAGGCAGGCAAGTTGGAAACTTTTTAACTTTTACAAGAATGGAAGTCAAAAATTGCATATTAGTAAAAATTTTATAAATTCGATCTAAAATTTGCTTATTTTTTAACCTGAATACCATAAAAAAATCACGCAAAGAATACGGTATTGGGGTTAAACGGCCATTTTTAAAAAAATTGCATTTTTTTCATCTTGCCTGCTATGTGAAGGTATGATGGAACTTGACGTTGGGCAAAATTGAACATACATAAAACACAAAATAGATTAACAATTATTTACATTTTTTCAGTTAATTCAACAAACGAAGCCTTTTTATATATAAATTTTGTTCACAGACCCAATTTATTATAATTCAAAAAGGATAAGTTATAGATTCAAGTATGCTCTATTTTTAATTTAAAAATATTTTTAAAATATTTTCGTAATTATTGTTTATTTTTTTAAAATATCATACCTTATAATGATGACAAATAATGATTCTGCTTGAGAAGTCAGTGTATATATTGCTTTTACTGTATCTATATTGATGGAAACATTTCCATCTTAGGTGCAATTGGTGGTTTCCATTTTGCCGGAAACGCTTAACCCTCAAGTTTTCATTTAAAAAAGAAAAGTGTTTGAATACTTTGAAATTATTAAGAGCAAGACTTATTTTTAAAAAACTGATTATTTTAGCACAACAAATATTTTTAATGTTAATAAAATACTATTTTTTGTACTACTGTTGAAAAAAGAATTTCAAATTGTCATTTTTACTATATCACGCAACTGAACAAAAACCGCTACATGTATCTACTCCATTTTAGAGACATCGGGGTATTTTTGTGTGAATTTTCATTACGAACTAAAAGATTTACAATTATCAGATGATAAGATTGAATAATCTCGAAATTCCATCTTGCCTTCTATTTCCATTTTGCTGCCTCTCCGCTATATGTATAAAATATTTTCAGTGTCAATAAATTATATATATATTTATTCCTTGTCATAAAAACTTATGCAAATCTTTAAAACAACATAGTCTAAAACCCATTTTTTCTTCTTAAGAATACCCTGCCATAAAATATAATGAATTTAATCTAATTTACTAGTGCGTTCTGTAATTTAAATGGTTCTAATTTATTTATTTACTAGCCATATGCCCGATGGGATTTCCCATCGACAACATCTTTTTATTAGGTACTCACTTTCTGCTCACTTTTAATGTTTTTCAAAAGCCTAAATCAATATCCACGTTCTTCGAAACTTCAAAAATGACGAACTTCCCATACGAACATTGATTTTCTGTTTTAACCCCTTAGGGAATAAATTTCCAGAAACTTTTATTTATAAATAGAAGCCTAAACGCCAATTTTCATTACTCCTGTGTTTGATTTCGTCCTTCTAAACCCAACAGTTTAGATTTTCCGTTGTCTGTCAGCCAAAATTAAAGATTCATTAAATAAGATATTATTTATTTTAATAGCCATAGTAATATATTTTTATATACCACTATAACTTCAAAAATAACGAATTTACATACGAATTTTCATCCCCTATTAAGCCCACTTAGGGGACGAATTTTCAAAAATCCTTTCTTAGTACTCACCTACGTTACATAGGGAACTTCTATGCAAAATTTCATTCTTCTAAACCCGATGGTTTAGGCTGTGTGTTGTCTGTCAGTCAGTCAGTCAGTCAATGTTAGAAATTTATTAAGTAGGTTGAGTATTTTAAATTCAGAAAAATACATTGTCAGATAACTAATTTAAAAAATTAGAAACGTTTTTATTCCATTGAAAAGTCGAAAGGTCAATTTTAACAAAAATTCAAAGAAATAAATTAGAAAATTTAATATAAAATCAACAGTAAATGTGAAATATCTAATAGTTGACCGTCAAACCGCACAAGACACATTGAGTTAATACATACATATAAATAAACAAAAAATTAATATCAAAATGATTGATTTCAAATTTTGCCTGCTGACATTGTTCCTTGTTTTTATTTCAACGGTAAGTACTTTTTAAATTCAGAATATTTAACAGAATTACTGTACTATAAAAAAACACGTAATTAATTTTGTCGTCTATAAAATGATGATATACCTACTTCTAACAAGGCCATTTTATACTTATTCATATGATAGAAATATAATTCGACAGAAACAGATATCTGAAGATATCTGCAAAAACGGAGGCAAGTACTTTGTCAGTTGAATATTGGTTTGCAAAATAGCTTACGTCAAATAAATAAATAAGCAACAGAAAAAATCAAAAATAAAAAGACATTATTTAAATAATTTCACAACTGCATTTAGTATTAGCATTTTAAAATTAAAAAAAAGAAAATAGTTGAAATCAATTCTTATGCGAAGTACAAATATAATTATAATAATTATGCTAATCACAAATATTAAATTTAAAAATAAATCCTTTCAAAAAAAAAAAATCAAAATAAATTATTGGAATAACAATTTCGATTTTACTTAGCCCAAATTGTTAGTCAAAAAATTTATTTTGATTTTTTTTTTGAAAGGATTTATTTTTAAATTTAAAATTTGTGGCTATCATAATTATTACAATTATATTTGAACTTGACATAAGAATCGATTTCAGCTATTTTTTTTTTAAATTTTAAAATACTAATACTTATTAAATGCAGTTATGAAATTATTTATATAATGTCTTTTTATTTTTAATTTTTTTTTTTTTTATTTACTTGATGTAAGCTATGTTGTAAACCAATACTCAAATGACAAAGTACTTGCCTCCATTTTTGCAGATATCTTCAGATATCTGTTTTTGTCGGTTTTAGCTATTTTTGTTTTATTTTTACTTGGGTAAAAGATTTGAGTAGGTACTTTCCAACGATTTGTTAATTTATTTTAGATAAATTGTTACAATTTTGTTTATATTTGTTAAAGAAACTACTTTTATTACTCAATCGTCTGAAGGATACGGGTTGATTGATTGGACGACGAGTTTTGCAGAATAATTTAGTTAACGATAGTATTACAATTTCATTCTGTTCAAAATACTGAGTACTTCTACGGTTACATATACTAATTTTTTTCATGCCCCTCTGGAACCTAAAACAAAAAAAAGAAAATTGTATTAATTAGCTGTAAATTAAAATTAAATTTAAATGAGAAAATTTTATTACAAACACCAATGTAATTAAAAAATACCCCTGTCGCAGCATCTGCATAACATAGCGAATTTCGAAATATTGGGCACTGGCAGCTCTCATCTAAGACCTGTATCCATTTAAAATAATTCAGCTTTCTAAGACTGAAAAGATTTTCAAAATCAGTTGAGTAGTTAATTTTTGGCGCTTTTTCGCAAAAGGTGCTTGGCTAAACTAGTTTAGCTTTCTAAAAGTAAAAGAATTTTCAAAATCGGCTAGGTAATTTATTTTTGGTATATTTGGGACCCAAGACCCCGAACGGACTTTGTACAGCATAGTACTATCCACCTAAAATAAGTTAGTTCTCTAGCAATGAGAAAATATTGAGAATCGGTTCGGTAGCTTATTTTTATCCTATATAATATAGGATATTTTATCTTTCTAACAGTAAAACTATTTTTAAAACCCGTTGTGTAGTTTTCTATGCCGCATTTGCATCCACAGGACAGTTGTGGATATTAGATAACATACTGTACTTAATATCTAAAATAGTTTACCTCTGCAATAGTGAAAAAATTTTCAAAATCGGTCAGTTATTTTATTTTTGACACTTTGGGTCCCATGGACTTTGACGGACCTTACATAACGTAATCTATAACTACCAGCTAGCGAAGGTTCGGTTGCACTAACAGGACCGGCTTTAGATTTTCAAGTATAAATTAATATATATCAAATAAAATATTGAGGAATTGTAATCTATTTTTGTGCTTGGATTAATGCTCTCTTAATAAGAAATTTAGTGCCTTAGTTTTATATACAAAAATAGGTTACAATTTCTTAATATTTTATTTTATATATCTTAATTATAGTTGGAAGCTTACAGCCGGTCCTGTTCGTGCAACCGAACCTTCGCTCCCTGATAACTATCTAAAATAGTTTAGCTCTCTAACAGCGAAAAAATTTTCAAAATCGGTCGGTTAGTTTATTTTTGGTGCTTAAAAATCCCAGGACTCTGGCCGACCTCATAAAACATATAAGCTAAATCCATCTAAAATAGTTTACCTCTGTAATAGTGAAAAAATTTTCAAAATCAGTCGGTTATTGTATTTTTGACACTTTTAGATCCAATGGACCCTAGCGGACCTTACATAAGGTAATCTATATCTATCTAAAATAGTCTAGCTCTCTAACAGTGAAAAAATTTTCAAAATAGGTCGGTTAGTTTATTGTTGATATTTTTGGGTCCCATGGACCTTGGCGGACCTTACATTACGTATTCTATATCTATCTAAAATAGCTTAGCTCTTTGACAGTGAAAAAATTTTCAAAATCGGTCGCTTATTTTATTTTTGACACTTCTAGATCCAGTGGACCTTAGCGGACCTTGCATGAGGTAATCTATATCTTTCTAAAATAGTTATAGCTCTCTAACAGTGAAAAAATTTTCAAAATCGGTCGGTTAGTTTATTTTTAACACTTTTGGGTCCCATGGACCCTGGCGGACCTTACATTACGTAATCTATATCTGTCTAAAATATCTAAAATAGCTTAGATCTTTGACAGTGAAAAAAGTTTCAAAATCGATCTAGTTCTTTAAAATTTTTCTATAATATTTATCTTTCTATAATATTTAATAATATTAAATATTACCTTCATTATCTTGTTCATTTTAAATTCAATAAAAAAATTTAAAAAAATATCTTCATTACACATGCTTAAAATATCTGGTTAATTTTAATTTAAAAAAATGAGACAGAGATATGGTATTTATAATACATAGATTTTGAATAACTACCGTTTGTTTTACGTAAAAAAAAATGAAATTTTTGTATATGTTATAAGCAACTGAGATAGAAATATAAATTACTTATTACAATGACAAAGAGAGCAAAATAAGGCAAAAGTGAAAATTAAGATTTTCTCGAAAACTACTTAACATAGAAAGAAAATTATAAGAACATTTTCTTCATAATTTTTTTTTCCTTTTCAACGATGTAAAAATCGAATGATAGGATCGAATGATAAAAAATGGCCAGAAAACCTACTTCTGGGCATCCGACGTGTCTGGCTAACGAACTTAGCCAAGCAAATTCAGAATCCAGTCCGCACACAAAATTTCATAAGCGTTAGACGTTTCGTTCGAGAGTTATCGTGGGAACACATAAATATATATATATATATATATATATATATATATATATATATATATATATATATATATATATATATATATATATATATATATATATATATATATATATATATATATATATAATATATATATATATATATATATATATATATATATATATATATATATATATATATAAATTCTAGTGAATATCATTTTCGTATTCTAGGGACCTCAAAACATATTTCTGCCATAGTCCCGGACTCAGATTGCGTCATGACACCTACTGTAATAGCTGAATTTCGAGTTTTCGAAATTCGCTAAAAAATAATTATAAAAAGTAAATTAATTTTTAAAAAAAAAAATGTGACAACCAAAAATTTAGGCTACAAATTTGACGTTTTGTATATAAATAAATCAAGTGACATTTGAGTGGAAGTTGCCAGTATTGACAGAAGATCGGTCGTGTAAAAAATACGCAGGCGCGGAAACATCGAAGGAGCTAGAAAGAAATCGCCGAGGTGAAATGGGCGTGAAACAAGAGGGACGAGCTCTCTTTCGTATTTTGGACCCGAGAAGATGTAGAAGTAACAGGAAGTTGCTACCTTCAACAATCGCGAAGGGCAAGCCTTAAGGCGTATCAGTTTTTTTAACCTCATTGGGATTCGGGAGCTACTGATTGAGTAATGCTAAAGTCATGTATGTAAACGGCTTTTACTGTATTAAACGTATAAGCACTTATCTGTAAATCGCTGCTCCTAATTTTTTTTGGATATATTCTACGGAAGCCCTCGCTTTACTGGTGCTGGAGATTCACCGTTGAAAGTTGTGGAATTGTGGCCACCTGGAAAAGTTGCTGTTTGGCTGGCGCCGTTAGTTGTGTGGACGTGGGCCATATTACAATTCGCTAAGTGCAGTTGCTGCCAAGCTCCTGGTAAAATCGAACCTCAGCTCCTTGGTGTCTTCTGGAAGGGCCAAATGCAAAGAAAGTGAAATACGCAAAAAGACGATGTGCATCGATAACATGTGTGAACTTGAGTGAGTACAAAGAAAAGGGGGTACTTAATAAACGTTAATGCAATTCGTGTCAGTAAAATTTTTTTACACTAAATTATTGTTAATTTTAGATTTATATATTCTTGTTATTGATAGTAAAATATTTTAATTACGGACATATAACGGAAAATTATCCAATAACAAATATTGCAAAATAAAAAATTCCCCTGTCACAGCATCCTGCATAATATAGCGAATTTCCATTTACAAAAGTACAGTTTTCTCGGAAACTAGTTGATATAGAGTAATTGTAAATGAAAAAACCTTCCTTATGTGATTTTTCCGCCTCATTCCGCCAAATTTTTTTGACGAAAAATGTCCAAAAAACCGTAAACGTTTTCACGAAATTTCTTAAAAATAAGATGTTTCGTTCTTGAGTTATCGTGCGGACACTTAGTAAACATATATATATATATATATATATATATATATATATATATATATATATATATATATATATGTATATATATATATATATATATATATATATATATATATATATATATAAATGTGTCCGCACGATAACTCAAGAACGAAACATCTTATTTTTAAGAAAGTTCGTGAAAACGTTTACGGTATTTTGGACATTTTTCGTGAAAAAAATTTGGCAGAATGAGGCGGAAAAGTCACATAAAGAAGGTCTTTTCTTATTTACAATTACTCTATATCAACTAGTTTCCGAGAAAAACGTACTTTTGTAAATGGAAATTCGCTATGTTATGCAGGATGCTGCAACAGGGGTATTTTGAATTTCCGCGCGCTTATGTTGTAACAATTTAAAATAATTGTGGAAAAATCGTTGTAAAAACGTTGTAAAATGATGTTTTTAAATTATATTTTAAAAACGGTGTGGTCAATAATTTTTATTTTTTATTAAATATGGTTTGTAATTTCGTATTAAATAACATATTAAATTTTTACATATTAAATTAACCAAGTGTGCACCTCTTTCATTGCGTTCTCCATAACCATTTACCCCTAACATTTTGTTCACCAGCGAGTAATTTGCCCACCCTGCTATTAAAGTCACCAATGACTAAGTAGAAATTAATTTTTTTCTTTTCTTCTAAAATAGTTTTTTCTAAATGGTTATAAACAATTTCTACATCATCATTTGGGGATTCCGCAATAGGCACGTGCACTTGAATTAAAAGTATCCTCGTTCGATGTGTTCTTATAGTTGAAAGAGCTATTCGTTCGCTTACTGCAACAAATTTTTCGATACAATTTTTATATCTTTTATTTACCAAGAACCCGACACCATAAGAACCATTAAGCGCTGCTGAATGACAAAATACATAACCATTCTTCGTTTCTTCTATTTTTAAAAAGTTTCTTCTAATCTCGGCAAGCCCAACGATGCTCCAGTTTATATCATCCAAAGCAGTGTTTTTCAACCTTTTTCACGGCGCGACCTCCCTAGTATAGAAAAATATTTCGCGAACCCTACCCTCTGCTCTTTCTAACTTTTATTTTATTTTATGTTATAAATATCGAATCTATTCATCATTATTATTTTGAATTAGGTATCAACTAGATACGTAACAAGCAAACTTTAAATAGGCATATTTTTATGTCAACATCTAATATTACGATTTTGGTAGCTTCTGAACGCACGCGTGACTTGTGTGAGCGAGACATAGCGCGACGTGATGAGCGATGCGTGGAGCGTAAGGCGAGCAAAGGATGACACTTTTGAATTCTTTTAATTATGAATTCGCTTTAAACTGTGTTTAAATTTGTTGAGTTGACTATTGTTATTTGTTTAGTAGTTGCTCACTGTCTTTTATTATCTAATATCCAAAATTCTGTGCTCATTGTAATTATTGAAAACGGATGAGTTTCTGGACAGACATGCGCAACCGCCAACTTTAAGTTTCAATGAGAGTAATGACACAAAAGCAAAGAAAAAACGTCTATATGACGACAATTATTTAAAACTCGGATGTACTGTTATTGAAAATAAGCCGCAGTTATTTGTTTTGAAATTTTATCAAGCGAAAGTAATAAGCTATCACATTAATGTAACCCTTAATTAACCTTTTCTTTATTAAATAGTATATATTTAACTAGAGTGGTTTTATTGTTAAAGTAACTGCGACCGCCTTAAAAAGGCTTCGCGGCCCCTCAGGGGGGTAGCGACCCACAGAATGAAAAACACTGATCTAAAGCATAATATGCTCTTATATTACTTTTTTTTTAAGTAATTTTCATAATGAAATATTAATACTGATAATTTTAATAAGATAATTTATAATTTTTAATTTCAAATATTAATATTATATTGATTATATTAAAATATTTTTTTCAATCATTATGTGAATTTTAATTAATAAATTACACTACTAATATCCAAAGTTTTGTAAATTTTGTCAAAAAGGAAAATTTTAAACTTTTACTTTCAAAGTACTTTCAAAGTACCTACTACATTTAAGGTAGTAGTCTGGTAACTCCCGCTATTTTTCATAGGTACGTAATTTTAGGGGCGTTTTTTAAGGGGAAAAACAAATGAAAAGTTTTGAATTTTTAATGTTTTTATTTACATCTTAAGGTAACAAAAAAATTTTTTTGAATAAACTAAATTTTGTTTTATTATTATTATTATTATCAATGGAAGTTGGCGCCACAAAAAAAGCATGTGGATGGCCCGGCTGGTTTTGACTCTTGGAAACATTTCAAATCCAATATTCGTAATTAGTTTTAATCTATAATATGTCATGTCGGAAGTTGAATTATGAAATTTTACAGAAAAATAACAAAATGGCGGACTTTGAGGAAAAAGTCATTTGTTTCAAGCTTTTCATTTGTTCTTTCCCCAAAAAATGCCCATAAAAATAGGTATGAAAAACAGCGCGAGTTACCAGACCACTACCTTCGTAAAAGGCAATTAGCATTAACTAATGTAAAGTGCCATTCACATTATTTAGTTTCGGATTTACTTTCCAACGATTCTCAGGTAGAAGAATTTGACCCAAAAATGAATAATCCAACTCGCAGCGATGTAAGCCGTTGGTGTTTTAAATGACGATATCATGAAACAAAACATTTAACTCGATTTAATATAACTGGAGTAATGGCGTCTTGAAGAGCTACATCCCCTCCTTCCCGCCTGGATATTTACGTCTGCTAAAACTTTTAATTTATGCTGTTGTATTTCATCAAGCTACACTCCCATTATGGTTTCTTTGTTCAAAGATTAAAAATTTCTTAATTTTTTTCTTTGAATCAAAAAAAGTTTTCTTTTCAGCAGTCAAAAAAGTATTCACTAATTTCAGATATGAGCATTACATTATGGTACTTCATATTTGTAAATAACTGTCTAAATTAAAACAGACTTTGTTTGAAAATGGGCTACTAAGCTTAAAACAGTAAAATTATCACAATTAAAAATTAAAGGTAGTATTTTTTGCTAAGTAAAATATTTGTCTTATTATCTACAAAGGAAAAGAGTCAAAGAAATTTTTAATCTTTGAACGAAGAAATTGTTTTGAGGGTGTAGATGTCCAACATTTCCAAGAATCCAATCAGTTGGGATGTTTTTTGATAAAATACTATGAAAACATAAAATCATTGAAAAATACACCATTTTGGCCTTCCGTTAGAAGGTACACCCCACCGGTATTTTATTGTGTTTGGGGAATATTCTAGAAATATACTGTTAACGTAAAAATTAAAATTTGTTGTTGTTGTTTTTTTTTTAGCTGAACATTTCAGCAGATGGACCCGATCAACCAAATCAATCAACGAACGATATTTTAAAAAACTTCACAAAGGTGGTGCAAGAAACCACTGAAGAAATTAGAAAATTATCAACTAAAGCCAAATCACATTCACCCTCACTACATCGAACATTTGAACAAACCATAACCACTCAACTTACCGAATGTCATCAACAATTACCAGACTTTAAACAAACTGTCGCCAACGGTGTCGATTCATTTAGCAATTTCGACGTATATGTGAGACAAGAAAGTAAATCATATGATGACATGTTCAAACAAGTTGGAGATTGTGTTAAAAAACACAACATATCCGATCCGTGTGATCTATTAAAACCACTTCAGCAATGTCTAGATAAAATATATATAAATGTCCATGACAATTATAATTTAGCTGGCCAGTCCTATAGGAAACTGCGTGACTTTATTCAGTCGTTTCCAAATCAGACGGAAGCATGTTTAAATTCAATTATTAGCAGTGAAAAATCATCTGATTGTCTTGAGACTTTATCAGTGTCACTTAAAAACGAATGTGAATCAAGCACTAGTCATATGAAGACAGAAATACAAGCAATGTTGGATAATATTGCCGAATTTAAGACCAGGTACGTGCCATGTGTGGAAAATACTTTGAAACAAATTCGTGAAATCACGTTGAAAGGGAAAGAATGTTGATCTCCTAAAATCTTGAACTTGGAAGTTTCGTAATTATATACTAAATTGATTTACTGATATTAAAATTGTTTTTAATAAACAAATTTTGAAGCTAAAATCACGTTTTATTAAAACCAATAGGGTAAAAGACCCCATTGTCGATCGGGGTTATAAATCCGATCAGTTTTGACATTTATATTTTAATGAAGTTATTTCTGAAAGAAACCTTTGATAAAAAAAATTATTGTTAATACAATGATTATTTTTCAATTTAAATTCACATCACATTTAATGTCTCCTCACTTAATTTAAGAAATACATATATATATATATATATATATATATATATATATATATATATATATATATATATATATATATATATATATATATAACAATTTTTGTTGAATTCATGAATTTTTAATATGGTGGATGATCATTATTCAAAACACATGGGTTATAAATTGTAACATTTTTCACCGAATTTTTAAAGTTATTAGCATAATAAAAGTATACAAATAATTGTTATTAGTCCACTTAAGAGATTAGGATAGCTAAATTAAATTTTATATGTATTAAATATTATTTGTATGACTGATCCTTGTTGGGATCCAAGTTTTCGAGTTGGGTATTTTGAGAATTATACAGATATTCCATATCTATTTTATAAACATTTTTAATTAATTTTTGGGTTTAAAACACTTAACTAACCGTTTTTATAATTTCACTTTAATATTTTATTTATTTCAGAACGTAAAATCAATTAAAAAATAATTAATATTGAATTAAAACTTCCAAATTGAAATAAAAACGTCATTTAGATTTGAAACGATATGTAAATATATACGTCATCTATCATCAATTTAACTGTTTAAAAATTCACAATGGCGTATAGATAAGTTAGAATCATGTCACAATGTACACAATGTTTTTTAAAGCAAAATTATAGATGGCGAAAGAAAATACAGTATTTTAGTGGTTTATTTTATCGAATATTTAAACCCTTCTGTCATTGCTGCTATGTTTCACAAGGTGTCATTCTGTGATTCTCTATGACACAGACTGACCTCTTGTAGTGGATAGAGTGTCAAAGTGACTGAAAGAGAATGGTTCAAATATTCGATAGTATAAGATTTACTACTGTACTGATGTACATTAGTAATCGGTGATTCTTGATAGGGGTAAGTGTATTGATCTTTCAAAGGAGGTTAATATTTTCTGTATGCTTTTTAATAGACGTCAACAAATTATAAAACAAAATCATTAATAAATCAAAATTTTTGGGTTATATTTTCTTAAAAACATATCCATTTGATTAAAAAAACTTGGTTTCATACTTATTAAGAAAAAAAAATGGGTGTTTTGTTTATTTTTTAATTTTTTTAAGCTAATTTAATGATACAGCTAAAAATAGTGATCGGTCATCGGGTCTCTTACCCTAATAATAATAATAATAAGTTATATTCTTTATAACACAAAAGTGCTCTCGAATAAGTCGGAGAGAATACAATAATATTAGCAAAACATATTAGTAATAATTATATAACAATAACAAAAACAAAACAAAATTGTATATAAAAAATAATAGCAACATATATGTAAATAACAAAACAATGATACAATGTATGAGTATCAGTAATAGTAACAAGGTCTTTCAGTAACGATATATAAATAACAACAACAACTTATATAATTAATAATTATGGTAAGTATAAATAAAAATGATATAAATCAATTGATAATTGTAAACTAGAATTGTGCATTAAACTTTAAAGTACTCATCTGTATGATAATATGACATATCTACTAAATAGGTGTACAACTTCGATTTAAATTTTTTCAAATTTTCAGAACGGATGTCGGCTGTCCTTTGTTATAAATACTTATATAATAACCTTGTTATAACTTATAATAACAACTTTTAAACTACCACTTACAAGGAGATGCACCCAGAGTGAAATTCGGGATTTTGATGAAACTTCGCTGGTTTGTAGAATTGGCAAAAATAAGAGACCCGCATTTTTTTTCATCGGCCATCTTCCACGTTTACGGGGTGAAAGCAGCCCCTATAGTTGGGGGTTCAAAACGTATTTCTTAAGATATCTCGAAAACTATAAGAAATAAAGAAAAACTTTAAATTGATGAAATGTTACTCTTTGAAAGACCTATTCAACTGTATAGGTTAAACCAGGGCCGGGCCGGGTCCGGGGCTGGAGGGGTGAAAAAGGGGGTAAATTTTCTTGTACAGCCTGAATGGTTCAATGTATCAAATTTTTGCCATCATAAATAGAAAGAGCATCAAAAATCAGAGGACAGGTGTTTTTGCGTTTTTTCGAAATATGTGTGATATCCAAGTCATATACGGAAGAAAAAAATAGGGTTGGTTATATTGCATTATTATTGATTGCAAATACGTTTTATATTTTTTTATTTTTATGTTGATTTTCATCATAAAAATGTAAATTTTTACTTTCCGATAATAATTCATGTATTTTTGAAACTTAATTAGTAATTTAGCCATGTGTATACACTATATGTTTACTTATATTCGATGTATTTTATAACTATTTCTGCGAAAGTTAAAGCTCTCTGGTGTGCTTGTGTTAATGAATGTTCAAAAAGAAGCAATGTCTTTCGCTCACTGTTCAGGTGCCTTGTAATAAATTTTGCGATTTGGGAAATGGGGTTGACACCTATAAAACATATAAAAAGAGTAAGAAAAATAGTTTGAATGTTGAGAAAGAAATAAACCGCGTTTATTTGGTTAAAAACGAATTTGTAAGAAGATAAAGGCGGTTGTTGAACGTAAGATTATTGCAGACCAGAGAACTTTAGTAGAAATAGGTATAAAAAATTCGTCAAGTGCGTGTTTGACACGCACTAAGTAATGTCCCTCACCATCAGTGGTCATAACTAAAACGTCTTAAAATATAACAGTCCGGACACATACATTCACGATGTGACACATACGAACACGATCGTTCTGAAATCAAAAAATAGGTTATACTTTAGGAATAAAATTTATTTATTAGGAAAAATATTTTATCCACCTTCATATCCCGCTATAAAAAATTCCTAGAAACAACTGATTGTACGGAACACTGTTAGCGCAAGTACAACTTGCACTTGACGACTTGTTTTTATTAAAGTTAACCCTAGAACGACAAACTGGGGTAAAAATCTACCCCAGGTAAACTTTAAACTACGTTTTTAAATTAGTAACATTATCGACTGAACACCTCTACCATAATTTAGTTCAAGGTTCTAACAGTAGAGTGAGGTCGGGAAACCCTGCGGTTTCTTGTCTACTGTGACGAAGGGAAAACGTGAAGCTAGTATGGGGTTGATATGTACCCCAGTTTGTAGTTTACGTCAGTGTTTTGTTTAGGTAAGTTATTTTTATTTTTCTTGCTAAAATAATTTGGATTCACTTATAATGACCTTATTTTGCAACAAAACATTAGATATAGCCAGCCCGATGCTGCTTGTGTCCTCGATCGGAAGACCGCAAAACGCGAATATATTGCACGAAGTGCAAGCGACCGACCTGCGAGAATCATGGAAATATATATTGCAGCGATTGTAGTGCCTTTGAATAAGTTAAATTCTCCTTTTTTTTACATTTTGTATGAAAAAAAATGAAATATATTCTTAAAAACTAAAATTTCATGTATTTTTGTTTGATTGTTCCACATATTAAATTCCTAATTTTTTTAATTTTCAAAATCCAAAATAAATCGACTTTTTTGGTAAAACATCATGATGTCTTTGTATGCTTGAAGTCCCTTGTATCTTCTTTAAAATACCGTCTAAAATTTGAAAATCGGTTCATTAGAAAAATAGTTATTAATTTTTGTTTATTAAATGACAATTTGAGCGTTTTTGAACACTTTTAGCTATTTAAATAGATTTTTCACCGACTAAGCTTTGATTAAATTGAATTTACTCTTCACGCTTCTCTTCAGCATGAAAAAACGAACAAATTCGTGTTCTTATAAGTGAAATTGCTGCTGTCAGATCGATTTTACGACCAAAAATCCCGTGGGGTAAATATATACCCCAGTTTGTAGTTTAAGAGTAGAAAAAATAAGTTTGTCGTTCTAGGATTAATTATGCATATAATAAAAATTAGAAATAAATAAAGGTTTAAAAAATATTAACTACGATTTTTTTTTATTAGAAACACAAAATTACAAAGACAACGTATTTATTATATCACAAAAGTTATTTCTAATGAGTTTATCGTAACTGGAAGATTTTCTTGATGTAGATGTACGAATAAATAAAGAAGTAATAATGTCCTGACACGTTATTTTGTCCACCTACGTGCACATTTTTTTTTATTATATCAAATCTTTATTTTTTAAATAATTAATACTAGACAGGTTTATTTTGTGAAAATCCATATTAAAACATGGGATCGTTGCTTTGTCACTTTTCACAGCAAAAACATAGAAAAACACGAGTCGACTTTCGGCTTTTACACCATCCTCCAGTTATGTTTTTCACCTGAGGATGGTGTAAAAGCCGAAAGTCGACTCGTGTTTTTCTATGTTTTTGCTGTGAAAAGTGACAAAGCAACGATCCCATGTTCTTTATTTTTTATTTTTTTTATTTGTTTTAAACTACGTTCAGTTGTAAAAATCTAAATTTTTTAATATATCTAAGTTTATTCTTTTATGTTGATCTTGTTGTACGTACGGTCATGTTAAAAATCAGGAAGTGAAAAAATATTAATAGTAAATTAATTTAATTAATTAAGTGCTTTTTGAAAAGTGTGTAGAATAAATATTACGAGTATATCATTAAAAAATTTGACAATTATTGACAATTATAGAATCATCACATTCCTCGAATGAAGCGTCTTTCTCACTATTCATTATTAAAACTATTAAAAATTCAATATAATTTTGTTCTTTAGTGTAGAAAATGATGGAACTGTTGATCCCAATAAACAATGAAAACAATGTAAAAACAATTGATTTATCGACAGATAATTTCGCAATAACCAATTGAACTTAGACTAATTAACAGAAAAACATGTAATTATTTCAATTTCAAAAAACAAAAATAAAAAAAATTCTTCTTTTTGTTTAGGTACCAATTACTAATACTACTAATGCATATGTATTTACATACGTAGGTATGTTATACAAATAAATATTGTTAAAATTAACTTACAAGGCTTACAAGCGTCCATAAATTCATGCACAAACACAAAATGTCCGAATAGTTTACTACTTCTTCTGCAATTTTCATTCTAGGCTTTTTCTCCGCAATTTCTTGACGATGAGAAAACGATATTACGGCAGGATCGCCAATTGTAACTGCCCCAATGGGTCCTGTCTCACTGAATCAGTCACAAATATTTGATGTTTTATGGTTCCAAGGTAGATAAATGAAACACAGGGAATAACTTAAAAAAAAAAAATAATATTCTCTTGTAGGTTAAACACGAAAGCACATGTATTTTATTAATTTTGTTTTCTTTTTGTTTAAGTAATGATAATATTTTATTTATAGGTTTTCCTTTTGTTTTTATTATTTCAAATATATTGGTTGATTATTTTTTATATTATTTTATTTTTAAATATTTTTTTAATATCAATTTTTTGTTAATTTTTCAAAACAGTTTCTAACTTTGGTGAATGGGGAAGGTGATTTGAATAATACAAATTTTAACCTTCCGCTCAAAGCAGCGGACTGTATCGAAAATTAAGTTTTGAAAATTAAAAATTACAAAGAAAAAGAAGAGAAAAAAAGAACGTTCAATCTTACCTTAACCTTCCGCTGTCCCTGTTCCAGATAATCCGTGAAATTTCACTTGGGGTAAGGAAAGGTTCCAGAAGGAAGCGGAAAGGGTTCCGTAAAATTTCACTATTAATTAAACTAATAATTTGTTAACACAGGGGTGTTATTTAATAAATTGCTAACACAAGGGTGTTATCAACAAAACCGTTTTTTCTACTAGAGACGAAAACTGTATTATACCTTGACGGCTTAGATTCGATTGCTCTTATTTTTTCATCATAGCAAAAAATGTTTTCAGTAGTTATATAACTAAACAAGGATAAAATATGTGAACTCTAAATACATGTTATTGCTTAATTAATTAAAAAATTATTTTTATAATTTAAATGAAAAGTAAATTCAACTACTGGCGCGACCATACCCCTGCCCTTAAAAGAACCCACTTTTAACAGAAGAACAGAAGCGCCAAATATTTCGCAAATGAAACTAAAACAAATTGAAACAAAATTTGATATGTTCAAAGAAAGAAAGTAAAAATAACTGTTATAATTCTATAAAATTTAAATTTTCCCGCATATATTTATACTGAAATATACTGCGAGAATAGTAGATCAGATTATACGTGCTTTACTGGCTCGGAAGCGGACACAGTTTAACAACTGGTCGCGTGTAAGTTCCAAATTTGGACCTGACCTTAGCTACTCTTGAAATCCCATCTTTTCCAGGGAATAGTTCCTCCACTACGCCAAAAGGCCAATGTAGTGGGGGTGAGTTTTCTTGCATTATTACCACTATAGTTCCTATTTTCATGGGAGGTGAATTAGTATTCCATTTCTGGCGTGCTTGTAGACCGGTCAAATATTCCAGATTCCAACGTTTCCAGTATGATTGTACTAAACTATCTAGCAAATTTTTTCTAATTAACAGATTTTGCGATTCATCCATATTAACGGCTGGAAAGGCTGGAAGTGGTCCATACGTCAAAAAATGACTAGGAGTCAATGCTGATGGTTCACCAGCATCGGATAGGCAACACAATGGTCTAGAATTTAGTAAAGCCTCAATTTGACTTAAAACAGTGGCAAATTCTTCGTAACTTAATATCTGAGTTCCTATAACTCGTTTTAAATGTGTTTTTACACTTTTTACGTTTCCTTCCCATATGCCACCCATGTGAGGGGAATATGGTGGATTAAATTTCCATTCGATATTGTTTTGTAGTAAATATTTTTTGAGTTCGTCTCTATACTCAGACGACTCAATAAATTTATAAATTTCATCCAAATGAGTTTTCGCGCCAAGAAAGTTCGATCCTTGGTCGCTATATAAAACTAAAACCTGACCTCTTCTAGCAGTAAAACGTTTGAAGGCGGCTAAAAAAGTAGCAGTAGAAAGATCGGACGCCACTTCAAGGTGTAATGCCTTTGTAACGAGACATACAAATAAGCATAAATACGCCTTTTGAGTCCGACAACCTCTTTTCCTAAACATGGTAATATGAAATGGACCTGCATAGTCGACACCAGTATGCAGAAACGGCTTTGTTTGATTTACCCGAGCCAAAGGTAAATCACCCATCAATGGGAAAATTGGTTTTGGTTGCACTTTAAAGCATGTATTACATGAATGTACTATCTTACGAATTATTTGTCGACCCGATAAAATCCAATATTTTTGACGAATGAGTGATAATAATAAATGCGGGCCTGTATGAAGATGTTTGCGATGATAGTACGTAATTAATAAGGTGACGAAATGGTCATTTTTTGGAAGTAAAATTGGATGTTGAACTTCATATCCGATTGGAGCTTTATCTAATCTACCTCCCACTCGAATAATTCCGTCTTTGAGAAAGGGGCGTAATTTCCTAATATGAGTCGAGCACTCTTGATTTTTGGAAATTTCGTTAAACTCTTGACTAAAATAAATCAACTGAACTATTTTGACTAGCGTTAATTCAGCTTTAGTTAGATCTTGAATACTGATTTCTGTTTTGCGGGGCAATAACTTCAGAAATCGAAGAACGTAAATCATTGAATTAAGAAGTCGTAGCCACGAAGAACTTCTAAGAATTAACTGATATATCGGATTTTTATCCGTTTCACAAACTAATAAGGATATTGACTTCTCCTCTAATACTTCTAAATTTTTAAGATTTTTAAATGGGTTGATTGGCCAATTATTAGGTTCTAAAATTAACCAGTCCGGCCCTGTTAACCATTTAGTGTTATTCAAAAATGACAAAGGTGTCATTCCACGACTAATGCAATCAGCGGGATTGTCAATAGTATTGACGTAAAACCAATGTTTTGACGGTAAATGATCGTGGATTTGAACAACACGATTAGCAACAAAGGTTTTCCAGCGATATGCTTGGGAATGTATCCAGTTAAGCACGACTTGAGAATCAGAAAATGCATATATATTATTTATTTTATAGCGAGGGCTATAAGTATCTATTACAGTTTTTATTAGTTTGGCTAATAAAACTGCGGCTAGTAGTTCCAATCGCGGAATTGTACTAATTTTTAAAGGCGAAACTTTCGACTTTGAACAAACTAAATTAATTTTTACGTTATTATCAGAATGTACAGTGCGTATATAAATTACAGCACCATAACCTATTTCTGATGCGTCTGCGAATCCTATTAAAATACAGGATGTCGCTTTAAAAACTGACAAATTGCGGGGAAGTTGAAAATTAGCTAAATGTGGCAATTCGCTTTGAAAGGCTAGCCAACGTTTTTCAATGTGAGATGGAACCTTAGCGTCCCAATCTATACGTGATTTCCATAAATCTTTAATGATTGCTTTGGCATATAATACTACAGGGGATATCAGACCTAAGCAATCAAATATCCTAGCTATCGTTCCTAGAATTTTTCTTTTTGAACATTCGTTAGAAAATGAGGTGTTCACTTGAAATGAGAAACTATCAGTATTTGGATTCCACTGTAATCCCAGTACTTTCAAATAATCGGTATCATCAAAGGTTACAAAATTAGATAAACGAATATTTTCGGGTATTCGAGATAATAATTCGGACGAATTTGTGGACCACTTAATTAACTGAAAACCCCCAGATTTGAACATATTTAATAATTCAATATGCAACTGAGTGGCTTCATCTAAGGTTTCAATACTTGAACAAAAATCATCTATATATAAGTCCCGATTAACATACTTTGCTGCCAATGGGTATGAATTTTGTTCATCTACTACTAGCTGTTTTATAACTCGTAACGCTAAGTACGGGCTAGGTTTGAGACCAAAAGAAATCGTGCTCATTTCGTACGTATCTAATGTATTTTCAGGACGGGATCTCCAAAAAATGCATTGAAAACGTCTGTGTTCAGGACATACAAGAATCTGACGGTACATTTGTTTTATATCAGCTGTTACGGCAATTGGAAACAATCTGAAATTCAACAAGATTGTCATAATTTCGGTTTGTAATTTCGGACCCGTAAATAAAATATCATTAAGTGAGACGGACTGCGTCGATTTTGCACTCGCGTCAAAAACTATGCGCAATGGGGTTGTGGGATGACCTACTCGTTCTACTCCGTGATGTGGAATGTAATAGGAAATTTCTGACTTGTTACTTTCCTTATCTTCGATTTTAAACATATGACCCTGATCAATATAATCTTGAATAACGTCACTATATAATTTTCCAAAGTCATTTGATCCTAATAAACGTTTTTCTAAGGAAAGAAATCGCTTACGTGCTAATGTTTTTGAATCCCCCAGTAGAGTAGGGCTGTCTTTAAAAGGTAGAGATACAATATAACGACCAGTACTATCACGTTTGTAAGTGGCAAGAAATAATTTTTCGCATTGAGTATCCTCATCAGACATCAATGGATTCACGGCTATGTTTTCTACTTCCCAAAACCTTTTTACTAATGTTTCTAAAGGTGTGGTTGTAGAACAAAATGTTTGAGTTACTTGTGGTGTGGGTTTAACAAGTGGTGCTGAACCCATAATTACAAATCCTAATGTAGTACGTAAAGCTATTGGTAAATTAGGAGGGCCTATTACTTTAGCATTACTAATCAGATGTGGATATAGATTTGAACCGATAATTCCATCAATAACAGATGGAATGTGGTACGTTTCATCGGCTAAAGGTAGCTCATCTAGATATCCTAAGAATTTTATGTCGATATTTGCAGCGGGCAATTTATCAAATATTTTATCTATAACTAAACAATCTATATTATACGTATTAAAGGGACTAAATCGTGACGAAAAACTTAAGCTCGTTTGTCCTTTAACTGAACGGGAAGTGTCTCCTATTCCTAATACTGAAGTGAATATTTTAGAAATAGGTAAACCTAAACGTCGAACACAATCAATTGTTAAGAAATTTGATTGCGACCCAGAATCAAGTAAAAATTTAATATTATGAATTCTATTAAATTTGTCAATAACTTTAACAACCGCAGTTGATAGTAAAACAGTTTTATTTTCGGAAGTTGATTTAATCGAAGAGCAAGCTGAAAAACTGTTATCAACTGGATCATTTATGGTAAAATTAGGTTCGGAAGTTTTTTGACCATTATTAACTAAACCTGGATTATTTTGTTCGAAATGTAACAGAGTGTGATGTTTCGCTTTGCAAATCGAACAACTTTCTTTGGACGTACACGAAGAAATTTTATGATTCGACGACAAACAATTCAAACAACAAGAATTTTTTTTTACTAAATTATATCTTTGTTGTGGAGATAATGATTTAAATTGTTTACATCTATAGTACGCGTGATGAGGTTGTTGATTGCAAACATTACATTTGGTATTACTATTATTTTGATTTACTAAAAACGAATGAGTATTTTTTGATTTAATATTAGAATGTGTTGAACCAGTATGTTTAGCTAAACTTTTGGACCGTGTAAACGTTTTCAATTGGCTTTTGATGAAATTAGATATTTCTTTGTAGGTAGGCAACTCTTCTTTATTCTCACGTGAAAGTTCAAATAGTTTATTTGTTTGTGAATCTAATTTAGACATAGCTAAATAAACTAAAATAAAATCGGCCAAATCTGGAATACTCAACTGTTTAAGAACTGAGACTGAGGTATCAAATTTTTCTAAAAATAGTTTTAAACAGGTTTCTGATTCCATTTGCAATGGTTTAAATTCAATAATTTGTTTCAAGCAAGAGTTAGCTAAGGATTGGGTGTCCTGATATCTTTCAATTAAAGATTGCCAAATAATTTCATAATTATTTCCCGTTGCTGGAATTCCCGCAAAAACTGATGTAGCTTTACCTGTGATTTTACCTACTAAATATTGAACTTTATCTGATGCAGATAGTTTTTCGTTTTCATGAATTTTAGCTTTAAATATTTCATAAAAAACTGCCCACTCATTAAATTCTCCCGAAAAGGTCGGAAGATCTATTCTTGGGAGGCTACGATCTGCCCAAACATCAACGACTGAATTATTTAAATTCGAAACTGACGCTACAGGTGCTTCATTTTTAAATGCAGTTTTTGCAGCCATTTCAACTGAGCCCACTAAGTCAAGAAAAGCATCCATAACCTGATAATTTGGAGTATAATCTTTATTCAGTTCTAAATTAAGTATATTAATGTCGTCTACAATTTTAGTAAAATCAGCCTCTGTTCTTTGCAAGCTCTGATATCTAATTTTAAAGGTTTTTAACGAATTAGGATCATCAAGATTTTTACTTGCATCGTGCATTGACTGAACACGCCTATATAACTGTTCCTTCTTTGCTGTAAGGCTTTTTAACATATTAATTTTAGCTTCATTTGTCATTTTAATACAATTAAAAATATAACAAGTTTTAAACAATGAACTAAAATCAGCTGTATCCACCAAACAAATTAAATCATATGTTTTTTATCAATAAACAAAATCAATTTAATTACGTTTAAATGAAATTATAAAAATTGTAAACAACCACCGTGATTATTGAATTATTGTTCTAAAAATAAATTTAATTGGTATTAATTACATAACACAAACTGGGTGTGTATTAGTTCTACAACTTCAAAAACAGCTGTTCAAGCAACAACATGTATTCAAAATCCCGCGTAAATTTTATTTGCACGAAAATTAAAGAAAATTGCTCCAATTTTTATTTAGTTTTCTGGATCCGGCTCGATCCGGACCATATGGTGAATGGGGAAGGTGATTTGAATAATACAAATTTTAACCTTCCGCTCAAAGCAGCGGACTGTATCGAAAATTAAGTTTTGAAAATTAAAAATTACAAAGAAAAAGAAGAGAAAAAAAGAACGTTCAATCTTACCTTAACCTTCCGCTGTCCCTGTTCCAGATAATCCGTGAAATTTCACTTGGGGTAAGGAAAGGTTCCAGAAGGAAGCGGAAAGGGTTCCGTAAAATTTCACTATTAATTAAACTAATAATTTGTTAACACAGGGGTGTTATTTAATAAATTGCTAACACAAGGGTGTTATCAACAAAACCGTTTTTTCTACTAGAGACGAAAACTATATTATACCTTGACGGCTTAGATTCGACTGCTCTTATTTTTTCATCATAGCAAAAAATGTTTTCAGTAGTTATATAACTAAACAAGGATAAAATATGTGAACTCTAAATACATGTTATTGCTTAATTAATTAAAAAATTATTTTTATAATTTAAATGAAAAGTAAATTCAACTACTGGCGCGACCAAACTTAACTCATTATCAATACGCCATTTCAAACTTTTTTTTTACTCTCTCTCTCCTCTCATCTCTCCTTTTTCTGTTCGTCATTACTATTCACTACTTACTCGGGGTTTGCGTCCCCAATACCAGTTACTTTGAAATACTTATATACATCGCTAGATAGCAGTACTGTTACAAGTCTTAATCGTTTAATCGAACTATAGAGTTCACAGGTACATGAAATACATACAATACACAAGCAATACAGCCCTCTTGTGTTTATTCAATATGGATGTAAAACTCAATAATTATTCAGTCACAATCCAATCTTATTATGTCCCGAACTTACACGAAGTTAGTTCGGGACATAAAAATATCGAATATGAGTGACCAAATATACACATGGCTAAATAACAAATTAAGTATGTACTGAAAAATACATAAATCATTATCGGAAAGTAAAAATTTACATTTTCATGATGAAAATCAACATAAAGATAAAAAATATAGAACGTATTTGCAATCAATAATAATGCAATATAATCAACCCTATTTTTTTCTTCCTTATGTGGCTTGAATACCACTCATATTTCGAAAAAATGCAAAAACAGGTGTCGCTTAATTTTTGAGGCTCTTTCTATTTATGATGGTAGAAATTTGATACATCGAACTATCCAGGCTGTACGAGAAAATTTACCCCCATTTTCACCCCTCCAGCCCTTCTTATTAGCCCGGCCCGGGTTTAACCTATACAGGTGAATAGGTCTTTCAAAGAGTAACATTTCATCAATTATAGTTTTTCTCTATCTCTTATAGTTTTCGAGATATCTTAAGAAATACGATCTGAACCCCCAAATTTAGGGGCTGTTTTCACCCCCTAAACGTGGAAGATGGCCGATAAAAAAAAATACGGGTCCCTTATTTTTGCCTATTCTACACACCAGCGAAATTTCATCAAAATCCTGAATTTCACTCTGGGTGCATCTCCTTGTTAGAATATATCTATAAAGTAACACTATTGCCATTTTCCTTGAAACTTTCCCTGCATTTAGTACATAAAAAAAAAAAAATTACATACATATTGTTTTATTTTGGCCGCGGTAGCTTTTTGAGGTGAAATATCAGTACTTTATTTGTAAATATATTAATTTCCTCTTTATTTTAGAAGAAACGTCCAAAAATAAGATCTTCCTAATTTTACTTTCTAGTCATTAGGTAGTGCTTTACGTTTAAAAAAATAAATTCAGTAAAAAATTTTCTTTTCTCTTCTTGTCAATAAATAGATATTTTTATATCAAATACGGCATCTTATTATTATTATTGCTTCCGAGACTACTAAAGTAGCGGAAGCATTGTCATCACTTTTGAAAAATAAAAAATTTTTTCTCTTCAAAATCAAATTTTTTACGCAAATTTTACGTTTTAGAGCTTCCTGAACAATTTTGGTTTGGGCTGTCCGTCTGTCTGTCCGTCTGTGTGTCTCCAATTTTGCACCAAGTGGCATAACTTCCGAACTATTCGATTGTTTTTAATGAAATTTTCAGAAATTATGCAGTTTGGCTCCGCGATGGTCCCCTATGAATTTAATCAAAATCGGAGTAACGGTAGCAATGCCGCTACCATGTCATTCCAAAATTGCACCAAGTGGCATAACTTCTGAACTACTCAATTCTTTTTTATGAAATTTTCAGAAATTATGTAGTTTGGTTCCTATATGATCCCCTATGAATTTAATCGAAATCGGAGTAACGGTAGCTACGCCGCTACCATGAAATTCCATTAAATGTCAATATCTTATTTACTGCTAGTCCTATCTCGCTCAAATTTTTAGGGTATATTGGGGGTTAGTTTCTAAAATATTTTTGCTATTATTTTATAATTTAGCCTTTAAGTCTTTTGAGTTACAACAGTTTTTTATAAACTTCAAGGCGAAAATATAATTTCACGGTATATAATATGTATATTTGGTAGAATACTGTTTTAAAGCCTTTTACGACTACGAGGAAGCTGTGTGCCCACCCTATTGGCAGCGTATTATTAAATTATTTTATTTGCATTTCATAATGGCATAAATAATTTTAAAAATTAGAATTATTAACTTCCCATAGGAAGTTATTGTAATGGGTGCGATTTTACGAATCGCTAATTTTGACATATCTCCATGTTTCAAGGGCACTAGAATCCGAATCCATCGTTTTTAACGTGATGTCTGTGTGTGCGTTAGTTAGTTCGTTGGTTCGTTCGTTCCTGAATTTTTTTTCGTCTCGCATATCTCGAGAACAAATGATGATATCAACTCTGGACTAATTTCATTAGATATGCGTAATCAAAAAATGAAGACCAGATAAAGTTTTCAGCAAATTCGGATTAGCGGTTTGTTTTTTGCGGTAAAAAAACAGAATTAACTTTATTAAGATAACATATAGATTATATAGATTTTTTACCATAGCATTATTTTATTATGGCCTAAGAACCATCCTTGATGTTAAAAACGCCAGTGTATTGTTATAAAATTAAAAAGAAAAAAAACGAAATAAGAAACTGTTTTTAAAATATATTAAGTCTCCCATATCTTGAGAACAAATGATGTTATCATTTGTTTGATAGGGGTGGAGCCCCCACCCTTAGGTACAGAAGGCGAAGCACCCAGTACGGTGCAAGGAGCAACGCCTCTATCGGGGGCCCAGGGAAGAAGTTGCCCCAAATGGAAAAAGAATTATTTATGAACAGTAGTCTCTAGTCTTTAAGGACACCCAATGGGAAGTTGACAGTGTGACTAGATCTGTCCCCCAAATTTTTTATATTTTAAATTCATTATGAAAATTTTTATTGTTTCCACAGAATAAGAAAAGAAATGAAATCTTTACAAAGCTATGTCTAATAAATTGTGTAATTTTGAGAAAAAATTAAAGAATTTATAAACGAAGAAAATCAGACCTGTAAAATCTCTTTAATTATCTCAAAAGCCGTAAATCTAAAAACATTTTAAAAACTGATCCTTCTTAAAATTAAAAATAAATTACATTTACTGCGGTTTTTAAATCATAAGCTATGAAAGAGTGACTGCAAGTTTCGCCTATTTGGCAGCCCTTGAAATCTAACTTCAAATGTATGCTAAATGATAGTTTATTATGAGACTTTAATCTTCTGAAAATTTCAGATTGAGGCTGCATTCAGTTCTCGAGGTATCAAGGATCCAAAGTTGTCAATTTCGCATGGGTTCACCATTCATTACATTCAAAAGATAACAGAGGTCAATATTTGATATACGGAGTATCTGTCGATCTCACTAGGGTACCTTAGGGTTTTTTTGGTCGCTGATTTCGAATTCGAGGTCGGTTGACCTCTATCACGTCAAGTTCAAAGTCATTTGAAGGTCGAAGGGCGAATAAATGCTTTAAAAAATTCGAAAAAATTTAGGCAGAGGTTTTCTAGGTCGCTGAATCTGAATTCGGCGTTTGCTTTACCCGACAAGGTCACCCGGAGGTTACTTCAAGGTCATCTCGAGGTGTTTCAAGGTCAAATTGTATGAAATCTATTGGTACTGTCCAAAAAGCTCCACATATAGGTTTTCGTAATTCATTTTAACTATCATCTTTTAGTCTAAGCTCCCATATCCGGTTAAGAGAAATTACTGGGTAATGACGTCGGTAATAACTCTACCTGAATTTTTTCAGAGTTTTAAAGAAATTATTCGCTTTTGACCTTCAAATGACCTTGATCCTGACGTGATAGAGGTCAACCGACCCCGGATTCGGAATCACCGACCCCAAAAACCCTACGGTACCCTAGTGAGATCTAGAGATACTCGGTATATCAAATGTTGACCTGTGCTATCTCATGAATGTAGGTATTAACTGGCCAATTTCCACCAAACTATACACGAACAAATTAAGTACGTCCGCTTGTTGTCATGAATGAATGGCCACGGACACGTTTTGACCAGTCAGCTTTCGGCCGGTTGCCGCAAAACAAAATTGTGAGTAAGGCGTAGATTTTATTAGGTAAAAGAACATTTTTAAGTGTAGGGTTTTTTGATCTAAACCATGATTGTATATCTTAAAGAAGCTGAATTTATTTCAAACGATAGCATATTCCATCTTGTATTGTATTTTGTTCAAATTTTACCGCATTATCAATTTCCTTTTTTTATAAATATAAATTTTTAAAAAATTTACCCTCGGTGCAAATATTAACAAAATACATGGAGTAAGTATTAACATGTTAACATTTACCTCGATTAAACTTTTTGCGACACAAATAATGTTATTAACTTCCTTATAAGGAAGGTATTGTATTCAACTCGATTTCAAAATTCAAGTAACATAATATTTTCATGTTTCGAAATCACCAAAATCTTTTTCGCGACATTCCCAAAAATGTTTATATGTGTTACACAATTAACTATATTTTATATGTTTAAATTGTCACTTCGATGATGATTACTAAGGCTGAGTTATCAGTTATATATTTCAAGAATGATAATGTTAAATAAATAGTTAATGACTAATTATTAATTAATAAGTAAATATTCCTTAATATATGCATATAATTATAAGATATTAAAAATTAAACGATTTTAAATTGTCTATTGAAGACTCAAAATTTCCCAATTGTTGTTTAGTTATTAAGGTCAAAGTGACATTATTTTAAATATCATTATTGCTAATTAATAAAGACTGATTAATTATTGCGTCAGAAAAAATTTAAATAATGATTAATTTAAATTAAGCAAAGATAAAGATAATTCTAAAATAAGAATTTTCTATGTCAAATTGATTGCCACAATCTGATCTATGTCAAATTGATTGATCTGTTAATAAAAACGTTAAGTATGATACTTTGTTTTATTTTCTACACATATTTATAAAATACTATCATAATTACATTAAAACACTATCGTTAATACTTACCCCAAGGTTGTTAAAACTTACACCAAAAGTGGGGTAAGTTTTAACAAGCACTTTTTTAAATGCGTTTTCCGTAGAAAATAAAATGGATATGTGAGTTTTTTTTATCAAAAGTCATAGACAGATAGTTGATGCTTTATGAGGTTTACAAAAAAAATCTCTAACTAATTTCATTTCCGTCGTATTAATAGAAAAGTAAAATCTGTTAGTACATGTCCTTGTCTCCCCTAAATAAGAAACTTGACTATAAAATCAGCAGAAGGTTTAAAACATTTAACAATTTGCAATTAAACAACATAAAACCCAAATTTAAATTAAAAAATGGTTGTTTACAAATTTTGCTTGCTGACATTCTTCGTTATTTTTGTTTCAATGGTAAGCACTTTTTAATTTTTTTTTTCAAAAGGGTTTTAAATTTTTGTAGGATAAACTCATGTTCAGTTTTAATTTCAGTATCATAAAGGAAATACAAATTTTTTCTGCAATGAAATGGAACACTGTCTGACACGGTGTGTTTTTTAAATTCATGTTTAGATGGACCTATATTAAATTTTATGTGACAAAATTAAAGAATATACAGGCTTTTTCTAATAAAGTTATCAACATGGGGATCTTTTATATGGTGAAAGGTACAGTTCCGGTTAAATTAGATGAATCATACAGAAGCACTGGATATATCGAGTGCTATATGAAAAATTTTCAAAATCCGCATAGTTCCTTCAAGTGGATAAAAAAAAAAAAAAAAAAAAAAAAAAAAAAAAACTGAAATATTAAGCAGTTATTTCTTTTGCGGGAAGAGGCTATAATTTTTTTTGAGCTGATAATTTTTTCTAAGACATAATATAGAAGTATCTGAAACATAAAAATTTCAGCCATATCCGTCAAGTCATTTAAGGGGTAATTTTTTAAGGGCTGAGGCTCAGTAAATTCCAATCTTATGTTGATAGCACTTACACGGAATGTTACGGAAGTGTACCCCTGCGATTTTGTTCATTTTAAGATATATTGTAGTACTTGACAAAGTAACAAACATATTCTAATTATACGTGCCCAATCCCATATTTAGGGGGTAAAATACCCCTTCAAAAATTTCCTGAAAAGTCTATTTTGCTATTTATCTAATATTTTGCTATTTTTCCCATACTAGCCCTTATGCAATTTTGATGAAAAGTGGTCAAGAGATTTAGATTGAGGTTACATTACTATAGAATTTTTTTCATTGGGGTCACTTAATTTTTAAGGGGTGAAACACCCCTAGGAGTGGGTTTTTAAAAAATTTTTTAAGGAAATCAAAGCCCAAATTCTTTAAAATTCTGTAAAAAGGCTACAAGTTATTAGTTAATAAATAATACGTATATCCCACTGTAGTGGCGCGGCATAACTGGGGGGAGGGTTTGGGGGGCTCTATACGGGAACAAAATTATTAACAAAAATTAAATATTTTGGGTTTTTCTCACTATAAAATTTATAAAATAGCAAAAATAAGGTAATTAACACCTACCGTCAAAGAAATAACAGTTATGATAATAACTAAAGGGACTACAGGGAAGATACAACAACTACTAGATGTATATGGATTCTGAATATGGTAGAATTTATCAAGCGGTTTTCGAATACTATAATGCTACTAAAATACGATATCAATCTTCATTCTCGTAACAACATAATAAAGCTGCAATCACTGATTCATAACCAATTTTCTTCTCCTCGATATCAAAACTTATTGCGTATTCATGGTACAAAAGCGGATACATGAATAAGAAACCAGAAAAATTTGAGAATCCAGTTGCATTTGCTCCCCAAGAAAATTTGTCCCCCAAATGCGAAATTGAAGGTTGTGAAGAATTATCTACAGTCGACTTTCATTAATGCAAACCTGCGATAATTCGAACCTCTCTATAATTCAAAGTTATCACGAGTTCCCTACAAATATAAAATATAACGAATTAACGAGAGTCGACTATCAAACACTCTATAATAAAATTCGTAATATTTTAAGACTCCCTTGAGTTTCGAATTAACGAGAGTCGACTGTATTATAAGATGTTCTTGGTGCAAGAAATCGCTCTGCTTAAAACACTTCTTTAAAGAATATCATTACTGCGAAAATTATCATCCATCATTCTAATTAACATTTTTTAATACTTCTATAATATTTTATAAATACATTGTAAAATACAGGCATACTGAAGCACTTTAACGCCTGCTTACTGCACCACTAATCAACATCTATTCAAAATAATAAATAAAACTTAATTTATATTTTTACTTGCATATTCGTCCACTATTTCATAATCCATCACATTTAATTACAAGCTACAATCCAAAATTTTTTTTCATAATGCTAATTCAGTGTTTCAGAACTATCTATAGTATTTCAAGTCAAGGAGTTTGCCAGTTCACCTTATTTTTGCTATTTTATAAATTTTATAGTGAGGAAAACCCAAAATATTATTTTTAAAAATTTCGTTCTCAAATAGAGCCCCCCATAGCCCTCCAGTTACGCAGCGCCACTACAGTGGGTAAAACGTATTATTTATTAACTAATAACTTGTAGCCTTTTTACAGAATTTTAAAGAATTTGGGCTATGATTTCCCTAATAAATTTTTTAAAAACCCACTCTTAAGGGTGTTTTACACCTTAAAAATTAAGTGACCCCAATAAAAAAAAATCGATAGTAATGTAACCTCAGTCTAAATCTTTTGACCACTTTTCATCAAAATTGCATAAGGGCTAGTACGGGCAAAATACCAAAATGTGATTTTTCAGGAAATTTTTGAAGGGGTGTTTTACCCGCTAAATATGGGATTGGGCACGTATAATTAAAATATGTTTGTTACTTTGTCAAATACTACAATATATCTTAAAATGAACAAAATCGCAGGAGTACACTTCCATAACATTCCTTGTTAGCAGAAAAAAGCAACACAATCCGTGAGAGGGACATTCCTACCCATGCTTATCCACCTACAACTTTTTCAAAATAGAATTTCCTGTAATTTTCGTGGTCGTTATCAAATATAGACATGGTGTCGGGTACATTGATAGAAAGGAGAGAGAAAAAGCTATTTAGCTGTGCCAAAATCTTTTTTATATTCCATAAGAGAAACAAAAATTTGAGGTCATAACTCGAAAACTGGAGTTCATAGAAAAAGAACATATGTGCAAGGAACCTTAAGATGAAACTCAAAGTCAATTAAAGTCATACTCTAATGCAAATTACACTAAGAGTTTTATTTGGAAATTTCTCTTTGGATATGTTTTCTTGCGTCCAGAGCGTCAATATTGCCCGTACAGTTGGATGCTTCGTACAGATTCTAACGGTCATTTGGTACCTATGTTATGCTAAACACCAAGAAAATCATCTCAAGCCACCAAGCGAAGAGACAGAAAATATATCTGTAATGTCTGATAGCTCTGATGAAGAGTCAGTTTCTGACTAACTTTAATTAAATTTTTTTTCAAAGTCCGCCATTTTGTTATTTTGCGATAAAATTTCATAATTCCAGTTCCGACCAGAATGAAATATCTAGATTAAGACTAATTAAGAATTTTTGATTTCAGATGTCCCCAAGATTCAAAATCACACGAGTCATCAAGGTGTGTTTTTTTTTGAGGTGCCCACTTCAGGTGATAATAATAATAATAATAAAACAAAATTTAATTTATTCAAAAAAAATTTTTTTGGTACCTTTGTAAATAAAAACATATTAAAAATTCAAAACTTCTCATTTGTTCTTTCTCAAAAAAAAAAATGCCCCTGAAAATAGGTATGAAAAACAGCACGAGTTACCAGACTACTACCTTAAACCACTCAATAAATGTGGAGATCCTTGTGATAATAAAATCAAAGAAAATTTCGATTCTGTTATAACGTTAGTCACAGATTGGGTATATTTGTTTGAGTCGTTCTTAAATAGAACGGAATCATGTTTAAGTTCAATTACTAACAGTGGACAATCATTTGATTGTCTTGGAGATGTATCAATGTCACTTAAAAATCAATGTAAATCAGGTGTTAATCATATGAGGATAGAAACATAAGTAATGTTAGATAATATTGCCGAATTTAAAAATATGTTCTGGTCATGTGCGGAAAGCACTTTGAAACAAATTCGTGAGACCACGCTGAAAGAAAGTAATGTTGATCTTATGAAATGTTGAGTGACATTGGCAGTTTTATACTAAAATTACATATTCAAGTGATTTATACATTTTTAATTAATAGAAATTTCGAAATAGAACCACTAGTTTTACTAGAACCAGTGTAATTTATAAATACCCCTGTCGCAGCATCCTGCATAACATAGCGAATTTCCATTTACAAAAGTACTTTTTTCTCGGAAACTAGTTGATATAGAGTAATTGTAGATAAAAAAACCTCCTTTATGTGAATTTTCCGCCTCATTCCGCCAAATCTTTTTCACGAAAAATGTCCAAAACACCGTAAACGTCTTCACGAAATTTCTTAAAAATAAGATGTTTCGTTCTTGAGTTATCGTGCGGACACATTTATATATATGTTTACTAAGTGTCCGCACGATAACTCAAGAACGAAACATCTTATTTTTAAGAAATTTCGTGAAGACGTTTACGGTGTTTTGGACATTTTTCGTGAAAAAGATTTGGCGGAATGAGGCGGAAAATTCACATAAGGAAGGTTTTTTTTATTTACAATTACCCTATATCAACTAGTTTCCGAGAAAAACGTACCTTTGTAAATGGAAATTCGCTATGTTATGCAGGATGCTGCGACAGGGGTATTTTTTTTATTTACAATTACTCTATATCAACTAGTTTCCGAGAAAAACGTACTTTTGTAAATGGAAATTCGCTAGGTTATGCAGGATGCTGCGACAGGGGTATTTTTTATTTACAATTACTCTATATCAACTAGTTTCCGAGAAAAACGTACTTTTGTAAATGGAAATTCGCTATGTTATGCAGGATGCTGCAACAGGGGTATTTTAATTAATTTATAATTGTTCTAAAAATTGAGCAATAATGTTAAGTTAGCTATGAAAAAAAAAGGAGACGTATTTTGAAGACGATATATAAAGACGACTCAGGACGATTATTATAAAAGATGTATTTTTCAAGACGAATATTTTAAAAGACGTATTACCAAGACGATTATTTAGAAGATTAATTTGAAGGCGATTGGACATAATTACTCAATATATTGGATTTGTTAATGTGCCTTTGTCAAAATATTAAATTAAAGAATATTCAATTAAAAGAAAAACTAAATTATTGTAAATATTTCTACATATATATATATATATATATATATATATATATATATATATATATATATATATATATAATAATAATAATAATAATAATATATTTATTTGACAACTGATGTATTACATACGTGTCATCGTCAAGAAAACATAAATTAATAGATTTACAGAAACTCATTTATGGTATAAAAAGTACTAGAAATCAAGAAGTTTCTTAATTCTTTTTTAAATTTGTCATCATTACTATAGTAGTTTACTAGTTTCTCTGATAATTTGTTATTTATTTTAACACAATAACGGTATAAACCTTTACCGACTGTTGTTTCATGTTTTGGTAATAAGATTTTATTTCGGTTTCTAGTATTGTACAAATGTCTGTCCCCAAGAGCAGAGTAGTCATTACGATTTGCCCTCATGTATAAGGCGGCATTATAAATATATATCGACGCTAATGTTAGCAGGTTATTATTTCTAAAAATTTCCCGACATGTTTCCCGTCTATTTATTCCAAAAATCAATCTTAAAATCATTTTTTGTTTTTTGAATATTTTCTCCGCTGAAGTAGAGTTGCCCCAGCAAAGTATCCCATATTTTAGGTGTGGATATATATATGCATAGTAAATTGTTAAATATATATATATATATATATATATATATATATATATATATATATATATATATATATATATATATATATATATATATATATTCCAACGTTTTCAAGAAATTTCTTAAAAATCAGGTATTTCGTTCTTGAGTTATCGTACCCTCTTTTAAAATAGTTGCTGTACCTCTGTACTCTTACTTCGTCTTACATCAACATTATACATGTATCATAATTATGTGATCGTATGGGTATACGATATTGACGTTATACATATATACACTATATCCTCTTTGACTATACATAGTGTGTCGAATATGTGCTTAGATTGTGAGTAACTTAAGACTTTAAGATTACGTCACTTAAGATCCCATTCTAAGTCACATAGTTTTTCTCGGAAACTAATTGACATAGAAAAAAAGTTTAAAGACCTTTTTTATGTAATTTTTTCTTCTCTTTTAAATGGTGTAAAAAAATTTCGCAAAAATTTTTGAATAAGTGGAAATTTTGGCAAAAAACTAATTTTTTGCAAGAACAAAAACCATGTTCCTGGCATCCGACGTGTCTGGTTAACGAACTCATCCAACGGTTTGGGACTTCCAATACTTTCACCAAATTTCGTAATCCTAGGACATTCCGTTCGAGAGTTATCGTGCGGACACATATATATATATATATATATATATATATATATATATATATATATATATATATATATATATATATATATATATATATACAAGATGGTCCAGAATTATGTACCGTAATTGCTAGAGCTGGTAGTACGCTCAAAAATAATATTATCTTTTCATGTACACTTTTTTTGAAAACTCAATAATAAGGAAGATACAACTCTGTAAAGGGGTGAAACGAAAACCATTCTTTCTTAAATATTTTCCAAACGCTTTTGAATAACAGACTGGTATTTTAGAGGAACTTATTCTTCGTTAGAAGGATTAAATTTATGTCAACACTTATTCCACCACTTATGATTAAAGGGTGGTTTTGGGTGGTAGGTGTGAGTTATCACGTCTTTTCTTTTTTAATTTGCAATTATTTAAACAAAATCGTTGACAATATGATTCTTCAGACAATTTCACGCAAAAAAGGTATACTTGTTACATTTCGATAAATAATACCGTTTTCGAGTAATTTAAAGTAGAAATATCTATTTCCAAATTGTCCCCTAATCATAAGTGATGAAATAATTGATACCATAAATTTAATGATCCTAATGTTCATACGCGCCCCTAAAATATGAATCCAGTAATCAAAAGCGCGCCTAACAAATTTAAATAAAAAGAAAGAAAGAACAAATTTAAAGAAAAAGAAAGTTTCGTTCCACCCCTCTACATTTTACCCCTCTGCTTTATCTCCCTTATTATTGAGTTTTGGAAAAAAGTGTAGATGAAAAGGTACTATTATTTTTGAACATACTATCAGCTCTAGCAATTACGGTACATAATTCTGGACCATCCTGTATATACATATATATATATATATATATATATATATATATATATATATATATATATATATATATATATATATATATATAAATTTTAGCGAATATTATTTTCGGTTTCTAGGCACCTCAAAGAAATTTCTGCCAGGGTCCCGGACTCAGGTCGCGTTGTGACATTGGCTGTAATAGCTCATTTTCATTCTGGAAATTCGCTAATTGGCAAATATATGTATATTATATTACTAGCTTTTACCCGCGGCTTCGCTCCCGGATAAAAAATAGACCATAACATTCTTTTTTTATATCGTTTTAAATATATTTTCCCACGAAGTAAGACTTCCCACAGCATTTAGATATTTTCCCGGGGTCGAAAGTAACCTTTGTTTATCTTTGTATATTGTTCTCTCTACTAACAATATCCTAATCAATTGTCCGTTGTTATAATTTAAATATCAGGGTATAATTTATAGGATACAATAGTATTTTACAATTTAAGTTCGGTAAGTTGCTTTTACTGATCGATAAAATGTTGCAAAAACGAGACCCGCAGAGTCGAATTTTTGCAATTTTCGAGATGAGTAATGGCATTTAACGCATCGTGTATTGTATAATATTTTTGGCACGATCGATTTAAAATATTAAAGAATATATAGTAAAAAAACATAAAATTCGGACAATATAGCTGAAATTTATATTTCTATGTTATGAGATAGAATGCCATAAATAAATATTATAAATATTTATAGCAACTTATAATACAAATATTTGTAGTGACAATTAACAACTATATTTGTAAATAAAAAATTAATGTCAATATTTAATTGGCGTGAATATTTTTTTGAAGTTTCTATTGAAAAAATTGAGGAAAAAAGTTTGTTCAACTATAATATTAGCGAGAATAATGAAATTGATGAAGCATTTTAATATTGGCTGCAAATTTATACTGGAATTTTAAAACGAACGGAAGATTATGAAAACACAGAAAATTTTAATAATTGAACCAACCTTTTGAAATGTCAATAAAATATGAAGTGTGCAAACTAGTGAAAATTTTCATATTAATCGATTAATTTTCCTAATTGTTCAAATTGTACTTTTAATTTCAATATAAATAAATAATTACAATCATTTTTGAGCTAATTTCACTTACCACACTCCTATTCATTTACCACGCATCTATTTCACTTACCGCACTGTTATTTTTTGGTTTCCATGTATATAAACAAACGTTCGGGAAATGTAACTTACCAGCTTTGTCAACAGCATTGGTAAATGCATGAAAATACAAGATCGTGCAAAAATATTTTTAACAGTAAATAAGTAATTTCATAGTAGTCGTCGGTCGAAATAATATTATTATTGGTGGTATCTATAGAAATATTTATTAATATTGCAAAATGTAAAATACATTTAATTAGTAATAAATGAAAAGATTGCTCGTTTAGTAGTATAAGATACATTTTCCCACGGGAATTAAATTTTTTCTCGAGTTAAAAAGTAGCCTATAACCGTCTCTGTTCCGCAAAATACGTCTGTGCAAAATGTTATGTTAATTAGTGAAGCTGTTTATGCGTGAAAGCCAGTCAAACAAACAAACAAACTCATCTTCGCATTTATAATATTAATTAGGATATTTTTATCATTGAATAATATGCTACGTGATGGTAAAGTACCCTTTGCTAATTTAATTTTCGTGATTCATTCTCTAAGAAAGTTTCTCCGGTGTAAATTTTCAAAATTTTGATAAAACTACATATAAGTGTTATAGGTAAAAATAACGCACCTCTATTATTTTTTAAATTGCGACCACGGTTATTTAAGGGCTGAAGTCACTCTTTAAAGTTAGGGTAAGATTTTAGTTTTACTTGATTACTTCAAAACTATAATTTATATAGAACAACTTTAAATTAACGAAACACTTTCAAGAACTGTTTATTGATATTTTGGGGTCGATTTGTGTACATCGATAAACAATTGACGACATGGGTGGAATAATAGCCTAAAGCGTTGTTCACATATAAGTAAGTAGATTAGTAGTTAGTAGAACAACTTAGTAAAACAACTTAGTAACTTAGTAAAACAACTTAGTAACTTAGTAGAACAACTTAGTAGTAAGTGGAACAGGAAAAAAATATAACAATCAATGGTATGCATAAGGTTGAGTATTGTGAGACTCTGCTCAAGTGAATATGAATATGTTGTCAGATACATGCACCCTGATACACACAGATGTATATACGACAACATATTCATATTCACTTGAACAAAGTCTCACAGTACTTAACTTTATGCATGCCATTGAAATATTCGTTTACATGCAATAAACATACGAGTACATACCCAATTGATATCCAAAAGCCAGTTATTACCGCCTCATAAAACATTTTTTATAATAAAACTGTTACGTTAAATTTTAACAAGAAAAAAAAACATACACTGTTAGAAAAAAGTAAGTGGTTGAATATGTTAAACTAGTATAAATTAATATAACTAAGAATATTATATTCATTGTTTTAAACATACAAATTGTACAGTATAGTAACTGTAAATATTATTGTGATATTTGAATATAAAAAAGCCTTTTTTTCTATTTAATTTATATAAATTTTAAACATCCATAGATTTTGCCCTTTTTAGTGACATCAAAAATGATTATTAAAATGTTTGTGTTCCTTGTTATTCGCATTTAAATAACCATTTTATCCTGCTTACTAATTTAAGTGTTTCAATTTTTTTTTTTTTTTTTTTTTTTTTTTTGGCGTTTGTTTACGTCACATTTGATGTCGCGTCTATAGGCGGCTTGTTCATTTAGATTTGTTTATGAATTTTTGTATTTTTAAACAATTAATTTAACATTAATATTTTTATTTTTATTTTGTTATTTATTCATTTATTTATTTCTTTAAAAAACTTACATTAAATTATTTTAATTTCACAGTTTTAGTATTACAATAAAAAATTTCTAAAATTTCGCAATATTTTTTGCTATGTGTATACTATAATATGTAACTATCAAAAAAGTTTTGGAAATATTTTTAACAGTGTAGATATATCTTAACAAAATTCATATATTTATTGTTATAATACCTATTGTTATATTTTTTTCCTGTTCCACTTACTACTAAGTTGTTCTACTAAGCTACTAAGTTGTTTTGCTAAGCTACTAAGTTGTTCTACTAACTACTAACTACTAATCTACTAATCTACTTACTTAGGTGTGAAGAACGCTTAACTCGTGTTAGAAAGTTTTTCCTTAAATTGCATTTTTTTGTAGCTCTGGGATAGCTCTACTTGTAAAAAAAATTCACTTTAAAATCTTAGAAAATAACGGAGATATTAATAATTTTGTGTTACATTATTATTTTCGCAATTTGCTATTAGTTGACCTAACTTAAATTAAAACATGTAACACATACATACATATTAATTTATTAGGATGTGCACAAAAAATTTGGTTCTAATAAGAATTATGTAGGTACGGTACGTGTATCCAACAAAAATATTGTTTTCATGAGAAAAAACATGATAGAACAGGTTCTACTACCCCTAATAAAGATATTGAAACAATAATAAAATTCTCTAAAATATTTTTAAACCTATTTGTACACAGTACCTTCAGAAAATGGGGGCACAATAAATAACTCTTTCCAATTTAAAAATAAAATTGATTTTTTTATATTCATTTATATTCTTAAATGTAGCCTGTAGCATGAAGGTACTTCTGATTATACTTAAAGGAAAATTATTACCGAACCATTTTTACTTTAAATGTAGTGTTTTGATTTTAAATTGACAGTTAAGATTTGAGATGATTTTCCTATAAAAATGTCTAATTTGTTCACATAATTCTTAATTCTTAAATGTTAAATATGAATGAGAGCTCTTTATGATATATAACTAAAAATGATGTGTATATACTCGTATAAAATATTGTTTTTAAATCATATAAAATAATTTGTTTTCTCCTCATTTCATAACGTCACTGTATGTGTGTCTGCCTGTATTTTAAAAAAATATTTTTGCTTTACCAATTATGCATATTTATATACATACCTATATTACCTATGTACAGTGGAGCATCGATTATGCGAACTATAATAGGTTTGGATAATCGATCGTTTTCGAAAAAAAAAAAAAACATTAGTGTTATAATATATGAGCACAGTGAAACGAATAAACAATAATAATAAACACAAATATATTTTGTACTACAATGCTTACACAAAAACAAATAAACAAATTACATATAGTACATAAGGGTACCTACATAGCGCTAAATAACGGTAAACACGTAAACAGTAGGCTTATATTTTAGAAAACAACAAAAAGTTCCACAATAAAGGTAGGAGTTATTAATTTGCCAAGGGAAAAACTATCAAGGAATAAGGTGACTAAAGAAATATGCGGAACCACTACTAAATTTGAATTTTGCCTTCTGGAAAGCGTTTGATTAATCGAGGTTCAAATAATCGCTACTCCATTGTACTTATTTTATTACTTGTTTAGTATCCATGTATTAGTATAGCTGGTGTACTTTTTATTTAAAAAAAATATTGACTTAAATTTTTAATTTAATTTAGGTTGTTATTGTATCCAAGTTATCATTTTCATATTAATCCATCACCAGTAATTTTATTTGAATTTGGGAAATAAGAACCTAATTTCTGAAATATTTAAATCAATTTATCTCAAAACTAGTATTTTGAAATTAGGCTGTTATTCCACCCATGTCGTCAGTTGTGATCATTTTTGAAATACAAAAATTTTTTTTCACTAAAATGAAAATTTTTACGCACATTTTACGTTTCAGAGCTCCCTGAACTATTTTTGCTTCATTTTTCTGTCTGTTTGTATGTCGCCAAATTTCACCAAGGGGCACAACTTCTGAACTATTCGATTATTTTTAATAAAGTTTTCAGAAATTATGGAGTTCGGTTTCTAGATGTTCCTCTATTAATTTCATCGCAATTGCAGTAGTACTGCTCAGCATGACTTCTGAACTATTCGATTGGTTTTGACGAAATTTTCAGAAATTATGTGATTTGGTTTCTAGTCGGTCCCCTACGAATTTTACCGCAACTGGAGTAACGGTAACCACGACGCTACCATAATATCCCATTAAATGTCGATATCTTTCTTACTACTAATGTTACTTCGCTTATTATTTTATAATTGAGCCCTTAAGTATTTTGTGTTTCAATAAATTTTCATAAACTGTACGATGAAAATATAATTTCAGGGTATATATTTGATGGAAAACATGGAAATTTTGTACTTTATTGTTATTTTAAAAATCACTTTAATAATATGACAAAACCTAGAATCTAAGAAATAGTTTAAGTATATTTATGGTACCTTCAAAATCACTTTAAAGATTGTTTATTATGAATAGGAAGAAGCTGTGTGCCACACTCCATTGGTAGGGTACTTTTTTCTTTAATTCAGTTGAATTCAAAAATCAGTTGAAAATAAAAAAAGCTTTATTATGATGACCTTATTACATTATATAATCGGCTTATATTTTATACATGTCTCCAAATCATACTTATTTTTTTTGACAATTGTTGCACGAACTTGTGACTGCTTTTCATATAAACATGCCTTGAGAATTTTATTTACTATCGGAAAATTTTGCTTAATTTCAATATTTATTTTATGAGTTTGTTCAAAATAATATTTGGATTCTGATTGCATTCAAGAAACAACTAAATTTTCGGTGCTGACTTTGTTTTCTTGAAATTTCTCTAAACATATACTCAGTTGTGAATTGTGATTCAATTTGTCGCAGAAGATTCGCAAATTCACTCGAATATTTTGGTAAGAGTTCCCATTTCTTTGTTGCATGATCGGAGGTTTTCAGTAAGCAATCTGTAACGTTATATAGCTGAAATATTGCATAATCGAAAAACGGTCGATTTCGGATACAATCAGTAAGATTTTTCACATAATATCCAAAAAAAAGAGAGGACATCATTTTCAACATTCTTTAAAAATTTTGTATAAGGTTTTGAAACATTTTGAATTAACGATTCAACCGTTTCGTTGATATAGCGAAATGATGTTTTATAATATCCACTTAAACTTTTTATGGAATCTTGAATTTTTGGCACGTGTTTGACATTTTCGATTACTTCAAGAAGTTTATTTTCAATGTAAGTTCCGTTGTCCATAAGATCCATTACGAGTTGTTCTGGCAAATTATCTTTAGGGAATAGTTGGATTCCATTTGCAAACTGAAAAATACATATCAAGCTTAAGAATACTATTAATAGATTTTAGCGTTACTTTATGCTATTCCATATTTGTAAATTATAAACAAATATTTTACTTCATAAAAATTTATTTACTTATTTACTTAAGAATACTCTTATTGATAAGAAAACTTTTGATGTCTTTACACCTTAATCTATTCGAACCCGCCTTTAATTTTATTAACCGCATGCGTTGGATTATAATAGATTAATATCAATATCCTAGTTTTATAGTAAGCTAATATCCTAATCGTGTTCATATCGATTATAACGAAGAAGTAGGGAAAGAAAGTATGATAATCATACCAGTTTGTACATGTACGGTCTTCATAGTATCTTACGGTTTTAGAATTGAAATCGGGCTAATTGTAAGTATAATTCAATACACGGGACATCAAAAAGAACACAGTTTTTGTTCAGGACAGGTCGGAAAAATTTTTGAAAAAAATTTTTGCAAGTTACGCTTAGTAGGATATATTTCTTCAGCGACGTTTTGCAAAATGCTGTTATAGTGCATGGAGATGGATTGAAATATGAATTTTCATACCTAGTTTTAACTGACACGAAAGTTTTGAAAATATATACCCACTTATCATAAAAATTTTGTTACCGTCCCCGAAAGATTCTTACCGTCAGTTTCACATAAAAATTCACCCATCATTCATAAAGATGCATTATATCTTTATTCGTTGTAACCTTTCATCATTTAAAAGGATTACCGTATCAGCCCATTTTATATTACTGACGCTGTTCCACACTCGTTAGTATTTTCAAGCTTTGTCAAGTTGTAGCCAAAATTTCTTTAGCTAAACAAAGGGCTATATTTGAAAACATTAAAATAAATTCTCTTCAAATCCTTACCTAGGGTTTTGTGTAAGTAATATACTTAGAATATAATCAAATGAGATGTTCTGTACGGGATGATTCTAAAAAACCGTGATCTCTCGCACATTTCGTAGACCACATGAATTTTATTGGAAAGTGGTCTAAATGATAATATTACCTATAAGATCAGACATCAAGCTGAGCTATGTAAAATTTTCCGTTCTGTTGAAAAAAAATTATAACCAATCTTTTCTGGAATAAAAGAGAATTTCTACTTGAAAAACTGAATAAAGAAGCCGCGTCCAACTTGAAATGAACAGGCATGAAAAATATTGTATATGATCAGCTTTAAAATAATGTGCTACAGATTTCTTTTTACATTTAACAAAATTCCATAAAAAATGATTTTGAAAACGTTTTTAATTAAATGGCACAAGATCACTGAGAATGTCAACTTTATTATAGAATGGATACGTTAAGCGACCGGTTTGATTCGTCATATCTCCAATACAAAAAATTTGGAGCAATGTGGGTATTAGTGTTTCATCTTAAAAATATCATTTGGCCCGCTTTTTAATGAAATTCATGTCAACAAAGTGACAAGACCATATGGGATACGGCGGTGACTTAGATTTGAACAAATCTCATATATATATATATATATATATATATATATATATATATATATATATATATATATATATATATATATATATATATATATATATATATATTGTTACATTATGATTGGAGGAGTACCCCATTTGTTACATTATTCCTGAGGTGCATCAATTTCACGGACGAACGTACCATTTTTGTTTCACTTATTTAAATTTTTATTCATTTTTAATTTATTATTTTTAACTATTATGCGTCTACATTTTGTAACATCTAACTTGCTTATTTTCTTTACCATATCTCCCTGTATCCTGATCAGAAACATTCATACATACAAGCAGGATACAAGAATATAGTAACATGATTGGTCGAGACATAAGCGTCATATCCTTAGAGAATTCTTATTGTATATTTTGATATTGTAACTTAAAATGACACATGCGCATTATAAAGCATCACTGATATGATTTCCGGAATGTATCATCAAACAACAACAATTCTAAGAAAAGACTATACTTTTGACTCTATTCTATAATATGTCTGTCTCTACATTCAAAACTAATATCCTTATTTTCAAATATGATTTATCCTATAATTAAGAGATCATGTATGTCAATTATAATAAAGAAGATCGCGGTTTCGGTCGAGCAATCACTTCTATACAACTAATATTGTACATATATGTTAAATGACTTTTTTAATGACAATTTTTAATCAAAATCAAGAATTTCATATGAAGAGTTATTTTTTAATAACTTGTTATGGCACAGTTTAAATAATAGTGTATACTACGTATACCCAGTTGAATCACTCATTTTCGCTCTCTGTCCAAATATATTTAAATTGTATACCCATTTCTTTTCCTTACCATTTGCCCTTGAATACTTCCAACACATAAAAAATCTATGCTATGTATCTCTGAAACTCAAGCTTATGTGTAGGGTTATCCAAAAATAATTCAGTGTGATCGATTTTATTTTAATAATTAAATTGTAAATAAGTAAACTTAAGAATTTAAAAAAAAATATATTTAAAAAAATATTATAATACAATTTGGTTTTATACACTGTATGACATGTTGACAATTATGTCAAATGTTGATGTTATGTTGTCATACTGATAATTATTTTTCGCCCATTATCAAGATCATTGCATATATGAGGACGTACATTACTAGTAGAATTATAATTTTAATTTATTAGAAATAACAAACGACTTTAAAGAAATTTATTTTAAAAAAAAATATCACTTAACAACAAACGTTATCCTCGTTAATACATCTCAAAATATTCTAATCATGCATCTTTGGGCCTCACTGAGAGTTTCTGTGCGATCTTTGTGTACGACCCAAAAGTGATGATGGATCAACACTGTTTCAACGTCTTCTTTAGTTTCAACATTGTTAGTCAAGGTGGTCAAGATGTTAGTGTGTACGTATATACGTATTTTTTTAATCTATATATTAGGCCAGTCAAAATAAACAAAAAAAAAGTTCAAATCTCGGAAAAATTTGCATAGAACTGAAAATTGGTTCAGACACCTTAACTGTCCCCATAAAGTCCCCATCAGTCCTACATGTGCTAAAAAATTTATTTAAGGTCAAAGGTCATGGAAATCGGTTTTTCGTAAATATCTCGCAAATGGTAAAATTTGTGGTAAAAATAGTTTAAATAAATTTTGTAGATTATGCAATTCTCTACAAAAAAGGTTTGAATATTTTTTTCGTACTATCTATCCTTCATGAGATATCGCGAGTTCAAAAATTGGAAAAGTAATATTCTACATAATATACACCCTTTCCTACACCACCATCAAGATAGACTTGATGCATTTTATGTGGTTTCTCTTGTAGGTATGATCCACAATTTGTTTTAATGATTTGAAAAGTTATTTTATTTTATCCTACTTCATATCATGAGCTTTTATCGCGGAATTTTTTTCTGAAAGAATTTTTTTCGATAAAAAATAAATCAGTAGCACCATAATATCGTAACCAGCACTCTTAAATATGTCACTAGGGGTATAAAGAGATAATTTTGAACAACGCAAACTATAAATTTCATGTTTCTAGCATTAAAATTATGATTTTGGGAGCTTCAAAAATTTTTTTATTTGTGATGACGTCGTCAAGTTAATTTTATTTTTATTTTTTTATTTTTTTTAAATATAGCTACATAAATGATACGAATAAAATCTGTAGCTGAAATTTCGGTAACTTGAGTGTCAAATTTTTGTTTTTTCTGTAAAAATGGCCAAGTTTGTTTAGAGAATTTGACTTATTTTGCGGATGAAATTTTCCTGTCAGATTCCGCAGCATAAGTACATGTACCAATATGATACTGTAGCAGAATATAGTAAAACAATTTCTCAAAAAATCAAAATAGATCGTGCGTTATACCTACAATTAAAACAAAAAATGAGTTAAAAGCACCTTACTCCGACGGTTGTGTGGAAAAGAGCGTATATTATGCAAAATATTACTTTTCAAAATTTTGAAATCGCGATATGTCTTGAAGGCTAGATCGTAGGAAGAAAATATTGAAACCTTTTTTGTTGCATAATCTACAAAATATATCTAAACTGTTTTACCACAAATTTTGCCATTTAAGAAATATTTACTAAAAACCAATTACCTTGACCTTTGACCTTGAATAAAATTTTTAAAACATGTGGGATTGATGGGGACTTTTGACATTTTATTTGTAATAACATAGTTGAAGTTTGTACCAATTTTCAGCTCTATGCGAATTTTTCGAAGTTAAGTGTTTGTTTTGACTGGCCTATAAACGTATACATACATATAAGGTATAATTATACGGTAGATACCGTATACACTGTATATGTACACGGTTAAAAATCTTGGACTAATTTTTTAATCCAACCTTAACTTACTGAAAAAACTAAATATTAAAATACTAAAAATAAATCTTGTCCTTATATTAAAATATTTCCAATATTTTTTGATATTCAGATTTAATCTAATTATATTATTTTCCATAATTTAAACCATTTTTGATTAAAATATAATACAAAATTATTGAAATCGTAAAAACCAAACCAAAAAAATACTAAAACCTAATCCAAATTATATACATCTTTTAATTCCAAATTAAAGAATACTTAGATTTTAATCTTAATTTGGATTAAATCAATCAGATCAGTGTTTTGTGTTGTGTTAGTGACACGTGCATACCCAATATGTTATTATGTCCTTCTCACTCCAACCCATTTAATTTTCAGTATTGTTTTCTCTGTTGGTCAATTATTATTTAACATCAAGGACATTTCTCACGGAACATCAAAATATGTAGGTATATGTATATACCTAAATGCATCACCAGTCATACACAATCAGAACTCCTTGCTTTTTTGTTCAATTATTTTGTTTATTTTCGTAACTTCGGTCGGGCTAAAAACATTTAAATATAAAAGTGCTTGAATATTTAAAATTAAAAATGTAATTTCAATTCTTAAACGTTTGTATATAGTCATTGCCGTTATTAAATAAATTACTGTTCATTCGCAAAATATTTACTTTTTATTGAAATTTTGATACAACTGACATGGATTCCTGAAACAATACTTGATATTGTTTATCAATATAAAAATTCAAATTATTTTTTAACTCAGGTTTTTATACAAGGTACGTATAATATCGATTTTAAGTATAAAACGATGTACGGAAAAATAAAGTATTCTGATTTTTTTTTTATCTATTTTCTAGGTGCGTAACTATTATGGTATCGTTTGATGTAAAATATAGCTGATTTTGATAATGGAATGATTATTGATAGATGAGCCGTATCGTAATTTAGATAACGTATCTCCCCCGTTTGGTTTCGAACTCAAGATCTGTCAGACAAGAGCGAAATGTCCTGATTTTTATTTATATCAAAATTTAAATTATTTACTCGGACAACTTCGGCGTAGCAGTCAGCATAGAATTTAAGCACTTCAGTTATGTGGTAAGTCTTTGCAACTAACATTTAACAATAATTCTACTAACTTTCCTCTTTATTTACAGGTTTTATTCTACCATTAAGAAAAATTATAGTTCAAGAAAAAGGAAAAAATCAGAAGAATCTACTGAAAACGTTCAAGAAGAAACAGACCATGAGCTAAGCCCGGAAGATCTAATTTTTTTTTTAAAGTTCACTTTTTAAAATTCATTGTTTATTGTAAAAAAAAATCAATAAAATGTTGGTAATACAAAAATGCAATTGAGTTTCAATATAACCTTCATTACAATATTTAGTAATTAAAATATTAGATTTTAATACAGACAATATTAAAATTTCAAACCAAAGAAACCTATCTTTTAGTACATATTTGGTTTAAAATATAATCCACTGTTACTTATTTTTAATACCTTTTGAGTTTAGAATCGTAATACACATAGTATTAGTTTGCAATACAACTGGAATAAAATTTGGTTTGGTGACTCTAATCCAAGTTCAATTAATTTTTAATATCAGTTATATTGCAATGAATTTTTTAATATAAACAACCGATTAGATTTTAATAAAATTTTGGTGTTGCCATATATGTAACCTCTGTAGATTACTTATTAATCCTATATTTTTAACCGTGTATACATACACCGGCATAATTAGTGGAACATACAAAATATCTCTAAAAATTAAACAAACCATTTAATTTTAAAAAAACTATTAGTTTTATTTAATTATTCACTTAAAATTACATGTTCACAAGTCGATATACATCACAAATCCAATTTTACGTAGTGGTCAGTGCAAATTTAGGGGAAGTACGTAAAATCGGAAGATCAGGGGCGTCGCTAAACTTTTGTTTCGGGGGTTGGTAAATATTATTTATCTGAATTTATTTAAAACAATATTATCTTAGGAGACAATTTAAACCTAAAATTCGGTTGTGTAGACAAAAAAATCGTATGTTATACTAATGAATATGATTGACGACTTCTAGAAAACTGTCAAAAAATCAACTTCACTATCGCATTCATCAGCGTAAAAGACGTCAAATTGCGGAAGCTGACAAAAATTCTAGAATATTCTACTCGTGAACTACCAAAGATGCCAAAAAACAAACTTCACTATTGAATTGAGCACTAAAAATTAGATTAAACAGCACATTTTGACAAAAATTCTAGAATATTCTACTCGTCAACTAATAAAGATATCGAAAATTCGATTGCACCATTTAATTGGTCATCGAATAAAAGACGGAATAGCACATTTTGATAAATGTTCTAGAATATTCTATTCGTCAAATAACAAAAATTGTTTGTCAAAATCGGACATTTGGTTTACATTAGTTTAATTTCGGTTGGACAATTAAGTGGTGCAGTAGATTTTCCAATATCTTTGTTAGTTGACAAATAGAATATTCTAGAACATTTCTCAAAATATGTTATTTGGTCCCTTTTTTGGTAGCCAATTCAATGGCGACGTTTGTTTTTGAATATCTTTGCTAGCTGACGAATAGAATATTCCAGAACATTTGTCAAAAAGTGTAATTTGACCTCTTTTTCAATGGACAATTAAATGGTACAATTGATTTTTGAATATCTTTGCTAGTTGACAAATAGAACATTCTAGAATTTTTGTCAAACTACACTGCTTAATCTCAGTTTTAATAACCAATTCAACGGTGAAGTCTGTTTTTTGATATCTCTGCTAGTTGACGTTTATAATATTCTAGAATTTTACGTTACTTATTTTGCATTTGTATTTTGCATATTACGTATACACTTATACAGAATATATGCATATATATCTGCAGTGAAATGTTAAAATTATTTAAGGCTACGAGACCCTCAGACAATATTACCTACGGCCCTGACTCTAGCTTGGTACATAAATTTTCACCAACACAGACAAACAACAACATATCTGTGAGAAGAGAACCCCACTAAATCGCTGACGTCACTACGTAAAATCGGAGTACGGACCATTGGATGGCCACTGTACCTTTATTTTCGTTAGCAAAAGCAATTAATTAACCATATGAAATACCAAATTTTTAGAATCTTATGTCGTCTAAGAATCATTTTAGTTAAAGATTATTTAACAAATAGAAAATGAAACACAACGTTTTAATACCGCGTGCTACCTCCCGTGCTCTTGTCAAAGCTTCTATTCGTCTTGCTATACTCAGAATGGTGTTATCTACAGTCTCCTGAGGCAATCTTTGCCCTTCTTTAATTACGGCATGGCAGTCTGAAGCTCCATCACATTGAGAAATAGCGGCATTTGAGTTAAAAAATGACAGACCTCTTAAAAAGATTTGCATCAATAATAAATAAGAACAATTCTATGGAAAGTCAATTGATCCATTACTTCAATATTAATTTAAGTGAAAATGAAAAACAACAGCCAACTTTGTTTAATAAATAGGTTTTTATATTTATTTTTTTTATGTTCCGCTCATTATGCCGGTGTGTGTAGTATATACGATACTATAAGAACTTCAAATACAATTTTTTGTTAATTAAAATATCTTTTTTGGTTGTTGTCTATCATGTGATAGAAAGCTATGAATAGCTGAACCAGACAAGCAATAAAATAATATAATGAAATCGGAAGCGAATGATACATTTTTGAAGATGTGTTTTCATTTTTACCAAAATTAGGCACGAAGCAACCGCAGAAGAAGAGGCTTGCTGTATCAATCATATTTTTAAAGAGTTTCGTCATTTTGATTGCAAAAATAAAAAATTTGTACCAAATTATTCAAATTCAAATCACATCCATAATTTTTCCTCTAATCAACCAGAAGGATTTTTTTTTTTAATTTGATGATGTTATCAAGTTTACTAAAAAAATAATGGTAGAATGATGAATTTTGTCAGTTTTGCTTATCATAAATTACAAATTGAAATTATTTTTCCATTTCTGACTACGTATGATTCTAGGGTTAGCGTAAAAAGTTAAATATTATTAGAATTATAAAAGAAAGAAACTACTAAAACTATAATTACCAATTAATAAAAAAACAATTATTTAAACACATATCAATAAAATCTAACAATATCAAAAATTAAAATTTAAAAACAATATTTGAACTACTACAGCTCTGAACAAAATCGAAAAGAATAAATCATTTTATAAATTTATATGTTCACCCCTCGTTTCTAATCAGCAAAAGCCTACCATATATGTACAACTTCCAACACATACTTCCAGAACAAATCAGAGTGAGAATACTGTATGTAATATACGTCGTATATTACTATTATTTATACTGTGACTGAAGTACTGTTGAGAAAAGATAAAACGCTTCATGTGGACAAATTGTGTCAGTGCGATATATTTGTCCCGAAAACGTTCGCTGCCCATTAAAAAAATGCGATTCATATTAAATTTATTTTACTAGAAATTATATCCTGGTCGATTTAAGGACATTGCATAATTTTCTCAATAGTTTTCTTTCTACAAAAATACTTTCATCATCACACATTTATGGCTATGGGACAATTAAAAAAATGACAAATTAAAACGTTAAAATATTGAATTTATAAAATTTGAACGTCAAGCTATTTAACAGCTCTGTAAATTTTATGGCGAGTATTTTTGATGCTGTGAAGTTTACTGTGAAACAATAGAATGTTATCTAACATTTCTGTTGAAAAATGCGTACCGAATATATCATCTTTTAACATTCTGTAATTTTAGCAGTCTAACAGAGGTTTTACAAACTGTTACAGAATCGACCAATTAAGCCATATATCTTGGTAGCACACGAATTTAACACACATACGTAATAGTAGGTAATAAAAGAGAGAATTTAAAAAAATATTTTTTAAGGTTTCTCTACACCAGGGGTTTCCAAACTACGTGCTTCTCGCCAAGCATCACAAAGAGCTGCCTCGTCGCAAAAGGGAAATTAATATTATTTTTTTTTTTGCTCGTCTTTGAATTATATTTCTTCGAGGAGATTGAAGAAATGTGAAAAAGTGATCCAAATGAAAGTGTTTCTTTACTCATAACTTATATTTTAGGGAGGAATTTTTGAAAAATTCGGTTTTCGGGGCCAAAGGGCAAATTATTTATACTTTAAGGCAATTGCGGATCTAGGAAGTATCTAAACTGGTCTAAATTTATTACGAAATTAGTTTTAGACGGATTATTTAAATAAAAATATATATTACAATTTCTGTACCTGAATATTAGATATTTAATATTTGTGAAATTTTGTTAACGTAATTATAGAAAAAACACTGATTGTATAGCACACTGTTTGCACAAATATAACTTGCACTTCACGAGTTGTTTATCATTGCATCGAAGCATCGAACGTAGTGCGAGAACATATTTTTCAATAAAAAGTTTTAAAAAGTATGTCGCAATTTTTTCCATGTACTGTAATTTGAATTAGTACAGATTAAAAAAAAACAATCCGAAAAATTTAATGGTCTGATAATAATTTAAAAAATTATAATCAAAGTGAGGCTAAAATATAAAACAAGCATCAGTTTAGAATTAATCATATCAGAATAATTCATAGTTGCTTAAAAATAAAATATATTGAAAATGAAATTATTCCATTATTCTTTGTTTGTTATTTTTATAATCTCTCTGACGGTAAGTGTTCCTTTATAATTTGTTTTGAAAAGTTTAATATTAATTTCCAAATATTTTTATATTTTAGGGTGTACGTCACATATCATGTGATCCTATAACCGGAATGATATTATATATGACGGACCACATTCCAAGAAATCTAAAGACCATTACAAATGAAACTGGTGCAGTAATGGCCAATATTTCTGCCGAATTGCAATCAAATTCTACTGAAATATACCCACTATTTAAATCTACGTTGCAAAAGGCATTTTTAGATTGTCATTCAAATATTTTAAATAAAGCACTCAAAAATGGTGAAAATATTGATAAAGAAATGAAAACCTTTTTGAAATATATGATGGAAGGAGACCTTAAGTTATTAAAATTCATTAAGGATGTTCGAGAGTGTGCCAAAGGTATTGACCTTAAAGACGTTCCAGAACTCAATCAATATATCAAATGTGAATTGCCCGATGACAATAATCTTGCCGAAAATGTGACTTCGATGATCATTTCAACTGAAGAACTTAAAAAATTATTGTACAGTATTCCAAGGCAAGTAAACTCCTGTATGAATTTTGTGCCATCTGCCGCGGAGCCAATTACATGTTTTAAAAATATATCACTTCCGTTAAAACAGAAATGTGATTTTGAAATTGACAATATTCAAGCTAGAGCAGATATAATTTTAAAGGATATTTCTGGAATAAGGGCAAGGTTTGAACCATGCGCGGATGAATACACCGAAGAGATTCGTAAAGTGTTGTTGAAGAAAAAAAATTTTGATATTTCGAAATGTTAAGTCTACATTTTAGCCACTACTACTATATAGACAACGCTATATAGACAATGCGAAAGAAATTGAAAATGATATTGAAAGTTTATGTAACACATAATTATATATGAATAAAATATATGTAAATTCCTGTTTCATTTATCTATAATTTCCTTCAAATGAATAAATATTCTTTAGATTAATTTTCAAAATTTCTCTTGAAAATTTAAGAGAAATTTTTAAATTTAATGAAATTATTTGGTTGGCATATACATCAAATAGGAGCTCTATAGCCTTACAGACACAGCTTTACACAGATGAGAAAATTGGTGAACAATTTAGTTTTGGAAGGTTTACGTCGCCTGCCGTGTCTAAAAGGACCAAGCCAATATTCATCTAAAATTGCAAAAAACTAAAGCGGTGACGAGATTCAGATACTCGCCATATTAGCCTAAGTTCCACTTTGAAAAACAAATACATTTTAAAACTACAATTCCAATAAATGAACCAGTTTTATTTTTGTCAGAGTTTACGCTGACTTTATGACCTTACTGACGTAAAAGAGATAAATTTTCAGATTTTCAAATGGTTCATTGATATTCTAAATTTTAGATATATTTTTCTGATGACTAATTTTTTCTTTAGAGAAGTATATTCAATCTGCCTAGATTTAGTAGCCTTCTGCTTCCCCAATACATTAGTGGAAAGTGGGGCACGGCGAAACAGTTTTGATGATATTATCTAATAAACTGTCACTAGACCTTAATAATATAAATCTCTTAAAACAAAAGAAGAGTAAGAAGAAGCACTTCAGCATTTTTTAGGGTTCCTTACCTGAAAAGGAAAAACTGTATACCTTTATAAAATTACTCTCCTGTCTCTCACAGAGGTTTTTATCTAAGGGTACGTGTCCATCTGAGAGAAAAACTATCGAGAGCTGCTCTCGAGAGTCGTAATTAGAAGTGGACACAGACTGATAGTACTATCCGACAGTTCAAGCAAAAACTCTCGGAGAGTAGACAAATTTCTAGTTCTCTCAAATGGACAAGCATAAATTCATCTCTCCGACAGTTACTCTCAAAATTCGAAACACGTTCGTATTGTGACAGCACTCTCAGCTATATTTATATTGATTTATGTTCAACGTTGTTTTTTTTATTGGTACATACTAATTTGTCGTATGTAGGTACTTTATACTATATGTATTGAATAAAAAATCTGTTAAATTGAATAAGCAAAAAAATTCAAATACCAAAATTAATTATTCAACAAATTAATTTTAAAATGAATAGAAAGGAATGAACTAAAAAAGAAACTATAAAATTAATAAAATATTTGTCAAAAATAAGGACTCTTTTATAACCCAAAACATAAAAATTATAAATTGAATATTCAACATAAAAGCCCAACGTAAATTGAATAATTTGAGAAATCAACAGAATTTTTTTTTAAACAATTGTTTCTTTTAGCGAATTACGAAAACTCGAAATTTAGCTATTACGGTCGGTCTCACGACGGAACCTGAGGCCGAGAGTATAATAGAAATATGTTTTGAGGTCCCTAGAATAAGAAAATGATATTCACTAAAATTTATATATATATGTTACGTAGTTTTCGAGAAAATTGTAATTTTTCCACTTTTGGGTCACTTTGCTCTCTTTGTCAGTGTAATAATTAATTTATATTTCTGTCTCAAATCCTTATAAAATATAGAAAACTCTCATTTTTTTTACGAATTTTTACGTAAAACCATTGATTGCTATTCAACATGCATGTATTAATTGTATTATAATAAACAAAGTTTTGTCTCATGTTAATCTATACATATAATAAAATAGTAACGAGACCATTTCTGTACATGGAATATTTTTTGAAAATTGTACTGGTACTGTAAATAGTTATCGATGTAGATACCAAACCAGCGATTTTTAGAATTTTTCTCTGTCTGTCTGTCTGTCTGTCTGTTCACGCCTAATACAAAAACTATTGGACGGATTTTAATGAAATTTGGTATGATGATAACTTATTGCCTGGGTCAACATCTAGGATACTTTTTACTCCGGGAAAATTTCTCATTCCCACGGGAAAATGGAAAAACCATTTTGAGCATGTGCACACATTAAGCAAAAACTGTTGGACGGATTGTAATCAAATTTGGTGTGGTGATAACTTATTACCTGGGGCAACATTTAAGATACTTTTCATTCTGGGAAAATGCCTAATTCCCACGGGAAAATAGGAAAACCATTTTGTGCATGTGCACGCATTGCGCAAAAACTATTGAACGGATTTTGATGAAATTTGGTGTGGTGATAATCTATTACTTGGGTCAACATTTAAGATTTTTTTTTCCCGGGAAAATGTTTCATTCCCAGGGGAAAATGCGAAAACCATTATGAGTCTGTGCACACATTGGGCGAAAACTATTTGATGAAATTTGGTGTGGTGATAACTCATTACTTGGGTCAACATTTAAGATACTTTTTACTCCGGGAAAATTCCACATTCCCACGGGAAAATAGAAAAACGATTTTGAGCATGTGCACGCATTACACAAAAATTATTATTCTTTGCAAGTTCTGTATAATTATTACACTTATATTGGTACTTCTCATTGAGTTTATAACAATGTTTTGCGCGAACGACGTCGCGGGCATGGCTAGTTTCATTATAATTAACATAGCTCTGTCTCAAGTTGAAACATTAAAATTATCCAGATTTTTTTTTATTGAATTTTAAATGAACAACAAACTGAAATTTATGTCATAATATTATTAAAGACTAGCCATGCTCGCGACGTCGTTCGCGCAAAACATTGTTATAAACTCAATGAGAAGTACCTATATAAGTGTAATAATTATACAGAACTTGCAAAGAATAATAATTTTTGTGGTAGGCATGCACATGCTCAAAATCGTTTTTCTATTTTCCGGTGGGAATGTGGAATTTTCCCGGAGTAAAAAGTATCTTAAATGTTGACCCAAGTAATAAGTTATCACCACACCAAATTTCATCAAATAGTTTTCGCCCAATGTGTGCACAGACTCATAATGGTTTTGCCATTTTCCCCTGGGAATGGAACATTTTCCCGGAGTAAAAATTATCTTAAGTGTTGACCCAAGTAATAGATTATCACCACACCAAATTTCATCAAAATCCGTTCAATAGTTTTTGCGTAATGCGTGCACATGCACAAAATGGTTTTTCTATTTTCCCGTGGGAATGAGGCATTTTCCCAGAATGAAAAGTATCTTAAATGTTGCCCTAGGTAATCACCGCACCAAATTTTATTAAGATCCGTCCAACAGTTTTTGCTTAATGTGTGCACATACTCAAAATGGTTTTTCCATTTTCCCGTGGGGATGAGAAATTTTCCCGGAGTAAAAAGTATCCTAGATGTTGACCCAGGTAATAAGTTATCATCGTACCAAATTTCATTAAAATCCGTCCAATAGTTTTTGCGTTATGCGTGAACAGACAGACAGACAGACAGACAAAAATTCTAAAAATCGCTGGTTTGGTATCTACATCGATAACTATTTGCAGTACCAGTACAATTTTCAAAAAATATTCCATGTACAGAAATGGTCTCGTTACTATTTTATTATATGTATAGATTATGTAAGGTCCGCCAGGGTCCATAGGAATCAAATTTGAGATTGAGATTTTGAAAATTTTTTCACTGTTAGGGGACTAAGCTATTTTTAGTAGATACAGATTACATGATGTAGGGACCCAAATGTGTCAAAAATAAACTAACCAACCAATTTTGAAAATTTTTTCACTGTTAGAGAGATAAACTACTTTAAATAGATATAAATTATGTAAGGTCCGCCAGGGTCCGTGGGATCCAAAAGTGTCAAAAATAAAATAACCGACCGATTTTGAAAATTTTTTCACTGTTAAAGAGGTAAGCTATTTTAGATAGGTACCGTCAGTTGGGGCGAATGTAGACGATTTTTTCAGTTTTTTGGCAATAAATTGTTTAGAGTTTATCTAAAAAATTTAAAAAAAAATAATTTAAATGCTTTAATATCACGAACATATAGGGCAGTAATAAAAATATCAAAATTGGTACTGCAACATTTTTTCTTTTTTTGGTTATATAGTGTCTAGATTCGCCCCTATGTGTGGGGCGAATCGAGAAAGTGCTTTATTTGCAATGTAAATCACATTCAGTCATGCATATGGGTAAAATCGGACATAAAAAGATAAAAATAGCTGAATTTCCAATCTGAAAATTTACTAAGCTAAATAGCTGCATCAGCGAATGACTTTTGATGGGTGGAATAAAATATTTTGGATTTAAATGAATTTTATTTCAATTTGCCTTTGAGTCTATCACGCAAGGTCGATCTGGGAACATGGAAATATTCAGCAGCTTGTCTGAGCGATTTTCTTTTATTTTTAATATCGGAAAGCAGGGGCGCAACAACTACATATCTACAGGGAGTCCAACAAAAATTTAAATTATCAAATTTTTTGATAACGCAGTTCTCCGATAACAATGGAAAAAGTTTTAATAAAATGTCGTCTCCGAAAATTTGATTTTCAAATAAAAAATATTAGTAAACCACTAAAAATTTTACTTTTTAATATAAATAAAATAAATTGAAAAAAAATTTCCAGGTAATTTTAGGGGGTCCGGACCCCTTGGACCCCCCCGGTTGTTGCGCCTCTGTCGAAAAGAGCCCATTTTATGTTATCTAGACTACAGTTTATGTAGTTTATACCCACTTTCTTCTTATACTGACGCAACATGATATATGAATTCGCCTCACCTATAGACAATTTTTTGTTAATCAATTTATAAAAAAAAAATTAAGCACCATACAGCTTTTATTTTTGGTACATATATTGTCAAAAAAACGCCAAACATTTTGTTGCCAGTCCCTACTTTATATATATAACTGTCTTTTTTGTACAGCAGTTTCTTTACAAGATTTCAAAACGCGCGTTATTTTTAAAAATTATAAGCAATGCGCCTGTAAAATAACAAAATACAAAGATATCACGTTCACCGCTTTTCTTTGATGACTAACTCATAACTGACAAAAATCAGTAGCATAAATTGATCTATGACCTTGTACGGTTATAACACTGACGAAGAAATATCGAGAGGCAGCTGTGTCTAGATTCGCCCCTGCTGTCTCGGTTCGCCCCAACTGATGGTATAGATTACGTTATGTAAGATCCGCCAGGGTCCATGGGACCCAAAAGTGTCAATAATGAAATAAGTGACCGATTTTGAAAATTTTTCCACTGTTACACAGGTAAACAAATATCTTTATGTATATACAGGCTGATCCAGAATTATGTACCGTAATTGCTGGAGCTGATAGTATGTTCAAAAATAATGGTACCTTTTCATCTACACTTTTTTCCAAAACTCAATAATAAAGAAGACAAAGCAGTGGCGTAAAATGTAGAGGGGTAGAACGAAACTGGCTTCTTTTTTTTTTTAAATTTTTTAGGCGCTTTTGATTACTGGATTCATATTCTAGGGGCGCGTGTGAACATTAAGATAATTAAATTTATGCCATCGATTATCCGATCACTTATGATTAGGGGATAATTTGGAAATAGATACTTCTACTTTAAATTACTCAAAAACGGTAATATTTATCGAAATGTAACAAGTGTACCTTTTTTGCGTGAAATTGTCTGAGGAATTATATTATCAGGGATTTTGTTTAAATAATTGCAAATTAAAAAAGAAAAGATGTGATAACTCACACCTACCACCCAAAACCATCCCTTAGTCATGACTTGTGGAATAAGTGTTGACATAAATTTAATCCTTCTAACGTAAAATAAATACCCCTAAAATATGAATCCATTATTCAAAAGCGTTTGGAAAATATTTAAGAAATAATGGTTTTCGTTTCACCCTTTTACAGAGTTGTATCTTCCTTATTATTGAGTTTTGAAAAAAAGTGTGCATGAAAAGGTAGGTATCATTATTTGTGAACGTACTACGAGCTCTATCAATTACGGTACATAATTCTGGACCACCTTGGATATATATATATATATATATATATATATATATATATATATATATATATATATATATATATATTAGGGTGGCGCAAAAAAACCACATATTTTTCTTTTTTTTGTCTCATAGGAAATAAAGTTAATTTAGCTCGATTTAAGAATGCTCACCAAAAATTAGCTCGATAAAAAATTTTTTAAGGGTCGCTCAAAACTTTTTAAAATTTGAAAATGGGCCAAAAATCGATTTTTGTTTTTCATCAAACTTTTTTTCTTATCCCAGCATATGTTTGTACATTGAATAATAAAAAATTCCTCCAAATGTTAACTCAAAAAATTGATAATAAAACGTCGCTCAGGATTTTAAAGTCAAAATATTTAATATTTTTTAGGGACGCTTAAAAATATTAAATATTTTAACTTGAAAAACTTTCAAAACTCTTGAGCGACCTTTTATTATCAATTTTTTGAGTTAAAATTTGGAGGAATTTTTTATTATTCAATGTACAAACATATGCAGGCATGAGAAAAAAAATTTGATAAAAAACCAAAATCGATTTTTGGCCCATTTTCAAATTTTAAAAAGTTTTGAGCGACCCTTAAAAAATTTTTTATCGAGCTAATTTTTGGTGAGCATTCTTAAATCGAGCTAAATTAACTTTTTTTCGTATGAGACAAAAAAAAGAAAAATATATGGTTTTTTTGCGCCACCCTAATATATATATATATATATATATATATATTATATATATATAATTATATATATATATATATATATATATATATATATATATATATATGTTTATATATATATATATATATATATATATATATATATATATATATATATATATATATACAGTGCGTTCATTTCAAGATTACACATTGCATAATATAATATAGTATATGACTGTCCACTTCAAAATTACACATAGGGAAAATTTCAATGGTAATTTATAGTGTTCCTATGGAAATTCAATTATTATTTTCAGTATTGGTGTTCAGTTGAAAATTACACATTGATATTACTGAATAGCAAATTTTATTGAATAATTTATTTAAGAAACAAAAATTAACAAATTATTGTTGTTTATAGAGATATTTGCCGTGAAAACCAGTCAATATTTCTCTTGCCTTAAAGTACCACACACATTTTTTTCATTTTCCATTTTTCTTTCATTTGAAGTTTAATAATTGATATGTTTTACTTTTAATTGCAAACGATTTATTTTAAAATATTCTGACAAAATTTTAAAAAAATGAAGTGTTATTATTAATTTCCCTAGAAACACTATCTCTTGGATTTCCTATGTGTAATCTTCTACTGGACGCACTGTATATGTATATATATATATATATATATATATATATATATATATATATATATATATATATATATATATATATATATAGTTTTGTATATTGAAATTCACTTATTAAAATCATTGGAACTTTAAGCTTAATTTTTTTTTTTTTAGTGTACTAATATTATAAAGGAGAGATTGTTTATTATTTACTAAATATTTTTAAGCAATTACTGAAATTAGATTAAAACTACCATCATTTGAGGGTGAAATTGATAATCGGGGGTGAGATTGCTCACTAAATCATATTTTTTTAAATTGAATATAGTGCCAGAACTATAGTTTAGGATGCGATTTTACCGACCGATAATGGAAGAAATAAGATGGCTTAAAGTACCCTATACACGTCAAGTTCAGCAGTTCCATATATTTAAAAAAATATAGTGTATTAAAAGAAGTCGTTTTTTTGGGGTGAAAGTCAATTTTTAAAACTTTTTCTGATAAGTCAAAATCTAAACACCCTTTTATATATTTTAATAAAATACACATAATTGTTGATGCTTTGTAACCATCACGTGCTTGGCTGTACATAATCAGTTCACTATTTTTTGTCATATTGGACATATTATTGCATGGGGTGAGATTAATCATATACATGGGGTGAGATTGCTCAATTATTCTATTAAAAAATTAATTGCGTATAGTCGTATACGATGTATCTGACCATGTTTTATACTCTTTAAAATTGTTAAAATTTATTATAAGCATCAAAAAAACTTTTTTTACAATAAGAATTTTTTTTTTAAATTTAAAAAAAGTGGTGGTCAAACAGTTTTTCCTCTTAATTAGGGTGCTGGAAAAAATGGCGGGCCCTGGGACTAAAACCGTATTTTTTAAAAATTTCCTCCCAAAAAAATAGACGATGAATAAAGAAAAGCCCTTAACTTTTTTTTCTGGCTTCTACGGACAGCTACGGACTCCCTCCTTAAGCCCGAGCCCCGAGGCTATAACCCCGGCTACACCACTCTCTCGCCGGGCATACTCCTAATGAAGAAAGTGCGTTTTCAGGGCTGCGAATTCGTGTGAACAATGTCACCCCCATAACGAGTATGAGATTGTTCATGGCTTTCTTGCTTCCTGTAGACTATTTTTTGACATGTAAGGAAACGACATTTTTAATAAGGTCAGTATTACCATCTTCTATTATACATAACACATATAAACCCATTTTGCTCCGATTGTGTTTTATTTCTATAAAATTAAGACCAAAATATGTCTTTTTTTTTATCAATTCCACCCCAAATGACGGTAATTATATTTTTTAAATTATATCTTAAAGAAAATTGATTAATATATCAAGAAGAAAACGTCAATGCTGATTTCAAAAAAATCATGTAGAAAGGTCATATTAAAACTGTACCATACCAAAACTTTGGAACTTTGCAACTAATTATAATAGTATGAATTTGTTTAAAAGCAATTATTCGGTTCAAAAAGTTGCTTGAATTGTGTTAATATAATAATAATTAGAAATAAATATATTCAAGGTATATACCAGGGTTTTTCAAAGTGTGGTTCACGTACCGTTGTAACAACGAGTGTAGAAGGCATGTGATCAAATTTATATAATTGTGGAAAAGTCAGTTAAATAATTATTGTATTAAAAATAATTCCAACCATTTTCTAACGAAAATGTGAAAGATGTAAAAACAAAACAAACTCTACAGCAAACTATGCAATAACATCTACAAGATTGCAAAAAAAGTGGAGAAGAGTGCCTAAAATTTGATTGCCGATTTCTCTTTTATAGCCTTGAATCTATTCATTTACTAATTTCGATTCCGATGTGAGTCTTAGAATTTCAAAATTTCATTCCCGATCACGAAACATTCTAAAAATCAGGCGTGATCCAGAGATTTCCAGACTGAAGACCCTACTTTTAAGATGTTTTCCCGCTTTTTTTGTAGAAGGGAGTAGGTACCTACAGTTTTCTGTTTTCGATTGAAAAAGAGGATGTGGGGAAATAATTGAAAAACCGAAACTCCCGTGGCATATACGAGCAAAAACTATGTTTTTTAGGACATTGTAAGACTAACTATCCATTTTGAGGAAAAAACTATCTAGATTTGCTCTTGGGGCCTTTATAAACGTGTCTTTAGTGTATTATAAACATTGTCATTTGTTACAAGTTATTGTTTCTTATTTGTTACTAGCCGTATACCCACCCAATGGGTGGTTTACCATCGGTAACATCTCAGGATGTCAGTTAGTGTCAAAGACTTATATAATATTATTTATTTTAATAGCCATAGTAACATATTTTTAAATAATTTCAAAAATGACGAATTTCCATACAAATTTTCATCCCCTATTTAACCCACTAGTCCAAGTCTCCTAGAATTACCCTATATACTTTGAAAATGCTCTTGAAATTTTGTGTCTCCGAACTTTATTGTCAAAAGGGTCTAAAAGATCTAAAATTTAAAATAAAAAAACTTCATGAACATTAAGAATGAGGTCTAAATTGAACGAAAACTATCAGTTGACTAAGTTTCCTGACGTAAATTTCTTGATACATAAAAACAAAATTTGGTGAAACGTTTTGCTTTGTTCAAGCGAGCCAATAATATGTTGAGGGGGTACTTTGATAAATTTTTTACAAAATTAGTTTTAGACATTAAGGGGCACCACTAGTGTGACCGATTGAAAAAAAGGTGATTTTTGGGAATTTTTTTAAAGAAAACTACTGTATGGAATGTTCCAATATTTTAAGAATATATTCGTTGATATATAAAAAATTCATGATAAAATTTTTGGACCAAAAAATTGAAAATTCAGTGAGTTATTCGCGATCTCCCAAGGCTCCAAAAAAAAAAAACCCACTGCCGCAGTGATAGCAACCTTCACAGTGCGTAAAATTAAAAAAACAAAAAAGCCTATTAAACTAGAAGGTATTGCCCGTGCCATGAACTTCAATCGAAAAAAAACGTTGAAATTTAACAAAATGGTGGAGTTTTTAATAAAAAGTTTCAAATTTTGCGCGAAAATTTGATTATTTTTGACCTGCAAAAATTACATTTTTTATTCGATCAGAAAACAGGAGGTTCATGGCACGAAGAAACGTATATGCAAAAGAAGCTACCGTAAGAATCAGCTCGATCGGATGATTTGTCTTCGAGTTATAACTGCAGCAAATTTGAAAAATGTAGTTTTTCTTTACCTTACATTTTAGTTTTAATTACTGAGAATTTTTACTAAAATTATTTACGATGTACTTACTATAACGGTCATAGTACAACTAGATGAGTCGTTTAAATGTGCCAGGATCTAGCTGCTCCACAACATGTGACCGGCAGCCACGTCCAGAAACTCCTATCAACCTTCATACATTTCTCAATACCTCAAAGTTAACAATGAAAATCAGAATCCGCTCTTCCGATGGCTGTAACTCAAAAACTATTTGAAATATGCACTTAAAATTCTAGTATGTTATTTTTAAAGGTATAGACTATCGAAACATGCAAAAAAAAATTTTCCAATTTTTTTAAAATGTCACCTAGTGACCCCCTTAAATAAATAATTGATAAATGTATACATATTTATTGAAAAAATATTGATTGTATGAAGCAGAATTTCCGCAAGTACAAATTGCACTTCATGACTTGATTATTATTACATCAAAAGGTAGTGTGAAAATATTTTTTTCAATAAAAAGTTTTAAAAAGTATGTCGCAAATTTTTTCCATGTACTGTAATTTGAATCAATAAAGTTTAAAAGCAATCTTAAAAATTTAATGACCTGATAATAATTTAAAAAACGCCGTGAGCAGCTGGGCCCCATCACGGAAGTCGAATTCTTCCCTTCATATTCGGTATTGAAAGTCTACAAGCGAAATGTGATTGAAAGTCTACAAGCGATTTGTTATTTTGGTGATTTCAAAACTGATGATGAGTGTCCGGCTGATCGGGGCTTTAAAAAAAGGTTTTAAGTTTTTAATGGCTGAATCTCAGTAAATTTCAATTTGGTGCCGATAGCAGTTAGCAAGAAAAAAGCCAACACAATTCGTACGACGGCATTCCTACCCATGCTTATCCGCCAATTGCCTTTGTGTTTTATTTTTAAATATTAAAATACCCCTGTCGCAGCATCTGCATAACATAGCGAATTTCCAAATCTTGGGCACTGGCGGATCTCATCTAAGACCTGTACCTATTTAAAATAGTTTAGCTTTCTAAGAGTAAAAGAATTTTTAAAATCGGTTGGGTAATAAGTTTTGGTATTTTTGGGGACCCAAGAACCCAAACGAATTTTGTGCAGCATAGTTGTATACATCTAAAATAATTTAGTTCTCTAGCAGTGAGAAATTTTTTAGCATCGGTTCGATAGCTTATTACTGGCGTTTTCGGATCTGCAAGATCCCGGTGGACCTCATTAAAAAATCAGCTCGACCGTATATTCTAGGCGGACTTTATGTAATATATATATATATATATATATATATATATATATATATATATATATATATATATATATATATATATATATATATATATATATTCAAAACCCGTTGTGTAGCTTTCTACGCCGCATTTACATCCGCAGGACAGTTGTGGATCTCAGATAACACAACCTGTACCTATCTAAAATAGTTTACCTCGGTAATAGTAAAAAGGTTTCAAAATCGGTCAGTTATTTTATTTTTGACACTTTTAGGTCCTACTGACACTCTAGACCTTACATAACGTAACCTATATGTATCTAAAATAGCTTAGCTCCCCAACAAGGAAAAAATTTTCAAAATCGGTCGGTTCGTTTATTTTTGACGCTTTTGGATCCGATGGACCCTGGCAGACTTTACATAACGTAATCTATATTTATCTAAAATAGTTTAGCTCTGTAACAGTGAAAAAATTTTCAAAATCGATCGGTTAGTTTATTTTTACCACTTTTGGGTCCCATGGACCCTGGCGGACCCTAAATAACGTAATGTATGTCTATCTAAAATAGTTAGTTCCCCAACAGTGAAAAAATTTTCAAAATCGGTCGGTTAGTTTATTTTTGTCACTTTTGGATCCCATGGACCCTGGCAGACCTTACATAACGTAATCTATATTTATCTAAAATAGTTTAGCTCTGTAACAGTGAAAAAATTTTCAAAATCGGTCGGTTAGTTTATTTTTGACACTTTTGGATCCCATGGACCCTGGCAGACCTTACATAACGTAATCTATATTTATCTAAAATAGTTTAGCTCTGTAACAGTCAAAAAATTTTCAAAATCGGTTAGTTAGTTTATTTTTGACACTTTTGGGTTCTATGGACCTTGGTGGACCTTACATAACGTAATTTATATTTATCTAAAATAGTTTAACTCTGTAACAGTGAAAAAATTTTCAAAATCGGTCAGTTAGTTTATTTTTGACACTTCTGGATCCTATGGACCCTGGCAGACCTTACATAACGGAATCTATATTTATCTAAAACAGTTTAGCTCTGTAACAGTGAAAAAATTTTCAAAATCGATCAGGCAGTTTATTTTTGACACTTTTGGGTCCTATGGACCCAGGCGGACCTTACATAACGTAATCGATATTGATCTAAAATAGTTTAGCTCTGTAACAGTGAAAAAATTTTCAAAATCGGTCAGTTAGTTTATTTTTGACACTTTTGGGTCCTGCGGACCCTGGCGGACCTTATATAATGTATTCTAAATCTATCTAAAATAGTTTAGCTCTGTAACAGTGAAGAAATTTTTAAAATTGGTCGTTTAGTTTATTTTTTACAATTATGGGATCAGTAAATCCTGGCGAAACTCATACAAGTCTAGTACTCTAACAGTAAGAAAAGGGTTCTAAGGATCTCATATAACTTATGGCAGTCCGTAAGCTTCTTGCGGACATCATTTAATTAATTAATTCAAATACTTTAACTTACTAACTGTGAAAAAATTTTTAAAATCGATTGGTTAATTAATTTCTGGCCTTTTTAGGTCCCGAAAACCTTGACCTCACATAAAATACCTTAAATCCATTTGAAATGGTTTAATTTTTTTATGTATTTTTTTATGTATTACATAATTAATAATGTTTTAACATTATTAATTATTAGTGAAAAAATTTTCAAAATCGATTCAAAATATTTTTCCGTACATACATATGTACATTGTACATATTTTGTTTTGTTTCATATTTAATAATATTTATATCATAACATAATCTTCAATTTCTTGTTTACTTAAAAATTCAATAAAAAAAGAAAAATTCTTCATTACATTAGCTTAGAAAATCTGTTTAATTTACATTTTTTAACATGAGACAGAACCATGCTAATTATAATGCAATAAATGAGAAACAAAACTCTATACATGTATGTGTGTTATATCACATATATGTGAATAGTCTTCACTTGTTCTCACAAAATTCTTTAATAAAAAAGTGAAATATTTTTATACTTCATAAAGAACTGAGATATAAATATAAATTACTTATTAGACTAACAAAGAAAGAATAAAAGTGAAAATTTACATTTTCTCGAAAAATACTTAAAATAGAAAGAAAAGTATAAGAATATTTTCTTCATAATTTTTTTTTCCTTTTCAACGATGTAAAAATCGAACTGCTTTATGATAGGATCGAATGATAAAAAATGGCCAGAAAACCTACTTCTGGGCATCGGACGTGTCTGGCTAACGAACTTAGCCAGGCCAATTCAGAATCCAGTCCGCACACAAAATTTCATAAGCGTTAAACGTTTCGTTCGAGAGTTATCGTGGGAACACATAAATATATATATATATATATATATATATATATATATATATATATATATATATATATATAAATTTTAGTGAATATCATTTTCGTATTCTAGGGACCTCAAAACAGATTTCTGCCATAGTCCCGGACTCAGATTGCGTCATGAGACCTACTGTAATAGCTGAATTTCGACTTTTCGAAATTCGCTAAAAAGCAACTTAAATAGTAAGCTGGAAGGCTTTTATGAAGATATTTTTTCTTTCTAAGAAAATCCAAAATTTCTATTTTATAAATAATAAAAATCCAAAATTACTAATTTATAAATAGTGACTTTAAGGACATTTTTAAATTACTTAATATGTATGTATTTCATTTGTTAAAAAATTATATTCATTAGCCGAATTTTCTCCGAAAAATTAGACTTATACAGTCTATACGATAAGAGCTGCGAGAGGCGAGAGTAGGGGCGCTATCCGTTTTCGGACCCGTAGAACACGAATATGCAGAAAAAAAAATGTCTGATATATATATATATATATATATATATATATATATATATATATATATATATATAAATATATATATATATATATATATATATATATATATATATATATATATATATATATATATATATGCCCGCCACCTTTTAATTTGTGTAGGGCCCCCTATGGAAGTTAAGAGATGAAATTTGGTAAATGGGGCTCATTTTCGAGGCACCTCATACTATCAAAGTAAGGTCAAATTTTGAGCAAATTTTTTTTCTGACCCGACGTTTAAGGGGGTGGTGAGGGGCGGAAAAGCAATAAAACTTTTCCAAACCGGTTTTAAATAATGTTTCGGTTAATTTTCTACAACATATCCAAAATTCAGCTTCCTAGGATGATTTGGTGGGAGTAGAGGGGGAAAAACGATTTTCGCTGGATCTAACAGGCCACCAGCCCCCCAAAATTAAGGTAGAGGGTTGAAATTTGGTGTGTTGATAAAGTTCGTACCTAGGTTGTGCTTTTTGGAGGTTTTAATATCTTACCCCCACCCCCCTCATTTAAAAGCTACAATTTCATGCATTTTCGACGTTTTCGAAGTTTGTACCACTCGCACAGGTCACCCAAATGAACCTTGAGGGCTGAAATTTCGTATTCGGATTGAGTTAGTGTCAAGAGAGTGCCTTTTGGGGGTCTCGACGTTTAACCCCTACCCCCACCATTTTTATACCTAATAAAACATGATTTTTCTTGTTTTTTAACAGTTTCGTTCGGGTCAAAATCTCCCCAAATAAACCTAGAGGGCTGAAATTTTGTGTACAGGTTAAGCAAATAGCCAGACACTGTTTTTTGGGGGTTTCAACTTTTAACCCTTACCCCCACGATTTTTACGCCAATATTTCCTTAATTTTTTTGCTTGTTTTCTAACACGTCTAGAGACTCTCTAAGGAAACCTAGAGGGCTGAAATTTTGTACGTGCATTCAGTTAGTATCCAGCTAGCAGCTTTTAGGGAGTCCACATTACTTTTCCCCCCACTTCTTCCATTTTTACATCGGAATTGAATGCTATTGTTAAATGTGTTTTAAATGCATTACCTTTATTCTAAATACAAGTAGGCGAATAGTAATTTTAAAAAATTTAAAAAAAAAAAAACGCCCCGATCATGATTTTTTTACAATAATTTATTGCTTTACTCTTATTTACTTCCTTAACAAGATGATTTTTTTACTGTACGGTAAAGCCCCTCCTACCGTACGGAATAGTTCCGACCCCCGGGGCTATTTCGTACAGAGACACTTTTTAGTCGAATTTTCTCCGAAAAATTAGACTTATACAGTCTATACGATAAGAGCTGCGTGAGGCGAGACCAGGGGCGCTATCCGTTTTCGGACCCGTAGAACACGATTATGTAAAAAAAAAAGATGTCTGATATATATATATATATATATATATATATATATATATATATATATATATATATATATATATATATATATATATATATATATATATATATTTTCCCGCAACCTTTTAATATGTGTAGGGCCCCCCTATGGAAGTTAAGAGATGAAATATGGTAAGTGGGGCTTATTCCGATGCACAACAATACTATCAAAGTGGGGTCAAATTTTGGGCAAATTTTTTTTCAGACCCGACCTTTAAGGGGGTGGTGGGGGGCGGAAAAGCAATAAAACTTTTCCAAACCGGTTTTAAATAATGTTTCGGTCAATTATCTACAACATATCCAAAATTCAGCTTCCTAGGATGATATGGTGGGAGTAGAGGGGGGAAAAACGATTTTCGCTGGATCTAACAGGCCCCCAGCCCCCCAGAATTAACGTAGAGGGTTGAAATTTGGTGTGTTGATAAAGTTCGTACCTAGGTTGTGCTTTTTGGAGGTTTTAATATTTTACCCCCCGCCCCCCTCATTTTTAAGCTACAATTTCATGCATTTTCGACGTTTTCGAAGTTTGTACCACTCGCACAGGTCACCTGAATAAACCTAGAGGGCTGAAATTTTGTATTCGGATTGAGTTAGTATCAAGGGGGTGCCTTTTGGGGGTCTCGACTTTTAACCCCTACCCCCACCATTTTTATACCCAAAAGAACATGATTTTTCTTGTTTTTTAACAGTTTCGTTCGGGTCAAAATCTCCCCAAATAAACCTAGAGGGCTGAAATTTGGTGTACAGGTTAAGCTAATAGCCAGACACTGTTTTTTGGAGGTTTCAACTTTTAACCCTTACCCCCACGATTTTTACGCCAATATTTCCTTAATTTTTTTGCTTGTTTTCTAACATGTCTAGAGACTCCATAAGGAAACCTAGAGGGCTGAAATTTTGTACGTGTATTCAGTTAGTATCCAGCTAGTACCTTGTAGGGAGTCCGCATCACTTTTCCCCTTACTTCTCCCATTTTTACATCGGAATTGAATGCTATTGTTAAATGTGTTTTAAAAGCATTATGTTTATTCTAAATACAAGTAGGCGAATAGTAATTTTAAAAAATTTAAAAAAAAGTGAATACAATTTTTTAACAAATGAAATACATACATTAAGTAATTTGCAAATGTTATTAAAGTCACTGTTTATTTATTTATTTAATTATTATTTAGGAATTTTGGATTTTTATTATTTATAAAATAGAAATTTTGGATTTTTTTGGAAAGAAAAAATATCTTCATAAAAGCCTTCCAGTTTACTATTTAAGTTCCTTTTTTAATATTTAAAAGTAAAACACAAAGGCAATTGGCGGATAAGCATGGATAGAAATGCCCTCGTACGAATTGTGTTGGCTTTTTCCCTGTTAACTTCTATCGGCACAAAATTGAAATTTACTGAGATTCAGCCCTTAAAAACTTAAAATCTTTTTATAAAGCCCCGATCAATCGGACACTCATTATCAGTTTTGAAACCACCAAAATTACAAATCGCTTGTGTGCTTTCAATTATATTTCGCTTGTAGACACTCAATACCGAAGAAATAATTTTTTATTTTTTATTTTTTTTATTTTTTATTTATTTATTTTTTTTTTTTTTTGAAAGAAAAAATATCTTTATAAAGGCCTTGCAGTTTACTATTGAAGGTCCTTTTTGAATATTTAAAACTAAAACATAAAGGCAATTAGCGGATAAACATGGGCAGGAATGTCCTCGTACGAATTGTGTTGGCTTTTTTTCTGCTACCTGTTTTCGGCACAAAATTGAAATTTACTTAGATACAGCCCTTAAATACTTAAAACCTTTTTTTAAAGCCTCGATCAGCCGAACACTCATCACCAGTTTTGAAACCAACAAAATGACAATTCGGTTGTAGACTTTCAATCACATTTCGCTTGTAGACATTCAATACCGAAGATGAAGGGGAAAATTCGACTACCGTGATGGGGCCCCGCTGCTCACGGCGTTTTTTTTGTAATATAATTTAAATATGTAAACAGTGGAATAATTCAAATTTCTTTGTGTGAAATCAGTAGCCAATTGTCCAAATTATATATTGCTAATTTTCTTATAATTTTATATTCGATATTAGATGAACAAAAACAGCTCTCCCTTAAGTGTACGGCATAGCCCCGCTCTCCCCTACTGACATTCAGCCCTTAAAAACTTAAAACGTTTTTTTAAAGCCTCGATCAACCGGACACTCATCATCAGTTTTGAAACCATCAAAATGGCAAATCGCTTGTGGACTTTCAATTACATTTCGCTTGTAGACATTCAATACCGAAGATGAAAGGAAAAATTCTACTTCCGTGATGGGGCTCCGCTGCTCGGGGCGTTTTTTTTTTTTTAAATTTTTTAAAATTACTATTACTTGTATTTCGAATAAATGTAATGCATTTAAAATACATTTAAACAATAGCATTCAATTCCGATGTAAAAATGGGAGAAGTGGGGGGAAAAGTAATGTGGACGCCCTAAAAGGTACTAGCTGGATACTAACTGAACACACGTACAAAATTTCAGCCCTCTAGGTTTCCTTAGAGAGTCTCTATACGTGTTAGAAAACAAGCAAAAAAATTAAGGAAAAATTGGCGTAGAAATCGTGGGGGTAAGGGTTAAAAGTTGAAACCTCCAAAAACAGTCTCTGGCTATTAGCTTAACCTGTACACAAAATTTCAGCCCTCTAGGTTTATTTGGGGAGATTTTGACCCGAACGAAACTGTTAAAAAACAAGAAAAATCATGTTCTTTTGGGTATAAATATGGTTGGGGTAGGGGTAAAAAGTCGAGACCCCCAAAAGGCACCCCCCTGATACTATCTCAAACCGAATACAAAATTTCAGCCCTCTAGGCTTATTCGGGTGACCTGTGCGAGTGGTACAAACTTCGAAAACGTCGAAAAAGCATGAAATTGTAGCTTAAAAGTGAGGGGGGTGGGGATAAAATATTTAAACCTCCAAAAAGCATAATCTAGGTACGAACTCTATCAACACACCAAATTTCAACCCTCTACGTTAGTTCTGGGGGGCTGGAGGCGTGTTAGATCCAGCTAAAATCGTTTTTTCCCCCCTCTACTTCCTCCAAATCATCCTAGGAAGCTGAATTTTGGATATGTTGTAGATAATTCTCCGAAACATTATTTTCAATCTGTTTATATTAAAAATATATGTTATCTACATGTTCGTGTTCTACGGGTCCGAAAACGGATAGCGCCCCTACTCTCGCCTCTCGCCGTTCTGGTCGTATAGACTGTATAAGTCTAATTTTTTCAAGGAAAAATTCGACTAAAAATGGTGAGGGTGCGGATAAGATGTTAAAACCTCCAAAAAGCTTAACCTAAGTACGAACTTTATCAACATACCAAATCTCAACCCTCTAGGTTAATTCTGGGGAGCTGTGGGTGTGTTAGATCCATCCAAAATCCTTTTTCCCCCTCTACTCCCTCCAAACCATTCTAGGAAGCTGAATTTTGGATATGTTGTAGATAATCGACTGAAACATTATTTCCAACCGGTTTGGAAAAGTTTTATTGTTTTGTTGCCCCGCACCAACCCCCTAAATGTTGGGTCGGATCCAAAATTAGCCCAAAATTTGACCCCACTTTGATAGTATGAGGTACATCGGAAATGAGCCCCACTTACCAAATTTCAGCTCTTAGCTTCCATGGGGGGGCCCTACACATATTAAAAGGTAGTGGGAATATCTCTCTCTCTCTCTATATCTATATCTATATATATATATATATATATATATATATATATATATATATATATGTATATATATATATATATATATATATATATATATATATATATATATATATATATATATCGCACTACTGTTACAAGACTGGGATATTTTGCAAATTCAGTGTTTTGAGTTATTTGCACTACGCTATGTAAAAATGAATGAATTTTCTATTGCTATATTTGAATATTTGAAATAATTAGAAATTTCGAAGTTATGACGCTATAAACCAGCATAGCATTTTTACAATTTTAATGTTTCAGATTATGCAATGCAGAGATATATCAACTTACCCCAGTAAAAGTTACATAGGTGTTTCACCTTTAATGAGTTTAAACTTGGTTTTATGTACATTGTAAAAATTCTGTGCGGGTCTATAATTACATATACATTTTTATTGTCATCAATATAAAATATTAATTTTTAATAACAACGATAACAACAATACTAAATTATTTCTTATTAGTGAACTGTTAGAGGATCTTTTTATTAAAGTTATTTTTTGAGAACATTTAATATTTATTAACTTTTTAAATAATGCATGAGTATTACTTTAAAAGTTACTGTCATTGGAATGGTTTTGAAACTAGAAATAATTCTAGAATTTCTAAAGGACCTGGTGCCAGGTCAACATTAACAATTTTGAATATTAGGTACTGTTTTAAGTAAAATTAATAATTTGGGTTTTATGGAAAAAGAAAAGCATGGGAAACAAAAGAAAACATAGTGTGATTTAACCGAAAATGCTGAAAATTATATTGAAAATTTCCCCTGCATAGAATCGCATTATCTTCGCCAATAAAATAACCGGTAATTTTTAGAAGGTTTTTTAAGTAAATATAAAACAGATACATAATTTTTATACTGAAATGCGACATGTACAGGTAGAACTTGTAGTTAAATTTTATATTTATAGAGATTTTTCACGTTTCAATTCAATAAAAGAAAACAAGACTGGGATATTTTACATTTTATTTTTATATTTTACCTCGATACACCTCGAAATTCTAAAATGAATATCAATTTTATTATTCAGGTGTGAAGTCCCGCCATTTAGCAGCTTAAATATAAAATTTCAAATGGGTGCGGTTAAAATTCTCTATTTTATTTAAAAAAAATTGATTTTTTTCTAACATAAAAATATTTCAAACGTAAATTACTCGAAACTAAAAAAATCAAATTGTCTCAGTCTTGTAACACCAGTGCGATATATATATATCAGACATTTTTTTCTACATAATCGGGTTCTACGTGTCCGAAAAGGGATAGCGCCCCTACTCTCGCCTCTCGCCGTTCTTATCGTATGGGCTGTATAGGTCTAATTGTTTCAGTTGAAAAATTGGACTAAAAATTATGATAAAATTGAGGATAAAATATGAAAGGGGTATCAGTGTATAGTTAGCCATATCTTAATAATTACATACACAGTTGCTAAAAAATATATATATATATATATATATATATATACAAAAATGAAACTCCATTTCTCTTTGTTTGTTATTTTTATAATCTCCCTGACGGTACGTGTTCCTTTATAATTTGTTTTGAAAAACGTTAAATTAATTTCCAAATATTTTTTTATTTTAGGGCGTACGCCATATATCATGTGGTCTAGCCGTACCACTAATGGTACTATTTATGATGCACCACATTCCAAGACAACTAACGACCATTACAAATACCGCTAGTGCAGGAATGGCCGAAATTTCTGCTGAATTGCAATCAAATTACACTGAAATATACCCAGTATTTCAATCTACATTGCAAAAAGCATTTTTAGAATGCAATTCAAATATTTTAAATAACGCTACCAAAAATGGTGAAATTGTTGATAAAGAAATGCAGTCTTTTTTGAAATATATAACAGAAGAAGAACTTAAGGCAGAAAAATTTATTAAAGATGTTGGAGAGTGTGCCAAAGATATTGACCTTAAAGGAGATCCAGAACTTAATCCGGATTTTAAATGTGGAATGCCCACGAGCAAGGATCTTTCCGAAAATGCGACTTCGATAATCTTTTCGACTGAAGAACTTAAGAAATTATTGTACGGTATTCCAAAGCAAAGTAATTCCTGTATGAATTTAGTGCCATCTGCCGCGGAGCCAGTTACATGTTTTAAAAATATATCAATTCCATTAAAACAGAAATGTGATGCTGAAATTAACAATATTCAAGCTAGAACAAATATCATATTGAAGGATATTTCCGAAATAAAGGCAAAGTATAGACCATGCGTGGATGAATACACCGAAAAAATTCGTAAAGTATTGTTGAAGAAAAAAAATGTTGATATTTCGAAATGTTAAAGAGACATTTTAGCCACTGCTACTATATAGACAATGCGAAAGAAATTAAAAATATATTGAATGTTTATGTAACACATAAAATTATATATGAATAAAATAGGTATATGTAAATTCCTGTTTCTTTCATCTATAACTTCCTTCAGATGAATAAATATTCTTTAGATTAATTTTCAAAATTTCGCTTGAAAATTGAAGAGAAATTTTGAAATTTAATTATATCGAAAATATGGTTGGCATCATACCTCAGCTCACCTCAAATAGGAACTCTCTAGTCTTACAGACACAGCATTAAACAGGTGAAAAAATTGGTGAGGGATTCAGATTTGGAAGTCGCCTGCCGTGTCTAAAAGGGCCAGGCCGGTATTCACCTAAGATCGAAAAAAAAACTAAAGCGGTTGCTTGTTTCCGATTCTCGCCATACCAGCCTAAGTTTTACTTCAAAAAACAAACATAGTTCAAAACTATATTTCCAATAAATGAACCAGTTTTATTTTCGTCAGAATACGCAAGCTTTATGGCCTTACTGACGTAAAAGAGATAAATTTTCACATTTTCAAATGATTCATTGATATTCCAAATTTTAGATATATTTTCCTGATGACAAATTTTTTCTTTAGAGAAGTATATCCAATTTACATAGAGTTAATAGCCTTCCGGCTTCCGCAGTACATTAGTGGAAGGTGGGGCACGGCCAGATAGTAAGTTTTGATGATGTTATCTTTGATAAACAGTCTTTCAAATTAAACCATAAAAAAGAACAACAAATGTTACAAATTTTGATAAAATATATAAATACATAAAATCCCATTTCTCATTGTCTGATGGGGTCATATGGGGCAAGACTAGAATCGGATACAGATACGTAAGGACATTTGGGACACCTGCTCCAGAGCCCCTACACAATTGGGGCCTGTGCAAAATTAATAATATAAATCTCTTAAAACAAAAGAATAATGGTAAGAAGAAGCACTTCAGCATTATTTAAGGTTCTGTACTTGAAAAGGAAAAACTGTATACCTTTATAAAAGTACCATCCTGTCTGTCACAATGGTTTTTATCTAAAACTGCAAATGTTAGTTCTTGTTAACGCGGACATAAAATTGCCTAACCTACAAAATTTATCTTATCTAATCAACATATAATCTAGAAAAACTGTTTTTACCATAAATCTTACCACTTACAACAGAGCTTCTTAAACTATAAGTCGCGACCTCCACAGAGCCGTAACTAGGTCTTCAGGCGCCCCGAGGCAGAAAGTACATTCGGAACCCCTACGCCGCCCCGGGCAAAAACCAAAAATTCGGCCCCCGGTAAAAAACACGGTGACCTTTTTTTTTGCTCATCATTCTTCTACAGAAATACTTTTTTTTTTGCTTGTCAGTAGTCTAATTTTACAGAAATACCGCTCTTAAAATTTGCTAAGAAATTATTCTTGTATTCTCTTGGGGGCCCCCTTTGGTTGGGAGCCCCGGCTGCCCCAGCCTAATTACGGCCCTGGGCTTCCACCTCATTTGGGGTCGTTTAGCGAAATCTTGACGTCATAGTGAAATATATTTTCATATGTATTATATTGGTACCTAATCAATAAATCATCACAAAATATTTATATATCTTTATTTGGCGTCTGAAATAAAAAAAAAAAAATAAACGCCGCGAACAGCGGGGCCCCATCACGTTAGTCGAATTTTTTGCTACATCTTCGGTATTTTCAAGATACCTAAATGTGGTTGAAAAGGTACATGCGGATTTTGGTGTTTTCAAAACTGAAACCGGACATGATAAGTGCCCGGCCGATCGGGGCTTTGAAAAAAGGGTTTAAATTTGTAAGGATTGAAGCTCACAGGGAAACGGCAAATAGTCGAAAATTCAAAAAAATCTAAAACTTTGCCAGTATATAGAGGGTGGCTACCTAATAACAAAAAATATCAGTTGCGGCTAAAAAACGTTTTTAAGGGGTGAAACATCCCCTCAAAGTTGGAACTCAAAAATTTAAAAATCGATGAAATTTTGTTTATAGGTACCTTAAAAAGTTCTAGTAACAAATATAACATTATTTTTTGCATTTACACATTTTTAAGGGTTAAAATCACCGTCCAACTGTGTGCTTAAAAATTTAGAAATTGATGATATTTTGTTTATATATACCTACTATACAGAACTCTAATAATAAATATAGCATTATTTTTTGTATCAACAAATTTTTATTTTACGGGTTAAACGACCCTTTCATATGTGTACTTAAAAATTTATAAATTGATGATATTTTGTATATATATATATATATATATATATATATATATATATATATATATATATATATATATATATATTAGGGTGGTCCTTAGTAGGGGTGTTTTCGAATTTCTTTGCTCCCAGGGGCTGAAACGCTTAAGAATTGATAAAAAAACATTCTCTGAAAATTTGAGCTCTTAATATTAACTCTAAGATAGTCCGCATTCCAACTTAAGTTTTTTATAGGAATAACATAAGAAAAATTTTTTCGTTCTTTAGAATTTTATAACTCAGGGAGAAATGGATCTGTAATAATGAGTAATACATATTTTTATAGAGAATTTAACGCTCTACAAAAAAGGACTCTTATGATTTTTCGTTATGTCTATTGGTTTAAAAGCTATTCGAGCTCAAAATTTAAACATTGTATTTACATATATTGACCATAAATAAAAAAAGTCACAATAAAAATGTAATATATTTTCTAATATATCGAATAACTGTTCTAGAACTCGAATAACTGTTAAACCAATAGACATAACGAAAAATCATAAGAAACCTTTTTGTAGGGCGTTAAATTCTCTATAAAAATATATATTACCCATTATTATAGATCCATTTCTCCCTGAGTTATAAAATTCTAAAAACGAAGAAAATTTTTCTTATGTTATTTCCATAAGAAACTTACGTTGGAATGCGGACTATCTTAGTGTTAATATTAAGAGCTCAAATTTTCAGAGAATGTTTTTTTATCAATTCGGAAGCGTCTGGTCCCCTGAGAGCAAAGAAATTAAAAAACACCCCTACTAATGACCACCCTATATATATATATATATATATATATATATATATATATATATATATATATATATATATATATATATATATATATATACACCGATATTCCGTTAACCGTACGACAATACATACACGTGGTACCCTTAACGGAATCATATACAGGATGTTTCTCTGGACAATTTATTTTTTAATAAAAATTAAAATATTTTTATAAAAATAAATTTTTAAGTCATATTTTCTAGCTACATAATATTTATTTCTAATTGTAAGCTTGGAAATTATAATATATATGTGTATTAATAATTTTTATTATTACTATTATCATATATTTATGTTAACTTTCAAAATAATCGCCTATATATGTTAAAAATTGAAGTTTTATTTACATAAAAATGTTTATTTACATTAAAAATTTTGTCACGTAGATTGTGTATGTATACACAAACACACACAAACGGTACGCATAATGGTAGTACGGATATCGGAAAACCGCGGTATATATATATATATATATATATATATATATATATATATATATATATATATATCTTTACAGAGCTCTAGTAATAAATATAACATTATTTTTTGCATCCATAAATTTTTAGGGGTTGAAACTACCCCTTCATATGTGTACTTAAAAATTTAGAAATCTTGAAATTTGTAGATGCAAAAAATAATGCTATATTTATTATTAGAGCTCTGTAAAGTATGTATATAAACAAAATATTATCAATTTTTAAATTTTTGAGTACACAGTTGAGGGGTGGTTTCAACCCTTAAAAATGTGTAAATGCAAAAAATAATGTTATATTTGTTACTAGAACTTTTTAAGGTACCTATAAACAAAATTTCATCGATTTTTAAATTTTTGAGTCCCAACTATGAGAATACGTTTCACCCCCTAAACGTTTTTTAGCAGCAACTGATATTTTTTATGTTATTAGGTAGCCACCCTTTATATTATAGACAAAGTTTCAGATTTTTTTGAATTTTCGACTTCTTGCCCTTTACTTGTCAGTAAATTTCAATTTTATGTCGATGGCAGTTAGCAGGAAAAAAGCCAACACAATTCATACGAGGACATTCCTACCCATACTTATTCGCCAATTGCCATTGTGTTTTATTTTTTAATATTAAAAAAGGAACTTAGATAGTAAACTGTAAGGCCTTTATGAAGATATTTTTTTCTTTCCAAAAAATTCCAAAATTTCTATTTATAAATAAAAATCCAAAATTCCTACTTTATAAATCAACAGTGACTTTACAACATTTTTAAATTACTTAATATGTATGTATTTCATTTTTAGGGCTACTCAGAGATTTTGACCTCTGAGTATCCCTCATAGTTTTGCATTTTACACATTCTAACGTGTGACCAGCTTGTACTTGACCTTTCTGCTGACCTCAGTTCGCCAAGTTTTTGGGGTAAAGGGGGTATTTTTCTTTATTTACAAAAATAAAGATTTAAAACGTTAATTCTGGACCTAACTATTAATTATTTAATAGTCGAACGTATAAAATTAAAAATTAATTAGATTTTTTTCGTAATTGCTAATTTTTTTTTAATCTTTCTTGTTAGCAGTAAGGTATAAATAAAAAAAATATAATTGACGCCTATACTATTAGGTACATGATTATTACTGTGTCGTTTATGGATATTTAAATGATTTTAATATTACCTACATATTAAATTACCTAAATGATTTTAATATTACCTACATATTAACAGTAAAGTACTATCAAAAAAATGCAAGCTTTAACAATATTTTTTAAATTTATTCAAATTCAATTTAATTGCGATTAATTTTGTTATTTAAATATATTAGTTTTTGACATTTGACGTTTTGAAATTTTACTCAAAATATACGTTCGTAATATACACATGCTACATATATATATAGTGAGTGTATTCTATTTTGAATGTGTCACACAGTATATAATACATGATACGTACCTACAACATATGTACATAAAGCTACGGATACACGAGACATCAAAATAGCGACACATCTAAATTAGCATTATTGTGTGCAATGTTTACACTATAGAACACTAGAAGCAAACTAATATCAAAAAAGTTTAGTTCGCTTGGAGTCATTTGTTGGTCTGTCACAGCTTAAGGCATTTAGTCAGTCGGTGTCGGTCATCGAATCCACTACGATTGTTATGTATTGTAAGACCATTGTTACTTGACCTGCACGTTGCTCTGTCCGATAATACGTGTTTTGTAATTGTGTGTGTAAATACTCACACAGAAGCAAACATCAAGCCTAAACCACTACAAACAGTTTGTACTTACACAGCATAGTGATGCGAAGTGGACGAGATTTTACGTCACCTTTCTGCTACAGTCGGAATACTAACTATCATATAGTAGTTTGGCCCCTTGGTTTACACGTTCAAGTAAATTTGCAGTCTAGATCAGGCTAGAACAGTTGTATACACTCGAGTTGCTAGACTTCTCTAGAAAATATTTGAGGTTGTTTACACAGTAGTGTCACACACGGCGAATAGAATAGTGTCAGACATTTCACACAACACCAGCACTGTCCCAATTCGATAACCATTTCGAGAGACATTGTAAAATTATGTAATTTGCAGTTTATTTCAGCTGTAGTGGCATCAAAATGGTTTGCTATTCTTAAATTAGCTGATTATTATATTACAACTCTAAGAAAAAAGTAAAGGTAATAAAATTTTGAAAGAAATATGATTGGTTAAAAAAGATGACAAGGATAAAAAGCAGCTTGTACAGTGAAAGTTTAATTTACTTATCTCTCTCACACAAAAATGTGACAAACTAAGTTGGATTTACATAGCTAAAAAAAATTCATAATTAAAAAAGTTAAATGAATGTACATAATTTTTAAAACTATTGATTTAGATTATAATTTAACATTTCTAAATCGTATTTTGTATTGCCATATTCTATTTTGAATTGAAAACTAATATTTTTATAAATGTTGCTGCAAGACGGCAGTTTCGTACTGAAAATAATTTATTTCATTTTTTTATTTTATTATAGTGTAAATCCAACTTGTAAAATTTTATTACGTTTACTTTTTTCTTAGAGTTGTAATATAATATTATCTCTGTAAATTTTTTTGGATGCGTCTCACAATTTAGGATTACCTTGCTGTTAGTATCTTAAATCAACTTTTCTGTCCTTTTGTAAAAAAACTTCTACACCAAAAGTGTGTCGTGTGTCCGTACCTTTATAATCTTTTTAAAATAAATTATTTTTTTTTGTCAAAACATAACCTATTTGTACGACTCAACGTTTATGTAAAAAAAACAATATGTTTTCATCCAATCATTTTAATATTTGCGACGATTTGGATTTTTACACAAAATTTCGAATGCGAAAGGAATTTTTATTTTGGAAAAAATTCGCCCACGAATACAACACAAAACGAACTGGTATGCTGTTTTTTTGATGTTTTGCTCCAATCATTTAGGTTATATTGATAAGTATAGAAAATTTTAAGTTGTTTTAAGTATTGCATTTAATTTTTTGTATTTTTGTGTAATTATTAGATATGAATTCAAGTACATATTTCTACAATTAAAGTTGATTATGATATCATATGATAAAAATGATAAAAATGTAAACAATATTCAGTTGACTATAAAGTTTGTTAACATTTTGAAAGTTGAAACGTTTAATTTTTTAGGATTGCAATTCGTAAATAAATGGTATGTAATGGTCAGTGTAAATTTTTATAAGTATTGGAGGTAGAAATAAGTCCTGATTTTGGGCGATGCTACTTAGTTTCAGTTATAAATTTTGTCTGTAAGATTTGAAAAAAAATTTGGTGTTACTATTCTATGTGGACTATAAATATTTTGATTAAAAACTGGAAATTACCTGTGTAAGTAGTTGCCGAAATTTTAAATACCATTTTCTAAAAATAATATTTTTACAATTGGTGAGAATTAATCTCACTCACAAGGAAAGGTTTTGAACTGTCAATTCGCAATTTTGATGAAACTTCGTATACGTGCAGTAAAGCAAAAATAACGGACCCGTATTTTTTTTATCTGACGCAGTCGCCATTTAAGGGGTGAAATTACCCCTCAAAATTAGGGTAAAATTTCAATTTTGCTTGATTACTTGAAACTAGTGTCAGTCAGTTTCGTTAAAATTTTCAAGGCTGCCGTAGGTAGGTAGGTTAGTTTATTACGCGCGAGCTAGCAGACGGCAGCCAGGAATCACGATGACGAAGCAGATCGAAAAAGGCAATGTCATTTTGTAGGCGGCGGTGAATACTGAGGGTTCGCTGTATCCAACGCACGCATACATGTTAAATTTCATTTTCACACGCACACAGTGACAAGATAGTGGCAGATAGAGAAAAATTTTAAATTGACACAACACTTTATTTTTCGAAAGCTTTCTACTGATGTATATAAACCCAGGGTTGGGCCTACTGGAGCGGCTGTTAAGATAAAATTGGGGGTAAATTTTGAAATAGGGTGGATATGCTTTGGTATATTAAAATTTGAATAGCATATATATGAAAACTACATGAAAAATACTAGTTTACCTGGTTTTGCTCAAAGTTGTAATTTAAAGCCTAAGGTCTTAACACTGTACGGCTAATTTAAGGTGTGTATTCTCAATTTTGCTCACAATCTGCAGAATAATAATTTTTAATGATTTTCAATAAGTAAATTGCCTTGTATTTAATAACTGGCGAAAATACATGAATAAGAACTTTTAATAAGGTTTTACCATCTAGGTACTATTTTAATAAATTAACAGATGATACTGTGTATGTCAATTTAACATTATCCTAAGAATTTTGAAGCCTTTTGAGACAAATATCTTTTTTTTTTGGCGATAGCCAGTTGTATCGTTGTTATGTCTATATACACGTTCTGGTTCAGAATTTTGTACTGTAATTGCGAAAGCTGATGATACGTTCAAAAATTAGTGCAGCTTTTTATATACACTTTTTTCAAAACTTACTAATAATTTTACCATTTTATACCGTGTGTCCCGGTCGGATGTATACACTGGACTCCCATAAGGAAAAAGTAGTGTCACAAGAGTGCTTTGGATAAACGTATTTATATTTTTGGAAATTTACTTTTAAAAATATTTTTTTCCCACCAAATTATCTGCACTATTTCTTTAACAGAGTATTCTTTCCGTATTTTTAATATCTTAACAATTATTTCCAAAAAATTAAAAGATGCCTTTTGAATTTACAAAAAATGACACAAATGTTTATGTGAAAATATGAATTGCTTGAAAATTGCGACATTCATTTCTTTATTTTATTGCATTATTGTTGTTAAAGCGATAATAACAGTAGTTAAAATATTAAATTGGTATTATTAATTTGTTCAAAGCACTCTTGTGACATAGCTTTTTCCTTATGGGAAATAAATTTAAGTAAAAAAAATAGTTTTTTAAAGCAAGCTTTTATTTAAAAATGAACTAAACTGTATAAAATAACATTTAAGTGAAGTTTGAAGCAATATGCAACATAATTTATAAAATCTTGAGGCGTTATTTTATTATTTTTTTCTACAGTCATAGTGGAAAGTAGGCTTTTACGCTCTCTGAAGAGAACGCAAAACGTCTAGTTGTCGACGACTCTAGTTGCCGAGCGACAAAGTACTACGTTTTGCTTTAAAGTGGAAAAGTAATACTTTGTCGCTCGCTCAACGTATATTTAATTACAAATTGGGTAGACGTTGTTTCTATTTTCTATGGCAAAAAATAAAAAGATTCTAAATTTATTATTATTTTTATCGTTGTCAAGTGAAATATTGATTTTATGAAATTTTAAAATAATTACATAATATTAACTAAAAATAATAAGTAACTGTGATTAATAAATAGTAAGGATAAAAAATTTTAAAAAATCTATACGTATATAATGGAAATATGCAATAGTGACAGTGATTTCTCAAGTACACCTCCAGATATTTCTGAAGCTGCAAAAATTATAACACTAAAGTAAATATTAACGTCCATTATTATTTTTTCAAGTATATTTTAAATAAAAAATACATTTTATAAAATTGTAAAAAAAATGTGTATAATTCGAGCACAAAATGACACTGCCGCTCTCATGAGAATAAGGCGCTCCACCTAGTGGGGTCGCGCATCAACATTCTCAGTTGAGCGGTAGTGTACCAGTTAGCGCTCTTAATACACAAGTAACTATTGTTTCAGATGTGACTAGCTATTTTACTCCTCAGTAGTTATCAAACTTGGTTAAACGCCGCAAGCTTTTATAAATTATATTGCACATTGCTTCAAACTTCACTCAAAAGTTATTTTATACATTTTATTTCATCTTTAGATAAAAGTTTGCTTTAAAAAACTATTTTATACTTAAATTTATTTACTTTATTAAATTTTAAAAAAAAAATAATTTCAGATGTAATGAAAAATTCACTTTTTTAGAACCGAGTACTTCCGCAGAAATAGATTTGGATGAAATAGTATCTCTGGAGATGGCTAATGAAAAAATGGAACTGGTTGATAGAAAAATAAAACTGAAAAAGTCTACTATCTTGAAACTAGCACTACTTTCGTTTCAATCAAACATTGTTGTTACAGATCCTTTTATAATACATATAATATATATATATATATATATATATATATATATATATATATATATATATATATATATATATATATATATATATATATATATATATTCTTCCGTTTTTTGAATAATAATAATATATAGATTTCTTTATTTTTTATTATTACTCATGTGAGAGAAGTGCTAACTTGGCACACACATTTATGTACGCAAAATAGAGGTTTGACTACTCTACTATTCCCACATGCTTTTTGTTTGCGGAAAGTATACTAAATTGACAATAAAACAGGCAAAGTCGCCTCTTTTAATAAATAATTTAATCTTACTTTTTCATTTAATAAATATTTCATAATTATTTCTATAGAAACCACCAACAAAGTAATTTAAACAATATTTAATTCAGAAAAAAAAGATAAACACTCAAAAATATTATTTTAAAAAGTAACAAAAAATAATAATAATAATAATAGAAAAAAGTATGTAAAAAATTCGTAATAAAAAATAGTATGTGCAAGCTCGTGCGAGATTGTCGACTGCCCACTCGAGCGAATGAGCGCACTCATTACGATCGTGCGTTCAACTTCGCTATCGTGGAAAATCGACAATTTACCGTCCTTAGGCTGAGGCTACACGAGCGTTTTTTAACGCCTAGTTTTAAGCGTTAAATAACGCGACGTTTTTAACGCTGATCCCCAGCTACACGAGCGTTTTTTTAACGCCTAATTTTTGAGCGGAAATTAACGCGGTGTTTTTTAACGCTGATCCGCGGGTACACGAGCGATAAATAACGCCATTAGTGCTTTTGAACTTTAAGAATTAATAGATCATTATCGACAAATTTCATTTCAATATTTATTGTGTTATAAATTTGAAGTATGAAAATAGAATGAAATTGAATCATCAATCTGTATCTCTCAATTACATATAGGGTATAATATGACGGATATTGCGTTTGAGGTTAATAGCGTTATTTGTCGCTCGTGTAGCCAGCCAGATGCGTCACACGCGTTTTTTATCGCCGCATAGGTTTGGACCGCCCAGATCCATCTTCTGGCGTTATGACCTTGAGAACGTGTGTCTCTTTCCAAACGGAGCGATAATTTCCGCTACGTGTAGCCACTTAGATTCATATCAATGCTGCCTATATTTCTAGCGTTATTTATCGCTCAAAACTAGGCGTTAAGAAACGCACGTGTAGCCTTAGCCTTATTGCACAATAAACTATAGTTCAGAAAAAAAGATACACTCAAAAATATTATTTTAAATAGTAATAAAAAATATGCTGTTAATGGGGTGTAGCATACAGCTTCCTCGTATTCGTAAAAGAGTTTAAAACAATATTTTACCAAATGTATACTATACCGTGAAATTATATTTTCGCCTTAAAGTTAGAAAAAAATTGTTGTTACTCAAAATAATTAATGGCTAAATTATAAAATAATAGCAAAAATATTTTAGAAACTAACCACCAGAATACTTTAAAAATTTGAGCGAAATAGGACTAACAGTAAATAAGATATTGACATTTATTGGGATTTCATGGTTGCGGTGTAGCTACCGTTACTCTGAAAATTTCATAAAAAAGAACTGAATAGTTCAGAAGTTATGCCACGTTGTGCAAATTAGTATATTAATGGAATGACATGGTAGCGGTGTAGCTACCGTTACTCCGATTTCGATTAAATTCATAGGGGACTAACTAGGAAGCAAACTGCATAATTTCTGAAAATTTCATTAAAAACAATCGAATAGTTCAGAAGTTATGCCAGTTGGTGCAAACTGGCGACACGCAGACGGACGAATAGACAGAGACACCAAACCAAAATTGTTCAGAAAGCTTTAAAACGTAAAATTTGCGCAAAAAATTTTATTTTGGAGAGAAAAATTTTTTTATATTTCAAAAGTGATCACAATGCTTCCGCTACTTTAGTAGTCTCGGACGCAATATTAATAATAATAGAAAAAGTATGTGAAATTCGTAATCAAAAATAGTATGTGCAACTCGTGCGGGATTGTCGATTGCCCATTCGATCGAATGAGCGCACTCACCACTATCATGCGTGCAGCTCTCGTGGGCTTTTTGGAGATACGGATACAGGCAAAAGTACATATATGAATTTTGAAATAACTAATTTATCGTTAATATAGGCAGTTTATAATTATATTTTTAATAATAAGGATAATTTTTGGAAAAATAACCACCAAATGTACTACTTTAAAAAATTTTTAATTTTAACTTTTTCTTTATTACGACGTACGTTTCGGCCTATAACCGCCCTCATCAGGTCTGTGTTTTATAAAATATAAACAAAAATAATTTAAATTTGTATATAAAAAATATAAAGAAAAGAATAAAATACTTACAAATAAATATTAAAATTATAAAAGTCACATACCAATTTAAAAAATAAAACAGTTATTTATAGATAAAAACAAAATATTTATAAAAACAACAATTAAAATTAAAAACAATTAAAATTATCACAATGCGACTAGTTTAAAAATAAAAAATAAAATGCAAATGACTAGAATTTTTACTCGTATATGGCTAAAGGTTCGCAATTTTTTAAAAAGGGAAGTGTGAAATATTAAAAGTGTATTCATTTTTGCAGTTTCGATACTGTACTTGTTACTATGCTACCACGATCAACATGTAGTTACCATCATTGGGAACTAGTTTGGTAGTAGTTTGCGCGCTGTCATGCAAAGTTGTTTGTAAACAGATGATGACAGGTTATTAATGTCCGTTTGAAAATTACAATTGTTTTCGTATGTTGCGATCCATAGATTCTCCAGGTTTAGACGCTTTTTTAAATTCGTTTCGCACTGTAGAATGTTGGCGTCTTCGAATAAGAAACGGTGATCATTTTCATCGGAGTGTTGCGCTAAGCCCGTGCGAACGTCACCCCTTTTTAGATTCCATTTATGCTGTTTTATTCGATGTTCCAAACTTTTTGATGTTTGTCCAACATAAAGAGTACTGCAGCCGCCACACTGGACTGAATATACCAAGTTTTCCTTTTTCTCTGTAGCTATGGTTGGTTTTAGGCTCGAATAAAATGTGTTATAAAGGGTGAAGGGATAATTAAACACTGGACGAAATCCATGGGTCTGTAGAATAGAGGACACTGCAACTGTATCTTGTCTCAAGTATGGTATCAGTACATAGTCGTTTTTGCGTGGTGTGTGTCTGTCCGTCTTTAAATTATTGTAACTACGATGCACGATTTTTTGTATTAGCTCGTTGATTATTTTTTGGGGGAAAGATTATTTTTTAAAGTAGTACATTTGGTGGTTATTTTTCCAAAAATTATCCTTATTATAGATATTCACCACCTATAACTTCCCTTAATAATTATATTTTTTAAATTAATGATTAAAAAATTAACAAAAATGCAATATAGTGCACAAGTTTTGATATTATCTTTCTATTCAAAACGAATTTTTATATATTAATAAAAGAAAAATCCTTTAACTTTTGTATATCACTATACCAAAATTCAGCTTGACGAAAAAAAAAATTGGTTTTAAAAAAAGATTAATTAGATAGTAAAATATTAAAAATATGAGTGTACTCATATTTAACATACTAAAAAATCAAATATTTATTGTTATAATCAATAAAAAATGTTTAATTTTTAATAATAATAATTATGGTTCCATAAAAAAATTAAAATATGACAACAGTGTATTATTATTAAGTTGGTAGCTTTGGATCCATTGCACGGGTGTATAAACATCCATTGCAAACGACGGAAGGAAGGGGGAGGCGAATTTACACAAAGGGGTAAATATTCCTATATTCCATTAAAAATATTATGAATTAATTAATCACTTAATTAACTTGTAATTAATAATTTATTGAGGTGTCATTTTTGTTACATAATTTAAATTTTCTTTAACATATTTAAGTTTCTTTACTCAAATACACTTTACAATCACTTAAAAATCTAATTTTTAACTTCCCATAGGAAGTTATTGTAATGGGTCCGATTTTACGAATCGCTAATTTTGACATATCTCCACGTTTCAAGGTCACTAGAATCCGAATCCATCGTTTTTAGCGTGATGTCTGTGCGTGCGTTCGTTAGTTTGTTCGTTCGTTCGTTCGTGAATTTTTTTCGTCTCGCATATCTCGAGAACAAATGATGATATCAACTCCGGACTAATTTCATTTGATGCGTAAAAAAAATGAAGACCGGATAAAGTTTTCAGCAAATTCGGATTAGCGGTTTGTTTTTTGTGGTAAAAAAACAGAATTAACTTTATTAAGATAACATAGATTATATGGATTTTTTACCATAACATTATTATATAATGGCCTAAGAACCTTTCTTGATGTTAAAAACACCAGTCAGGGTGTCCAGCATGTCTTTGAAAAAAAATTCCCTGATTTTTCCAGGTTTTCCAAAAAAAATTTAACAATTTTCCAGATATTTTAAATTTTTTTTTAAGCTTTTATTATAAAGATGATGAAAAGCTGAATGTTTGTTATTGGGACCTTCATGAACTCACTTTCATCATTTTTTTTTTTTTTTTGCAAACAATAAAATATTATTTCTAACTATTTATATACGGAAAAATTATTGAAAAATTTCTGATATTCAGCCGAATACCGAAAAGCAAAAAAAGGAAAAAAGAAAAAATAAATCTTACTTTATTTATTTATTTTAGGTAGAAAAAAGATCAGTAACTATTATTTTATCAATAATAAATTATAATTGATATGTGAATATTATAAATGAAATGAAATTTTAAAAATCAGATCGCATTCAAGTATCCTAAAATATTCAATTTAGATTTGACGCTCATTGTTGAGAAATGTTGAATCTACACTCATGCCAATATAAAAAGTTTATAACATCACTTTTTACAAATTACGTTTCCTTGAAAACCATATTAGGGTGTCCACCACAATATCTGCCATCTAGTATTGAATATTTTGAGGATGCTACTATGACTTATTTTAAGAAACAATAAACATATTTAAAGAAAAACTCTTAAAATGGTGGTGTTATAACTGTGGTGCGAGGGTACAATAAATTAAAATAAGTTTCAAACAATGCTTTTTTTGTCAATTTTGTGTTGACTTTTAGCTTGTAAAAATAGTAAACATATGAAGTTGGTACAAAATCATACTTTTTGAGATATATTTTTAAACGTTTTAAGTAATGGTTATTTTTCAACGTGGTTATATGAGTAATTACTGTTGCACATTTTGTGGACATTTAAAAATTTAAATTTGTTTAAAAATTACATTTTTCCAGAAAATAAACTAAATTCCCTGACTATTCCCTGACATTTCCAGAAAGTTACATTTCCCTGACATTTCCAGGTTTTCCAGATTTCCCTGACCGCTGGACACCCTGCCAGTATTTTATTATAAAATATTTAAAAAAAAAAAAAACGATATAAGAAACTGTTTTTGAAATATATTTTGTCTCGCATAACTTGAGAACAAATGACGTTATCATTTGTTTGATAAGGGTGGAGCCCCCCCCCCCTTAGGTACAGAAGGTGAAGCCCCCGGTATGGTGCAAGGGGCAAAGCCTCTATCGGGGGCCCAGGGGAGAAGTTGCCTGAAATGAAAAAAGAATTATTTATGTACAGTAGTCTCTAGTCTTTAAGGACACCCAATGGGAAGTTGATATCACGTTCTGACTCCGAATAATTCGGTATCAAATGAAACTATAAACGTCTGCTTCAAATGCCAGAATCAGACTGACTTTTATTTTATTATTTTAGTTGCTAGGAAAACTAATTCAATAGTTATAATTTTAATTTTCATATTTTACACGGCAATCTGTATGAATTTACAAAATTAAGAAATTTCCATTTTCACGGCAATTTTGTGCCGGTACAGTTGACAGTGTGGGTAGACCTGTCCCCAAAATTTTTAAATTTAAAACTGCACATGAATTTGGATCACTGAATTTTCTACAATATCAATCATTGTGAGTATCTTTAGATCCCTGAACATTGGACGAGCGTGTTAATGGAAACAGATTATGAAACAATTATTTCAATAGATTAAAATCTCAAGTAAAATTATGAGATTTTTGTTTCATTGTGGACGCCTACCTTAAAAATGCTAACGTAAATACACGCTTTGAATTTATCCGCGTTTTATCTCTGCGTGTGTTTTCATAAGAAACATTACAACAGGTACAAGCATCCAACAGCATTGCCACCTTTCATCATCAGCAAAGACGCATATTAGAAAAAAGTCATGTTTTTCAACATTTTTCATTAATTTTTAAGATATTTCTCATAAGATATGTAGTGAAAGTTTATATTCGGTTTTTATTGAAAACTCCATTAGACTACATGTTAAAAGTGAGCAAAAATTAAACATTTAATAACTTTTAAACGGTGTAGTAAATCAAATTGAAATTTTCACAGTCGATTAAATTTAGAAAAACCATTATTCTCACAAATTTTCATTAACCTGTCACCATTTTGAAGTACTTTCATAATATCCTTAACTTGTAGCTATGGTATAATTACCAAAATTTTTTTGCAGGCTTCTTACTATTCATAGAACATATGTGGAGTAGTCGAACAGATAGTAACATTTCCACTTTTTGACGTTTTGCTTTTTTTAGCAAAATCGTACTTATATCTATCAACTACACGTCCTAGTTGAATTTAGCGTATTAAATAGCACTAATTCTCCCCTAAAAACGAGTCCCTATCTCGGTTTTCGAACAAAAAGGAACATATCCACATCTTTATAAAAGTATTATTTTAGTTCTATCAAAAAGTGACCTTTTCTTATGTAATATTAGATCTAGATTTAGATTATTAGATTTAGTAGCTGAAAACACTAGAGAAAGGTTGTTATTTAATAATAAAAAATGGCTTTTATTTTTTTATTTTTTATTTTATTTTTTTTTTATTTAAATTTTTATTGATGCATCGACATCTAAAGGGGCTTTTATTTTATTACTTTTAATTAAATTCCTTCAATTTCCATTCAATGATTATCAAAAAGTGACATTTCCATCTTTTACTGACAAAAGGTAACATTTCCAAAATTAAAACTGTTATCTCCTGTAGTATGAAAGTTTTTAAATTGACAAAACAGTGACGTAAGGTAACTTTTTTCAACGCACAGTTGTGCATAAACAGAATATTTTTAAAAATAAATGCTTAGTCTTTAATCACATTTTAGTGATTTCTGAACAAAAAGCAACGATGGAAATGTAATTTTCTGTTCGACTACTCCTCATATAATGATTCATACAACATTTAGTTCTGAGTAGCCCTAACTTAAAGCGTGTCAAACACGCACTTGACAACTTTTTGATAAAAGTAAGTTCACTTTTTAGTCGAATTTTTCCTTGAAAAAATTAGACTTATACAGTCTATACAACAAGAACGACGAGAGGCGAGAGTAGGGGCGCTATCCGTTTCCGGACCCGTAGAACACTAATATGTAGAAAAAAATGTCATATATATATATATATATATATATATATATATATATATATATATTTTCCCGCTACCTTTTAATATGTGTAGGGCCCCCCTATGGAAGTTAAGAGCTCAAATTTGGTAAATGGGGCTCATTCCGATGCACAACAATACTATCAAAGTGGAGTCAAATTTTGGGAAAATTTTGGATCCGACCCAACCTTTAAGGTGGTGGTGGTTTGGTCAAAATAATGTTGCGGTCAATTATCTACAACATATCCAAAATTCAGTTTTCTAGGATGACTTGGAGGGAGTAGGGGGGAAATAAACGATTTTCGCTGGATCTAACACGCCCCCAGCCCTCCAGAATTAACGTAGAGGGTTGAAATTTGGTGCGTGATAGAGTTCATACCTTGGTTGTGCTTTCTGAAGGTTTTAATATTTTACCCCCACCCCCCTCATTAGCTGAATTTTTCCTTAAAAAAATTAGACTTATACAGTCTATACGACAAGAACGGCGAGAGGCGAGAGTTAGGGCGCTATCCGTTTTCGGACCCGTAGAACACGAATATGTAGAAAAAAATGTTTGATATATATATATATATATATATATATATATATATATTCCCGCCACCTTTTAATTTCTGTAGGGCCCCCCTATGGAACTTAAGAAATGAAATTTGGTAAATGGGGCTCATTTTCGAGGCACCTCATACTATCAAAGTGGGGTCAAATTTTGAGAAAATTTTTGATCCGACCCAACTTTTAAGAGGGTGGTGGGGGGCGGTTAAACAATAAAACTTTTCCAAACTGATTGAAAATTAAAATAATATTTTTTATAATTTCTGTTGTCATTGCGGTGTCGTAATTGTAAAAAATTATTTGTTTCCAATTTTTAAACAATCCACGTATCATCGCGACCTGTGCGTAATTACTGGGCTTCATTACAACGTCTGTTTTTTTGTCATATTCATAGGCGTATTTTATTTTGATTTCATCAAATGACAAAACACACACTCTGTCATTCACATCATAATTACAAGATGATAACAAGTGAATGACCGGATCTATAATTCCGGGTTTTATATCTATTTTTGCTACCCATTTTTTTAAGGTTGATACAGAAGGTAATGGATATTGTATTTTTCTAAGGAGGCGGTAAGCCTTTGCACCTGCAGAATATAAAGAAATGGCTTGAGAAATATCATCTCCAGACCATCTTAATCTTCTAGATGACTCTCCTAACTTTTTAATTTGGGTAGGACTAAATATTTTTTTTAACAAAATTTGGATTGAATTAGCCTTATTTAGGTCAGTTGTCAGCACTTCGTTCTTTTGTTTTTCCTTTTTTAATTCATTTCTGAGTTGTATTATTTCTAATTCTCTCAAGCAGTCTATATCTCCTCTGTAACAGAATAAACATTAAAAGCAAGCAAAATGCAAAATAATCTTAAGGATATTTACTCTGTTTGTATAGCAATGTCCTTAAATTTAATTTCATGTTCATCGCTTTCAGTATCATGTTGCGCATCCGTTTCCTTTGTTTCATGCCTGTAATTATTACTTTTTATTAAAAATATTAAAAATGAATAATTTTAAAAGCATACCGTTCATAAATTTCCATAATTTCTGACACGTGTCTTTTATGCTCTCTTTTCAGTTTTCTAGTTTCTCTTTCAGTTGCTCTATTGAGCTTAGGAAGATTTTTGGTAGGTAAAGCACCTTTAATTAAATGTCGCTTTTCTATTGGAATATTTAATAATTTATCTTTTAGGCTAGTATAGTCTGACTCTTCAAAATGATCAGAGCAAATTCTTGCTGTGGCTAAATTAAAATCGGCGTTTTCCCCGCATGCCTTTACCCACTGTGCACAAATAATCCCATCAGATGGAAACGTAAAGAATTTAATATTTTTATTTTCAAATTTTTTTCCACAATAATTTTTGCCTAGAGAAACCGCACATTTAACCATTTTAAACGTTATAACAATTCAAAATAATTAAAATAAGTTAAATTCAAAATATTTAAATAACTTAAATTCAATATTGAAATAATTTTGACATAAGTTAAATCATTTGTTTCGGACGAATTGACGTCACAAAATGTATCTAACCCTAGGTCTTCACTAGCAATTATTTATTGAAAGCAATATTGAATTGAAACATTATTGCTAATGTAGACGAGTATATTGAAAGAGTTTTCAATATTGCCTCCTAGATGGAAACAAAAATTGCTTTCCATCTCTGTAGCAATTTTTGTTTCAAGAATTTTGACGTTTCAGTATCCAAAATGGCGGAAACTGAAAAAAAAGAATAGGATCTCTTCGGTTCATGGATTACATGTACGTGATGTACGTACATTTTACATATATACATACACATTTCATAGTAAAAACCGTAAAAACCATAGAGCACGTAAAAACAAATATGTATATTTCCTTTTTACCGTATCTGCCGAACACAACAACCGACAGAACATAACCAAAAAGCCAAAATAAATTTTAATTTTAATAATTAAAACAAATAAAAATGGCAACAAAAAAATTTAATAAAGAGGAAATTTTAAAATTAATTAACATGTATAGGGAAAAAGAAAGCCTATGGAATCTTAACAGTAAATTATATAAAAGAATTGACATAAAAATGAGAGATTGGGAGGATCTCGCAACAGAATTTAACACAGACATTAAAATGATTAAAAATAAAGTTAAATGTCTCCGGACATTTTCATAATTGTTCTAATAATCCAATCTTTCTTAACTTTGTTATTTTGCTTATAATAACATTCAAGTGTTCACTGGCAGCCATTTTCAGCAAATAAAATTGAAAGCAATCAAATGCCCAAACAGAAAAAATTGAAAAGTAAATTGAACTATGTTTCAATATTGCTTTCAATAAATAATTGCTAGTGTAGACCTAGGGTAATGGCGACTGTAAGTTGATAATTACAATGCCTTCTATAATATAATATAATATGTGTATGCCGTGCATATTAAGTAATTTAAAAATGTTATTAAAGTCACTGTTTATTAATAAATTTGGAATTTTGAATTTTTATTATTTATAAAATAGAAATTTTGGATATTTTTGGAAAGTAAAAATATCTTCATAAACGCCATCCAGTTTACTATTTAAGTTCCTTTTTTAATATTTAAAAATAAAACACAAAGGCAATTGGCGGATAAGCACGGCTAGGAATGCCCTCATACGAATTGTGTTGGCTTTTTCCTTGTTAACTGCTATCGGCACAAAATTGAAATTTACTGAGATTCAGCCCTTAAAAACTTAAAACCTTTTTTTAAAGCCCCGATCAACCGGACACTCATCATCAGTTTTAAAACCACCAAAATGACAATTCGCTTGTGGACTTTCAATTACATTTCGCTTGTAGACACTCAATACCGAAGATGAAAGGAAAAATTCGACTTCCGTGATGGGGCTCCGCTGCTCACGGCGTTTTTTTTTTAATTTTTAAAATTACTATTCGCCTACTTGTATTTAGTGCATAAAATAATGCATTTAAAACACATTTAACAATAGCATTGAATTCCGATGTAAAAATGGGAGAGGTGGGGGGAAAAGTAACGTGGACTCAACTCAATCAGAATACAAAATTTCAGCCCTTTAGGTTTATTTGGGTGACCTGTGCGAGTGGTACAAACTTCGAAAACGTCGAAAAAGCATGAAATTGTAGTTTAAAAATAAGGGGTGGGGTAAAATATTAAAACCTCCAAAAATCACAACCTAGGAATGAACTTTATCAACACACCAAATTTCAACACTCTACGTTAATTCTGGGGTGCTGTGGGCGTGCTAGATCCAGCCAAAATTCTTTTTTCCCCCTCTACTCCCTCCAAGTCATCCTAGGAAGCTGAATTTTGGATATGTTGTAGATAATTGACCGAAACATTATTTCCAACTGGTTTGGAAAAGTTTTATTGTTTTACCGCCGCCACCACCCCCTTAAAATTTGGGTCGGATCCAAAAGTTGCCCAAAATTTGGCCCCCCTTTGATAGTATTGTTGTGCATCGGAATGAGTCCTACTTGCCATATTTCAGCCCTTAACTTCCATAGGAGGGCCCTACACATATTAAAAGGTAGCGGGAAAAAAAAATATATATATACATATATACATATATATATATATATATATATATATATATATATATATATATACATATATATATATATATATATATATACATACATATATATATATATATATATATATATATATATATATATATATATATATATATATACACCTGTGTGCAAAATAATAGCAGTGCCTAAATTATTTTTTAACATTCTGAAAAAAATCTTCTATTATAAATAAATCATGACATGTTTGAGGTTGGTATAATAGTAAATAATATAAGTAAAATAAAAATTAATATAAATTTATTATACTCGGTACAGTCTGAAAATAATACATTATTTGATTAATGTCAGTTTATTTTGACTGTGCAAAAAAATAGCAGTATTACAAAAATAAAAAAGTAAATCAATAAAAGTTAACTAAAGAAAGAAAAAATATCGATGTTAATTAACTCTAAATGCTAACTAATACTTTAATAGTTAATTGTATAGCCTTTATTAGCTAATACTTTCGCACAGCGTCGTGTCATTGAATTAACAAGACTTTGATAACGTTCCGGAGTGATTAAATTCCACGAGGACTTGCCCACACGCCACAGTTCCTTAACAGTTGTTGGTTTTCCTGCTGAAACAGCTTGTTTAGTGTCAGTCCATAAAATTTCAATAGAATTCAGGTCAGGAGACTGAGCTGGCCAGTCCATAACCTGAACCTTATTTGTGACAAACCAAACCTTCGCCAAACGACTGGTATGTTTAGGGTCATTATCCTGCATTAAGACCCATTTAAAAGGCATGTGTTCCTCGGCGTAAGGCAACATGATCGTTTTGAGTGTATGAACAAAAATTTTTGCATTCATTTTTTCTTTTATCCAAAATATTGGACCAAGACCATAATAGGAAAAGCAGCCCCATATATTGATTTTTGCTCCTCCATGCTTAACTGTCTTAACTGTGTAGTGTGGATCATATGCAGCATTTTTTGGTCTTCTTATATACTATCTTCGTCCTGCAGAACCAAATAATACAACTTTGAACTCATCAGTCCAAAGAATATTTCGCCACTTATTAGAAGGCCAGTTAAGATGTTCTTGTGCAAATTTTATTCTTTGTTGCACATGCTTAGGTTTCAGTAGCGGTGTTTTTCTTGGACTTCTACCATACAGGTGAGCTTCCCCAAGTTGACGTCTGATTGTAGAAGTGTTTACATTTAGTTGTAATTATTGTTTTATTTTCGAAGATGTTGAAAACGGATCATTTCGTGCTACTCGAACAATATTTCTAACTTCAATAGAAGAAAGTTTCCTTTCGCGTCCACGTGTTTCAGGTTTCTCCCTCCATTTTTTTGCATTTATAATCATTTTACTAGAACATCCAACTGTATCTTGAATAAACTTATAAGTTTTACCTTCTGATAATAATTTTCTAATTAAATTTCGCTTTTCTTCACGGCAGTGTTTATTTCGTCCCATTTTTGCTACGTAAAATATTTAATACAACTTTCAATTAGGCTAGTTAATTAGATCTAAATTATTCTCAACGATTATTATCATAAAAGCAACAAATATTTGAATTTTCTATTTACTGAAACCTACTTCGTGGGCTATTTCAAAACTACTGCTATTATTTTGCACAATATTATGTTAACACGATTATAAAAAAAATAGGTAATTCCCCGAAAGGTAAGTGTCGCTTTACAGAAATTACTCAAACTAGCATTAGTGAGTATTAACAATTCATCACAAATATATGTCATTAACAGACAATACAAGACAAGCCAATAATTTTGAAAATGTATCACGGGATAGAAGCACTGCTATTATTTTGCACACAGGTGTATATATATATATATATATATATATATATATATATATATATATATATATATATATATATATATATATATATATATATATTAAAAGGTAGCGGGAAAAAATGGAGCCTCCGAATTATCCAAGGTGCTCCTTTTTTTTTATAATGATTGTAAATTGTAATTGAGTGTTAAAGATTGTAATTTTTTCTCCATAATTTAATTAGCTACGTAGGTAAAATATTATTGCTTTGACGTATTTTTGATACAAGGATTTACATTTTAGTTAGATCATATAAATGTGTATAGTTATTTATAATGTTAAAATACATTGAACCTCTGCAACTTTCGTCTACTGTATATCCTAACCAAAGAATCATCAAAATCAGTAGCGTAGCCCACACTGCCCACGCCCACGGGCTCGCACTTCAAGGGGCCTCGCAAGTGGCGGTTTTTCGTTTTTTTTTGGCTCGTCGCCTAATTTTTAAGAGAGAATTTTCAAAAAGAAAATTAAAGGGGGCCTCGCAAAAATTATCTTACCCACTCCCCATTTTCGTCTTGCGACACAACTGACCAAAATCCAACTATTATGTAAAAAGTTAAGACATAAATACATAGGAAACTCCCATTAGGCAATCCACTGGGACCAAATTGCTAAATGAGAAACTCAAAGATCACGGGCGGCAATGTTTTTGATTTATATTTTTGTATGATTTACTGTTACAAACTATTACTTAGACACTAACACATTCAAACATATTTGCTGTAAAACACGGAGGGGTGCCATTATGCACATCTTGTGTGCGAAGAAGTTGTTAAATGGGAGCGTGCTATGTATATAGTTATGACATAGCTAGATATAGATACATATACGTGTCGAATTGACGACCTCCTCCTTTTTTTGACGTTGCCGTCGCGTCGGCTGAAAAAGTTACATCAACTTACCGTTGAAATGTCGATTAGTAAAATTAAATTTAAAAATAACTCTATAAATTGTTAATTATTGATAAAAACTAAGTTAATTATGTTATTAAAAAATATAAAACTTTAGAATCTGTATCACAAATTATCTTTATAAAAGGTGCAACCTATGACCTTTAACAATGTATTTATAATAACATAAATGAGCAACAAGGAATAATTAACAATAATGATAACAAGAAGAGTAAAGAAAAATACCCCCGTTACAGCATCCTGCGTAACATAGCGAATTTCGCCTTTCGACAAACAAAAGTCGTTGAAGTAAAACGGTGCATACATCACTAGCAAAACTTAATAGTACTGTGAAACCTATCCGCTCTCTGGATTTCGAATCTTATTTTTCTTTCGAACATCTATAAAACTTCTTTATATAAAATAATCTTTAAATATTCTCCAAGTAGAAGCTCTTGAACTTCCCAAATAGTACGATTATATCGACTGTTACCTTCTAGTTAACTACGCCTTGACTTAATATTAGGAAATTAAGTAAAAACAGGTCTATTGGTTTTCCTTACGTAGATTCGAAATTGGTAAGAAAAATATTAATTTTTTTTTCTCACCCTCTTTTTTCAAAATTAACTCCAAAATTTTAACCTGCAGCTACCTTTGTTGACGCAATTGGCACTAGAGATATCAATTTTAAATATGTATCATAAAGTATTTGCAGTCAATAATAAATCGATATAATCTACCCTATCTTTTTTTCTTAAATATCACACATATCGAAAAAAAAAGACAAAACTCGCGTCTCCTAATTTCTGTTTATGGTGGTGAGTTGATACATTGAACCACTAAATTATAAAAGAATATTAACTCCCTTTTTCACGCCTTCAGCCTCCTTTTAAATTCAACTCTAGTTTAACCTAAACAGGTGGATAGGTTTTTAAAGGAATAGCATTTCACCTATTTAAAGGTTTCTTCTGTCTCTTAAAATCTTACACTTTTCGACGTATCTTAATAAATACGATTTGAACTCCCAACTTTGAGGGCAGGTTTCACCTCGTAAAAGTGGATGATAGTGACCAATTTTTTTTTTTTTTGGGAGGGGGGATAATAAAGGCTATATCGAAGAAAAAAACTATAAAATTGATAAAAACATTTATTATGAAACTAGTAGCATACAACATTTCATACATTAAAAATTTAAATAGTTTTAATTATTACTCATACACACACTGCAAAAATTTAAGTAACATTAATTTTTATACTTGTGAGTAGCATTATTTTTTTTAATAGCGCCGGCTCATACTTTAAAAAGTAATAAAATTCCATAGACTCCATTTGAAAATTGTAGTTGACGGAAATACATGCTTCTAAGGTGTTTACTTTTAGCTCGGTATTTTCATTCTTCACTCTTACTGTGCTTGTACCATGCAAATATAAAAATGTGAATAAATTTTTACTAATATCAATTTTATCTATCATTCATAGCTACTGAGAAACTTGTACTTAATGCATGCCCAACACAGACTTGGTGATTTTTTACAGTGTTATATGAGTGACAAAAATAAGAAAGTTAATTAAAAAAGTCAAAAAAACCCGACTGCGTTTAAAGTAAACTAAAACGGTGGAAACAAGATTAAACAGAATAAAAGAGGGGTGAATAAAAAGTAAAGCAGTCGGAGGAATCAGACTTTTCTGTTTAACTTGAAACAACAGGTATGCCTGCGACTGTTTACTTTTTATTCATTCTTCTTTTTCTCTATTTCATCTTGTTTCCACCGTTTTAGTTTACTTTCCCGTTATTAGTTTATTTACCCGTTTTACAGTCGGGTTTTTTGTTTTGTTTAATTAACTTTTGCTTCTTGCTCTATTTTCATCTTGTTCCACCATTTTAGTTTGCTTTATACGCAGTAGGGTTTTTTGAATTCTGATTTTAATTAACTTTTTTATTTAGGTTTTTTAGCGTTGTTTAATTATTTAGAAAAAAAAATATATATAGGGTACGCATATGAGATTACCGCGGCTGACAGCCTAAATTACCACGAATTTGATACAAAAAATTTTTTACACTAGCGCTTATATACTAGCTTTTGTCTAAAACATGATTTCGTAATCTAACTATGATGTCATCGACTCCATACGGGTGAAATAATCGATAAAAATCCCTTCTTAGAGCTCACCTACGCTACATAAGAAAATATTGTACAAAATTCACGTTTCTGGGCCCAGTAGATTTTTAATATAAATTTTGACCCCGTATTTTCCCCCCTTAGGGGGTGAATTTCCAAAACCCCTTCTTAGTGTTCAACTACATTTTATAAATAACCCCTTTGTAGAATTTCACGTTTCTAAACTCAACGATTTTCTATATAAATTTTCATCCCCTATTTTAACCTTTTAGGAAGCGAAATTCTAAAAATCCACTCTTGTACTTTATTGCGTTATTGAAGAAACCTTAGTACAAAATTCTACGTTCCTACATTGAGCGGTTTCCTATATAAATTTTCATCCCCTATTTTACACACTTAATGGATAAGTTTTTAAGAAAATTATCCCTCTTAATTCTCATCTATATTATTAAAGGATCCCTGTCGCCCTGTGCAAAATTTTACCTTTCATAAAGTTTCATCCCCTACTTTATACTATTAGGGGATGAATTTCCAAACGTCTTTTCTTGGTGCTCCCCAAGTTACATAAAGAACTGGTCTACAAAATTTCACATTTCTAGACCTAATGGTTTGATATATAAATTTTTCATCCCTTATTTAGGGGATGAATTTTGAAATTTCATGTAGCCTATGGCACTCCCGAGATCAAAACGAATCCAACGACACCTTCTTTACCAAATCCGTCAAGCCGTTTAGGCTGCAGGCTACGCCACAGAAACAGACATAGAGGATACATACATACTTCCTAAAAATATTCCTTTCTGATGCAGTCGGGTAATTAAAAATAATGAATTTTTTCTACTCCTGTTGAAGAACACACTCATTACATATCCGTTAATTGTTGAGAAAGTTAGGCATTATTCAAAGGTATGGAAGAACGATCATTACTCAATACCTTTCGACCAATCAAATCTTTGTATTAACTATTATTCAATAGGTTTGCGATTGTTCTGTGAATAATATGTCTATAAGTTTTAATTTCATATATGTTGCGTAGTAACGTCTAAGTAAACAAAGTAGTTTGTATTTTGTTTTCATCGTTTATATGTTGCAGCTATATTGTCAAAACCGTTTTATCATAACAACTCTAGTCAAATTGTAAAAAAACGAATTATTGTCAACGGATGATGTTCCTTACAATTCAACTAGTAAAATTCAGTGTTATTATAATTTCGCTAGACACTTTTAGAGAAATTGTCAAGTGAATAACAAATTAAATTGTATCGAAACTACTAAACCGATCTCAATAAAATTTAGTAGGAATATTTATATGGCTTAAAATAACTGATAGGATAATTTACATGTTGGTTGAAGGTTCCTGTGAGATATTAATACCACACTAATTAATGTAAAAACAACAAAACCGATTTCAATCGAATTTAGTAACGGGCACTTTTATGCTTTGGAATAACAAAAAGGAAAATTTGTATCCCGATTAAAGGCTCGCGAGGGATACAAAATAAATTATTCAGTCAGGTCAAAATTATTGAGAGATTTCAGTCTGATTTCGTATATAAACTTATACATTTTCATATCAAATTTGATTGCTATCGATTCAGTAGTTTTGACATTAATTAGTTTCACATTCCTATCCCTTAGGAACCTTCAATCGGGATATAAACTATCCCATCAATTATTCTAAATATATAAATATCCAAATTTAATTTTATTAAAATCTGTTCAATAGTTCTGACATGACTGAATAACCTTTTGAATAGTTTTGTTTCCCGTGGGAATCCTTAATCCGGATGAAAATTTTCCTGTATGTTGTTCCATAGTATACTAAGTATCCATAATAATACTAACTGAAATCGTATCACTAATTTTGATCCGACTAAGTAATTTGTTTCCCTTGGGAACCTTTAATTGGGATAAAATTTCCCTTTCTGTTTTTCCAAAGTATAAGAGTATCCATATACAATATGATTGAAATTGGTTTTGAAGTTTTGATATTGATTAGTTTCGTATTCAGATCCCGCAGGAAACTTCAACCAGGATCTAATTTATCCTCTTAATTATCCTTAACCATATAAGTACCCCAACTTATTGAAATGGATTTAGTATAGTTAAGACACTATTTATTATTATTTTAGTATTCACATCCCACGAGAACCTTTAATTGAAATAAAAATTTCTTGTCGGTTAGTCCAAAGCATATAAATATCTATTAATTAAAGATTGAAATTGGTTCAATAGTTTTGATATTATTAGTTTCGTATCCCCATAATGTTTATTTTTACAATATTTTCCTGTACGCTGATTTAGTTATATATTTTCAAAAAGCATTATACTTAACAATATTGTTCTAGATGTGTCTAACGAAAGTATAATAACACTGAAATTTGCTAGGTGTATTGTAAGAAACATAATGAATTGACAATATTACGTTTTTTTATAATTTGACTAGAGTTATTATAATAAAACGGTTTTGACAATATCGCTGCAACATATACATATATAAACATTCAATGAAATTAGAAATAAATTTAAAAACGCCGTGAGCAGCGGGGCCTCATCACAGAAGTCGAATTTTTAGCCCTCTAGGTTTATTTGGGGAGATTTTGACCCGAACGAAACTGTTAAAAAAAGAGAAATCATGTTCTTATTGGTATAAAAATGGTGGAGTTAGGGGTTAAACGTTGAGACCCCCAGAGGGCACCCAGTTAATACTAACTCAATTCGAATACAAAATTTCAGCCCTCTAGGTTTATTTGGGTGACAAAGTGACGAGTGGTACAAACTTCGAAAACGTCCAAAAAGCATGAAATTGTAGCTTAAAAATGGTGGTGGTGGGGGTAAAATATCAATACTTCCAAAAAGCAGACCTTAGGTACGAACTCTATCAATATATCAAATTTTAACCCTCTACGTTAATTTTGGAGGGGTGTGGGTTAGATCCAGCCAAAATAATTTTTTCCCCATCTACTCCCTCCAAATCATCCCAGGAAGCTGAATTTTCGATATGTTGTAGACAATTGACCAGAACATTTTTTCCAACCGGTTTGGAAAAGTTCCATTGTATTGTTGCCCCCGCCACCTCCTCAAAGGTTGAGTCGGATCCAAAATTTTCTGTTTCGTAACGTAACCGTAATGTTTCGTTCTTGGACTTTCACCGTCAAAATGTATACATTGTTTTGCAGCTGTAGCCTTAAAAATAATGAAAAAGTTTTAATAACATCTTTACAGTGCATTGAAGAAAATAGATATGGAATACGTAATAGTAACTTAATACCAGTGAAATGCCGACTGCCAACATTAAAATGAACTTCATGCCGATCCACGAAAATTGTTAATAATTATTGGTATTAACCGAATAAATTGTTTGAATTTAATAAAAATTTAGAATCTACACTGTTTTATATAGATGTTCAGAAAATACTGTGACCCTTAACCTTTCTATTTACGTCATATATTTTACCCTTCATTGAAAATAATTCGTACGAAGTATTTTATTTATTCAGTTAATTTTATAAAATACTAAATTCATGAGAATTTCTTACAAAGAAAAATAAAATGACGTTAAAAAATTTAACGGTAATAATTGTAATCAGTTAGGGTAGGTATTGTTGTTGTTGATGACAACTTTCGTTTGACTGAAACGTTTAAGAGCCACGACACACGAACCACGCGACAACCACTTTTTTGTCGTTGTCGCGTAGTTGTACTGTCGTTCGTGTGTCTTAGACGACGACTTGTGAGCCACTTTTTACTGGCCGAATGACGTACAATCACTACCAGGCGGCATCAAAGCCACTAATACTGTTTGTTATATACAGTGTCTATATACAGTGTCTGCGTTAAGTATTCATACAATAATTAATTTATCAATACTGAAATTTAAGAAACTTAAAATTTTGCAGTGTGAAGTACGTACACTAGCATAAAAATAAACAAAATTAATCAAAAAGCTGATACTTCTCTTAAGTTTCAGAGAACGACTTATTTCTCAATTAATAGAAATAATAATTTCGTCGGCTGAGTAAGTATTGGTTTGTACTATCCATTCTTTTTTAAGTTTTTTCTGATAGTGGTTTCGATTTCCACAACACCTGAAACTAACAAAACAACCATCTAGGAAAAATAAAAAGGGGACTTGGAACAAACCAGTATTCAGCTGACGATTTGCTAATACAAATTTTTATATTTAAAAATAAACACACATTAATAACAGAGAATATTTCCATGGTTTGCACCTACTTAGCTACTTGTGATTCTTGCAGTTATTTTTGTTTCTCACGGCATTGCATTTTTTAATTTATGGATAGTTATGTGTGTTCATATCCATATTGTGAATTTATGATACAGCCTGTGGAATTTTTATTTAAACTATGTATTCTTCAAATCATTACTTGTACACTACCACATACAAATTTTCTAGTTTTTATGAGTGAAATTAACTAATTATAAATGTAAATTACTTGCTATTAGTCTCAACAATTTCCATCTCTTAGTTTTCCGCTTGTCTTAAGGTTATCAGAAGTGTGGACGAACTCCAACATCGGCAGTTCAGAAAGTTTTAAACTCACGGAAATCTTCTGCTACTAATATCATTGTTTTTCTAATCAACTCGTGAAATTTAAACAGAAAAAAATATGAAGTGGGTCGTATTTAAGTGTAAAAATTCTATTGAACAGAAAAGTTCTCAAAATAATAGGACATCTTTCTTGAAATAAATAAAATTATTTGAAATTGTTGTTTGATAGTTACATAGACAGAAATTCCAAAACAACATCTAGGCTGGTGCGGAAGTGTCAGAAGATGTTGGATAATCTCGCATCTCGGTACCAAGTGACTCTCTATTGGACTACAGGACATCGGAGTATTGAAGGGAATGAAACAGCTGGTAAACTGGCCAGAGCAGACTCCAACACTTCCTTTGTGGGGCCTGAACTTGTGCTGGTAATCTCTACCCAGAGAATAAGATGCTGTATCGGCAAATGGGTGCAGGATTGACATGGCTCTCTTTGGGAAACTTATAGTGGAGCTAGGCAGGCTCATGATTTTATAACTGGGCCGTGCGAATCGCTCACTAGGGTGTATTTGTCGCTTGAGAGGGGATAGGTCCGTAAGGTGTTTAGTCTTCTGACACGCCACAATACGCTCAGGCGGCATCTGCAGGTACTGGGCTTATGCACAGACGCAACCTGCAGGAAATGTGGCTTAACTTCATTTGAGCCTTCCTTCTTAGTTTTAAGGGGGCACAAAAGGTCCAACAAAGTGACCTACGTGCGGTGAACCCCCATGGAGCTCACACCCTACTCTCTCATTCATTCATAGTCACGTAGGTCGGTCGTGACAGTATATACTATATATATGCAAAGTGCCCAGTCATACAGCACCATATTGCACAAACATATTCGCATGTTTGTGTAGTTACAAATGATGTGTTTTGTTGCATGCATCATAATCGCTTGCTACGAGTAGCGGTGTCCATGTCATTTGTCCGCGACAGCGGGCACGGTAGTTATGATAGGTATCCGACATTTTTCAGATCTTGTAGGTTTATCTATGCCAAACAATCTTTTTTTGCAAGGAACCATACTGGAAAATAATAGGGTAAGTGCGGGAGAGATGTCGCGTCGGGAGAGACGCCGCAGTAGCCATGGTTCGTCCGTTGATTGACAGATACCACTGTTCATGGATTATATGTTTAAAATAAGTTACTTATTTAAGCTGTATATGACAACATTTATGATTAGTCCATCAGTTTAGTAATTATCCAACTTTTTATTATTGAAAAGTAAGTTTTTTAATATAATATTTTATCAAGCATTTAATTCATTAGAATTTAAGAATGTATATTTCATTGTTTTAATGAAAATTAGTTTTGTTATAAATTTAGGTATATTTTAAAAGTACTGTATAAAATTTTAGGTCAGAACTCCGCACTATGCTTGCTATAGCAACATGCGGCATCTATTCCAAAGGAGAGATGCCGCATTTAAAGTTGGTATAGATGTCGCATCATATTACATGTTAAAAGCACAGACTTATACCTTAATTATACAATTTTTTTTTTGGATTGTAAATTATGCCACGTAAATATAAAAGATCCATTAATTGGATCAGGAACAGCTCTCACATTAGTGAAGAAAACGAAAATAATGATGATTGCGTGTATATTGAATGTTTAGAAAAGTACTCAGAAACAAAAAAAAAGTTGACTGCTTAAGATGTATGAAGTGCCAAAAATACTTACATATGGCATGCATCATGTATGGAGATGTGTGTAAAATACAAAATTTTTAATATGAACTATGGGGCGTCTCACCTTCTTTGATGCGGCATCTCTCCCATAGGTGTGGGAGAGACGCCGCTTTGCAGGCTCTACAAAAATGTTAATTATGAATCCTTTATGACTCAAATTTTGAAATCATTTATAAATAATTTTAAAGAACAATATTTACATTTATTATGTACCAAATTTCAAATCAATTAAATGCATACTTTAAGAATTATCAAGTGTTTTCTCTCTCCCGCATCATGCAATCTCTCCCGCATTCACCCTAAACATGGATACTTTAAAATTAAATTAATGGCGCCTTGCTTATTATATATTACTAAAAATTATCAAATTTGATTAAAGTAACTACTTAATTTAAACAAAATAAAAAGAAATTAACAATGTAACTCTTTCGAAAAGTCAAAAGGTCAATTAGAAAAAAACTGAACATCAAAAAACATGAAATTTTAACATGAGATCAAATCAAAATATTTATCAGTTTGCGATTAAACCGCACAAAACACCAGTTTAATAGATAAACACAACATTAAATTAAAAATGATGGATTTCAAATTTTGTTTGTTAACCTTGTTCGTTGTTTTATTTCTTCGGTAAGTGTTTTATATATACGTAGGTACTAGTCAGAAAAAAAATTAATGGAACACCAAGAATATTATTAACATGTTAAATTTCATGGACGCTGTACGAACATTCAAGTCAAACCTGAATAACTGTGACACAGCGCTGTACCGAATTCACAATTCCATATAAATAAGTGTAGGTATTAATTGTCAAAATAGTGTCCAGTTGCGCGTTTCGTCTTTTTAAGTTATGATTTACAAAATGTTAAAAATTTTTTGTTGTTTTTTCTAGAATATATTAAATATATATTATTTTAAAATTTATTTTATCTACTTTCTGAAATCAAAAAATTATTGTAACAAGATAATACATTTTGTTAAAAGATAACCCTCAAAGCAATGAATTTTTTTCTCACCTAAAGGTTGTCCACGCGGCGCATAAATTTTTTTGTGAATAAACTGGTGTCTTTGCACATATACTTTTAGCTTGAACTCCTGATGTCTCCGAAATTAATGATGCTACATCAAGTGGTTGCAACGTGTCAGAAAGATTATGTGTTGAAAAGTTCCCTTTAATTTTGGTTCGTAAATTATTAATGAGAGAATAAATTGTGCAACAATCATCAGGAAAAAACGGCTTTTTTCACAATTTTGATAAAAATCGATCTTCATTTAAGAGTAAAAATTTTGATTTTCTTCTAAAAAAATGTATTACCTCACAGAAAAAGATTTCTTGACTAGTATACAGTTTCTCGGAAAAAGAGCCAATATATTCCAAAATTTTTGGCGTTTCTTTAATTTTTTTATCAATATACACTACCGTTCAAAAGTTTGGAAACACTATGAAAATTCAGTAAAATCATCACAAGGTAGATAATAATTACATTTATTTGGCTTAAAATATGAATTTTATTTGGACATGTTAATTATACTTAACCCTACACTAATATTGCTATACAGAAAATAAATTCATGGCTTAAATATTAGATTCTAACTTCATCAAAGTAACCACCTTTTTTCTTGGTAACTTGTCCACAAATTCTGGGCTATCAAGTGCCTGTGAAACATTATTGATGTATGGCGGACTTTTGAACGCATTTATACATACACTAGTATTCATATGTTCACTTAATGTCCAGCTTTGGCTGATACTTGAACATCCAATTAATTTTGTGTTTATGACCAATTTATTATGTTAATTAAAACTCACAAAAAATTATCTTTATGTCTTTGAAAAATTATCAAATTGGGTCGGCTGGTACTCGAACACGGATCTGTTGGTTGCTAGCCAAGCGACTTACCAATTAGGCTACCGACCGCTTCTTCGAATGCCATTCCAATCCGATAATCGGATTAATAATTAATAATTAATGCGAGTTGTTTATAAACAGATGATGACAGGTTATTAATGTCAGTTTGAAAATTGCAATTATTTTCATATGTTTCAATCCATAGATTTTCCAGGTTTAGACGCTTTCTTAAATTCCTTTCGCACTGTAGAATGTTGGCGTCTTCGAATAAGAAACAATGATCATTTTTATCGGCATGTTGTCCTAAACCAGTACGAATGTCACCTCTTTTTAAATCCCATTTGGGCTGTTTCATTCAACGTTCCAAACTTTTTGATGTTTGCTAACATAAAGAGAACGGCAGCCGCTACAAAGGACTGACTATGCTAAGTTTTCCTTTTTCTCTGTAGCTATGGTTGATTTTAGGTTCGAATAAAATGAGTTAGCATCACTCACCAGTACGATTCTCTCACTCACCAATACGAAGTCCATCAGCATAAAACGTGAACCGATTTGATGATCCGGAATTTTCAGAATGGGCAAAAAAGCAGCTAGCTAGAAATGAAATCCAGTAGCACCGAAAAAGAAGTGAAGTATCTGTGGATATACCAATCACATGGAAAATTATTGCAGATTTAAAAAAATTTTAGGTGTAAAAAGTGTAAATCTAAAGGACACCTAAAAAAAGTATCCTAAAAAGCAAACAAATAATAACTATATTGACTTTTCAGAAAACGATAATAATACGTTATCCATTTTTCATTTTAGGACAGATGCGGAGAGTAACCCAGTATCAGTGGAAGTAAGTTTGGGTGGAGTTCCGGTTAAAATGGAAGTGGACAGTGGATCACCGATTTCAGCCATCTCAGACGAAATGTACAGAGACCATTTTGAAAGTTGGTGGAAACAATGGCCACGTTAACAGGCTACAACAGAAATCAAATAAAATCTAAAGGTAGTTTTAATATAAATGTTAATTAGTCGAATTTTTCCTTGAAAAAATAAGACTTATACAGTTTATACGATAAGAACGGCGAGACACAAGAGTAGGGGCGCTATCCGTTTTCGGACCCGTAGAACAAAATTCTGTAGAAATAATGTCTGATATATATATATATATATATATATATATATATATATATATATATATATATATATATATATATATATATATATGTATATATATATATATATATATATATATATATATATATATATATATATATATATGTGTGTGTGTGTGTGTGTGTGCGTGTGTCCAGCGGATAGTATGGGAAAAAAATTTTCATATATAGCAGATTTTGAGGACATTTGTAGAATATAAGGATAGTCCCCACAGTCCCCAAACTATTCTTCAATTTATTGTATAGTATGAAAACTTTCCAAGATTGTATATATATAAAATCCAAACTTGTATATAAAATAAAATAAAATGTCCTCGAACTAACCCATACATGACACCGTGTAACATAAACTCCGACCATTGATTAAAATTTTTAGTGAATATTATTTTGGGTTTCTTGAGACCTCAAGACAAATTGTCGCAAGAAACCCAAAATAATATTCACTAAAATTTATATATATCGTCGCCGTTACTTAAATATGTCGTATGTCAAAAATATGTCATTTTCTGTTATCAATGCTATAGTAACCAAAATCATCTTTTCTATATAATAGCCAAAATTCTAATATCTAGGACTACAGTGAAGCAGAGAATTCGCACTTAAAATATTTCGTATATCGCCATTTTTATTTGGCAATGCGTCATATGTCGTACGGTGCTTTAAAAATACAGGTACCTTAATAGACAATGAATAACACTAATAACACATCACCAAAAATTAATATTTCAATAAACAAATATTTAATCAGATAAATATAAAGATAATTCAATAAACAAAGCAACCAAATATGACGTCACTCACATCATTATTTCTCAAACTTTTTCATTGTGATATGGGCGGAGGACAAGGAAAGTGGTAAAAATTGAAACGATGTATGGATTTCTGTGACTCCAGTGACTACTGCGGCACACTGCGAATTACTGTGACAATGTGATTCTATGGATTGCTGTAACGTCATTGTTAGTTCACATTTCTTGTTCCAGAAGAAGATCAGAAGAATTGCGTCACAATGAATTCCTGACATGACAGTTGCTCTGGATTACCATGGTTAGTGGTATTTCTAATTTTTTATAAAATCGAGTTTTTTAAGTAATAATAATAATAATAATAATAATAATAGTAATAATAATAATAATAATAATAATAATAATAATAAACGCCCTGTGGGTGGGAGCTTCATTTTGCAGAATTTGCCCACAGTAAGTCCTGCTTGTCGTAAAAGGCGACTAAAAGGACAACCCATTAGGATGGAGAAACCACTGAAAAGAAAGCCTCGGAAAAATGCCGCTGCCGGTGGAGCGACTGGGCGCATCAGGGTCACCACTGAATGTCACAGTTTAGATCGCGGTGACGACAGGCTGGGTTCTAGGCAGCCACCTGTCAGCTGTAATAACACCTTCAGCCAAAATGCTACTGCCCTACTTACAGAGCCACCAACACCTTTGGCTCAGCCGACTTTAAGTGTTTCCTCGGAGCACCCTTTGGGGACCACTAAAGCTGGTAAGAAGCGTGTGCGTATGCAATGGACAGATGAACTGAATGAATTCATCGTACGCACATACTTCCAAGTTACTAAACTTGAAACGGACAAAACTGGTTACCGTACGAAATTACATCAAGAGTTCGCGCGCACCTATCCTCACCTAAATCGCGTCACTGAACAGAGACTGGCAGACCAAAAGCGTGTCATTTTCACCAATAACCTTATACCTTCTTCCCTCATAAACACTATTAAAACACAAGTCGCACATCAATTTGCTCAAAATGAAGAAAGTCAGGCCGACGACGGCCCACCAGAAATGGGGAGCCCCACACAAAACGACACTCAACAACTTGTCGAGAATGAGCCTAACTACCATGAAACAGCAGTAAATGACACCCTACTGCAAGAGATCGAACTGGAATTTAACACAGCGCTTACTGAATTCGAAGGGACGGACCCCACACATCGGTACTTGTTAAACAACACACCTCACGTAGATTGGCTGAGATCGTTGAGATATTAAATAACATAATACTGCCTAAACATGTAGAAACCTGTGACAATTTTATCGAGTTACACACAGCTATCTATTGTGGAGCCGTTGCAGCAATACGTTGTAACGGGTCCGATGTAACACCACCTGTAGCGTACAACTCGAAGGAACACAAAACCTCTGCCTGAGAAACACGATTGAATAAACGCATCAGCACCTTCCGATGCAACCTTGGCAGGATCACCCAATACCAACAGGGTACGAGGTCCAAACGACTCAACAAATATATACACGACATATTACACAAACACACAGTACACACACAATACGAGGAACCCAATAAAACACTCACAAAGATCAGAGATACGCTTCACCAAAAATTAACAGCACTAGCGAAGCGCTTACGAAGATATAAGACCAGTACTGAACGCAGACGACAAAACCAAGCGTTCAGCAGAAACGAGAGACGGTTTTATCAGTCTCTAACGAACACGGTAACTGACAGTAATGGTCTACCGGAGAAGAACGCACTCCATAGTTTCTGGGCGAATATATGGTCCAACACCATTGACCATAATGACAAAGCCAGCTGGATCGATACAGAGTGCAGGAATAACGAACATCTTCCGGAGATGCCCTATACGGACATTACTACAGAGGACGTCTCCAGAGCTTTACAGAGATCGCATAACTGGAAGGCACCTGGCATCGATAACATACAAAACTACTGGCTCAAACACTTTACATCAACACACAAGTACCTCGCTGAACAATTCACACTATTTATAAAAACACCAAACCTGACACCGAAGTTCCTAACGCAGGGTATCACATACATGAAATCTAAAAACAGTGATACAAAAAATCCTGCAAATTATAGGCCTATCACCTGCTTGCCTACAGTGTATAAGATTTTGACGTCCTGTCTGGCAGAAAAGATCAATGAGCATTGTCAGATTAACACCATACTGACAGAAGAACAAAAGGGATGTCGAAAGAGGTCACAAGGCTGCAAAGAGCAGCTTCTGATTGACTCCGTAGTACTGGAACAATCGAAAGGGAGACAACGTAACCTGTACACAGCGTTTATTGATTACAAAAAGGCATTTGATTCGGTCCCGCACTCCTGGTTACGGAGAGTATTGGAGTTGTACAAAATACACCCAAGTATCGTGAACTCTCTTGGAACGATCATGTCCGATTGGCGAACGACCTTACATTTGAGTATTGGTAATGAAAAAACAGCAAGCGACCTTATTCAAGTAAGACGCGGCATATTCCAAGGCGACTCATTGAGTCCATTATGGTTTTGTCTCGCAATGAATTCACTTTCTCGCCTGTTAAATGAAACCAAATATGGTTACAATGTAGGTACGCAAACGAATTCGCGCCATACCATCTCACATCTGATGTACATGGATGATATTAAGATCTATACAGCTACTAAACATCAATTACAGCAGCTGCTGGGACTTTCCAACGAGGTTTTGCGAGACCTCTGTATGGAGTTCGGAATCGATAAATGTCGAACACAATGTCGTTCTGGAGGAAAACGAAATGCGGTCGCATTCGAACTCGAACCAGAGTCTATTATGTAGCCCATGGACGAGGGAGAGTCGTACCGGTATCTCGAATTCAATCAGGACGAACGTATAGATCACAGCGCTGTAAAACAACACCTGATACAGCAATACCTAATGCGTGTACGGAGATTACTGAACACCCACCTTGATGGAAAAAAAGCCATCAAAGCAATTAACAACTACGCAGTTCCGGTGCTAACGTACTCATTTGGGGTAATCAAATGGACGCCTACGGACTTGATAAACATCGAGATCAAGACCCGCGTCCTTATGACCAAATACCGAATTCATCATCCCAAAGCAGCGATAGAACGATTGACGCTGCCAAGAGCCGAAGGGGGTCGGGGTCTTATAGACATAAGGAACACGCATAATAAACAGGTTCATAACTTGCGAGAATACTTTTACACCAAAACACACACATCACACTTACACAATGCAATAATCCAAGCCGACAAGGCATACACACCATTAAACCTCTCACACACAGAAATGCCAGATAGTTTTTGCCCATTGGTCACGAAGGAGGACAAAATCCGGCAATGGATGCGCAAGCCTCTACATGAGAGACATCCACATGACCTTAACCAGAGTAACGTCGACAAAGCAGCGTCGCACGCCTGGTTGAGTTAAGGAAGTCTTTTCCCGGAGACTGAAGGATTCATGCTGGCTATACAAAATCAAGTAATTCATACAAAGAATTACTCAAAATACATACTTCGTGATTCGTCAATAACATCTGACTTATGCCGGAGATGCCATTCCAAACCCGAAACGATCCAACATATCACAGCTGCCTGTACTCAGCTCGCTCAGTCCGAATACAAACACCGTCACGACCAGGTTGGCAAAATTATATACCCGAAACTAGCGGTTAAACACCACCTTATAACCGATAAAACTCCATACTACAAGCTCACACCAAAAGTAGTAGCGGAGAATGACTCCTGTAGACTTTACTGATTTCGGTTGATTATTACAGATAAGACCATAAATCATAATCGACCAGATATCACCTTCGTAATGAAAAACACTAAGACAACCTATCTGATCGATATTGCGGTTCCAAATACACACAACTTACAAAAAACACACGCAGTTAAATTGGATAAATACACTGACCTCGCAGCCGAAATAAAACAACAATGGCGAATGGAACATGTCCATATTGTTCCAATAGCGCTCAGTGCCACCGGGGTCATTCCACACACACTACACAATAGTTTGAGCCTCTTGGGTCTCCCAAAATACACATATGTCACTATGCAAAAGGCAGTGATCATAAACACGTGTCGTATAGTACGGAAGTTCCTCAGTAATACGAATCCGACTGCGATATGTGAAAGCACAAGACCTGCTTCTACTCCATCTGAGCCATCTACAGTGAGCGAACAATACACTGACACTCATCCTACTGACACACAACACACATACATAAACACACAATACACTAACACTGAAAGACAAACACTTAACACACATACAGATCCAGATTCGTCTGATGGAGAGGGAGGATCGAACAACTGCCGCACTGTCACTGTTACCGCTCTGGTGCACAATCCTCCTCAATTCAATAACACACAAGGTCCGTCAACCTCTGTACCATCTAAACGCGCAGTTCCAGGAACACCCGATCTTAATGAGCAATTTGATGAACGAGAAAACATCTACACCAAGAAACGTAAAATAGAAAGACACATCCACACACATACACAAACACAAACAGTCCTTTCCCTTCCCTCTGTCCCTACTCCTACCTACCATTTGAGGACACGAAAACGAACTAGGCTTTCACAGCCCTCTGTCATTGAGCCAACATCTACGCTCCCACAAAAGTCTCGCCGTACGACCCAGTGTACACCAAAATAGACGAATAACACCTCGTTTCAAGTAGCAATAACAACAATATAGGGAGTGATGTGACAAACCCGTCCGTGAATGTACTACGGTACTTTTACGGATTGGTTTGGCACATTACCCTTCCACAGAGCCTAATACCTTGCATAATGCCGGTATAGGTGAATGTTACCCAGTACTGTCCTACTGAGTAGTGAGCGCCAGGTTGGCGTAAAAGTTATAATAATAATAATAATGCTGGGCTAAAATCCAACCTCACGTCCCCGTTCGTGCCCGGCGGGCAACTGTTAGCTTCGGCTAGCAGGCTAACGAGGCTAGGGTATTTTTTTCGACAAGGATGATTGTCGTAGGATCTACAGTGTGGCATTCTTGTATTGAGCGAAACTTCACCGACAGTCTAGATTGTGCGTAGTTGGGAATTGGGGCTGACGCTGCTCAACTGACTGACGAAAGTGAATGTAGTAGCTGGTATGGGCATGTTTACCAGTCTCGTGAATCACGTCAGACGAGTCGAAAAGTGATATTTTATCTGTGATTTTGTTTTAACCAAGCTGTGACGAATCTGTGATCCTTGTTATGCCACCCTGGGTTTTCATGCCTGCGGTGGTATTTTTTAAATATTCCTGTGATATTTCCCTGGCCTTGTTCTTGTCATTTCGATGGGTAGGAATGCAGCTCCCGACGCACTCGTTCTCATCGGCCACACGTACGAGTCGACGTCTGCCCGAACAGCTTGAGCGAGCTCGCCCAGTAAGGAGACGTCGTCGTCCCTCGTACGGATGCGTTCGTGGGCGTTGATATGGTGGCTTCCACCCCGTCGAAGTGATACGAACACAGGTTAGATGTTGACTTTGTGATACTCTGTGGCATTGTCCCGTTCTCTGTAGCCTCGACTCGGACGAACGTGGCCTAGTCATCGTACCGGTCTCCCGTGTAGGTTGACCCCGACATCTGACAGAACGGCACATGTACCCAGCAATCAGTTATCTGACAGAACAGTACATGTTGCTCAGTAATCAGATGTGACTGTCCCTACACGTGTGAGTTCTTAGGTGTTGACGAAGCCATTTCGGAATTGTTGAGACTATGGGGAGCGGAATCGTGCCACAGAGCAAGAAATTTTTGAAATCTGTGATATTGTTGTTTTTATTTTTTAATAAGATTGTGTGTAATCCGTTTTGTTTTAACGATGTACCCACCGAGGGCCTTTTCCACCCGAGGTGGTACATCATTTTTTTTTTATTCTTATCTGTGATATTTTATTGTGCCGCTGTGGGCTCGCCGTTGTGACCCCTCAGCGGTTTTGTTTTTAACTACTTATTGCGGCACTGGTCGGCCTGTGGCTTCCCAGTGACGTAATAAGATTTTCCTCTTATTTTCTGGTGATATTATTGTGATGTTGTTTTATTGTGATATTTTTTATCAGATTTCTCCACTCCGAGGCCCTTTACACCTCGGAGTTTCATCGTTGGTTTTCAGTCCTTGGTGACCGGACGCTCTGTCTAGTACTTATCGTACCGTCACCAAGGACTGTCCGCTCTTTTTAAGCCCTGGGATGGCAGGGCCCATCAATGGATTTTATCATGTGTATGTTTTGTTCCTTGTCTATCGCATTTATGTGTCCCTGTCTGTTTTGTGTATATTTTTATCTTTACCGTTTATGACGGCGCATGCCCTCCGATGGCGATGCCGCCGGGTGCTGCTGACCGCGCCATCCACCGGCAGCAGTACCCCAATTTTAATTAAAAAAAAAAATAATAATAATAATAATAATAATATAATAACAATAATAATAATAATGACATTTAACGTTCGTTTTTCAGACACTACTGTGTAATGGACGTCACTCATATCATTATTTCTCAAACTTTTTCATTATGATATGGGCGGAGGACAAGAAAAGCGGTATAAAGATTTGGTAGGTGTCCGTTTGCAACCGTCTTCTTAAGGACGATGTCGATATTCATCTGGAATTGTGATGGGAGATTGCAGAAAATTTTCGCCAGCATATAGCCGGCTACGGAATTCAAATCCTCAGTCTACCAGTTCGGAAATGCCACTGCCTAAGCACGCCAGCCCACTTTGCTGGTGAGTTTTTTAAGCAAAAATCTAATATCTGCACACTGATTAAAATAACCTAAAATTTTAAATTGCTATGAAATACTTATTGAAAAAAGAAAAAAATAAATAAACAAAAATGGTTATAAAATTAAGTAACCCTTATTTTCTGATTTGTTTAGCAACCGGAATTGGTGAAGACATCTATGAAACCGCAGCATACATTTTCCCTGAAGTTCTAGTAATTGCAAGAGTCAGCAGAATATTGAGCGGAAGACAAGAAAAGCGGTATAAGGATTTGGTAGGTGTCCGTCTGCAACCGTCTTCTTAAGGACGATGTCGATATTCATCTGGAATTGTGACGGGAAATTGCAGACAACTTTCGCCAGCATATAGGCGACTACGGAATTGAAACCCTCAGTCTACCAGTTCCGAAGTGCCAGTTCCTAAGCATGCCGGGTCACTTTTCTGGTGAATTTTTTAAGCAAAAATCTAATATCTGTACATTCAGTACAATAACCTAGAAGTAATTGTGTAGCAAAAGCGAAATTTTCTTAATTTTAAATTGCTGTGAAATAGTTATTGAAAACAGAAAAAACAAATAAATAAAAATGGTTATAAAATTAAGTAATCTTTATTTTCTGATTTGTTTAGAAACCCGAATTGGCGAAGACGTCTATGGAACCGCAACATACATTTTCCCTGAAGTTCTAAGAATTGCAAGAGTCAGCAGAATATTGATTTTTTTTTTATATTTAAGTATTGTTTTGTTAATTTCCTTAAACTATGTTTTTGATATGATGTAACTACAATTTTAATCCATAAGTTTTACCTGTGCGTGTGCTCATTGATAAAATTACCTAGATGCTCATGAAAGCAAGTAAACGTTCATAATAAAACTTTTATAATCTTACCTTTTTGGAGTGTTTATTTTAAAATTTACCAAACAATTATTATTTTATCATATGACACACTTATATAGAAATGTAGACATAATAAGCAAAATATTTAACATTTCTAATATTTTATATAATTCCAAATTATTCTATACTTTATATCATTATAAATATTTAAAATTTGTAAAAAAAACCATCAATAATCTTTTTGATTCGTTATTTTCAGTTAAGTTGAATCAGTTTATTTTTTTCAGTACAACTGAATCACTCATACTGATTCAGTTGAACTGAATCAGAATGAGTGATTCAGTTGGATTAAAATTACACATTTCTGGGTGTAAACATTACTATATAAGTGTGTAAAATTACATTTTCGGGTGTACAGGCGTGGTTTAAAAATACACTAATACAATGTAATTTTACGTTTAGCTGCTAACTATTACGAACTGAATGTGTAAAATTACATCTTGCTGTGTAGCTAATACACAAATAAAACGTAATCTATTACACACCTGAATGGTAATTTTACGCATGGCATGTGTAAAACTACACATATGAGTGAGTAATAATTACACCATGATGGTGTAATTTTCACCTTCGTACACTACGGTTTGTAATGTTACTATCATTATAGAAGGCATTTAATTGCCTCCTATAATAAGAGTAAAATGGGTCATTTTTTTGTTAGAGTATACGCAACATAGCTTTTTGCCCACTGTACTCTTCCCACATACTTTTTTGCGTATGGAAATTGAAAATAAAACACGCAAAATTTAATCAAAACACGCAAAGCCGCCTTTTGATTTTTCATCTAATAAATATTTCATAATTATTTCTATAAAAACCACCAACAAAGTAATTTAAACAATATTTAATTCAGAAAAAAAGACGAACACTCAAAAATATTATTTTAAAAAGGAATAAAAATGTCAAAAATAACAATAATAATAGAAAAAAGTATGTGAAATTCGTAATAAAAAATATTATGCGCAACTGGTGCCGGATTGTCGATTGCCCACTCAAGCGAATGAGCGCACTACTTACTTCGCTTTCGTGGGCAATGGACGATTTCCCGAACTTATTGCACAATATACTATTCTAAGATAACTAATTAATAAAAAAAATTACAGACGTTATTATTCCATTGAAAAGTCGACAGGTCAATTGTAACAAAAATTCAAAGAAATAAATAAGAAAATTTAATATAAAATCCACAGTGAATTTGGAATATTTAACAGTGTGCAGTCAAACTGCAAACAAGACACATCAAATAAACACAAAATTAATTTCAAAATGGTTAATTTCAAATTTCATCCACTAATATTGTTCCTTGTTTTTATTACAACGGTAAGTACTTTTTATTTAAACTTTAATTCAAGATTTTTAGCTATACTTTCTGTACCATTAACGAAGTACATAATAAATTTTGTTGCCTACAAAATGATAATATATTTCTAATAAGCCCATTTTACTTATTCACATGACAGAACACTAATTTACATAGTAAAATCAAATAAGCATAAACTAATGTAAAGTGCTATTTACATGATTTAAATTTTAAACTTTGATTCCGTATACCATTCGACGGTAGATTTTGTGACGGACTTACCTTTCAACGATTCTCAGATAGAGGAATTTGACACCAAAATAAATAATTCAACTCGCAACAATGTAAATGTCGTTTGTAGTATGAAGCAAAAAATTTGATCTACTAAAAAGTATATGAACTTTTTAAACTAATTTCTCATAGCCTTGTCTTACTCAATTCGAGTAAGCACGTCGGATGAGCTGCCCCCTTTCCATCCGGATACTTACTGCCGATAGACGACCTAAGATACAAAATATCTGCTGGAATATTTGTTTTATTTACTATTTCATCGAACTATACTCTCAAAACCATTTCTCTATTCAAAGTTTAAAAATTTAGTTGGATAAAGAAAGTGTTTTGATAGTGTAGATAAGCAACGTTACGAAGCGTATAATCAGCTGAGATTTAAAAAAAAAATCCTACGAAAACAAAAAATCATCGGAAAGTGCACTATTTTGGCTTTCCGTTGAAAAGTATAAGCCACCAAAATTTTATTGAAGTTAAGGAATATTTTTTAAATCCACTGTTAACTTAAAAATTAAAAGTTATTGTTTCTTTTTTTAGTCTAACATCTTAGCAGAGGAATCCGATCCACACAAAAATCCAGCGAGCGAATTCTTGCCAAACTTTACAAGGATAGTACAAGAAACCACTGAAGAAATTGGAAAACTATCAACTAAAGCAAAATTACAGTCACCCTCACTACATCGGACATTTGAACAAACCATAACCACTCAACTTATCGAATGTAATCAACAAATGCCAGACATTATACAAACTGCCAACAGTGCTACAGATATATTTACCAAGTTCGACGCATCTGTGGCACAAGAAATCAAACCATATGTGGACAAATTAAATAAAACTGCAGACTGTATTAAAAAATATAACATAACCGGTGATCTATTTAAACCAATTGTGCAATGTATAGATACAATATATAGAAAAATCAACGACAATCATAATTCAGTTCTCATGTCCTTTAAGGAACTGCAGGACTTTATTCAATCGTTTCCAATGAAGACAGAAACATGTTTAAATTCAATTATTAGCAGTGAAAAATCGTCTGATTGTCTTGAAATTTTATCACTATCACTTAAAAACCAATGTGAATTATCAAGCACTAGTCATATGAAGAGAGAAATACAAGCAATGTTGAATAATATTGCCGAATTTAAAATTAAATTCCGGCCATGTGTGGAAAATACTTTGACAGAAATTCGTGAAACAACGCTGAAAGGGAAAGAATGTTAATCTTCTAAAACTTTAAACTAGGAAGCTTCATAATTATGTAAAAAAATTAACTTATTGATATTACAATTGCTTTTAATAAAAAAATTTTGAAAATAAAATCACTAGTTTTACTGAAACCAGTGTAACTTTTAAACTACAAATCCAGTTATAATACACCTAACAGGTAACACTACCCAATTGCCAATCACCTCTTTTCTCGGAACTTTGCCTGCACATATTATGAAAAAAAAAATTATTTTTCTACATATTTTTTTGTTCTGGTCACGATAGCTTTTTTAGGTGAAAAACTGCTGGTAGAATATATGTAGCTACTTAATTATTCACTGTATTCAGAGAGAGTCCAGAAATAAAATCTTAAAAAAATAAAAATATAATTAAATAATTTTGAGCATGTGCACACATTAGGCAAAAACATGCTCAAAAAACCATTTTGAGCATGTGCACACATTAGGCAAAAACTATTGGACGGATTTTGATGAAATTTGGTCTGGTGGTAACCTATTACTTGGGTCAACATTTAAGATACTTTTTACTCCGGGAAAATTCCTCACTCCCACGGGAAAATAGAAAAACCATTTTGAGCATGTGTCTGCATTACACAAAAATTATTATTCTTTGCAAGTTCTATATAATTATTACACTCACATACTTCTAATTGAGCTTATAACAAGCTTTACGCGAACGACGTCGCGGGTACGGCTAGTCTGTTAATAAACTGAGTTATAACCATCAGAACATATTAATTTCAAGATTCTTTAAATGCGTTTTTTAATGTCTCTTCATAAATATATTTAAAAATATATATGATCCCATGAAGATCCCAACTTGATTTTTTTATTTTTAAATTTTGTTCATAAAAGTTAAAAGAATAACTAGGATTTTTTTCGAAATTTTTGAGAACATTATTTTCTTGGAATCTTTTTTTGAAATTTTGAGTTTTTATATAAAAAATTTAGATGCTTTAAACACACACTTGTAATATGTGTCGCCTAGTATCAAAATCTACTAAATGCACTTTTCGAATTTTTTGATTTTTTAGGGCCATTAATTTTTAAATGCAACAAGGCATATGCCCCTTAACATTTTTTGTTGTAATTTTAACAGCTTACTAAAGAAATCTGCAACTGAAATATAATATAATTTTCAAATCCTGCTAAAATTACATTGAAATCCTGCTAAATACCTATCATAACCTATATTTTAAATTTTAACCGTTCAAATATTAATTTTTTCACTGACACGCGGGACGTACGAAGTATAAAATTATGTTTTCACGTAAAATTTGTATTTTAGTATTTATCTAAAATTTTAAATAACGAAATTGTAGATGTAAATGAATTACTAAGTAAGCACATTAGTTTTAAGTGACAAAATGAAAATAGTATACAATATTACAAAACAAATTGTATCGTCTAACCCTGATACATCCAATATTTCTGAATCAAGTTTTTTTTTTATTAAATTCCCCTTATAATTTCTGTTTTAACACGCGCTTTATATAAATGTTACTATCAAAACCTAATAAATTCAAATAATTTTGATTAAAAAAGGGGTAAAACGATAATTTTGTTTTTTGATAATAGTACTAATCATCTTTTCTACCTTGTTAGTTAATTCAATTATGACTTTTTAATCGAAAAATTAATTTTGATTTGAGTTATGGTTTTTTGCGATTTCCCACGATCTTTATAAAGTTGAATTAGTAGATTTTGATACTAGGCGACTCATATATCAAATTAAAGCTTATGCAGTTCTGAAGAGAATGATGTTTTTTTTTTTTTATATTTCTATCACAACCCTAAACGGAGTTACAGTAAAAAACGTATTATGTTACACTGTCAGAATTTGCGAATTTTCCAAAGTTCAAAATTATTTAAAAGGGCAACTATAAGTGACAAAACTCTAAAATTTGAAATTTGTGCTAAGTTAGAGTAGCTCTTCAAGAAAATCAAAAGAAAAAAGATATTGAGTCAGATCAGGTAAAAAACTAATTCAAATTTGGATCACTTGATATGGATTGACCCGTAGAGCATATTTTCACGACAAAATATTAATATTTAAGCTTTTTCTGACTAAATGAAATTTTCAATGACACATATTGAAGCCTAATTGAATTACTCAATTCGGATTGCTCAAAATCATGATTGGCGACCAAAAAAACCCCTAGAATATATTACCGCAGCAAAATATTGATATTCAAATTTCCGCCCGAAAATTGTGGAATTTTTATTCAAAAATGGCACGCATTCCATAAAGGAATATGGAACTCCCTAATCTGGACTTCGGATGCGTGATCAGCGACCCAAAAAACTCTCTAGAGCCTATTATCGAGATGAAATTATAACTTTATATTTTTTTATAACACTCGGGGGGGCGCATTCGGGGGATCAAACACTCATAACTTATTCATTTTCGGGGGTAATCCATAGATTAAACCTGATGAATATTCCTGAAGTTCTAGAAAATACTTGAAAAAAGAAATTTTTCAAACCGGTGCTGCTCCACCACTTCTCCACAATTTACAGTATTTTCTGGTTTATTTACTGGACTATAAAGTGTACCATAGTTACAAATTTACAAATATGAACTGTTTATTTTAAACTGATTAATGCATTTAGGATTAAGAAACTACTAAAAAGGTCTCAAAACTTATCGAATTTTTATCTCTTGTTTCCTTAAATTTTTTGGACTTATTTTTTTCTGAATTCCTTTTTTTTGAGAGTTTCGAATACAACAACAAAATCTTTATAAAGTCATACCCAGGGCCGGATGTATCTCTGTGGAGGCTTCGGAGTACTTCTAGTGTAGTGGCCCCTGAGTGGAGCTTAACATGTGGAGGCCGCTGAGAATTTTTGTGGCCGCTGTAATTTTTTTCAAATTTTCCCGAGTAAAAAAAAAAATGTTGAAAAAGCGTTTATCCTTTCCATTCTATTCTTTAATTTTGATTTTTATTCGATTTCGTGAAGGCCCCTTTTGCGTGAGAGTATCGGGGCACGTGCCCCAAGTGCCCTTATATAAATCCGACTCTGGTCATATCTGTCCCTAAATTAAGTGGTCTATTCACAGCTCAACTCTCTAACATAGTTAGTATCGAACCTTTGGTAGACAGAGACGGAAACTGTTATTGACTTTTTTAAAGGGGTATTCCAGCCTAGAATTTTGAGAGATTCGATTTTTTATTTTATTTTCTAAAAATATAATTTTATTTTGTAAAAAAAAAGAAAAAACAGAAATTAAAATTTAAAAGGAAATTTAAAATTTTGAAAATCTTCCAAGTTATATACGGTAAGACCAGGTACCAGCTATTAAAAAAACTGATTTTAGTGTGCTTTGGCTCTTCCTATATGTCTGATTTTAATTTTGGCGTTTGACTGTCCAAATTAGTCTCTCCTAGGATTAACCAAAAATTCGTTAGTCAAAAGTAGAAAAGCGGTATTTGTTTGGACTTGGACTAACAAGGAAAGGGCAAGAAGTCGAAAATTCAAAAAAATCTGAAACTTTGTCAGTATATAGAGAGTGGCGATCTAATAACATAAAAAATATCAGTTGCTGCTAAAAAACGTTTTAAGGGGTGAAATATCCCCTCAAAGTTGGAACTCAAAAATTTAAAAATCGATGAAATTTGTTTTATAGGTACCTTAAAAAGTTCTAGTAACAAATATAACATTATTTTTTGCATTTACACATCTTGAAATCACCCCTGAACTGTGTACTTAAAAATTTAAAAATTGATGATATTTTGTTTGCTATAAGAGCTTTAATAATAAATATAACATTAATTTTTTCATCTACAAATTTTTAAGGGTTGAAACCACCCCTTCATATGTGTACTTAAAAATTTTAAAATTGATGATATTTTGTTTATATATACTATATAGAGCTCTAGTAATAAATATAACATTATTCTTTGCATCTCCAAATCTTTAGGGGTTGAAACCACCCCTTCATATGTGTGCTCAAAAATTTATAAATTTATGATATTTTGTTTATATATACCTACTATACAGAGCTCTAGGAATAAATATAGTATTATTTTTTACATCCACACATTTTCAAGGGTTGAAACCACCTCCTTATATAAATATAATATTATTTTGTATACCTACACATTTTTAAGGGGGTGTAATCACCCACTCAGCTGTTGACTTGAAAATTTATAATATATTTATTGTTAGGTCTCGATGAAATAGGTATATGTAAACACAATATCGTTAATTTTCAAATTTTTAGGTCCGCACTTGAAGTGGTGGTTTGAAAATTTGTGGATGTAAAAAATAATGTTATATATATTACTAGAGCTTTGTATGGTATCTATATGTAAACAAAGTATGATAAATTTATAAATTTTTAAGTACAACCTTAAGTTTCAACCCCCAAAAATTTATAGATGCAAAAAATAATGTTATATTTGTTACTAGAGCTCTATATAGTACATATAAAAAACGCCGTGAGCAGCGGGGCCCCATCACGGTAGTCGAATTTTCCCCTTCATCTTCGGCATTGAATGTCTACAAGCGAAATGTGATTGAAAGTCTACAACCGAATTGTCATTTTGTTGGTTTCAAAACTGGTGATGAGTGTGTGGCTGATCGAGGCTTTAAAAAATGGTTTTAAGTATTTAAGGGCTGTATCTCAGTAAATTTCAATTTTGTGCCGAAAACAGGTAGCAGAAAAAAAGCCAACACAATTCGTACGAAGACATTCCTACCCATGTTTATCCGCTAATTGCCTTTATATTTTAGTTTTAAAAATTAAAAAAGGACCTTAAATAGTAAACTGGAAGGCCTTTATAAAGATATTTTTTCTTTCCAAAAAAATTCAAAATTTCTATTTTATAAATACTAAAAATCCAAAATTCCTAATTTATAAATAAACAGTGACTTTAATAACATTTTTAAATTACTTAATATGTATGTATTTCATTTGTCATAAAAGTAAGTTCACTTTTTTTTAAATTTTTTAAAATTACTATTCGCCTACTTGTATTTAGAATAAACATAATGCTTTTAAAACACATTTAACAATAGCATTCAATTCCGATGTAAAAATGGGAGAAGGGGGGGAAAAGTGATGCGGACTCCCTACAAGGTACTAGCTGGATACTATCTGAATACACGTACAAAATTTCAGCCCTCTAGGTTTCCTTATGGAGTCTCTAGACGTGTTAGAAAACAAGCAAAAAAATTAAGGAAATATTGCCGTAAAAATCGTGGGGGTAAGGGTTAAAAGTTGAAACCTCCAAAAAACAGTGTCTGGCTATTAGCTTAACCTGTACACCAAATTTCAGCCCTCTAGGTTTATTTGGGGAGATTTTGACCCGAACGAAACTGTTAAAAAACAAGAAAAATCATGTTCTTTTGGGTATAAAAATGGTGGGGGTAGGGGTTAAAAGTCGAGACCCCCAAAAGGCACCCCCTTGATACTAACTCAATCCGAATACAAAATTTCAGCCCTCTAGGTTTATTCGGGTGACCTGTGCGAGTGGTACAAGCTTCGAAAACGTCGAAAATGCATGAAATTGTAGCTTAAAAATGAGGTGGGTGGAGGTAAAATATTAAAACCTCCAAAAAGCACAACCTAGGTACGAACTTTATAAACACACCAAATTTCAACCCTCTATGTTAATTCTGGGGGGCTGGGGGCCTGTTAGATCCAGCGAAAATCGTTTTTCCCCCCTCTACTCCCACCATATCATCCTAGGAAGCTGAATTTTGGATATGTTGTAGATAATTGACCAAAACATTATTTAAAACCGGTTTGGAAAAGTTTTATTGCTTTTCCGCCCCCCACCACCCCCTTAAAGGTCGGGTCAGAAAAAAAATTTGCCCAAAATTTGACCCCACTTTGATAGTATGAGGTGCCTCGAAAATGAGCCCCATTTACCAAATTTCATCTCTTAACTTCCATAGGGGGGCCCTACACAAATTAAAAGGTGGCGGGAAATATATATATATATATATATATATATATATATATATATATATATATATATATATATATATATCAGACATTTTTTTTTTCTACATATTCGTGTTCTACGGGTCCGAAAACGGATAGCGCCCCTACTCTCGCCTCTCGCAGCTCTTATCGTATAGACTGTATAAGTCTAATTTTTCGGAGAAAATTCGACTAAAAAAAAATATATCATCAATTTACACATTTTTAAGTAGGGGAAGGTGTGTTACCTTGGACCTATTTTTGATTTTTAAATTTTTCTTTTAATATAGCTAGTTAAAAAGCAACAAAAGTCAGTGTTCAATAATCATTGATTCTTAATACACATAATTTACTTTTTAAGGGGCTCTATATTAATTTCTTCTATCATTTTTTCCATTATAAAAAAAATACTACATTAGGACCAAGGTACAGTGCGTATGTTGTATCTCGGACCTTGATATGTTGTACCTTGGGCCATCTTTTTAAAGTAGGAAAAGAAATTTTAAAAAAGAAGACATATTCAAAAGTCTTTAATTCTAGTTGTACAAAGATATGGACAATCAGACATACATATATTTAACAAGACGTCATACAAATACATGAAATATGGTACGAGTCTTTTGAAAACTATACTTTTTACGTGAAAATAGTTTAATAGCCTAGCTAAACATCTCTATAGGCCAAAAATTTCCAGTGTTCTGTAATTATATTCTTATTTCATAAATGAGTTTTAAAAAATTATAAAATGAAACATCAGAATATGAAACACTTCCAATATAGAGTAGGTATTTTAAAAGAGGTCATGTACGTTGAACCGGTCCATGGTACAACATTCGTACTAGGTCCATGGTACAGCACTCGGCCATTTTGTATAATCATATTTACAGCAAGTTTCAAGTTAGCTTAAACATGGTTTGAAACATATCAAATTATAGCTAAAATAATGTTTCATAAGACTGAAATATCATTTTAGTATAAAATGAACACAACTATTTTAGGAAAATAAAAATATAAAGGCAAAAATACTTACTTTTTAGCGACGAAAATTTGTTTAGTTTTTCTTTATAACAATAATTAACATTTTTCAACTCAAACACAGTAAAATTGACCGTTGCTGCAAAGAGTATAAACTAGTAGTTTTAGTTCCTTTTACATTTCACAGATAGAGCTGAAACCAACATAGGTTCAAGGTATAAATATGTCCAAGGTACAACACCTTCCCTTACAAATATGAAGGGGTGGTTACAACCCTTAAAAATTTGTAGATACAAAAATTAATGTTATATTTATTATTAGAGCTCTTATAGTAAACAAAATATCAATTTTTAAATTTTTAAGTACACAGTTCAGGGGTGATTTCAAAATGTGTAAATGCAAAAAATAATGTTATATTTGTTACTAGAACTTTTTAAGGTACCTATAAACCAAATTTCATCGATTTTTAAATTTTTGAGTTCCAACTTTGAGGGGATATTTCACCCCTTAAAAACGTTTTTTAGCAGCAACTGATATTTTTTATGTTATTAGATCGCCACACTCTATATACTGACAAAGTTTCAGATTTTTTTGAATTTTCGACTTCTTGCCCTTTCCTTGTAAGACGTTATGTTAGACCTGAGATTTGACTTGGCAAACCTAGGAACGCCGGCGCTTCGGTGTTTGTTACACTTTTATACTGTTCCCTCTGTATACTGAGTGTACAAAAAACAATTTAAAAAAACCTGGAACAAATCGGAAATTATTGCATCGATTTTGAATATGGGGTATGTTACCCAATCGATTTTGAAAACTGTTTCACCCTTAAGAAACTAAACTATTCTAGATGGATATAAGTTCCGTTAAATGAGATCGTTAAGGCACTGGCTGACCCCCATAATATATATATATATATATATATATATATATATATATATATATATATATATATATATATATATATATAATTCTTTATTGTTTAACAAACATACAATAAGTTGGTACAAAACTACAATACAAATTAGTAGGTACACAAAGTAGGGTAATCAGTAGAAAAATATAAAAAAATATAAAATATAAAAAAAACAACATTAATTTTGCATAATAAGTAGGCATGGTCCATTTCACTTAATTTTAACCACATATTATCGCTTACGAATTTAAGAAATTCCTGTTTTCTTAGTCTTATGTCTTTCATTGTTGCAAAAGCGTAAATTTTAAATTTGCAGTTTATTTTTAGAAAAGAAGATTAATTTGTTTCCAATATAAGAATTATTTAATTTTTTAACGATGACTGGTATATATGGTAATGCAACAAGGTGCGTATAGCAGTAGCATAGGAAAAAATAAAACAAAACAAATAGAAATCAGTAAACAAATATTATTAAATAGAAAAACAAAAGAAAAACTAGGCATTTGGACAATCTTCACAATAAAAGTCGCAGCATTAAACAAATAAATACACGGCAATATAAGTGGGGGAGTTAATAAATTCGAATCAGCTGTACAAGAAATTTGTATAAATTTTCAACATCAGTTGTTTCGCTTGCTGTTATATGCCTCTTATTGAGGATTCATTATATTTTTCCATATAATCTCCCAGGTATATTTCTCTCAACATGTCATATCTGGGAAAGGTAGTTAAAAAGTGTTCCAGATCCTCAAGCTGATTATTTTCTCATCATAATTTATTATTACGACTTTATTATTGTGTTTTAAAATTAATTTATTTTAATTTGCTGTTCTTATTCGACAGATTAAGTGTTTTTGCGTGAGTGTTAAATCGGAAATTAGATATGGCTCAATTTCACATGTAGTTCTGAGGGTTAAATAATTTTTATTAAATAATGAATTTTCAGCCCGAGGTATATTGTTTATTTAAGAAAGTTTCTGTATTTTGTTATTAATGTGGCCGCCATAAGATATGTTGGATGAGATTCACCAGGAACTCAAAAGCGCCAAAATTAAACGGATTAAATATTTATTTAAAATATTTTAGATAAGCGTAGGTACGTTATATAAAGTACAACAGGCCCCGGTGACTCAAAACCTATAATGGTTTGACCGACGGATGGACATGACAAAATAGTAAATGTGTAAAATTTCAACAAATGAATCAAGTTCTGCTTCAGTGGCTAAAAATTCCCTTCTGAATTTTTGTGTTATTTTATCAAAATTCGATAAGTGGGAATATGAGCGGGACCTACTGTTGTATCATCTGTTTCTGAAACAAAGTCAGTCATTCTTGGAAAATTAACATTTATACATTCCTATATTACGTCATCCAAAAAACTTTCTATGAATTCGAACTACGATAATATGCTTACAATCATGAATAATACGACATATTATGGTAAACAGTAAAAAGTAACCTTAGTGACCTTCACTTAATCAAAAAGGTTACATTCTGATAAGAGAGAGAGAGAGATCTTTGATAACGTAAGTAGTTCTAGAAAATCCATTGACAAATTGTCCTATACAAAATATTACTAGAATTAATATTTTCAAAAGTAATTTGTATACAGTACACATTTTACTATAATTTTCTCTACCACTACAGATAAGGTGCTCAGTTACAAACTATGTAGAAAGATGGGGAGCAACTAACAAATACAAAGTGTTTAATGCAAAATAAAGATTTTAGGAGAGGTCCGTAACAAGGAGACATATATTTGGATACGAAGGTGTGACCAATAAAAATGTGTTCGAAGGGATTCTCAATGATGAAACGTCACATTTTAAGAAATTATGGTTCTGATCTGTAATTATAGATATACCTCTGTACATCTCAGGGTTGAAATATATCAAATATTACAGTACCAAATACATTAAACAAATAGCAAACTGCGGTTAGGTAAGAATTTTGTACAGTTTTTAATACAAAATTTACAGTCAAAGATAGAAAAGGGTAGTAACTGCAGACCAGTGAACACTATTATATTATATAACTAGACGCAGCGTGTAGCCAGTTTATAGGCAGTTTGCTTGAAGCAGGTAATGGAACGAGACCGGTGAGATTTAAGAAATACAATGTATTGTCCATTTGCAGCAATAGGACTATAATTATAGCGGGACATAAAACGAATACCACTTCTTTTTAAAGTTTCGCAGTTTATTCTCAAAAAAGTTAAATTTTATTCGTATTAGATAAAAGATAAAAATTAAACATAGACATATGCGTTAACTGGCGGTAGCAATAGGTACCTATTATGCAAATTTTACGTACGAGTTACTAGATTTTATATAGACAATAATTATGCGTACATGTTTTAATTGATTCAGCTTCCAATTTTACCGTTAGAGGCGCGAGTGAGGACCTTTGTGTCGTCCATAGACAATGACCCCAGCGACATCATAAGATTAGGTATTTGCGGAGGCATCCCAAGTAATAGAAATTACAATTACGGTGTATACGGTTTTTTGAGAGTAGCTTATTAACGAAAGCGCGTAAGAGAATTTTAACACACGTAACTTAATACCAGCTTGATCCATATCTCTCAACAGCGAGTGATGCAAACTGCTAACTGACCACAGCCCTATGTATATTATTGCTATTTATAAAGTATTTTTTGTATAGAAATGTACGTTACCATGAATCAAATTTTCTGGTACGTACTGTAATTTCAATAGTATCAATTTATTAATCTACATCATTTTAAATTACGAAAAATGAAAAATAAATTTTAGGAAAAATAAAAACTTATAGACGTTGTAATTCCACTGAAAAGCTGCAAGGTCAACTTTAACAAAAATTCAATTAAGTAAATAAGAAACTTGACTATAAAATGAGCAGTTGATTTAAAACATTTAACAAATTGCAACTAATCCGCACAAAACACAAACTTAATAAACAAACACAAAATTAATTTAAAAATGGTTGATTACAAATTTTGTATGCTGACATTGTTCGTTATTTTTGTTGCAATGGTAAGAATTTTTTTTTTCAAAATTTAAATTTTTAAATCAGATGTGTTCAGTTTTAATTTTGGTGCTAATACGGAAATACAAATTTTCTCTGCAATGACATACTGTCTGACACAGTGTATTTCATAAACTGACGTAGATGAAACAATTTGTATTTTACATAACAAAATCACTGTGATATAGAGGCTTTTTATAATAAAATTATAAGCACGATGATCTTTTAAATGGTGAGAGATACTGTTAAAATATTTAAATTCTACGTAAAAGTGTGCTGTCAAAATTCTGAAGAGTAGAAAGTTACTGGAAGAAAGAAAAATTGAAATCATGGATTTTTTTGGCTACACCTCTTAAACTATACGGAATGTGGCCATCTGTGAAGCGTGCAAATACCCGTCTGTTACTTCAATATAATTCAACTAATTTACATAGAATTGTATCTTTCGTCGTTTAAGAGATCTCTATGAGAACCCATTGTTAATGTGATAATTAATTGACAATATTTTTCTTTGTTTTAGTCTACCATCTCCGCAGATGAACATGAGTCGTTAAAAATACGAATGAACAAAGTTATGGAAGAACTAGCAAATATGACACAGGAAGCAACTGTAGAAATTGCAAAATTATCAGCTAAAGCCAAATCACAATCACCTTCGCTACATCGGACATTTGAACACACAATAACCACTCGACTTATCGAATGTAAGCAACAAATACCAGACGCTAAGCAAATTATTACCGATGCTACCGATTCATTTATCAGTTTTTTGAGATTTATTCCGGAGGAAGCCAAATCATTTGCGGACGTGTTCAAACAATTTGACCAATGTATTAAAAAGCACAACATAACAGACGAAAAGGAGATATTTAAACCACTCGATAAATGTGGAAAATCACTTTATTTCAAAGTCAGTGAACTTTTCGATTCGGTAATCGCGCCAGTCCTGGAATGGCATGATTTGATTGAATCGTTCCCAAGTAGAACGGAATCATGTTTAAATTCAATTATTAACAGTGGACAATCGTTTGATTGTCTTGAAAATATATCAATTTCACTTAAAAACCATTGTGAATCAGGCGTTACTCATACGAAGACAGAAACTCAAGTGATGTTGGATAATATTGCTGAGTTTAAAATTATGTTCCGGCCATGTCTGGAAAGCACTTTGAAAGAAATTCGTGAGAGCACGCTGAAAGAAAAAAATCTGGATCTTATGAAATGTTGAGTGACATTGGAAGTTTTCTACTAAACTTATTTATACATCTTTAATGGCATCATGACGTTGGCCGGAAGTTTTTTTGTAGTCAAAATTTAATAACTTTAATCGATTGTAGGCCGTTTGTAAATGCTTGTAGTATATCTGTTTTCGTTTGTAGCCCTTTAGTTTATGTGTAATTAACAATCAAAATTTTGTACTGAAGTTAGCCGGAAGCAATCGTGAATGTAATTTTTTGGTAACAATAGAAATATTATCGTTTGTAGTATCTAAATATAATGGTAAAATGTTCGTAGGGTCGTCTGACGAAGCATAATTAGTTAAAATTGTTATTTAAAAAAATTGCGCATGCGTACCATTTTAAATTTGTTCCATGTGAGTTCGTTATTTTTAATTTGACGCATGTATAGGTTTTATTGCATTATATTATTCAAAATTTAATAGATTGCGTTTATGATAACAGTAAAATTTAGTCTAAGTTTTTTTATTTTTAATTAATTATGAAAGATAATAAATTGTTAATGAAAGATAGATAATAATAAATAATAAATAATTTTCAGTTGTGTTAAACCTGTTATTGAGTTAACTACTCCAAAAGGTGGCTTGTTACAAGAAAACTTGAATTTGGTTAAAAGTAACGAAGCAGAATTATTTTCATATTAAGTAAATTATTTTTTAAAGAATTGCTTCAGGAACTGGTGACTTTGTTTAATTTGCACATTTTTGAAAATCCTTGTGAGATTTTATTATTTAAAGCTGCTATTTTTTTAGAATATTTCATTCATACCAATTGCTGACACAAGTTTAAAAGAAGCAACGATGTATTTTTGATAGTGTATTAAGATGTATTTTTGATAGTGTATTAAACTATAACAACCTCATAAAACGGCATAATTATTCTGTTAACATGTGGTTAATTTTTTGTAATATTTTTTAATTTTGAAGTTTTAAAGCATATAAGATTCTCAATAATAAATACTAAATGCTGTCCAAGAAAAATTCAAATTAAAAATATTTTACAAACCATTGTCGAAATAAAATCCATTTCACCCTTCTCTTTGCGATAATAGTACATGAGTTGAAAAATGTGTAGGTGTAAGAAGTTTTCTTTGTAGCCAATTTCCAAAACTGGAAATTCAGCTTTTACAGCAGGTGTCATGGTGCGACCTAAGCCCGGGACCATATCAGAAATGTGTTTTGAGGTCCCTAGAATACGAAAATGATATTCACTAAAATTTATATATATATATATATATATATATATATATATATATATATATATATCCGCGCGATAAATCTCGAACGAAACGTTTAATGCTTATGAAATTTTGTGTGCGAATTCGATTTTCCAAATCGTTAGCCAGACACGTAGGATGCCCAGAAATAGGTTTTCCGGGCGTTTTTTGTCAACAAATTGAGTTTTTTGCCAGAATTAAGCAATTTTACAAAATTTGTTTTACACCAAGCCATAGTAAAAGTAAAATGCATAAAAAATGTTTTTATACCGTTGCTCTAAATTAATTACTTTTCGAGAAAAACTAGGAAATATGTCGTTCTCCATTTCACTCGCACTCGCATTATTTTTTTTCTGTGTCATTTTTTGCGAGCTAAATTCGAAAAAAAACCGCTTTATAAGTAGCGTGTCATGATTTTTTTAATCTAATTTAACGATTCGGCTATATTCTTTTTCTTTGTCAATTAAATGTTTTTATAATGTACTCTATTCCATTTTTTTTTTAGATAAAAAATCACGGCGCAGTTTTTTATGTGATATGATCAGAATTTAGATGATGTTTACACCTTCCTAAAATTAATAAGAGTTTGCTTCAATCGCATAAAAATTACGTTAATTCATATTCAAACAATAATATTTTTACGTAATTTTCTATCCAAATGACAATAGTGTGTTATAATTATATGTATAAACACATCATTTTAATGGTAAATAAATTTGCACATTCAGTTTTTTTTTTGGCAAGAAAACAAATAATTTTAAATTTTGACAAGTTGTATCATACATTTTTTAAAATATTAAATATTTTAAGGCGAAAATATATTAAAAAACTGAAATTAGTTTAACAAAAACCATACATCTGCTCGTTTTACCTTAAAAATCTCGGAAAATAGAATATTTTTCAATAATTAACTCAGAAAAAGCATATATGAGGTTTTTTTTTATGATATTTTTTTGAAAATTTCAAAATAGTAGGGTTACAATGTTTTTTTTTTCTTTTTTTTAATTATTTTGTAGAATTTGGTAAGCACACATCGCAACCAGTACTCGCCTTGAAAAAATCAAACAAGTATTTAAAAAAAAAATACTATTTCTTAAAGAAAATATTAAAATTATGTACAAATGCCGTCCTGACCAACTGATATATTGGAACCGATTTTGAGGAGCTGGATTTCCTACAGGCAAAAGCTCATAGCGAATACATACATTTTTTAACATCCTTTTGAATTTTGTAATTCAATCATTACAAATAAAATCTAAATAAAAAAAATCTATATGACCTGTTTTTTCTCAATTTTTTAGTATCAAATCTAGCTATAATTAACTAGCGGGTGATTGTATCGACATTTTAATGTAAAATATAGTAATTTTAACCTTCTTCAAAATAACGTTTCGATTTTAACAATAAAAATATTTAAAAAAGTGTTTAAGTTCTGGCAAGATTGTAAAAAAGGGACTGAAATATTTTTAGATATTGATATATACAAAGAATATTAATGTGTTAAGTACTTGCTAGACTTATAAAATTTTATTTTCGTATACGCTTTCGGTTTCGGATATTTAATTATTTCGGATATCGGTAGTTTTAGTTACGGTTACGAATATCCATAACATCCCTAATGTAAATGTTTGTCAATCCAACTTCATCGAGAGAAAGTTAGTTATTTACGATTTTCGGAAGAACATGTACCTATATAAATATCTTTTTTATAAGTACATATTATCATATAAACACATTTGGTTTGCAATTTTTTAATAATTAGTTTCTACGCTACTGAAATTATCTATCCATTTGAAAAGTAGGATTCACTGATGTACATTGGCACCACAAAAGTGTGGGTGAAAAATTTCATTTTCACTTTTACTGAATTTATGTCATAATTTCATATTTTTAGAATTTATTCATTTGACAGAAAAATTCTAAATTATTATAAAAGCCAAATAATTAATAACAATTAAAATAAAAATTAAAAACAGAAAACATTTATTTATATTTGCATTTTTATAAAAACATGTAGGTATTATATTTTATATGCACCTTAAATAAAATGTCAAATTTAACACGTTGTTAATTTTCAATTTCACTCAAAATACGCTTAAAAATCAAAACTTAAAGTTTATAACATTCACAATCCGTGTAGAGTGTCCATACGTCTTGGTTTTCCCGGTTTGTCACGGCTCTAGCTCCGTTGCTCCGGTGTCCCGACAGACTTTTTCAAGACGTCTATTTGTTCCGGTTTTTCAAACTACTAATTTTTTATTTTCATCATCTAATAAGTACACAATTTTTCATTTTAAATAATGAATAGTTCAGTATCATATTGAAAGATCAACAGTAGATTCATTCACAACCAAACCTAAAAATATTTTAAAAAAATTAATTACTAATTAAATTTTCCAAGTTTTTTCGATTTTACCTTAAACACGAACTTCCAGAAAAACATTTTCTTTTTTTAACTTTCCATCATATATGTATCTACATAAATAAATTGTAATATTATTTTGCTTGCCTATACTGAAGTTCCTGAACAATTTAAAATTAAAATGACTGGAATTTTAATCGAATATTTAAATAAAGTAGTTAACTAACGCGGACGCTGATAGCGCCCCAATACAGAAATTGCCAACATTTAAATGTTCATGTTTTAATACATTTTTCTTGAAAATAAAATTGTCTAAGAAGCTCACTTTCATAAGAAATTTTATAAAGATTTAAAAAATATATACTTCCTAGAACAGGGGGCGATTTATTTTGAAAAAAATTAATATTTTAAATAAAGAGCCATTAATATGTAATCTATACATATAATACAAATGTAACGAAACCGTTTCTGTATAGGGAATATTTTTTAAAAATTGTGCTGATACTGTAAATAGTTATCGATGTAGATATCAAAACAGCGATTTTTAAAATTTTTGTCTGTCTGTCTGTCTGTCTGTTTGTCTGTTCACGCATCACACAAAAACTACTGGATGAATTTTAATGAAATTTGGTGTGCTGACAACATATTACCCGGGTCAACATCAAAGATACTTTCTACTTCGGGAAAATGGAAAAACCATGTTGAGTATGTGCACACAGTACGCAAAAACTATTGAACGGATTTTAATGCAATTTGGTGTGGTTATAACTTATTACCTGAGTCAGCATCTCAGATACTTTTTATTTCGGGAAAGTGGCTCATTCCCACGGGAAAACAAAAAAACTTTTTGAGCATGTGCACATATTACGTGAAAACTATTGAACGGGTTTTTATGAAATCTGGTGTAGTGATAACTTATTACCTGCGTCAACATTTAGGATACTTTTTATTACGGGAAAATATTTCCTTCCTTCAGGAAAATACAAAAATTATTTTGCTTATGTGCATGTATACTTAAAACTATTGTTCTATGCGAATGCTTTATAATTACTATACTTATATACTTGGCATTTATTAAATTAAATTTACAATAATACAAAATTTCTGGAGACTAACTCTATTTTAAATTAATTTAGAAATTTCGAAAATTTGAGTGCCTATATTTCCGAGAAATTCATTTTGGGATGAAACTTGTTATATTTATAGGATAGATACTAGTTTGGGATGCAAATATAATAAAACAATAAAACGTTGGAAGTCCAAAAATCTTGTATAAGTTCTCCAGTCAGACACGTCCGATTCCAAAAATTTCCAATTTTTTTTACATTGTGGTAAAGAACCAAGAAAATCACAGAAGATACATTTTGAACCATTATTCTAGCTAAGCGGGTTTTCGAGAAAAAGTAACTTTTATGATCGGAAATTCGCTATGTTATGCAGACGCTGCGACAGGGGTATTTAAAAGTTTATTATTATTGTCTTTCATAATTAATTAAAAACAAAAAACTTTTAGATCAAATTTTACTGTAATCATAAACGCAGTCTGTTAAATTTTGAATAATATAATGCAATAAAACCCATAAAACCTATACATGCGTCAAATTTAAAATAACGAACTCACATGGAGCAAATTTAAAATTGTACAATTTTTTAAAATAACTTTCTAATTAATTATGCTTTATCAGGCATTTTACATTACTTTATGCTACGAACATTTTACCGTTATATAAAGGGCTATAAACGAAAATAAATATACTACAAACATCTACAAACGGCCTACAATCGAATAAAGTTATTAAATTTTGACTACCAAAAACTTCCGGCCAACGTCCTGATGCCATTTTTAATAAATATAATTTTCAAAATAAAACCGCTCGTTTTATTAGAATTAGGGTACCTAACCTAAAAACTGGAAAATACACTTTACGTTTTAATCATTGAATTATACTCACTGATGTGATACTAAAATACCCTTCGATAATTAATCGGACTTTTTCAGAATTAACTTTCTATAATAAATAAAACGTGGTTATTGAAAAGTAAAGGCTTAAGTCAATTTACGATTTTGATGAAACTTAATGTAGATATACAGGTAAAGAAAAGAAACCATATGTCTATTTTTTTTTTATCTACCACGATAGTCATTTAAGAGCTGAAATAAATTACCCTTCAAAACTAGGGTACAATTTTAAATTGACTTGAAAATCTTAAAATTACTATTGAGAATTGAGAGAAACTTTAAACTGACGAAAAAAATTTTTATTGATGCATATAACTCTAGGACTGAACCATCTGAAGCACATTGAGGTAAAATCTGAAATATAGCGAATATGATGTGAAGTTGAAATTTCAATAGCATAATATGCGAAAACAATGAAAAAAAAACATATTTAGTTTAACGGTTATCTACTCAAAATTGTAACTTGAGATATGAGGCCTTATGATGGAAAAGGTAATGTAATCGTTGTAAATTCTACATGTACTATATAATACATGATAGAATGATTATTTCTCAATTTAAATTCACCTCGCATTTAATGTTTCCATACTTAATGAAAGAAATACATATACCCACAGCTCAACCAACATAAGGTTGCCGGTCAAGGTTGTACGCGCAGGAGACAAACACAACTTCTATTACACTTTTATGCATATATGGTAGTTCATTAAAAGGGTTAAGACAGCTAAATTACCTTTTTATATTGTTTGAATATTATTTAAACAATATAAAAAGTGAGAAGTCCTAACTTAATGCGTTTGGAACACGCACTCGACAATTTTTTTAATAATTCAGACTGATATCAATAAATACAAAACCACAAGAATTTGTTTTATCTATTTTAATTCAATTATGGAAATTCAAACTGATAAGAAATATAATTTTTATAATAATTAAATATTCCATTGCAACATTACAACCGCAAAATTAATCTAATCACTGCAATATCGACAAAACTATGTGCGTGCTCGCTAAATATGTAGTATAGCACTTTTAAAACACCATACGTCAATGCCCCCCGTAGCCCAAGGAGTACGGCGTTTGCGTCATATGTGTACACAAATATCTGTGTTCGAATCCACCACCCGACCAGACAGTTCGATTTCACCAGTAGACTTTAAAAAAAAACTCACGTCACATGATTAGGTCTTATCATCGAAGGCGTTCCAAAATCTGCACAGGTATATAAACCTTCACCGAGATGACGTCACATATCTGAAGTAAACAATTAACACCAAATAAGTCAATTAGCACCCACACAATTCAACCTTCAATACAGGCAATCGACAATACAAAAAGTTGGTAAAGAACGATATAGATCAAGTTCTCCCCATCGTTGCGACTGGGATATTTTGAACTCTTTTTGCTAGAAGTTTAAAATACAACAATCAAATCCTTATAGAGTCATATCTGTCACAATATTAAATGGTCTACCCACGCCTGACCTCTTTTACATAGACAGTACCTATCGAATCTTTAATAGACGGATACAGAAACTGTTAATAACTTTTAAGAGGGTATTCTACCCAAAAATTTTAAAAATTCCATATTTTTTCTAAAAGTATTACACCTTTATAAGGAAAATTAAAAATTTGAACAGGAAATTTAAAATTTTGAAAATTTACTAATTGTAAATTATATACGATAACATAGAATCAGGTATCAGGTATTAAAAAAAAAAACTAATTTTAGTTTGCTTACGTACTTTCTATACTGGACGTATTCAAATTAATTAAAAAAAGCCTGGAACAAATCGAAAAGTACTGCACTGTTTTCGAAAATTTTTTTAGTGTTAGAGCGCTAAAGAGCTAAACAGTTTTAAAAGTTCGGTTAAATGAGGTCCCTAAGACCTTGGTGGATCGCCATAAGTTATGTTGGATGAGGTTCACCAGGATTCAACCAACTCAAACTAAACTACCTAATAGATTAAATATTTATCTAAAATTTAGACGGATGGACTTTATAAAATAATAAATGTGTAAAATTTCAAAAAATGAGTCAGAATCCTCCTTCAGTGAGTGAACAACTTCCCTCTGAATTTTTGTGTTATTTTATCAAAATTTAATAAGTGGAAATACGAACGGGACATACTGTAATATTATTTTCTGTTTGAAGAAATTATCCTTGGAAATATTTTAAGATTTACTTTTTCCTATATTGCGTCACTGAGGAAACTTTCTATGAATTCAGACTACGATAATATCCTTATAATCATGAATAATACGCGATTATATTAAATAGTAAAGAGATAAACTTAGTGACCTTCACTTAATTAAAAAGGTTATATTCTGCTAAGAGAGATCTTTGATAACGTAAGTACTTAGTTCTAGAAAATTTATTGGTAAATGGTGCTATACAAATTATTACTGGAATTAATATTTTCAAAAATGATTTGCATTCAGAGTGCACTATACCAGTTTAATTTAATTTTCTCTACCACTTCAGATATGGTGCTCAGTGACCAACTATGTCGAACCGGGGAGAGCAACTTAAACAAATACAACCACTTCAATGTAAAATAAAGAACTTAGGAGTCGTCCGTGTGTTGCGCCTCGTGTTAACAAGGAGGAGAGGCATATTTGAACATGAAAGTGCGACCAAATGTGATAAAGGGGTTCGGAATGATTTTCAATGATGAAACGTCATAAACTTTAATAAATAAAGGTTCTGATTTTCATATATATATATATATATATATATATATATATATATATATATATATATATATATATATATATATATATATATATATATATATATATGTATATATAGATATACTTATATATATTATATGTATATAAAGATCATGTGGTAAAAGCTTATAAAGGTTTTTTATTTTGTTTATTATAATTTTTTAAAGTTAAAAATTTAAAAAATATTAAGAAAATAACTATAAAACAAATTTTTTACTTTTTTTTATAGTTTTGACGTCTCCTTATCTACCAATGACAGTAAGTAATAATGGCTGCAGTTTTTTTACGTCATTCGTGAACAAATTTTTTATAAACAATTAGCTAAAAAATTTTTTATTAACAATTAGTTAAAAAAATTTATCATCATCGACTCCAAACAGATGAATTCATCGACAAAAACTAGTTTCCATATAACTTTTCAACCCATGTTTTATCGCCTCAGGGTATGAAATTTTAAAAATCTGCACTTGGTACTCGCTTACGTTACTAAAAACTCGTGCGCAGAATGTCACGTTTCTAGACTCAATGGTTTTCTAGATAAATTTTCATCCCCTATTTTATATCCTTACGAAATAAAATTCGAAAAATCCCTTCTTAGAGCTCACCTACGCTACATATGGAAATCCTGTGTAAAATTTCACGTTTCTGGGCCCAGTAGGTGTTTTAAATAAATTTTAACCACCTACTTTATCCCGTTAGGGGATGAATTTCCAAAACCCTTTCTTGGTGCTCACCTACATTATATATAAAGAACCCCTTTGTAGAATTTCACGTTTCTAGACTCAAGAATTTTTATATAAATTTTCATTCCCTACTTTAACCCCTTAGGAAATCAAATCCTAAAAATCCACTCTTCGTGCTAGCTTGCGTTACTGAAGGAACCTGTGTACAAAATTTTACATTTCTAAACCCAGTGGTTTTCTATATAAATTTTCATCCCCTATTTTACACCCTTAATGGATAAATTTTTACAAAAATTCTCCCTCTTAATACTCATCTATATTATTAAAGGACCCCTGTGGCCCTATGCAAAATTTTACTTTTCATCAATTTTCATCTTTAGGGGATGAATTTCCAAAAATCTTTTCTTAGTGCTCCCCTACGTTACATAAAGAACTCGTCTGCAAAATTTCACGTTTCTAGACCCAATGATTTACTATATAAATTTTACATCACCTATTTAGGGAATGAATTTTTAAATTTCATGTAGCCTATAGCACTTCCCAGACAAATCCAGCGACACCTTCTTTACCAAAATCCGTTAAGCCGTTTAGGCTATAGGCTACGCCACAGAAACAGACATAATCAGAGGATACATACATACTTTCGAAACACATTACCGTCCTTCTGATGCAGTCGGGTAAAAAGCGTAGTCCTAAACCTATTTCACTACCTAAGGATACCCTACTCTACAACATAATTGATTTAAGCTAATTTTCTGGCAAGTTCCATAATTTCGGTAACGACTGGAAAGTAATATACTGTACATTTTAAATTCAGAAAAATATATTCTAAGATAACTAACCAATAAAAATTAAAAAACCCCGTGAGCAGCGCAGCCCCATCACGGAAGTCGAATTTTTCCTTTCATCTTTTGTATTGAATGTCTACAAGCGAAATGTAATTGAAAGTCCACAAGCGATTTGTCATTTTGGTAGTTTCAAAACTGATGACGAGTTTCCGGTTGATCGGGGCTTTGAAAAAAGGTTTTAAGTTTTTAAGGGCTGAATCTCAGTAAATTTCAATTTTGTGCCGATAACAGTTAGCAGGGAAAAAGCCAACACAATTCGTACGAGGGCATTCCTACCCATGCTTATCCGCCAATTGCCTTTGCGCTTTATTTTTAAATATTAAAAAAGAAGGAACTTAAATAGTAAACTGGGTGGCTTTTATGAAGATATTTTTTCTTTCCAAAAAAATCCAAAATTTCTATTTTATAAATAAAAACGCCGTGAGCAGCTTGGGCCCCATCACGGAAGTCGAATTTTCCCCTTCATCTTCGGTATTGTATGTCTACAAGCGAAATGTGATTGAAAGTCTACAAGCGATTAGCCATTTTGGTGGTTTCAAAACTGATAATGAGTGTCCGGCTGATCGGAGCTTTAAAAAAAGGTTTTAAGTTTTTAAGGGCTGAATGTCAGTAAATTTCAATTTTGTGCCGATTGCAGTTAGCAGGAAAAAAGCCAACACAATTCGTACGAGGGAATTCCTACCCATGCTTATCCGCCAATTGCCTTTGTGTTTTATTTTTAAATATTAAAAAAGGACCTTAAATAGTAAACTGGAAGGCCTTTATGAAAATATATTTTCTTTCCAAAAAAAAAAAAAAAAAAATCAAAATCAAAAAATAAAAAATTAAAAAAATAAAAAATAAAAAATTATTTTATAAATAATAAAAATCCAAAATTCCTACTTTATATGTATGTATACATATAGAATTACCTATATGTAATATAATATGTATGTAACTATGCAACTATAACCTTTTGTTAAAAAAGTAAATTGATTTTTTTTTTTAATTAAAAAAATTACTATTCGCCTACTTGTATTAGAAGAGACATAATTCATTTAAAACACATTTAACAATATCATTGAATTCCGATGTAAAAATGGGAGAAATGGAGGGAAAAGTAATGTGGAATTTCTAAAAGGCACTAGCTGGATACTAACTCAATACACGTACAAAATTTTAGCCCTCTAGGTTTCTTTAGAGAGCTTCTAGACGTGTTAGAAAAAAAGCAGTGGCTGGCTATTAACTTGTACATAAAATTTCAGCCCTCTAGGTTTATTTGGGGAGATTTTGACCCGAACAAAACTGTTAAAAAACAAGAAAAATCATGTTCTTTTTGGTATAAAAATGGTGGGGGTAAGGGTTAAAACTTGAGACCACCAAAAGGCACCCCCTTGATACTAACTCAATCCGAATACAAAATTTCAGCCCTCTAGGTTAATTTGGTGACCTGTGCGAGTGGTACAAACTTCGAAAACGTCAAAAAAACATGAAATTGTAGCTTAAACATGAGGGGGGTGGGGGTAAAATATTAAAACCTCCAAAAAGCACAACCTAGGTATGAACTCTATCAACACACCAAATTTCAATCCTCTGCGTTAATTCTGGGGGGCTGGGGGCGTGTTAGATCCAGTTAAAATCGTTTTTTCCCCCTCCACTCCCTCCAAATCATCCTAGGAAGCTGAATTTTGGATATGTTGTAGATAATTCAATGAAACATTATTTCCAATCAGTTTGGAAAAGTATTATTGTTTTACCGCCCCCACCACCCCCTTAAAAGTTGGGTCGGATCAAAAATTTTCCCAAAATTTGACCCCACTTTGATAGTATGAGGTGCCACGAAAATGAGCCCCATTTACCAAATTTCATCTCTTAACTTCTATAGGGGGGCTCTACACAAATTAAAAGGTGGCGGGAATATATACAGTAGAACCTGTTTAAGTTGGACACCCGCGGTGCAATCAAAAACTGTCCAACATAAACAGGTGTCCAACATATGCAAAATACCAAAATCATCTACGCTTAGTAATTTTAAGGTTAACACTAATTTAGAATATAATGCAAAATTAATTATTTTTAAAGTAATACATATACACACATCTACGTATCAATATTTATTGAAATAAACTATCGAATAACAATCGTAATACATACATATTATAGATATTTAAACATTATCTTTCGTAAAAAAATCACTTATCTTAGTTTGTTTGGATACAATTTTTAGGAAAATTTTGCTTTCTAATTTGCTTTGAATTTTGAATAAATCTTCTAACAGTTCGCATGGGTTTTCAGTTAAATACTTAATGGCGGTATTTATACCGTTCAAAGCTTCTTCAGGGGTTGTTGGTTTCTCCGCTACTTTCTCGCACTCGTCACTAGATTCTTCGATTTCTTGTTCCTCGTCTAGTTGTAAAACATTTGAGTCAACAAAGTCTATAACATTTTTTTTCTTTTCAATGGTCAATTCTACTAAACATTTTCGCTTCGAACTCATGGTGCTAAATTTGTAACTAATAAATATTCAAGAGATCTGTACGCATGAAATCACTGCTGATTATTGACTAATAACCATTGTGACTGCCGAGCTTTTATATTTTTAGGACATAACTAACACGTGTTTCGGTCACGTGTAAAAATTCAATTATTATAACTGTCATAACATAACTAACACGTGTTTCGGTCACGTGTAAAATACATGAATGTCCAACGTAAACAGGTCAAAATATCAAAAATCATTTTAAAAAACTGTCCAAATTAGACAGGTTTGCAACATATAGAGGTGTCCAACTTATAAGTATTAATATGCATTTAAAACAATGTAATTTCGCCAGGCCAATTGAAAAGTGTCCAACTTGGCAGGTTTCACTGTAAATATATATATATATATATATATATATATATATATATATATATATATATATATATATATATATATATATATATATATATATATATCAGACATTTTTTCTCTACATATTCGTGTTCTACGGGTCCGAAAACGGATAGCGCCCCTACTCTCGCCTCTCGCCGTTCTTGTTGTATAGACTGTATAAGTCTAATTTTTTCAAGGAAAAATTCGACTAAAAATTACAGACGTTATGATTCCATTGAAAAGTCAAAAGGTCAATTGTAACAAAAATTCAAAAAAATAAACAAAAAAATTTGATATAAAATCGGCAGTGTATTTGGAATATTTAACAGTGTGCAGTCAAACCACACAAGACATATCGAGTTTAATAAATAAACACAAAATTAATTTCAAAATGGTTGATTTCAAATTTCGTCCACTAATATTGTTCCTTGTTTTTATCTCAACGGTAAGTATTTTTTATTTAAACTTTAATTCAAAAGTTTTAGCTATACTTTCTGTACCGTTAACGAAGTATGTAATTAATTTTGCTGCCTATAAAATGATAATATATTTCTAATAAGCCCATTTTACTTACAAGGAAAGGTTCCCAGGTGTCCGCCTCGGATTTCGATGCCGCTGAAATATGTTAATCTACGTCGAAATCTAAGCGACACGTATTTTTTTTATCGGCGGAAAAAACGGTTTGAAGGGGTGAAATCGCCCTACAAAAGGTGGGGTAAAAATTTAATTTTTTAAATATCTCAAAAACGGTAAGAGATAGAGCAAAAGTTTAAATTGGGATATTGCTCTTTTTTAAAGAGCTATCTATCGATATTAAATTTGTTCAAATTACATCAACAGGGGTGGTTGGGGGTTAAAATTTAGGGGTTAATTTTGCAAAAAGGGGGTAAAAATTAAACAATATAAAAATTTTGTATACAGATTTGAAATCTACGTCAAAAAATCTAATTGACTTGTTTTTGCTCAATGTCCTAACATTAAGTCTAGGGGTAGTTAACTCGGGGATGCCTGTGTCGAATAGTCGTACTACTTGGGTAGTTCAAGAAGTTTTTCTTCATGGAAAATAGTTTAAGACATCTAGAATAACGTTGAAATGAGATTTTCGGGTTCAAAATTCAATTTGAGCAACACTGGAGAGGGGGTGAGTCACCCACTTAAATTACATACTAGTTTACATAACTGATTTTTGCTATTAACATACTGACAGTGGTTAATAATGTTACAATAAGTGGTTCTGAAGTTGGAGTACCGTACGTAAGGTTTTTATTACGTTTGTTTTTTAATGGACATTATCGTTTTCGTTGTCGAAAATTATCGATACCGAAAATAACCATATTTTCAAAATGAATGGAAACCTAATAAAAACCTTATATACGATAGTCCAACTTCAGAACCACTTATTGTGACATTATTACCCACTATCAGTATGTTAATAGCAAAAATTAGTGTATGTAAACTAGTATGTAATTTAAGAGAGTGACTCACCCCCTCTCCAATGTCGCTCAAACTGAAGTTTGAAATTGAAAATTTCATTTCTACGTTATTCTAAATTTTCCATGAAGAAAAGCTTCTTGAACTACCCAAGTAGTACGACTATTCGACACAGACACCCCCTAGTTAACTACCCCTAGACTTAATATTAGGGCATTGAGCAAAAACAGGTCAATTGGATTTATTGACGTAGATTTCAAATCTGTAAACAAAATTTTTATATTGTTTAATTTTCACCCCTTTTTTGCAAAATTAACCCCTAAATTTTAACCGCCAACCACCCCTATTGATGTAATTTGAACAAATTTAATATCAATAGATAGCTCTTTAAAAGAGAGCAATATCGCCAATTTAAACTTTTGCTCTATCTCTTACCGTTTTTGAGATATTTAAAAAATTAAATTTTTACCCCAATTTTTGAAGGGCGATTTCACTCCTTCAAACCGTTTTTCCGCCAATAAAAAAAAATACGTGTCTATAGACTTTGTGGCGAATTTACCTCCAACGATTCTCAGATAGAGGAATTTGACCCCAAAATAAATAAACCAACTCGTAACGATGTAAACCATTAATATTGTAAATGTCGTTGGTAGTATGAAACAAAAAAATTGATCTATTATCTGTCGTTGATACTAAAAACTATATCAATTTTTTAAATTAATTTTTCATAACCTCGTCCTACTCTATTCGAGTAAGCACGTCAAAGGAGCTGGGCCACTTTCCGTCCGGATACTAACCGTCGATTGACTACCTAAAATGCAAAATATTTGCTGGAATATTTGTTTTATTTTCTATTTCGTCGAACTATACTCTCAAAACCATTTCTTTATTCAAAGTTTAAAAATTTATTTGGACAAAGTTGTGAAAGTGTAGATAGGCGACGCACAGTGGAGCCAAATCCTAAAAAGCTGGCCAAAAATCGAAAACGTTATATATTTGGTTGAAAGTAGTACTCCGGGGCTTTCGGGGTAGCTTGTTATCAATCCGAGTCACTTTAGTTTTCAGTAAAGGATTTTAGTTTAGTAATAATTTTCTAAGCTTTTTTAAGTAAATTTTTCATTTTCATTATCGTTTCATATTATTTTATATTTTCTAATGGTTTTCCTTTTACGAAAAAGGAAATTCTATTACGAAAAAGGATTTTACAATTAAAATTTAATAAATGATTCCACGTCGTTAATGTACGACCTTCAGAAAACTATCTTTTACATTGCAAGAACTCACACCAATGACACAAAGGTAGCTAGAGGCAGCTAGTTTTAATTTTTTCCATTCAGTAATAGTTTCATCTAAAACATGCCATCGGTCAAGTGGCAGAAGTCTGTAGAAGTTATAAACTTTTCTCTACGTGTTTAAAATTTTCCATTGTAATCTTTCTTTTATTTTCGTACAAATGATTCGTTTATTGTTATTGCATAAACCATTATTATTAATTTCGTGTTACATAATGATTTTCTACTTATCTTCAGCTATTGATTCCATTTTTAGTCGAATTTTCTCCGAAAAATTAGACTTATACAGTCTATACGATAAGAGCTGCGAGAGGCGAGAGTAGGGGCGCTATTCGTTTTCGAACCCGTAAAACACGAATATGTAAAAAAAAAATGATGATATATATATGGGCATTTTCACGTCAATTCGACCAGTCTTAAAAGTAAAGTTCTCGGATTTTTTTCATATTCACTCTAATTTATCTACCAGTGCAGCTATGTCCAATTTTGATATTCATTTCTCAAAATTATTATTTAGGCTCGAGATATTTTGCTTCGAAAATGGCGGTAATTATCACGTTTTTTTGCATCTCTTTTATAAAAAATTCTATATTTTCCAAACGAGAGATTTGAATTGGATGATGTTTTGTGGGTAAATTCATGAAACTCCATAGTACATTGCAACATAATAAAACTTGTTCTATATTGTACGGTTTTGTATATCTATGCACTCAAATTAGGTCAAATTTGGACAGCCTTGGCCAAAATCTCTAATGACTTAAATAGATGATTTTGGGTTCATTGTGTTCAGAATTTTATGCTCTTTCAAATTTTGCAAAGAAACTGATGGACTTTTACTGGTATCAATGTAAAAATTACGAAACACAAAAACTATGTGTAATTATAGAGGGTTCATATACTACATATAACATTATAAAGTAAATATTTAATCAAAATAGTCTAACTAAATTACACATAGAGAAAAAGAAAATTGCTACCTACACTTTTATAAGTGTAAATGCTAAAGAGGCTTATATTAAACGTAAAAAAAATAAATGCGTGAGCAGGGGCGGTGGAGGGTTAATTTGGGGGGTCCCAAAAGACTGAAAAATTGTAATATTGCAATTTCCGGCGAAAGTCGAAGTCAAAGAAAAAATTATCCTTTACAAAAGTTGTAGATCATGCAAAAATCTACAACTTTTGTAAAGAACACTTTTCAACATAACCTCGAAATTTCGGAGAAAAATGCGAATTTTGTTGTTTTTTTTCTTTATTTCGTTTTATATTCCTCATTTCAACAAAAATAATTTAATTTTTACGGAACTTGGTGAAAATATGCCTTTCTGGGTCTTAAATAACCACAAGTTTTTCTGGATAAAAAAATTCAGAAGATTCCGTGATATTGATTTTTTTCAGTCCGGAAAACTTTTTTTCCAGAAAAGATTCTACTGAAAATAATTTTGTTCTTAAATACAACTACTAATTTTGTTTATTTTACCAAAAAGTACTTGTCAAACCGAAAAAAATTAGCACTGGCAGAACTCAGTGCGATAATTTTTTTAAGTAGAATCTTTTCATGAAAAAAAAGTTTTCCGAACTGAAAAAAAATCAATATCACGAAAATTTCTAAATTTTTTTACTTTTAACTAGAACAAGTTTTATTATGTTGCAATGTACTATGGAGTTTCATGAATTTACCCACAAAACATCATCCAATTCAAATCTCTCGTTTGGAAAATATAGAATTTTTTATAAAAGAGATGCAAAAAAACGTGATAATTACCGCCATTTTCGAAGCAAAATATCTCGAGCCTAGATAATAATTTTGAGAAATGAATATCAAAATTAGACATAGCTCTACTGGTAGATAAATTATAGTGAATATGAAAGAAATCTGAGAACTTTACTTTTAAGACTGGTCGAATTGACGTGAAAATGCCCATATATATATATATATATATATATATATATATATATATATATATATATATATATATATATATATATATATATATTCCCGCCACCTTTTAATTTGTGTAGGGCCTCCCTATGGAAGTTAAGAGATGAAATTTGGTAAATGGGGCTCATTTTCGAGGCACCTCATACTATCAAAGTGGGGTCAAATTTTGGGCAAATTTTTTTTCTGACCCGAAATTTAAGGGGGTGGCGGGGAGCGGAAAAGCAATAAAACTTTTCCAAACCGGTTTTAAATAATGTTTCCGTCAATTATCTACAACATATCCAAAATTCAGCTTCTTAGAGTGATTTGGAGGGAGTGGAGAGGTGGAAAACGATTTTCGCTGGATCTAACAGGCCCCCAACCCCCCAGAATTAACGTAGAGGGTTGAAATTTGGTGTGTTGATAAAGTTCGTACCTAGGTTGTGCTTTTTGGAGGTTTTAATATTTTACCTCCACCCACCTCATTTTTAAGCTACAATTTCATGCATTTTCGACGTTTTCGAAGTTTATACCACTCGCACAGGTCACCCGAATAAACCTAGAGGGCTGAAATTTTGTATTCGGATTGAGTTAGTATCAAGGGGGTGCCTTTTGGGGGTCTCGACTTTTAACCCCTACCCCCACTATTTTTATACCCAAAAGAACATGGTTTTTCTTGTTTTTTAACAGTTTCGTTCGGGTCAAAATCTCCCCAAATAAACCTAGAGGGCTGAAATTTTGTGTACAGGTTAAGCTAATAGCCAGACACTATTTTTTGGGGGTTTCAACTTTTAACCCTTACCCCCACGATTTTTACGCCAATATTTCCTTAATTTTTTTGCTTGTTTTCTAACACGTCTAGAGACTCTCTAAGGAAACCTAGAGGGCTGAAATTTTGTACGTGTATTCAGTTAGTATCCAGCTAGTACCTTTTAGGGAGTCCACATTACTTTTCCCCCCACTTCTTCCATTTTTATTTCGGAATTGAATGCTATTGTTAAATGTGTTTTAAATACATTACTTTTATTCTAATTCCAAGTAGGCGAATTGTAATTTTAAAAAATTTAAAAAAAAGTGAATACAATTTTTTAACAAATGAAATACATACATATTAAGTAATTTGAAAATGTTATTAAAGTCACTGTTTATTTATAAATTAGGAATTTTAGATTTCTATTATTTATAAAATAGAAATTTTGGATTTTTTTGGAAAGAAAAATTTCCTTTTTTAATATTTAAAAATAAAACACAAAGGCAATTGGCGGATAAGCATGAATGAAAATGCCCTCGTACGAATTGTGTTGGCTTTTTCCCTGTTAACTGCTATCGGCACAAAATTGAAATTTACTGAGATTCAGCCCTTAAAAACTTAAAACCTTTTTTTAAAGCCCCGATCAACCCGACACTGATCATCAGTTTTGAAACCACCAAAATTACAAATCGCTTCTGGACTTTCAATTATATTTCGCTTGTAGACACTCAATACCGAAGATGAAAGGAAAAATTCGACTTCCGTGATGGGGCTCCGCTGCTCACGGCGTTTTTTAAAAATTGAAATCGATTGATTTCTAGAGATTTGGCGTCCTCTTGAATATAGCGTTGAAATATTTGTTTACGACGCGTCTACCTCGATTGAAAGTCCCCTTTCAACTGTCCTACAGTAGTAGGTATAAAAGAGAGGTCGCGCAAAGCCTGAAATTCGACCTTCGGACTCTTACCCAACCTAACCCACGACTAGAAGTTACCGAAACTTAAACTCTATTTTACGACTTTTGGCCAGCTTTCTAGAATTTGGCCCCACTGTGCGACGTTACGAAGCGTATAATCAGTTCAAGTTTAAAACAAAAATCCTACGAAGACATAAAATCATCGAAAAGTGCACTATTTTGGCTTCCCGTTGAAAAGTATACGCCACCAAAATTTTATTGAATTTAAGGAATATTTTGGAAATCCACTGTTAACTTAAAAATTGAAAGTTATTGTTTTTTTTTAGTCTAACATCTTAGCAGAGGAGCCCGATGCGCACAAAATTCCAGCGAGCAAATTGTTGCCAACCCTTACAAGGATGGTGCAAGAAACAACTGAAGAAATTGGAAAATTATCAACTAAAGCCAAATTACAGTCACCCTCACTATATCGGACATTTGAACAAACCATAACCACTCAACTTACCGAATGTAATCAACAAATACCAGACATTATAAAAACTGCCCTCAATGCTACAGATATATTTACCGAATTCGACGCATTTATAGAACAAGAAAATAAACCGTATGTTGACATATTCAAACAAACTGCAGACTGTGCTAAAAAACATAACATAACCGATAGTGGTTTATTTAAACCACTTGAGCAATGTTTAGGTACAATATATAGAAAAATCAATGACAATCATATTTCAGTTTTCATATCCTATAAGGAACTGCGTGACTTTATTCAGTCGTTTCCGAAAAAAACGGAAGCATGTTTAAATTCAATTATTAGCACTGAAACATCGTCTGATTGTCTTGAAATTTTATCACTATCACTTAAAAACCAATGTGAATTATCAAGCACTAGTCATATGAAGAGAGAAATACAAGCAATGTTGAATAATATTGCCGAATTAAAATTAAATTCCGGCCATGTGTGGAAAATACTTTGACACAATTTCATGAAACAACGCTAAAAGGGAAAGAATGTTGATATCCTAAAACCTTAAACTTGGAAGCTTCATAACTATGTAAAAAAAATTAACTTATTGACATTAAAATTGCTTTTAATAAAAAAATTTTGAAAATAAAATCGCTAGTTTTATTAAAATCAGTGTAACTTTTAAACTACAAATCCAGTTATAATACACCTAAAAGGTAACACTACCCAATTACCAATCGCCTGTTTTCTCGGACCTTTGCTTGCACTTATCATAAAACATTACATTTGTACACATTTTTTTGTTTTGGTCACGATAGCTTTTTTAGGTGAAAAACTGCGGGTGTAATATCAGTACCTTCTCAATTATTCAATGCATTCAGAGAGAGTCCAGAAATAAGATTTAAATAAAATAATTAACAGGTTCCCTGTCCCGTGAATCATATATGAGTCCGCGGACATTTTTTATACCCATTTGCACACATTCATCAATCAGATATGATCCGATTCAGAGGCAATTCTGCTACCAATTTTTTAATGGACGTGGACGAACAAATACGATTTTTGATATTGAGATAAATACAATTTTTGATTCATCATATATGATTCACGGGACAGGGAACCGTTAAAGATATAATTAAAAATTTTCTCTTCTTATTTGATCAAATACAACAATTATTATTATTGTTTTGTAATGATATTATTTGAATTTCATAATGGGTTTAAAATATACCTAAATAATTTTAAAATTAATTTAAATGTAAATCTAATTTTCTGGTATACTGTAATTTTATTAGAACCAATTTATTAATTTATTTCATTATTTAAAATTAAAAATAAAAATAAAAATAAAGATAATCGATTAAAAAGTTGTAAACACTGCCATGTAACTGAAAAACTAAAAGCTCAAAATTGACAATAATTCGTACATAAATCATAAATAAGAACTAAACTGCATAAAATACCAGTATAATTATTAAATCCAAGCTTGCTTTAATTTTTGAATATTATTACCTACTCTCAAATTTGGTTTACTGAGATTATTTCTTGCGAAGAAGCCAAGTAGGTAATCATGTTTTCTATAAATTGCTTCTTAATGGTATGTATCTTACTGTCTAATACGAGCAGTATTGAGCAAGATATCAAATTCATTTTAAACATTTGAACATTCTCTTAAACATTTCTCTAATATTAAAAAAAGTGCTGATACGTATCTGAATTACATGGTAGATGTGGTCGAAATACGATATTTCATTTTATATGATTAAATATATGATTCCATCTAATGGCGGAAATGATTCCAGGCTAAAAGAATTTTGTTTAAAATTAAATAACTACTTTTAAATATTTCTGTAATAATTTTTAAGAGAGTGTCAAAAGTTACATAGTCGCGTCGACCAAGCGAATATAAAGAAAGGGTGAATTTACATTCCTGCCAAATTTCAACCCTCCGAGGCTAATAGTTTATGAATACACAAACAGACAAAAATTTTCAAAAAACATTTTTTTTGACGAAGTTACTGAGCCGATTTATTTGAGTTTTATATATATTGGGTATCTATCTTAGGCAAAGTAATAAAAAAAAATTAACGTTATATCCCTTTATTATACTAAATTTTTTAAATTTTTAAATTTAAGTAAATTTTTTTTGGCACTTACGTGTTAGCGAGACCCACCATTTTTTGTTCAATAATATGTCTCCTAGTACTCTATAACATATTTTTAAGGAAAAATTTTAGTTGGTAGAACATAGTAATATTTCAATACAAATGCATGCCATGTTCGGTACTACATCTATTACTTATGTATAAAAAGGACTATAAAGTAAAATAATGACCCTATTTCTAAAATAATATAATTACATACGTTCATAGCTACGATAAACTAGTTTAAAGGACCCCGCACAAATCTTATGGAAATTTTGTCCCGGTTAATTTCTTCGAAACTTTGGGAAATAATATTTTTTGACCTGTAGAACAAAAGTCTCCATGGGTGCAAAGCTTAATAATGGACAGATTTTGACATAAATGTAGTTAAATATACATATTTTGAACGTAAAATGAATGACAAATCATATGGTGTCGGCAAAAAATTTACAGAAAAGTAGAATAGATTGCCGACACCGGCAATCGATTCTACTTTTCTGCAAGATTTTTGCCGACACCATTTGATAAGTCATTCATTTTACGGGGGTATAGAGGTTACAAACATAAGAGGGTACAAACGAAGTCCAAGCGAGCTGTATTATTTATTTTTAAATTTTCGAAAGTCGAGCGCTAGGTTCACACCGGTAGATGTTTGTAGTATATTTATTTTCGTTTGTAGCCCTTTAGTTTATTTGTAATTAACAATCAAAATTTTGTACTGAAGTTAGCCGGAAGCAATCGTGAACGTAATTTTCTTGGCAACAATAGAAAGATTATCGTTTGTAGTGTCTAAATATAACGGTAAAATGTTCGTAGGATCCCCTAAAAAAGCAAAAATAATTAAAAAGTTATTTAAAAAAATTGCGCATGCGTACCATTTAAAATTTGCTTCATATGAGTCCGTTATTTTAAATTTGGCGCATGTATAGATTTGGGTAAATGGGTAAATTTAACAGATTGGGTTTATGATTACAGTAAAATTTAGTTTTAAAATTTTTTATTTGTAACTAAGTATCGGACATTTTTCGGATCAAACAGCATTCGTGTTTTGTATACGCAGGTATATCGCATTTGATATGATTAATGTGAATAAAAACGAATAGATATTTTGACAAAACATACATATATATACAAATCACACATGTTATCTGTCTGCCTGCATATAGAAAACTCGATGTTGTTTAATCCGAAAAATGTACGATACCTATTAATTACTTATGAAAAATAGATAATAATAATAAATAATTTTCAATTGTGTTAAACCTGTTATTGAGTTACTCGAAAGATGGCTCGTTACAAGGAAATTTCAATTTGGTTAAAAGTAACAAAACAAAGTCATTCTCATATTAAGCAAATTATTTTTTAAAGAATTGCTTCAATAACTGATGAGTTTGTTTAATTTGCACATTTTTGAATCTTCGTTTGTAACCTCTATAAAGTGCCGTCTTCATATTTTCAATGTCTCTAAAAACATAAATTAAATTCGACCTAGAATATTAATAGATTTGAGCGTTACTTTATGGTATTCCATATTTGTAAATAATAAACAAATACTTTACTTTGCAAAATACCACGTTTATTTTGAAACTGTGACAATATTGTTTCGAACCGTTAGTTCATTTTCAAACAGAAGAAGACCTAGAATGTTTCGAGTACCATGTATCTCCGAACCCTTTGAGGTACAAACGAAAATAAAAAAGGTACAAACGTGTACAAACGAATCTCTATTTAATGCCGCCTTCAAATTTAAAGTATCTCTAAAAACACCAATTTAATTCGACCTAGAATATTTCGAGTACCATGTATCTCCGAACTCTTTGAGGTACAAACGAAAATAAAAAAGCCGCAAACGTGTGGAAATGAATCTCCTTTAAATGCCGTCTTCATATTTGCAATGTCTCTAAAAACACAAATTTAATTCGACCTAGAATATTTCGAATATCATGTATCTCCGTACCCTTTGAGGTACAAACGAAAAGGAAAAAGGTACAAACGTGTGGAAATGAATCTCTTTTAAGTGCGGTCTTCATATTTTCAATGTCTCTAAAAACACAAACTTAATGCAACCTAGAATGTTTCGAGTACCATATGTCTCAGAACCCTTTGAAGTACAAACGAAAATAAAAAAGGTACAAACGTGTACAAACGAATCTCTATTGAATGCCGTCTTCAAATTTAAAGTATCTCTAAAAACACAAATTTAATTCGACCTAGAATGTTTCGAATACCATGTAGCTCCGAACCGTTTGAGGTACAAACGAAAATAAAAAAGTTACAAACGTGTACAAACGAATCACTGTTGAATGCCGCCTTCAAATTTAAAGTATCTCTAGAAACACAAATTTAATTCGACCTAGAATGTTTCGAATACCATGTATCTCCGAACCCTTTGAGGTACAAACGAAAAGGAAAAAGCCACAAACGTGTGGAAATTAATCTCTTTTGAATGCCGTCTTCATATTTGCAATGTCTCTAAAAACACAAATTTAATTCGACCTAGAATGTTTCGAGTACCATGTATCTCCGAACCCTTTGAGGTACAACCGAAAAGGAAAAAGGTACAAACGTGTGGAAATGAATCTCTTTTAAATACGGTCTTCATATTTTCAGTGTTTCTAGAAACACAAACTTAATTCGACCTAGAATGTTTCGAATATTATGTATCTCCGAACCCTTTGAGGTACAAACGAAAATAAAAAAGGTACAAACGTGTACAAACGAATCTCTATTTAATGCCGCCTTCAAATTTAAAGTATCTCTAAAAACATCAATTTAATTCGACCTGGAATGTTTCGAATACCATGTATCTCCGAACCCTTTGAGGTACAAACGAAAAAGAGAAAGGTACAAACGTGTGGAAATGATTCTCTTTTAAATGCCGTCTTCATATTTGCAATGTCTCTAAAAACACAAATTTAATTTGACCTAGAATATTTCGAATATCATGTATCTCCGAACCCTTTGAGGTTCAAACGAAAATAAAAAAGGTACAAACGTGTACAAACGAATCTATTTAATACCGCCTTCAAATTTAAAGTATCTCTAAAAATACGAATTTAATTCGACCTAGAATGTTTCGAATACCATGTATCTCCGAACCCTTTGAGGTACAAACGAAAAAGAAAAAGATACAAACGTGTGGAAATGATTCTCTTTTAAATGCCGTCTTCATATTTGCAATGTCTCTAAAAACACAAATTTAATTCGACCTAGAATGTTTCGAGTACCATGTATCTCCGAACCCTTTGAGGTACAAACGAAAAGGAAAAAGGTACAAACGTGTGGAAATGAATCTCTTTTAAATGCGGTCTTCATATTTTCAATGTCTCTGAAAACACAAACTTAAGGCGACCTAGAATGTTTCGAATATCATGTATCTCCGAACCCTTTGAGGTACAAACGAAAAGAAAAAAGGTACAAACGGGTACAAACGAATCTCTGTCGAATGACACTAACAAAATTAAAATGTCTAAAAGTTGGGCGCTGGTCATTTTTTAAATTGTTTCTAGGTATTTACTCTTCGAGGTACAAACAAAATAAAATGCGGTACAAACGGGTACAAACGAAGTACAAACGAGCTGTATTATTTATTTTTAACATTTCGAAAGTCGGGCGCTAGGTTCACACATTCTACAAACGGCCTACAATCGATTGAAGTTATTAAATTCTGACTACAAGAACATTTCCGGCCAGCGTTATGATGCCCCGTTCTGGACATGTGAAATGTGTTAATTTTAACACAAATTTTTTCACTATGTAGGAGAAAATTCACTATGTTATGCAGATGCTGCGACAGGGGTACCTATTTTTACTTTTAGAAAGCTAAATAATTTTAAATGGATATGATGGGATATATTACCCAGTCGATTTTGAAAATTGTTTCACCCTAAGAAACTAATCTATGCCAGATGGATATAAGTTATGATAAATTAGATCGTTAAGATCCCGGCGGACCGCCATAAGTTATATTGGATGAAGTTCACCAAGATTCTTGGAACACAAAAGCGACAAAATGAAACAGATTAAATATTTATTTAAAATATATTAGATAAGTATAGGCTACGTTACATAAAGTCCGGCAGGTTCCGGTGACTCAAAAGCTATAATGGTTTGACCGACGGATAGATATGACAAAACAGTAGATGTGTAAAATTTCAAGAAACGAATGAAGTTCTTCTTCAGTGGCTAAAAATTCTCTTCTGAATTTTTGTGTTATTTTATCTAAATTTGATAAATGGGAATATGAGCCGGACATACTGTTGTATCATTTGTCTCTTAAACAAACTCATTCATCCTTGGAAAATTAACATTTACTTATTCCTATATTACGTCATCGAAAAAACTTTCTATGAATTCGGACTACGATAATAAGTTTATAATCATGAATAATACGATATATATACATATTATAGTAAACAGTAAAGAGTAATCTTAGTGACCTTCACTTAATTAAAAACGTTACATTCTGATAAGAGAGAGAGAGAGAGAGAGAGAGAGAGAGATCTTTGATAACGTAAGTAATTCTAGAAAATCAATTGATAAATTGTCCTATACGAAATAATACTAGAATTAATATTTTCAAAAACAATTTGTATACAGTGCGCATTTTGCAATTTTACTATAATTTTTTCTACCACTACAGATAAGGTGCAGTTACTAACTATGTAGAAAAGTGGGGAGCAACTAACATATATAACTTTTTCAATGCAAAATAAAGATTTTAGGAGTTGTCCATAACAACGGGCAATGTTTGGATACGAAAGTGCGACCAATAAAAAAATGTAATAAATGGGTTTGGAGGGATTTTCAATGATGAAATGTCACATTTTATGAAATTATAATTCTGTAAATGTAGATATACCTCTGTAGGGGAAGGTAGGGCAATGTGGCCACCCTAAGGTTGGAATTGATATATTTTCTCCACAGTTTTAATTAATTGATATTTCTTGACATAATACAATTGCAAATTTAATAAAGTCTTTATTTTATAATATACATACGGTTTACATATACACAGTAATAAAAAATTATCAATTATTTCGTAAGTGACAAAATGACCACATTACCCACCTTAGGTAGGTAAAGTGGCATAGTATTATTAATATTAAAAGTTAACATAGATTAAAACTGACTTTTAAATTTTTAGATGAAATTACAATTTTTAATGAAAAATATTACAATTTGCTACTAATTAGCAATCATAAAAACAATTTTTAATTCTCCAAGGTACTCCAAGATGGTAACTATTAATTTTTAAAACAAAACTCACAAGTAAAATCGCCATCTTCCTCATTGCAACCAGAGCAGACTTCATAGACACATATTTTGCATATCGTACATCGTATCCAACCATCTTCTGCTTTTGATTCCGGCCACAATTCTGGTACCACCACTGGATCCACTGAGCCACTTTACCTTTATACATAGTGGGTCACATTACCCAAAATTAAGTACAATGGGAAAACTGAAATAAGTCCCGCCCCAACGTATGATTCATAATTGTTTATTATATAATTAATTATTTCAGAACTACAGCAGACACAGGGGATATTCACAAAAACCAAGTATTTATAATACAATATATTTTATACAATATTTGTGAGTATTTACCTTAGATCAGAGGGCACAAGAAACACTTTTTTTTAAATAAAGTAACACCTAACGAGTTGGTATTCACCGTGACACTATATAAACTGTCAATCTATAATTTAAACTAAATATATATGACAGCTTTTAGTTCATTTGTAAACTAGTGGTGACCACTTTACCTGCCTGGGCCACTGTGGCGAGCCTTCCCCTACATCTCAGGGTTGAATAATCTACTCAATAAATTTCTAACACTGACTGTCTGACTAACTGAGAGACAACGCATAACCTAAGCCGTTGGGTTTAGGAGAATGAGATTTTGCACAGAAGTTCCCTATGTAATGTAAATGAGTATTAAGAAAGGATTTTTGATAATTCGTCCCCTAAGTGGGTTAAATAGGGGATGAAAGTTTGTATAGAAATCCGTCATTTCTGAAGTTACAGATATTATATAAAAATACGCTGCCAATAGGGTGGGCACACAGCTTCCTCGTAGTCGTAAAAGGCTTTAAAACAGTATTCTACCAAAAATACATATCATATACCGTGAAATTATATTTTCGCCTTGAAGTTTATAAAAAACTGTTGTAACTCAAAAGACTTAAAGGCTAAATTATAAAACAATAGCAAAAAAATTTTAGAAACTAACCCCCAATATATCCTAAAAATTTGAGCGAGATAGGACTAGCAGTAAATAAGATATTGACATTTAATGGGATTTCATGGTAGCGGCGTAGCTACCGTTACTCCGATTTCGATTAAATTCATAGGGGACCATATAGGAACCAAACTACATAATTTCTGAAAATTTCATAAAAAAGAATTGAGTAGTTCAGAAGTTATGTCACTTGGTGCAATTTTGGAATGACATGGTAGCGGCGTTGCTACCGTTACTCCGATTTTGATTAAATTCATAGGGGACCATCGCGGAGCCAAACTGCATAATTTCTGAAAATTTCATTAAAAACAATCGAATAGTTCGGAAGTTATGCCACTTAGTGCAAAATTGGAGACACACAGATGGACAGACAGACGGACGGCCCAAACCAAAATTGTTCAGGAAGCTCTAAAACGTAAAATGTGCGTAAAAAATTTGATTTTGGAGAGAAAAAATTTTTTATTTTTCAAAAATGATCACTGCTTCCGCTAGTTTAGTAGTCTCGGAAGCAATATGTTACTATGACTATCAAAGTAAATATGTTATTTAATAATTTTTTAACACTGACTGACATAATTTTTTAACACTGACTGATGTTGCCGATGTTAAATCCGATCGGTTGGGTATACGGCTAGTATCAAATATTACAGTACCAAATACATTAAACAAATACAAAATTGCTGTTAGGTAAGAATTTTCTACGGTTTTTAATACAAAATTTACAGTCAAAGATTAATAAAATAGTACTACTTGTCTATGAGACGACGATCTCTAATGGCAGAACGAAGGGAAGTGGAGAATTGACACGAACTGTTATGCTAAAAAGAGACAGACGGAATACATATGATACATATTACCCTAAAAAGAGACAGATCACAATGAAGGCAACGACGGCGTCAGAGATCATCGTCTCATAGACAAGTTGTGGTAATCTGTAACCGCAGACCAATGAACGCTATTATATTACATACATATATATAACTAGACCCAGTGTGAAGAAAGTTTATAGGCAGTTTCCTTGTAGCAGGTAATGGAGCGACACCGGTGAGATTTAAGAAATACAATGTATTGCCCATTTGCAGCAATAGGACTATAATTCTTGCGGGACATAATTTGTATGCGTACGTATTTTGAAATTAAAACGAATACCACTTTTTTTTTTTTAAATTTTGCAGTTTATTCTCAAAAAAGTTAAATTTTATTATCAATATTATATTTTGACAGTAATTTTTTGAAAAAGTTACTACCAATAGCACCGGTTATTGTATTGATTACAATATTACAGAACACTGTTAGGTCATATAGTAGGCGTATCTGGGTGCCTCATTTATACATTGATACAATTATTCTATAGAATATAATATATTTGTTATTTGGAATATATAGAATATAATATATTTGTTATAGTTCGGAAGTTATGCCACTTGGCGCAAAATTGGAGACACACAGACGGACAGACCAAACTAAAATTGTTCAGGAAGCTTTAAAGCGTAAAATGTGCGTAAAAAATTTGATTTTGGAGAGAAAAAATTTTTTATTTTTCAAAATTGATCACAGATGTAATGTAATCGTCGTAAATTCTATATGTAATCTTGTTGATGCCTAAGATTCAATATAATTATATACATTATATATATATATATATATATATATATATATATATATATATATATATATATATATATATATATATATATATATATATATGTATATATATATATATATATATATATGTATATATATATATATATATATATATATATATATATGTATATATATATATATATATATATATATATATATATATATATATATATATATATATATATATATATATGGCAAGAATCAAATAACTAAACGGGGAAGCATTTTTGACATACTGGTAATGACAAAAGTTTCAGCATTTTTTCCGACGCATCCGATTGTGGCCCGAGCTTTGACCTCAACGAGTTTCAAAGTCATATCAAGGTTAAGTCCATTTTTTTAAATGGGAACCCCCACTTTTGACTCCGGAAATGGAAAGAGCGGAAAAAAGTGATATCTCAGCTAATGCTCAATAACTTCCTTTCATTACCATTTTATTTCATTACCTTATTTCGTTACTTCTGCTATAAGTATTTCCATAAATAACACAAAAATGAAGGTATAAACACACAAAACGGTAACACACAACACGTTTTGAAACTTTATAAGGTATTTTCTCTAAACTATGTTTTCTAAAACGGTGGGCAAGATAACTCTAGCAATTTCCATCGGATTGATTTGAAAATTTACCTACAACTTCTTAGAGAGATTGTCTGTGGGGTGCCTACGTAAGATTTTTGATATTGGTTAACAAATATATTTTTTATAAACAAATCAAGGTTGATTTTTTCATCGGTTTTCAAATTTTTTTTCAAACTGGTCGCATTTAACGATAAATCAATATTTTTAATAACATTGTGTACCGCTTTAATAAAACGAATTTAAGTGATGAAAAATTTCTTTTTATTTTCTGGCTGCTTTTTAAAAATTGTCACGTTGCCCACCATGAATCTCTTCGAAAAAAAACCAACGGTGTTCGACCTGTGCCCACTCTGCCATTTTGTTTTGCAAATTGAAGAGGAAAATTTTTATGTACCCTGAATTACATTCCTTCTAAAATGCTTTATATTGATTTCTATATATTACGGAAAAAAATTTTCTAGTAAAGCATTTCGAAGTAATGTAACGCCTTAAAATAAACCGCTTTATCCTTCTGAAATGCAATAGACGGTACTCAAACTATAAAGGAATATACAAGAAGTGTGAAATCTCTTTTCAAAATTATTTTCTAGAATAGTAGAATGGTCGGATTAACTCCGAAAACTACAAACAGGACAGAGTCTATTTGGAACATCGAAAAGATGTGAGGATCCAAATTATAATTTGAGGATAAGGTTTGGAGAGAAATCACCAAGAGCTACTAATATAAATCACATTATTTATTCACGACGTTTCGAAACTGATAGCTTCATCTACAAGCTACCTTACTACTACTAATAAATAGTTATTACAAAAGGAAAAAAAAAAGGACGAAAATTTTTTCTTTATGTATGTAGTAAGTAACCTGAAGATAAGACTATTAGTTTCAGAAAGTTGCATATAAATAATCCTTTAATTATAAAAAAATATTACCTACCTTCCCTTTTTTTGCAAATTATAATTTGGTATTGATAGTTATTATTAACATCGACATCAAAGTATTTCTGTTGCTGCGTGTTACATATTCTAATGAATTTTCTAAGACTAACAAGTAAAGGTCCCGAGGCCGGACCTATCGATTTTGATGAAACTCAAATATGTTGTAGAACACTAAAAACTAAGGCACACGTATTTTTTTTAATCTGCGGAAAAACGGTTTGAAGGGGTGAAATCGCGCTCCAAAAATTGGGGTAAAAATTTAATTTTTCAAATATCTCGAAAACAGTAAGAGATAGAGCAAAAGTTTAAATTGGCGATATTACTCTTTTTTAAAGAGCTATCTATTGATATGCAACTTGTTCAAATTACATCAACAGGGGTGGTTGGCGGTTAAAATTTGGGGATTAATTTTGCAAAAAGGGGGTGAAAAATAAACAATATAAAAATTTTGTTTACAGCTTTGAAATCTACGTCAAAAAATCTAATTGACCTGTTTTTGCTCAATATCCTAATGTTAAGTCTAGGGGTAGTTAACTAGAGGGTGACTATGTCGAATAATCGTACTATTTGGGTACTTCAAGAAGTTCTTCTTCATGGAAAATAGCTTAAGACAATTAGAATAACGTAGAAATGAAATTCTCGAATTCAAAATTGAGTTTGAGCAACATTGGAGAGGGGGTGAGTCACCCTCTTAAATTACATATTAGTTTATATACACTAATTTTTGCTATTAACACACTGATAGTGGGTAAAATAATGTCACAATAAGTGGTTCTGAAGTTGGACTAAAATGAAATTCTCGAATTCAAAATTGAATTTGAGCAACATTGGAGAGGGGGTGAGTCACCCTCTTAAATTACATACTAGTTTACATACACTAATTTTTGCAATTAACACACTGACAGGGGGTAATAATGTCACAATAGATGGTTCTGAAGTTAGACTATCGTATGAAAGGTTTTTATTAGGTTTCGTTATTTTAGGTTAGGTTATGTAATTTTCGGTATCGATAATTTTCGATAAGGAAAACTATAATATCCATTAAAAAACAAACCTAATAAAGACCTTACATATGATAGTCCAGAACCAGTTATTGTGACATTATTTTACCCACTATCAGTGTGTTAATAGCAAAAATTAGTGTATATAAACTAGTATGTAATTTAAGAGGGTGACTCACCCCCTCTCCAATGTTGCTCAAACTCAATTTTGAATTCGAAAATTTCATTTCTACGTTATTCTAATTGTCTTAAGCTATTTTCCATGAAAAAGAACTTCTTGAAGTACCCAAATTGTACGACTATTCGACATAGTCACCTTCTAGTTAACTACCCCTAGACTTAATATTAGGGCATTGAGCAAAAATAGGTCAATTAGATTTTTTGACGTAGATTTCAAATTTGTAAACAAAATTTTTATATTGTTTATTTTTCACCCCCTTTTTGCAAAATTAATCCCCAAATTTTAACCCCCAACCACCCCTGTTGATGTAATTTGAACAAATTGCATATCAACAGATAGCTCTTTAAAAAAGAGTAATATCGCCAATTTAAACTTTTGCTCTATCCCTTACTGTTCTCGAGATATTTTAAAAATTAAATTTTTACCCCAATTTTTGGAGGGCGATTTCACCCCTTCAAACCGTACTTCCGCAGATAAAAAAAAATACGTGTCCCTTAGTTGTTAGTGTTCTACAATATATTTAAGTTTCAGCGAAATCGATAGGTCCGGCCTCGGGACCTTTACTTGTAAGAGGGAATAGTGTTTTGTCACATAAAATATATAGGTACGGATTAGCTCGGCTAAGTTCGTCAGCCAGACACGTCGGATGCCCAGAAGTAGGTTTTCTGGTCATTTTCTATCATTCGATCCTATCATTAGACAGTTCGATTGTTACATCTTTGAAAAGTCAAAAAAAAAATTATGAAGAAAATATTCTTATAATTTTCTTTCTATTTTAAATATTTTTGGAGAAAATGTAAATTTTCACATTTTTATTAATTTTCTCTCTTTGTTAGTCTAATAAGTAATTTATATTTATGACTCAGTTCTTTATAAAATATAAAAATATTTCTTTTTTTTTTAAAGAATTTTGTGAGAACAAGTGAAATCTATCTACATATATGTATTATAGTAAAGAAAAAAGTTTTGTTTCTCATTTATTGCATTATAATTAGCATAGTTCTGTCTCAAGTTGAAAAATAAAAATTAAGCAGATTTTCTAAGCTTATGTAATGAAGATATATATGTATATATTTTTTTTATTGAATTTTAAATAAACCAGAAATTGAACATTATGTTATGATATAATATTATTAAATATGAAACAAAACAATATAATATCTACATATGTATGCAGGGAAAAAAATTTTAAATGAATCGATTTTGAAAAATTTTTTCACTAATAATTATTAATGTTAGAAAGTTAAACAATTTTAAATGGATTTAAGGTATTTTATGTGAGATCCGTCAAGGTTTTCGCGACCTAAAAAGTCCAAAAATTAATTACCCAATCGATTTTAAAAATTTTTTCACAGTTAGTAAGTTAAAGTATTTGCATTAATTAATTAAATGATGTCTGCAGGAACCTTACGGACTGTCATAAGTTATATGAGATCCCTAGAACCCTTTTCTTACTGTTAGAGTACTAGAGTTGTATGAGTTTCGCCAGGGTTTACTGATTCCATAATTGTAAAAAGTAAACTAAACGACCAATTTTGAAAATTTTTTCACTGTTACAGAGCTAAACTATTTTAGATAGATATAGATTACATTATGTAAGGTCCGCCAGGGTCCATAGGAGCCAAAAGTTTCAAAAATAAACTAACTGACCGATTTTGAAAATTTTTTTCACTGTTACAGAGCTAAACTATTTTAGTTAAATTTAGATTACGTTATATAAGGTCCGCCAGGGTCCATAGGAGCCAAAAGTGTCAAAAATGAACTAACCAACCGATTTTGAAAATTTTTTCACTGTTAGGGAGCTAGCTATTTTAGATAGATATACATTACGTTACGTAGGGTCCGCCAGGGTCCATGGGACCCAAAAGTGGTAAAAATAAAATAAGCGACCGATTTTGAAAATTTTTTCACTGTTAGAGAGCTAAACTGTTTTAAATAGATATAGATTATGTTATGTAAGGTCCGACAGCGTCAGTGGGACCTAAAAGTGTCAAAAATAAAATAACTGACCGTTTTTGAAAATTTTTTTACTATTACTGAAGTAAACTTTTTTAGATAGGTACAGGTTGTGTTATCTGAGATCCAGAACTGTCCTGCGGATGCAAATGCGACGTAGAATGCTACACAACGGGTTTTGAAAATATTTTTTTACACGATCGTGTATTTTCATGCATTTACCGATGCTGTTGACAATGCTGGTAAGATACATTTCCCGAATTATTGTTTATATCAATGGAAACCAAAAAATAATAGTGCGGTAAGTGAAATAAATGCGTGGTAATTTAATAGGAGTGCGGTAAGTGAAATTAGCTGAAAAATGATTGTAATTATTTATTTATATTGAAATTAAAAGCACAATTTGAGCAGTTAGGAAAATAAATCGATTAATATGAAAATTTTCACTGGTTTGCACATTATTATTATTATTATTGTTGGCATAGTCTTCATATTTTATTAACATTTCGAAAGGTCGTTCAAACATTAAAATTTTCTCTGATTTTCATAATCTTCCTCTCATTTTACGAGAATAAATTTGCAGTCAAAAATAAAATTCTTCATCAATTTCATTATTCTCACTAATATTATAGTTTAACCAACTATTTTCCTCAATTTTTTCAATAGAAAATTCAAAAAAAGATTCACGCCAATTAAATATTGAAACTTAATTTTTTATTTACAAATATATTTGTCAAATGTCACTACAAAGTTTCGTATTTGTTGCTATAAATATTTCTAATATTTATTCATGGCATTCTATGTAATAACATAGAAATATAAATTTCACCTATATTATCCGAATTTTATTTTTTATTTAATGTATTTTTATTCTTTAATTATTTTATATCGATCGTGCAAAAAATATTATACAATACACGGTGCGTTAAGTGCATTTACTGAACTTATATTGTGAAATACTATTTTGGTATCTATAAAATATTTTGTTTTGAAAGTGTTGGTTAATGCTAATCTAATTTTGTGGTACGTGCTGTAAATATAATAGAACCAATTTATTAACTTATTGCATTATTTCAAAATTAAGAAATATAAATTCGAAGATAATCAATTAAAAAATTATAGATATTGCGATATCTACACTCTTTAAAGGTCACAGTTATTTTTAAGCACTCTTTTTTACAATTAATACATACCACATACTCAATAAATTATTTATTACTCAAAAAGCGTCTCTTCGATTTTGATGAAATTTGATGTGCTGTAAGTACATAAGGTAAGCAATATTCTAATTTTTTTTTAAAAAGGCATATGTACCTATACTAGAACCATACGAAAAAATAAATTATATTTTTATGCAATTATTTTGAACTTTTAAACTTTAGGGAAAAATGTCAAATACCCCTGTCGCAGCACCTGCATAACATAGCGAATTTTCAGAGATTGGACACTGACGGATTTCATATAACAACCTGTATCTATCTACAATAGTTTAGCTATCTAACCGTGAAAATATTTTTAAAATCGGTTGAGTGGTTAATTTTTTTAAAATTTAAATTTTGCAAAAAGCCACTAAAAATGGTCAAAAATTTCGCTTCTAAAGATCGAACGTATCTGGCTGATGGACTCATCCACGCTTTTTGGACTTTTGGGACTATTGGGAAACAAAGGCCCTTCTGACGACACATCTTGCCGGAACGTTGGAAAAAGTGAATTTTTGAGTGCGCGTTTGGAGCGCTGTATTTTTTCACCTGTTCAAGATAGACAGATGTTTTCCCGGACTTTTTTGTAGAGAATTCGATTCTCTACAAAAAAGGTCTTAACACTTTTTATTGTATCTATCACCTTTTGGCTACGTAAGCGGTGAAAGGTAAAAAAACGCTCTTCATGAATTTTCAATATTGTTTAAACAATACAAAAAAAAAAACATTTCCGGGAGTTAATATTTTGCACAAATGTTCTCTTCGGCAATCCCTACAAGAATCTCTTTTTAAAAAATTTTTACAACTATTCTAAAATTAATGTTTAGTGAGTGAGATAGAGCTTAAAATTAGTGCTACTGGACTATAAATACATTTTAAACGTATCCAAAATATTTAAGCTGTCTACACAATCAATTAAATAAGGAATAAGAAATAAGAAATAATATTTAAGAAATAAGGAATAAGAAATAAGGAGTATGCCATCTAGTGACGTTGATTGGAACTTTAACGTTACTGCTCATAGATATAAATATGTAGGTACTTTTGTACGTCATAATTCGTGATTTTTTTCACTTGAGTGACATAAAAGTCATCACGAACGTTATTTTTTCATGAATTTTGAAGTACAAAAATACCTAAATACATATACCTATGAGCAGTTACGTTAAAGTTCCATTCAACGTCACTAGATGGCATACTCCTTATTTCTTATTCCTTATTTCTTAAATCTTATTTCTTATTCTTTATTTCATTGATTGTCTAGACAGCCTTACTTGATACACCATAATACCATATACACACAGAACGATATACAGATATAGCTTCTAATTTAAAAAACCAGGAGCGCTCGCGTAAACTTTGCATCACCAATATAATTATTACAATTCGAATTTATTCTCTGATTATAGCAGTTAGTTTTAAATTCAAATTTCATTGTTTATTACATAGGTACTACAATAGATATATAATGCTTGTTGATTTGATTTTGCAAGCTGTCAATTTTTATTAATTTTTATTGTTATTATTAATTTATTTTATAATTTAAGCTAAACGCCGGCTAAATATAATATAATAATATAATAAGTAAGTAGATACTTATCTATATTCATAATCATATATACATTTTATGAACTTTTTTCGTTAAATTTGATGTTTTTTTTTCTAGATTGAACAACGATTAAGGAATTTTTAGACAAAGTTAAATTGATTTACGATTGAAGACTAAAATTAAATGAGTTTTTACTTAATGTAATTTTGATTTTGCTTCAATAGAAGTAAAAATTGTTTTGTATTGTACAGATTTTAAACTGGAAGTTTTATTTACAAACTGAAAGAAAAGTTACGAAGCAAAAAAATGAAGGAGATATTTGCCTTATGAAGAGAAATAACCAGAAATCATAAAATAATTAATTAATGTATTTAAAAAAATAAATAAATAATAAAAACATGTTTTCTTGTGTAATTTTACTAAATAATTTGATAATAGAATGTGTCAGTATGCTAGCACTATTTTAAGCTAAATCTGCTTTCCATTTTTAAATTATACTGTTCACGAATTGAAATGATTGACAAAATATGTGGAAATTATAGAATTTTGGTGTATTTTCGGTAATTGCTATGAACTTGAGTATAAAATGGAGAATTATTTTCAAAAAAAATATATTATGAAAAAGAATATGTTAAAATTTTTATACATTTCGTATGCATGAATACATCCACCTGAATTGTCAAATACATAAATAAAATACGTATAATTCAAGAATTTTATGTTAGAAATTAATATTCATTTTGAATTTATTATTGGTAAAAAAAAAAAATTATTTGAGTCAAACTAAAAAAAAAAAAAAAATAACATGAGGCGTTTCAAATAAGTCATCTATTTCAGTTCTAGTCGAAAATGAGTTAGTGATGAAAATGGATACTCCAGCTTGTATTGGCAACGCAAAGATTCTCACTCGCGCCTCTGGTGGTAAAATTAGAACTAGCGTCAAGTAAAAATATACGTATACGATTAATCGGTGATATAAAATTTAGTAATCCGCACATAATTTGTATAGTACATTTTTCTATCGACAATTGAACGTATACAAAAATTTTTACTTGATACAGCTTCTAATTTAAAAAACCAGGAGCGCTCGCGTAATCTTTGCGTTGCCAATTGCTTATTACAATTTAATCAAAAAGGGTTTTTGTTTCAAATTATAGTTATAGCAAAACTGGCCTTAGCAGTAAGTTGTGATAAAACTCGTCTTTTTTATTTTTTTCGTTAAATAACTCGTTTTGTATGAATTAGGCCAGTTTCGTTTTAGAACGCCTCATATTTTTTAATTAAAACAAAATGACAATGATATTTGACAATCCTCTACTTTGCTTATAGATATATAAAGACACGTTTATGCTGGTGGATAATATAAAAGATTTATTCGATTAAAGAAAAATTACAGTTTAATTGAGAAAATATCATAAATATGATGATTTGCTTATAATTATTAGACATTATTTTTTAGTACTTTATCATCAATCTGATCAAATTTTTGAAATATATTAAGGGCAGTCTAAACAGAGTTTACGGTATGCGTGTAATTAAACTAATAACATGGGGTATGTTAAACTGATGTTAGACAAGGACAAAAAATCTTTAACCCAAAATTTTGTAAATTATTTTTAATTTTTCTGGAGAACCAGCTGACAAACAGGTATAGCTCAGAGGACCTTTTTAATAAAATTTCGTGTGCTTTTCGCAATGGTATAAAAAAAACCTTTGAATTCTAATGTTTTTAGCACTTAGGACACTTTTTGTCAAAAGTGCCCAAAAACCAACTTCTGGGCATCCGATGTGTCTGGCTAACGAACTTAGCCTAGCAAATCGAGAATCCAGTTTGCATACCAAATTTCATAAGCATTAAACGTTTCGTTCGAGAGTTATCGCGTACACACATAAATACATATATATATATATATATATATATATATATATATATATATATATATATATATATATATATATATATATATATATATATATATATATATATATATAAATTTTAGTGAAGTAGATTTTCCGGTTCTAGAGGCTCCAAAACAAATTTCTGCCATAGTCCCGGGCTTAGGTCTTACCATAAGAGCTGCTGTAATAGCTGAATTTTCATTCTGAAAATTCGCTAAAAGTATATAATGTAGTCCCAAGTATCACCTAAATCTTGGCGTCGGTTTTATTTTCCGAGGTGTTGTAGTTTTTGAGAAAATTGAGTTTGAATGATTACAGCACTCACACATATTTTGGTTAACATCTCAAGGACAAATCAAGGTTAGGGGTCAATATCCCTATATTTGGTAATCACTTGGGATACCAATGTTCCTACATACATTATTACAGACATCGGCAATGGGGGCCATTTCCCTATGCTTATCTTGCTATACCTTTTGTAGTTTGAAAATTATACACGTAGCGTAGTAAATTTTAAATAGTAAGTATTTATTTTCAATAGAAATATTTTTTAAGACTATTATAGACAATTTATATATACTTTTTAAGGTAGTCCGGCCGAGTTGTGAAAATTAAAATTAAAAATTTAAATTTTTTTGTTGCAAAATGTCTAAAAATAAATGTTAATAATTATTTTAGTATACGATACATTTAATTAGTTGAATATAAAATTTATTTAAAAATAAATATTTGAATTTGATCGGTAGTATTATTGAGCATACCAGCATACGTCGACTAGAAACGTTCGGGTAAACTAGGTAAAGACATTTTACATGAACATTTTGATTCGTATAAATGTACATAAAAATTTTGATTCGTGAAGTTTTTTTAACTGACCTAATTTATGAGAAAAACGATAGTTATATTTCATATTCTTAACTAGATAATTTAAAACTGACGCGCTTTCCGACTATACTCGAGCTGTTGTGGTTGTATGTGGATGTTGAATTTTATCAACTTATTTTTCATTTTTTGTTTATAAAAGTACCGCAAAGCACAAAAATACTAATGAGAAAATAAAGCTAAAGAATTAAGCTTTCAATTTATCGAAAAATGTAGTTAAATTCACCGTGAAAATTTATTTTAAGAAATAATTAAACATAAGTCTCCATAAGGTTACATGTTAAATGGTCATTATTAAAAGATAGATTTTTTAAATTTTAACGCCGTAAAAAACCCTTTTTTTCGACGGTTAACAATAAAAAGACTTTTACTAGCGATCACGATCAAATTTATAATTATTTCACCATAAACAAAACTTCGGCCGAACTACTTTAAGACAATTTATAAACTGTGTATCCTCGCTGATGCTTAACTATAAATCTAAAATACTTCTGTCGCAGTATCCTGCATAACAAAGCGAATGTTTTATGTAGAATAACATGAACCTAATATCGCGCCTTCTCTGTCCCAACCTCGTATCTGAAAACTCCCAATTTTTGGACGCACAAAAAAAAACGTCTTTAAATCTGTATTTTCATCACCATGAACTTAAGATTTATGCTAATTACACCCTTTGATGTTGGCTACCTATATATATATATATATATATATATATATATATATATATATATATATATATATATATATATATATATATATATATATATATAGATAAATATGTATAGATAAGTATATATATATAAATACAGTATTTAATATTTTTTTGTATGTCCTAAAACATGTAGTTTTTGATATACGAGGTTAGGACAGAGAACGTGCAATATAATATATTAGACCAGGACTTAAAATAATTATAAAACCCTGTTAATTTCAAATGGGAACTATGACCTTCAGAATATACACAAACAACTTGTACGTCTAATGGTGACCTCCGATTGATGGCTGATTTCTTCCATATTTTTCATCGAAGAAAATATAGGGTTGACCGGAGTAATTGTGAATTGGAGTAATTGTGAACGGCGTCTATAATTTCTAAAATAACATTAATATTGTTAAAAATCAACTCTTAGTAAGTTTTTCTGTCCTTTCTTAATATGCTATTAAAATTTCATAACAATTCTCCAAGTATTAGTATCTTTTTTTTATTTTGAAAAACCCCTTGCAAAATTTTGTGTATCTTACTTCAACCAATCCTCAAAAAAAACATTTTTTTTAAATACATTTTCTTTTTTTAAAAGGTAAGAAATGTTTAAAAGTACTTCCAAAGAAGTGATCTAAGCTTGAGAGGGTTCCTTATTAACTGCTAAAGAAATTGGACAATTTATTACCAATTCACAATTACCCGATGATTTTAAAATTGTGGGGTAATTGTGAACGTCATTCACAAATGCCCCCATTCGTCTGGTGCTAACAAGGACGAGAGGCATATTTGGACACGAAAGTGCGACCAAATGTGATAAATCGATTTGAAGGGATTTTCAATGATGAAATGATTAAATATTAGATCGTGGTTATGTAGGAAGCTTGCACGTGCGTGTACTACAAGCGCGAGCAAGCGCGTGCACGCGCGTGTAAATTTGATTTTTTGATTTACACGCGCGTGCAAGCGGGTGTATGCGTCTTTGTAGTGGTTGTATACAACATAGCGAGCATCGTAAGTAGCTCGTAATTTTATTTTAGTTGACAGTGAACTTAACATAGTGACACACTATGGCTATGTCTACGGCACAAAATTAATTTTATTAGAAAACTAACTGTACCCGCGACGTCGTGCGCGCGACGCATTGTTACAAACTCAAGAAGAAGTAAGTATATTATGTATAAGTGTAATAATTATACAGAACTTGCATAGAACAATGCAAGCACATTTTCAAATACAATTTTCAAAAAATATTCCATGTACGGAAATGGACTTTTTACAATTTTATTATATGTATAGATGTTTCATTAAAATATAAATACACCATTGTAACTGACAGTGGATAATATTTCTAAGAAATGTAGTTAACAATCATTTATATTGTTTACTGAAAAGGTCTTAAATGTGATTATTGGCGAAAAATTCTATATACCTACTTATTTAAAATAAAGCGACAATTATAATATAAAGGTAAAAATGTAATTTCATTAAAAACTGACCGGTCATATTAAATTTTGCACATAGGTTGAATAGAAACAAATCAAAAGGGCCGACATTCCTTTATATATAAATAAAACAATTGAAATAAGAAAAATCCAAAAATTTTTATAACATAATATACACTAATTCGGCTCAAAGAAGAAGTGTAGGTATTTAGAATAGGAATTTTCGCAAATTAAACCTCTAAAATTTTAATTTTAATTTCAATTTTTTGTTAAAAACTTATTTATTTATTGTTGATATTTATCACTAAAACAAAAGCATTTATTGTGAGAATAAAATAAAAATGTAAATAAAAATGTTAAAATCTGACAAAATAAAAACTTTTACTTGCGTCTCTCCGCGCGTGCAAAAATCTACAAGGGCGTGTAAGAACGAGTAGAAGATTTCAAGCGCGAGTAACCGCGTGTAAAGAATGACTACATAACCACTGAATACAAATTCAATGTAATAACCTATATACGAGCGTGCACGCGCTTGTGTTACACGCGCGTGCAAGCTTCCTATATAAGCACGAACTTACAGTACCAATTATATTAACCAAATACCAAAATGCTGTTAGGTAAGATTTTTGTACAGTTTTTTAAAACGAACAGTACAAAGATATTAATAAAAGTGTTGTAATCTGTGACTCGCGGCGCATCATCACACAATCCTATGTAAAATATAGATCACCAAGGCTGTTTTAGTCGGTAAATATGCAATTTATTTATTGTCGTACTAGATAAAGGATAAAAATTAAACACATACATATGTGTGTTAACTGACGGTGAAATGTACGTTAGTATGAATCAAATTTTCTGGTACGCACTGTAATTTCAATATTATCAATTTATTAATCTACATCACTTTAACCCCTTTTTAGCGGCTCATGTAAAACTAACCAAATAAAATGATCTTTGAAAATACTTAATTTAATTGCATAATTAGATGGCCTATCGATTCGATAATTTTTGCTTTAGTAATGCTTTTACGATAGCAGATGACAGCATCTTACAGTAACCAACACGAGACGAGTTTAAGTCGGGAGAGTCATTCAAGTTGTATAATTCATATGACGAGCTGTGCTCGGGATAGCCGCTAAAGGAGTTAAATTACGAAAAATAAATTTAAAAAAAATAAAAACTTATAGACGTTGTAATTCGATTGAAAAGCTGCCAGGTCAATTTTAACAAAAATTCAATTAAGTAAATAAGATACTTGACTATAAAATAAGCAGACGATTTAAAGCATTTAACAAATTGCAATTAAGCCTCAAAAAACACAAATTTAATAAATGAACACAATATTAATTTAAAAATGATTGATTATAAATTTTGTTTGCTGACATTGTTCTTTATTTTTGTTTCAACCGTAAGTAATTTTTAAATTTTTTTCAAAACGGATTTAAATTTTTAAATTATGTGATTGTGTTTAATTTTAATTTCGGTATCAGTAAAAAAAAATACCAATTTTTTTACAATGTAATGGCATACTGTCTGACACGGAGTATTTCATAAATTGACGTAGATAGAACAATATGTACTTTAAATAACAAAATCACAGTGATATACAGGCTTTTTATAATATACGTAATTATAAGCACGGTGACCTTTTAAATGGTGAGAGATACAGGTCTGGTGGTTATTACTGTTAAAATTTTTAAATTCTACGTAAAACTGTGCTGTCAAAATGTACAGATTCTGCTGAACAGTAAAAAGTTACTGGAAGAAAGAAAAACTGAAATCATGGATTTTTTGGTTACACCTCCTAAACTATACGGAACCAGGGAAGCGTGCAAATAACGCTCCGCTGCTTCAACGTAATTCAGCTAATTTAGACAAAAATTTTTCGTAGTTTAAGAAATCTCCATGAGAATCCTTTGATAATGTGATAATTAACTGCCAAAATTCCCTTTTGTTCCAGTCTACCATCTCCGCAGATAAACATGAGTCGTTAAAAAAAACAATGAAAATAATTATGGGCGAGCTAGTCAATATTACACGAGAAGCAACTGAAGAAATTTCAAAATTATCAACTAAAGCCAAATCACAGTCACCTTCGCTACATCGGACATTTGAACAAGCAATAACCACTCGACTTATCGAATGTAAGCAACAAATACCAGAGGCTAAGCAAATTATAACAAACGCTACCGATTCATTTATCAGTTTTTTGAGATTTGTTCCGGAAGAAGGTAAATCATTTGCGGGCGTGTTCAAACAAATTGACCAATGTATTAAAAAGCACAACATAACAGACGAAAAGGAGATATTTAAACCACTCGATAAGTGTGGAGAGCCACGTTATACAAAAATCAATAAACTTTTCGATTCGGTAATCACGCCAGTCATGCAATGGTACGATTTGGTGGAATCGTTCCCAAATAAAACAGAATCATGTTTAGATTCAGTTATTAACAGTGGGCAATCATTTGATTGTCTTGAAAATATATCAATGTCACTCAAAAACCAATGTGAATCAGGCGTTAGTCATACCAAGACAGAAACGCAAGTAATGTTGAATAACATTGCTGAATTTAAAATTATGTTCCGGCCATGTATGGAAAGCACTTTGAAACAAATTCGAGAGACCACACTGAAAGAAAAAAATGTGGATATTATGAAATGCTGAGTGACATTGGAAGTTTTATACTAAATTTACATACTAAAATTATTCATAACATTTTTAATAGAACAAGTGTAACTTAAAAATTGCAAAATACACATTACGTTATGTTTTAATCATTGAATAATATACCCTGATGTGATAATAAAATACCCTTCGATAATTAAGCGGACATTTTCAGGATAAATTTTTTATGGAAAAAGGTAAATTGAATCGAGTTACTAGAAAGAAAAATCTTAGGTGTCAGTTCATGATTTTGATGAAACTTTAGTATTGTACAGGTAAAAATAAAAAGTATCTACCATCATGGTTATTTAAGGGCTGAAATCACCTATCAAAATTAGGGTACAATTTTGACTTGAAAATTTTAAAATTGCTATTGAGTATTGAAAAAATCTTTAAATTGACGAATTTAAATTTAGAAAAAAGGAAAAAACATTTTTATGACAGGACAAAAAACATCCTGCATATTTTGTGGAAACATCACAAAATTCGTCATGAGATGTTGTTGAGAGGATTTAGTGCCTTATAAAAATATTTGTCAAAAAGGCATTTAGCCCCAGCCTCACCTAAATTATGGATTTTAATCATTGAAAAATATACCCTAATGTGATAATAAAATACTCTTCGATAATTAAGCGAACATTTCCAAGATTAATTTTTTATGGAAAGACAAATAAAACGTGGTTATTAAAGAGGAAATTCTCAGGTATTAAATTACTATTTTGATGAAACTTAATATACGTGTTTTACAGGTAATAAAAGAAAACAAATCTCTATTTTTTTATCTGCCACCATGGTCATTTAAGGGCTGAAATCACACCTCAAAATTAGGGTGCAATTTTAATTTGCCTTGATTACTTTAAAATTACAAATGATTATTGAGAAAAACTTTAAATTAGCGGAACATCTTATCTTTAGAAAACTCCTTGTTACAGATAACTCTTGACGAACCTCCTGAAACGGTTGTTTAGGAAAATTCTAAAATATCGTGAATATGATTGGAAGTTGAAATTTCAGTGGCATATGCGAAAACTGCACAAAAAATATACGTTTCCGTTAGCTCAAAGTTGTAATTTGAGATGTAAGTCATTCAAAATTTATGAATTCAAAATGACATTCAAAATTTATATATAATAGTGAATGCCATTTTCTTCAACATTTAAAAAAAAATTACAATAATTATTTAAATATATGTAAAAAATATTTTCAGTTTCAATAACTTATATATATATATATATATATATATATATATATATATATATATATATATATATATATATATATATATATATATATATATATATATATATTCCTTGTCATAAATTCTTATGCAAATCTTTAAACAAACGTAGTCCAAAACCTATTTCCCCCCTAAGGATACCCTGCCCTAAAATATAATGAATATAATCTAATTTACTAGTGCGTTCTGTAATTTAAATAGTTCTATTTAGGGAGAGTTGCCTATATCGTACCACTTCTGATATTTTATTTTTTTGTCAATTAACGATTCATGATACAGAAATAGAAAAGATGCTATAAAATAAAGCAGTTTCTTCCTACTTTATTGCAATTTTTTTATCCTCCAATAGCGATGCATTACTCAGAATAAACTTCTTTTTCGAAACCCCTACAAACGGTACGATTTAGGAAACTGGTATCCTAAGTCGTACCATCGTTTTCCGAAATCGTACCAGGTAACCAAATTTGATCAAAACGTCAGATTTTGTACTTAAAACTCATTTTAATATTTACTGACGAACTGATAACTGAAAAAAATTACTGCATTTGCATAAAATAAAAAGTGAAAAGAAATGAAATATCGTTTGGTTTTCAAATTATTATTTTATTTTATATAATAGGGTGGGATTGCCTAATGTCGGCTGGTGCCCTAAGGTCGGCCACTAGTTGCTTTTTTTATAAAAAATAAGGCCTTAGGAAATAAAAAATGCTTAACAATCACATGGAAACAAAAGGTTCACCTATTTTAGATGTACGATTTCTAAAATGAATATTTTTTGTCAAGTAGTTAGTGTTTTATTGCACTTAATCGATTGATAAATCGACTTTGGGGCACAGGTGGCCGACTTAAGGGAAATACATTTTTTAAGATAAAAATTAAAATATTTTAATTGTTTATTAATTTAGAAATTTAATCTCTATTTAGTTAGAAAGGCTATACTTAAAAGTACTTAAAGAGATGATAAAAATACGCGTAAATTCAAAATTCAGAATTCTGCATATCATTAATTGTTTAAGTGGCCGACTTTTAGCACTCTCACCCTATATTTATTGGCACTCTGTACAAAAATTTTTTTCCCCAATATTAACTCCTACGTACTGTAAGTGAACCCAATTTTTACATCATAACCATTGTCTTCGATAGACTTTTCTTCGCAAATAATGCAGTACCAGTGTTCAATTACCTCTTCACAGCTTTTCTTTTTTTTGCAGGTAGAATCTTAAAGAAAGCTTCTTGTTGTTGGATCTTTAAAGCTCTTCGAGTTCTGTTGATGGTAGCTTTTCGTCCTTAATTTTTCTATTTACTTTTGCTGCCAGGGCTACTGGTTAAAATGACAGCTTTTGTAGCCCCTCTGGATCTCCTTAGACGTTCATTTGTTTTAAAGAAGGTTTCGATGAAATATCTTCAATTGAGAAAATTAAAATTATTATTTTTAGAAGCGACTGGACAGTATTCGTGGATAGACCTACATGTGTAGCATTGTCTACAAATTCTTCAATTAAAACATCAGCTGGATCTTGTAAAAGATTCTCTGTTACGACGTATGCAGAATCTGAGTATACATTCCTATCAGGAGGCCATATTTCTGTAGTTTTGAAGCCGTTTATGGCATTAGCAATAGTAGTTGCTCTCTCAAAAGATTTTGTTTGTTCATTTGCAACAATGTTTTGTGATTCTAAGTGTCTTTTGGGAGTGGGTTTCGGTATGTTGTACTGTCAACAACATTCGTTTAAGCCAAAATTTCCGTTCCGGTAAGTAGCTAATGCTATCGACATTTCGTCCGATGTCTACTTCCCATATTATCTTTTGCATAAAATGAATATTTGTTGTTAATAATGCATAAAATGATAAAATTTTAAGATAAAACTCATTGCATGCAAACGGTATCCAAAATTATACTGGTACGATTTAAGAAACTACGTGACGGTACGATATAGGCAACTGTGTCGCAACTGATACAAAGAAAGTAAACATAACCTCAAATTCAACGAGCATTAATTTTCAATAACTTAAATTGTAGCTAATATAATGTAGCTTATGAAATGAATACTTTTAAAAAATGGTTCTTACCTTATTGTTTCCTAATCGCTTAGACACAACACTCAAATATAACATCAACACACTGAATTTTCTTATTTTGACCACTGTGTGTAAAGCACGAGGTTCAGAACTATAATTTTAGGTGTCAACACCTCATAGGCGACATCGTTCACAATTTTGTGACTAGAGCGTAGCAGCGACCAATACCGTCCAAAATATTGTACTGGTACGATTTAGGCGTCGGTACAATAGACGCAACTCTCCCCTATATATTGAATATTTTAAATTCAGGAAAATATATTGTGTGACGAAGGCAAATGGAAAATCCAGTATTCGATGTTGTGACCGGTCTTAGTTCGGTCGAGCGGTTGCCCGAACTAACTATTTAGTAAGTGGGTTAGTTCGTGCGAGACTGGTACTCACTCCGAGAACCCACCATATTGGTGTCTACCGGGAAGGGAGTGGAAAAGGGGTTAAGGGGGTTGTTTACAAGAGTTAAACGTAACGCATGCTTCAAAGTTTATTTTTAAATGAAACTAAAAATATTCGTATAATGAACAGGAATATATTGAACATATAAGAAAATTACCACCAATAAAAAAAATACAAATAAGGAAATTTATAATTAGTTACTATACCCCTTAACTATTATAATAAAAGAATGCCCATGGAAATAAAAGAAACTGTCTAAAAATATACTAGATGCTTACTCCAAAAATGTTCACAAAAATATTATTATATAAAATTTACCGTTTTAATTATTATTTGAAATAGTCATTTGAGGAAAATTAAGCAAGTTAAATTTGTTAACAAAATTAATGAATCTACTTCTCGTGATTAAAAGAAAGTGAAATTGAATTCGGCTTATGTAATTATTCGAAACTTAATCAGAAAGTTAAATTAAATTCAATACACTTATCTAAATATTACTAAATTATATAGAAAAACTTTTGATAACTCAAGGAAAAATGAGAAACAATTATAAATCTACGCTCACCGATCAGACACTAATTAGACTTTTCTTCTTGTTCGTCTTTTCTTCTACTTACAGCTACCCCTCGGTTTCCACACTTTCTTCCACTCTACACTACACTACCAACAATTACCCTTAAAACCTCCTTATAAACGCCCTTACTTCTTAAAAGATAACACCCAACCCCTTTCTACTACACTCTCCCAAATCTAACATCCAACTCTACTACTTCAACTCTAGATCTCGACTCCGCTACTACAACCCTTATTCCCAACTCTCCATGTTCAATTCTCTATCTCAACTCTCTTATCCATATCAAATCTTTTTTTTAAGTCGCGTTGCTAGTGCGTTGCTGCATTTTTGCATCATTTGCAAATTGTGCATTTCTGCATACATGTATAATCATTGTTCGTCCAGTGATAGGTACATCTAGCGACCTCTCTTAATCAAGATGGTAAATTAAATCTATGATTAATTAGATCGACCTGCCCGCCACCGACACTTACATCGACCGTACTTCGATCTCTCTTCAATACAAGTAGCGCAATTAGACCTAATTGCACTTCCGTGGATAGATGACACTAGTACATGTATGTTTATGCGATTTATCACAATTGACGACATGGGTGGAATAATAGCCTAACTCGCGTTAGAAAGTTTTTCCGTAAATTGCATTTTTTTGTAGCTCTATTTGTAAAAAAAAATTCACTTTAAAATCTTAGAAAATAACGAAGATATTAATAATTTTGTGTTAAGTTGTTATTTTCGCAATTTGCTGTTAGTTAACCTAACTTAATTAAACCATGTAACACATACATACATTTTAATTGATTAGGATGTGCATGAAAAATTGGGTTCTAATAAGAATTATATAGGTACGGCACGTATATCCAACCAAAATATTGTTTTCATGAGAAAAAAACATGACAGAACAGGTTCTACTATCCCTAATAAAGATAAAACAATAATAAAATTTTGTAAAATATTTTTAAACCTATTTGTATACAGTACCTTCAGAAAATGAAGGTACAATAAATCACTTTTTCCAGTCTAAAAATAAAACTGATTTTTTTTTTTATATTCATTTATATTCTTAAATGTAGCCTATAAGGTACTTCTGATTATACTTAAAAGAAAATTATTACCGAACGTTTTTTTATTTTAAATGTAGTGTTTTGATTTTGAATTGACAGTTGAGATGATTTTCCTATAATAATGTCTAATTTCTAAACATAAATACATAATTCTTAATTTTTAAATGTTAAATATGAATGATAGTTCTTTACGATATACATATTCTTTACGATGTATAACTAAAAATGAGGTATATCTAAGTTTATAAAATATTGTTTTTAAATCATATAAAGTAATTTGTTTTCTCCTCATTTCATAACGGCACTGTATGTGTATCTGTATGTATTTTAAAAAAAATATTTTTGTTTTGCCAATTATGTGTGTTTATATATATACATACCTATATTACCTATGTACACTGGAGCATCGATTATGCGAACTATAATAGGTTTGGTTAATCGATCATTTTCGAAAAAGAAAAAAAAACTTGAGTGTTATATTATGTATATGAGCATAGTGAAACGAATAAACAATAATAATAAACACAAATATATTTTATATCATACATACTACGATGCTTACACAAAAACAAATAAATAAAAATTACATATACAGTGGTCATCCAATGGTACGTATTCCGATTTTACGTAGTGACGTCAGCGATTTAGTGGGGTTCTCCTCTCACAGATATGTTGTTGTTTGTCTCTGTTGGTGAAAATTTATGTACCAAGCCAGAGTCAGGGCCGTAAGTAATATTGTATGAGGGTCTCGTAGCTTTTAAAAATTTTAAAATTTCACTGCAGATATATATGCACATATTCTGTATACGTAATACTCAAAATGCAAATGCAAAATGAGTAACGTAAAATTCTAGAATATTCTAATCGTCAACTAGCAGAGATATCAAAAAACAGACTTCACCGTTGAATTGGTCATTAAAAATGAGATTAACCAGTGTAGTTTGACAAAAATTCTAGAATGTTCTATTTGTCAACTAGCAAAGATATTAAAAAATCAATTGTATCATTTAATTGTCCATTGAAAAAGAGGTCAAATTACACCTTTTGAAAAATTTTCTAGAACATTCTATTTGTCAACTAGCAAAGATATTAAAAACAGACGTCGCCATTGAATTGGGTAGGTACCAAAAAAGACACCAAATAACACATTTTGAGAAATGTTCTAGAATATTCTATTTGTCAACTAACAAAGATATTGGAAAATCTACTACACCACTTAATTGTCCAACCGAAATTAAACTAATGTAAACCAAATGTCCCATTTTGAGAAACAATTGTTGCTATTTAACGAATAGAATATTCTAGAACATTTATCAAAATGTGCTATTCCGTCTCTTATTCGATGACCAATTAAATGATGCAATTGATTTTTCGATATCTTTGTTAGTTGACGAATAGAACATTCTAGAATTTTTGTCAAAATGCGCCGCTTAATCTAATTTTTAGTGCCCAATTAAATAGTGAAATTTGTTTTTTGGTATCTTTGCTAGGTCACGAGTAGAATATTCTAGAATTTTTATCAGCTTCCGCTATTTGGCGTCTTTTACGTTGATGAATGCGATAGTGAAGTTGATTTTTCGAAAGTTTTCTAAAAGTCGTCACTCATATTCATTAGTATAACATTCGATTTCCTTTGTCTACACAACCGAATTTTTGTCTCTTGAGATAATATTGTCTCTTAAGATAATGTGTTAAAATTGTGTCTTAAGATAATATTGTTTTAAAAAAATTCAAATAATAATATTTACCAACCCCCGAAACAAAAGTTTACCGACGCCCCTGATCTTCCGATTTTACGTACTTCCCCTTAAATTTGCACCGACAACTACGTAAAATTGGATTTGTGGTGTAGTACATAAAGGTACATAGCGCTAAATAATGGTAAACACGTAAACAGTAGGCTTATATTTTAGAAAACAACAAAAAGTTCCACAATAGAGGTAGTAGTTACAAAAGGATTAATTTGCCAAGGGAAAAAACTATCTCGGAATAAGGTGATTAAAGAAATAGACGGAACTACTACTAAATTTGAATTTTGTCTTCTGGAACGCGTTTGGTTACTCGAGGTTCAGATAATCGATGCTCCACTGTACTTATTTTATAACTTGTTTAGTATCCATGTTTAGTATAGCTGGTGGACTTTTTATTTAAAAAAATCTTGACTTAAATTTTTAATTTAATTTAGGTTGTTATTGTATCCAAGTTGTCATTTTCATATTAATCCGTCGCCAATAATTTTATTTGAATTTCGGAAATAAGAACCTAATTTCTGAAATATTTAAATCAATTTATCTCAAAACTAGTATTTTGAAATTAGGCCATTATTCCACCCATGTCGTCAATTGTAAGATAAGTAACTAACTAAAAAAATTAGAAACGTTATTATTATTCCATTGAAAAGTCGAAAGGTCAATTTTAACAAAAATTCAAAGAAATAAATTAGAAAATTTAATATAAAATCAACAGTAAATGTGAAATATTTAACAGTTGACAGTCAAACCGCACAAGACACATCGAGTTAATATATATAAATAAACACAAAATTAATATCAAAATGATTGATTTCAAATTTTGCCTGCTGACATTGTTCCTTGTTTTTATTTCAACGGTAAGTACTTTTTAAATTCAGAATATTTAAAAGAATTTCTGTAGGGGAAGGTGTGTTACCTTGGACCTATTTTTGCTTTTTAAATTTTTATTTGAATATAGCTAGTTAAAATGCAACAAAAGTCAGTGTTCAATAATCATTGATTTTTAATACACATAATTTATTTTTTAAGGGCCTCTATATTAATTTCTTCTATCATTTTTTCCATAATAAAAAAAATACTACATTAGGACCAAGGTACAGTGCCTATGTTGTACCTCGGACCTAGATATGTTAGTAGTGGGTTTTGGCCGGTTCTAAGCCAATCCTGTAAGGATTAAGATACGTATAGCATACCCTTCATGTATACGTACATATATGTATAGCATACTCTTTGAGAGGTGGTACATACAGAGTACATACACCTAACTTTCGTCAGAATGAGTGATGCAGTCTGTTGAGTTTTCCCTGAGATCAAGTTACAAGAAGGGTTAATTATAGTAAAAGTTGTTAATTTCAGTTAGTGAATCGCTCAAAAAATCGGGAGGTGGGGAGGTGGCCCCGAAATGCTCATATTGCTACTACTTCGATTCCAAAGGACGCGAGATGTTACGGTGCATTAGTACGTATGTATGTGTTATTAAAATATTTTATTTGTTCTAATGTAAGCAGACTAAATGTCCTTGGCCGCGAAATGTTGTGGATTGATAATCATATGTTAGCACAGTAATAGAATTTTACGTTCAATGTATTACATATGGCAATACAGTCGCAAGACATATTTTTTAATTACATATGTTATAATTTTATGCAATGGTAGGTATAGTATTCTCTTTAACGAAAAAAATTCCAACGTACTTGTTTATGCAGGCTCAGCAATTTCTATATGAGAATATCATTTTATTTCCTCCGATCTTTATATAGCGAACTAATTTATATACTGATTTCGGTTTTTTCAACTTAATCATTTTTTACAAGATTTTGTATCGACCTAGTCGTATGTTAATATTTAGTATAGTTTTAAATATTTTTTGTATTAACTGCATAGGTTAGTTTTTTTAATTGTTATTTTGAATTATTTTAGTATTGTTATATAGTATTACTCAATCAGAAAATAATATTAGCCTGTAAAGAATTAATAAAAAATAGATACTACTTTATTTGGTGGTAAGTAGAATTCAGCTAATATAAATTTTTTTTTTGACTGAAAATAATGTTATAAAATCTTTTCAGGTAGCACTAAAATGAACGTTAACGATTTAAGTGATAACGACTCCATCGATTCCGAGGATTCCTTTGAATCAATTTATTCCTTTTCCAGCGCTATCGAAAATATATATATAGACAGCAGATTAGATGTGAGTATTACGATGCAAAGACGTATATGGCATGAATATTATGATCGTGAACTTACAATCGAGCAATTAAGGCGTCGATATACTGACGCTGATTTAGTGATAATATTGTATTTACGTCGAAGGTGGGAGGAAATTGATAGAGATGAAGACTCTATAAGTGAAAGTGAAAGTGATTTAGGATTTGTGAGTGGTGAGGATGAAAACAGCAGTAACTCAGGGTTTATAAGTGACGAGAGTGAAATTAATGGTAATAATTTAGGACCTAATGAAGAGTAACAAATTCAATCTTCGAAATTCTATATTAATAACTCAAAGACAAATACAACTGACAACAAACGACAGCAATATGTTATAAACTTTATTTGATATGTTCAGTAAATTTTGTATTTATTATATTTTGTATTTTCTGTTTCTAAAATTAAATAACAAAAAATTCAGTATTTTCGTAAAAAATCATGTTTACATAATAAAAAGTGATTATTGTATTTCGCCAGTTAATAAATTTTTAATAATGTACCTGTTTTTTTCTTTTTTTTTAATCTATACTTAATAAAACATTTTTTAAAAGAAAAACCGATCTTTTTATTCACACCCATCCCTACATAAAAAATAAATCAAATTAATTTTTAATATTATACCTTAAACAGTAGAAAAAGTTAGTTTGTATTCATAGGTAGATTTTTGCTAGCTTGAAATTTTTAGAAAAAATGTATTATTCTGTAGATGTATTTTTATTTTAATTTGTGTATGATAAAATGATAATACACAATTAGTTACATTTATACGGTACAAAAATAAAAAATCGATATATAAAACTTGTATGATCTATACAGTACTCTGTTAAAAGTACGGGTTCCTACACCGTTAAAAAACATATTTTTTTACAATATCAATATATTGTAAAAAAATCATATTTCTTAATATTTTTAAAACTGAATATGTAATATCAAGAATTTAAAACAGTTTTGAAACATTAATTTCTCCTCATAATATTTTTTAGTCTTAAATTAATAGCACAATGTTCCATATATTTTAAGAAAATTTTTCTTTTAATATTTTATAACTTATCTAAAAAATTTATAGCTATTTTTATCAAAAAATTTATTACTTGCTATTGTTTAAAAAATTAGTTAAATATATCTATAGGTATTAAGTGACCCCTAGTTTTTGTGAAAGACGGTAGTAATAGCAATTCATCTTAAATACGAAATTATTTTATCAATGCTAAATAAGCGTTTTTTTTCTCATATTATCATACTCCAATATATTGTATATTATTATAATGTATAAAAATGTGTTTTATTTATTAAAAAATTTAGCAAAATTTTAAATAATATCGCGTCAAAATAATATTCAGAAGTCAATAAAAGACAATAGCAGTAAATTTATTAAGATAACTATAAATAAATATTAATCTAATGTTGAAATATTTATTAACAAATAGTACTGCTTAGTAGAAAATTAGGTACCTATTGTTTTGTTTTCAAATTTACCTTTTTGCAATTAAAGAAAATTTTAGTAACTATCGATGCCTATATAAAACGATACCCATAAAAGACAAGCATGCTCTGATCTCAACAATTTTTTCCCATGTTAAATTTGTATGTTCTTACTTCGCTGAAACTTATTATGTTTATATATTTCCCGCAATATTTTCTACCATAAACAATAGTTATAGCAAGCTAGGTAGGTATTGAATAAGTATTTTTTGTTTGTTAATTTATTGATGATAGAGAAAAAAAATTTATGATTTTATAGACAGTGAAATACATTTAAACTATTTTTTTGCAGTTTAATTTTGTAAAAACACCTAAAAATTATCAGTCACAGACAAATATTTCTAAGCAAACGAATTGAAAATGTAGTTTTATATCATAAGAATAAATGCGTATATATAGGGTGGACAGTAAATAACTCTCATAATTTTTAAAGAGCGGATGAAAACTTTAATTTTGGATTATGAAATTTTATTTTTTTTCCGGAGTTAAGCTGCATTCAATTAATTAACCCTTTCCTGCACAGCAGTTTTAGATCATTACTGTGCAAAACGATACTTCAAATTAGCAAATCATTAATAATATGGATGAATACTTATTGGCAAGAATTACATAGTTTACACATATGTTCTATCGCACCAGAATGTTAATAGGACAATGCGATTTAATTGCCTATATTCAGGAGCAAGCAAAAACATTACCTATTTTAATAGCTTAGAAAATACACATTACATAGTTCGTTGTAAGAACAATCATTTCGGTGATCTTTTTTAACGAATTACTAAAATTGCTTAAGGACTGTGGTATGTAAGAAATAACAACACTCACATAATTTTAAAATAATTAACATATAGCTATTGGAAAAGTTACAAAGATTTTTTTTTTTTTTTAACAACTTATTAAATGCCGATAGCTTATTTTAATATCTCCTATAGGGCCTTAAGTATAACCCTAAACCCGAAATTTTTTCATCACCATCGTTGGCGACTGTATTCTCGTCATCATCAGCTTCTCCTTCGCTCGCAGTATCTTCGTTGTCGCTAGTAGATGTTTTTTCATCATCATTGGATACATATTTTAACACTGGTTCAATAATATCATGCTTTTCCAATTCCCTGGTTATTGAGATAATCCGCTTTCCAATGTCACTTTCCTTTAAATTATTAAAATGGCTTCGTTTTTTCTCGTTTTCGATATAATCCGCAAAGCTGGGATTTATAATATGACTCCTTTCCATTAAATTACATATAGTATTAACCATTTCTTCTCCAATTTGCGTCTGAGTCGCTAAACTTCTTAGTTCATCAACTAAATGGTTCGGGTCATCAAAATATTCTTCATCATCAACAGGTTTCGAATAGCCATTATGAAGGTTAGTATTTTCATCATCATATTTGAAACGTTTAGCTTCTCCATTTATTGAATTAGATGTTGAAGGTTGGTCCTTTTCTTCCGAATTTTTATCTTCTTGTTCTTCATCCTTTGCGCATGCGTTCTGAAGCTCTTTGACCATTAATATGTCTAGAGCAGTTTGTAAGAGACCAGCTATCTTTGGAGTAAAACTTGTTTCTTTGTAGTTATCAGGCGATGGTAAATGCTTTTGTTCATCAGATCCATTATCTTCGACATTTACCGATTGTAGAATATTATGCGAGTTTTTTAAAGCGTGGAATTTACTTCTGATTGCTTCTGCTGCAGCCATCATACTTTCATCAAAAGTATTCAAGTTTCTTTTAGATAGATCTGTATCATTTTCGTGTTGATTTTGAAATACTGGTGCTTTATCTTCCTTTTCTTCATTTCTTGCTTCAAAACTATATTCGGTTTCATTATCATCATTTTCATCATTAGATTTTGACGATTCACTTTGTCTCCGGTTCTCCGCGCTGTTCACTTGTGTCCCATTATTTACCGTGGTATATTCAAACTGATTATTTGCGATCTGGTCATTATTGTTTGTTTGATGTTCCTGAGCATGCACTCTTCTTTTCATATGACGTAAAAGAGAACTTCTCCGCGAAAATGTCTTGTCACAACGTATACAATTAAACATTTTGATAGATGTGAATAGTTCGATTTATAACATAACACTGATTAGTTTTTTTATATCGACATGATCTTATATAATACAACCAGAGCAGAATTGACGTAAAGTAATGACACCAAAATGCACCAAAGGTGCACCAAATGACACCAAACTGCCCCAAAGGTGCACCAAATGACACCAAACTGCACCAAATGACACCAAAATGTACCAAAGGTGCACCAAATGACACCAAACTGCACCAAAGGTGCACCAAATGACACCAAACTGCACCAAAGGTGCACCAAAATGCACCAAAGGTGCACCAAAATGCACCAAACTGCACCAAAGGTGCACCAAAATGCACCAAAGGTGCACCAAATGACACCAAACTGCACCAAAGGTGCACCAAGTGACACCAAACTGCACCAAAGGTGCACCAAAATGCACCAAAGGTGCACCAAAATGCACCAAACTGCACCAAAGGTGCACCAAAATGCACCAAAGGTGCACCAAAATGCACCAAAGGTGCACCAAATGACACCAAACTGCACCAAAGGTGCACCAAATGACACCAAACTGCACCAAATGACACCAAAATGCACCAAAGGTGCACCAAATGACACCAACCTGCACCAAAGGTGCACCAAAATGCACCAAAGGTGCACCAAATGACACCAAACTGCACCAAAGGTGCACCAAATGACACCAAACTGCACCAAATGACACCAAACTGCACCAAAGGTGCACCAAATGACACCAAACTGCACCAAAGGTGCACCAAATGACACCATACTGATCCATTTTGGCGTCATTTGGTGCAGTTTGGCGTCATTTGGTGCACCTTTGGTGCAGTTTGGTGTCATTTGGTGCAGTTTGGTGTCATTTGGTGCACCTTTGGTGCAGTTTGGTGTCATTTGGTGCACCTTTGGTGCATTTTGGTGCACCTTTGGTGCATTTTGGTGCACCTTTGGTGCAGTTTGGTGCATTTTGGTGCACCTTTGGTGCAGTTTGGTGCATTTTGGTGCACCTTTGGTGCATTTTGGTGCACCTTTGGTGCAGGTTGGTGTCATTTGGTGCACCTTTGGTGCATTTTGGTGTCATTTGGTGCAGTTTGGTGTCATTTGGTGCATTTTGGTGCACCTTTGGTGCAGTTTGGTGCATTTTGGTGCACCTTTGGTGCAGTTTGGTGTCATTTGGTGCACCTTTGGTGCAGTTTGGTGTCATTTGGTGCACCTTTGGTACATTTTGGTGTCATTTGGTGCAGTTTGGTGTCATTTGGTGCACCTTTGGGGCAGTTTGGTGTCATTTGGTGCACCTTTGGTGCATTTTGGTGTCATTACTTTACGTCAATTCTGCTCTGGTTGTATTATATAAGATCATGTCGATATAAAAAAACTAATCAGTGTTATGTTATAAATCGAACTATTCACATCTATCAAAATGTTTAATTGTATACGTTGTGACAAGACATTTTCGCGGAGAAGTTCTCTTTTACGTCATATGAAAAGAAGAGTGCATGCTCAGGAACATCAAACAAACAATAATGACCAGATCGCAAATAATCAGTTTGAATATACCACGGTAAATAATGGGACACAAGTGAACAGCGCGGAGAACCGGAGACAAAGTGAATCGTCAAAATCTAATGATGAAAATGATGATAATGAAACCGAATATAGTTTTGAAGCAAGAAATGAAGAAAAGGAAGATAAAGCACCAGTATTTCAAAATCAACACGAAAATGATACAGATCTATCTAAAAGAAACTTGAATACTTTTGATGAAAGTATGATGGCTGCAGCAGAAGCAATCAGAAGTAAATTCCACGCTTTAAAAAACTCGCATAATATTCTACAATCGGTAAATGTCGAAGATAATGGATCTGATGAACAAAAGCATTTACCATCGCCTGATAACTACAAAGAAACAAGTTTTACTCCAAAGATAGCTGGTCTCTTACAAACTGCTCTAGACATATTAATGGTCAAAGAGCTTCAGAACGCATGCGCAAAGGATGAAGAACAAGAAGATAAAAATTCGGAAGAAAAGGACCAACCTTCAACATCTAATTCAATAAATGGAGAAGCTAAACGTTTCAAATATGATGATGAAAATACTAACCTTCATAATGGCTATTCGAAACCTGTTGATGATGAAGAATATTTTGATGACCCGAACCATTTAGTTGATGAACTAAGAAGTTTAGCGACTCAGACGCAAATTGGAGAAGAAATGGTTAATACTATATGTAATTTAATGGAAAGGAGTCATATTATAAATCCCAGCTTTGCGGATTATATCGAAAACGAGAAAAAACGAAGCCATTTTAATAATTTAAAGGAAAGTGACATTGGAAAGCGGATTATCTCAATAACCAGGGAATTGGAAAAGCATGATATTATTGAACCAGTGTTAAAATATGTATCCAATGATGATGAAAAAACATCTACTAGCGACAACGAAGATACTGCGAGCGAAGGAGAAGCTGATGATGACGAGAATACAGTTGCCAACGATGGTGATGAAAAAATTTCGGGTTTAGGGTTATACTTAAGGCCCTATAGGAGATATTAAAATAAGCTATCGGCATTTAATAAGTTGTTAAAAAAAAAAAAAATCTTTGTAACTTTTCCAATAGCTATATGTTAATTATTTTAAAATTATGTGAGTGTTGTTATTTCTTACATACCACAGTCCTTAAGCAATTTTAGTAATTCGTTAAAAAAGATCACCGAAATGATTGTTCTTACAACGAACTATGTAATGTGTATTTTCTAAGCTATTAAAATAGGTAATGTTTTTGCTTGCTCCTGAATATAGGCAATTAAATCGCATTGTCCTATTAACATTCTGGTGCGATAGAACATATGTGTAAACTATGTAATTCTTGCCAATAAGTATTCACCCATATTATTAATGATTTGCTAATTTGAAGTATCGTTTTGCACAGTAATGATCTAAAACTGCTGTGCAGGAAAGGGTTAATTAATTGAATGCAGCTTAACTCCGGAAAAAAAATAAAATTTCATAATCCAAAATTAAAGTTTTCATCCGCTCTTTAAAAATTATGAGAGTTATTTACTGTCCACCCTATATATACGCATTTATTCTTATGATATAAAACTACATTTTCAATTCGTTTGCTTAGAAATATTTGTCTGTGACTGATAATTTTTAGGTGTTTTTACAAAATTAAACTGCAAAAAAATAGTTTAAATGTATTTCACTGTCTATAAAATCATAAATTTTTTTTCTCTATCATCAATAAATTAACAAACAAAAAATACTTATTCAATACCTACCTAGCTTGCTATAACTATTGTTTATGGTAGAAAATATTGCGGGAAATATATAAACATAATAAGTTTCAGCGAAGTAAGAACATACAAATTTAACATGGGAAAAAATTGTTGAGATCAGAGCATGCTTGTCTTTTATGGGTATCGTTTTATATAGGCATCGATAGTTACTAAAATTTTCTTTAATTGCAAAAAGGTAAATTTGAAAACAAAACAATAGGTACCTAATTTTCTACTAAGCAGTACTATTTGTTAATAAATATTTCAACATTAGATTAATATTTATTTATAGTTATCTTAATAAATTTACTGCTATTGTCTTTTATTGACTTCTGAATATTATTTTGACGCGATATTATTTAAAATTTTGCTAAATTTTTTAATAAATAAAACACATTTTTATACATTATAATAATATACAATATATTGGAGTATGATAATATGAGAAAAAAAACGCTTATTTAGCATTGATAAAATAATTTCGTATTTAAGATGAATTGCTATTACTACCGTCTTTCACAAAAACTAGGGGTCACTTAATACCTATAGATATATTTAACTAATTTTTTAAACAATAGCAAGTAATAAATTTTTTGATAAAAATAGCTATAAATTTTTTAGATAAGTTATAAAATATTAAAAGAAAAATTTTCTTAAAATATATGGAACATTGTGCTATTAATTTAAGACTAAAAAATATTATGAGGAGAAATTAATGTTTCAAAACTGTTTTAAATTCTTGATATTACATATTCAGTTTTAAAAATATTAAGAAATATGATTTTTTTACAATATATTGATATTGTAAAAAAATATGTTTTTTAACGGTGTAGGAACCCGTACTTTTAACAGAGTACTGTATAGATCATACAAGTTTTATATATCGATTTTTTATTTTTGTACCGTATAAATGTAACTAATTGTGTATTATCATTTTATCATACACAAATTAAAATAAAAATACATCTACAGAATAATACATTTTTTCTAAAAATTTCAAGCTAGCAAAAATCTACCTATGAATACAAACTAACTTTTTCTACTGTTTAAGGTATAATATTAAAAATTAATTTGATTTATTTTTTATGTAGGGATGGGTGTGAATAAAAAGATCGGTTTTTCTTTTAAAAAATGTTTTATTAAGTATAGATTAAAAAAAAAGAAAAAAACAGGTACATTATTAAAAATTTATTAACTGGCGAAATACAATAATCACTTTTTATTATGTAAACATGATTTTTTACGAAAATACTGAATTTTTTGTTATTTAATTTTAGAAACAGAAAATACAAAATATAATAAATACAAAATTTACTGAACATATCAAATAAAGTTTATAACATATTGCTGTCGTTTGTTGTCAGTTGTATTTGTCTTTGAGTTATTAATATAGAATTTCGAAGATTGAATTTGTTACTCTTCATTAGGTCCTAAATTATTACCATTAATTTCACTCTCGTCACTTATAAACCCTGAGTTACTGCTGTTTTCATCCTCACCACTCACAAATCCTAAATCACTTTCACTTTCACTTATAGAGTCTTCATCTCTATCAATTTCCTCCCACCTTCGACGTAAATACAATATTATCACTAAATCAGCGTCAGTATATCGACGCCTTAATTGCTCGATTGTAAGTTCACGATCATAATATTCATGCCATATACGTCTTTGCATCGTAATACTCACATCTAATCTGCTGTCTATATATATATTTTCGATAGCGCTGGAAAAGGAATAAATTGATTCAAAGGAATCCTCGGAATCGATGGAGTCGTTATCACTTAAATCGTTAACGTTCATTTTAGTGCTACCTGAAAAGATTTTATAACATTATTTTCAGTCAAAAAAAAAATTTATATTAGCTGAATTCTACTTACCACCAAATAAAGTAGTATCTATTTTTTATTAATTCTTTACAGGCTAATATTATTTTCTGATTGAGTAATACTATATAACAATACTAAAATAATTCAAAATAACAATTAAAAAAACTAACCTATGCAGTTAATACAAAAAATATTTAAAACTATACTAAATATTAACATACGACTAGGTCGATACAAAATCTTGTAAAAAATGATTAAGTTGAAAAAACCGAAATCAGTATATAAATTAGTTCGCTATATAAAGATCGGAGGAAATAAAATGATATTCTCATATAGAAATTGCTGAGCCTGCATAAACAAGTACGTTGGAATTTTTTTCGTTAAAGAGAATACTATACCTACCATTGCATAAAATTATAACATATGTAATTAAAAAATATGTCTTGCGACTGTATTGCCATATGTAATACATTGAACGTAAAATTCTATTACTGTGCTAACATATGATTATCAATCCACAACATTTCGCGGCCAAGGACATTTAGTCTGCTTACATTAGAACAAATAAAATATTTTAATAACACATACATACGTACTAATGCACCGTAACATCTCGCGTCCTTTGGAATCGAAGTAGTAGCAATATGAGCATTTCGGGGCCACCTCCCCACCTCCCGATTTTTTGAGCGATTCACTAACTGAAATTAACAACTTTTACTATAATTAACCCTTCTTGTAACTTGATCTCAGGGAAAACTCAACAGACTGCATCACTCATTCTGACGAAAGTTAGGTGTATGTACTCTGTATGTACCACCTCTCAAAGAGTATGCTATACATATATGTACGTATACATGAAGGGTATGCTATACGTATCTTAATCCTTACAGGATTGGCTTAGAACCGGCCAAAACCCACTACTTATGTTGTACCTTGGACCATCTTTTTAACGTAGGAAAAGAATTTTTTTTAAATTTTCAAAAGTCTTTAATTATAGTTGTACAAAGATATGGACAATCATAATATCAAATCAAAACATATTTAACAAGACAAGGACATCAAAATATATTTAACAAGACGTCATACAAATACATGAAGTATGATACGAGTCTTTTGAAAACTATACTTTTTACGTGAAAATAGTTCTAAATAGCCTAGCTAAACATCTCTATAGCCAAAAATTTCCAGTGTTCTGTAATTATATTCTTATTTCATAACTACGTTTTAAAAAATTATAAAATGAAACATCAGAATATGAAACACTTCCAATATAGAGTATTTTAAAAGAGGTCATGTACTTTGGACCGATCCATGGTACAACATTCGTACTAGGTCCATGGTACAGCACTCGGCCATTTTGTATAATCATATTTACAGCAAGTTTCAAGTTAGCTTAAACATGGTTTGAAACATATCAAATTATAGCTAAAATAATGTTTCATAAGACTGAAATATCATTTTAGTATAAAATGAACACAACTATTGTAAGAAAATAAAAATATAAAGGCAAAAATAGTTACTTTTTAGCGCCGAAAATTTGTTTAATTTTTCCTTATAAAAAATAATTAACATTTTTCAACTCAAACACAGTAAAATGGACCGTTGCTGCAAAGAGTATAAACTAGTATTTTTAATTCCTTTTACATTTCACAGATAGACCTCAAACCAACATAGGTTTAAGGTACACATATGTCCAAGGTACAACACCTTCCCCTACTATAAAAGAAGTACGTAATTAATTTTGTTGTCTATAAAATGATGATATAACTACTTCTAGTAAGGCCATTTTACTTATTCTTATGATAGAAATGTAATTTACGTAATACATTTACACTTACATTTAAGGTAGTAGTATGGTAACTCGCGCTGTTTTGCATATCTATTTTTAGGGGCATTCTTTTTTTGAGAAAGAACAAATGAAAAGTTTTGAATTTTTAATATGTTTTTATTTACATCTTGAGGTAACAAAAAATTTTTTTTGAATAAATTAAATTTTGTTTTATTATTATTATTATCAAATGAAGTTGGCGCCTCAGAAAAAAGCACGTGGATGGCCCGGGTGATTTTGACTCTTGGGGACATCTGAAATCCAAAATTCGTAATTATTTTTAATCTATAGATATGTCATTCTGGTCGGAACTAGAATTATGAAATTTCATCGAAAAATAACAAAATGGCGAACTTCGAAAAAAAAGTCATTTGTTTCAAACTTTTCATTTGTTCTTTCCCTCTAAAAATGCCCCTAAAAATAGGTATGAAAAACAGCGCGAGTTACCAGACTACTACCTTAATAAAAGGCAAGTAGTATTAACTAATGTAAAGTGCCATTTACATTATTTAGTTTCGGATTTACCTACTTTCCAGCGATTATCAGGTAGAGGAATTTGACCCAAAAATGAATAATCCAACTCGCAACGATGTAAGCCCTTGGTATTTTAAATGACGATATCATGAAACAAAATATTTAACTCGATTCAATATAACTCGAGTAATGGCGTCTTGAAGAGCTACGTAAAATATTTGTCTTATTATCTACAAAGGAAAAGAGTCAAAGGGATTTTTAATCATTGAACGTAGAAATTGTTTTGAGGGTTTAGATGTCCAACATTTCCAAGAATCCAATCAGTTGGAATGTTTTTTGATAAATATAGTACGAACACATAGAATCATTGAATAAATATACCATTTTGGCCTTCCGTTGGAAGGTACACGCCACCAATATTTTATTGTGTCTGGGGAATATTCAAGAAATACACTTTTAACGTAAAAATTAAAATTTGTTTTTTTTTTTTTTTAGTTGAACATTTTAGCAGATGAACCCGATCAACGAAATCAATCAACGAACGATATCTTAAAATACTTCACAAAGGTGGTCCAAGAAACCACTGAAGAAATTAGAAAATTATCAACTAAAGCCAAATCACATTCACCCTCACTACATCGAACATTTGAACAAACCATAACCACTCAACTTACCGAATGTCATCAACAAATACTAGACATTATAAAAACTGTCGCCAACGATGGCGATTCATTTAGCAATTTAGACGTATATGTGAGACAAGAAAGTAAATCATATGACGACTTGTTTAAACAAGTTGGAGATTGTGTTAAAAAACACATCATAACCAATTCGTGTGATCTATTAAAACCACTTAAGCAATGTCTAGATAAAATATATTATATAAATGTCCGTGACAATTATAATTTAGCTGCCCAGTCCTATAGGAAACTGCGTGACTTTATTCAGTCGTTTCTGAATAAGACGGAAGCATGTTTAAATTCAATTATTAGCAGTGAAAAATCGTCTGATTGTCTTGAAACTTTATCAGTGTCACTTAAAAACCAATGTGAATTATTAAGCACTAGTCATATCAAGAGAGAAATACAAGCAATATTGGATAATATTACGCCGAAATTAAGAGCGTGTGAGGGCCATATATGGATGATAGTTTAAAACAAATTCGTGAAACCACGTTGAAAGGGAAAGAATGTTGATCTCCTAAAACTTTGAACTTAGAAGTTTCGTAATTATATACTAAATTGATTTATTGATATTAAAATTGTTTTTAATAAACAAATTTTGAAGCTACAATCACTAGTTTTATTAAAACCAATAACTTTTAAACTACCAGTTAGAATATATCTAACAAGTAACACTATCGCCATTTTCCTTGAAACTTTGCCTGCACTTAGTACATCAAAAAAAAAAAAAAAACTACATACATATTGTTTTATTTTGGTCGCGGTAGCTTTTTGAGGTGAAATATCAGTACTTGGTTAGTAAATATATTAATCTCCTCTTTATTTTAGAAGAAAAATCCAAAACTAAGATCTTCCAAAATTTGACTTTCTAGGGACTGATGCTTTACATTTAAAAAAAATAAATTCAGTAAAAAATTTTCTCTTCTTATTTTGTCAATAAATAATTTTTTTTATATCAAATACGACATCTTATTATTTTTAAATCATTTTAGTTGTATTTTATAATGGCATAAATAATTTTAAAATTAATTAGAATTATTTATATTTTAAATCCATTATGAAAATTTTTATTGTTTCCACAAAATAAGAAAAGAAATGAAATCTTTACAAAGCTATGTCTAGTAAATTGTGTAAGTTAGAGGGAAAAATAAAATAATTTACAAATGAAGAAAATCAGACCTGTAAAATCTCTTTATTTATCTCAAAAGCCGTAAATCTAAAAACAATTTAGAAACTGATCTTTCTTAAAATTAGAAATAAATTACATTTACTGCGGTTTTTAAAAAGAAAGGATTAAAGATGTAAGAAAATCATAAACTATGAAATTTAAATGTTTTATAAGAGAAATAAAAAAAATTAGATCATCCGAATGTCATTTAATTTGGAGTAATTTTTTATAACTTTTATTAGAATTGATATTCTACTTTCCATTTTTGATTGGGTTTGCAAAACTCAAAGTTCAAAATTTGTGTATCTCCATTTTTTCTAAAATTTTATTATTCAAAGAAATTGTTGTTTTGCTCTTAGAAAAATATATCATATCAAGGTAAATTCATATGACGTTATTTACCAATAAGACTTAATTCTGTAAAGAAATTTGTTATCTTTTTAATTATAACATCTAAACAGTAATTTTATCGATATTTACCTATCTATCGTCCATTATGATTTAGATAGGTACAGAAAAACGCTGTGAGCCACGGAAGTCAAATCAAACGCTACATGATCGGTATATTCAAGATATCTAAATGTGATTGAAAGGATACAGGCGGATTGCTATTTTGGTGGTTTCAAAACTGATGATAAGTGTCCGGCTGATCGGGGCTTTAAAAAAAGGGATTTTAAGGTACTATTACTAATTGAAACGTCAAAAATGACATTATTTTCGCGATTTTTTTTCCTGGCTCCTTTATTAAATATTTACATGAAACTTTTTGAGCATACATTTATAATGAATAACTACACAAACAAAAAATAAATTTTTTCTTGCCACTCTTCCTTCCGCATATAGAAGGCATCAAAGTTTGGTCCTTAAAAAAAGCGTCGTCCATGGCGGACAGATAATCTCAGGATTGAGAAGTCTGAAACAAAAAATTCAAAATGAGTTAGTTAAAGGAACTACTCTTACAGAGTAATCCACCACCGAAATGGAAAAATCAAAAAAAAAAAAAAAAACAAGATGTTGGCTCATTGAAAAAAAAAGTTGAAAAATCGACCCTTTTTCCCCTCTTCTTTATCGCGTATAATTGAAAAAAAATTTTTTTGGTGAAATTGTGGTAAATTACCCTATAAGATACATAATTGAAGCACTGTACAAAATTTGGTAAAGATCGGTTCAGTAGATCTGGAGATTATCTGTCCGCCGTTTGAAAAAACATGATTTCGAGTAAAAATATGTACATAACGACTCTTTTCAAGGACAAGTTAGACATTCATTTAGTTGATTATTTATTTTTATTAATTTAAGTGTTTCCATAATGGTTTCCATATGCAGTTACGTATATGTATTCTTAATCTGCGAAAGTGGACTGTATCACGGAAATACTTTGAGAGATGATTCTTGAAACTATAAGGAGTCGAAAAATGATGAAAAAAGAATTCGATTTTTTCAAATTTCTAATTAGTAATAGTACCTTAAGGACTGAATCTGTCAATGATGAATCTAAACTTCAATTTTATATCGATAGCAATTAGCAAGAAAAAAACCAATCAAATTCGTACAAGGGCATTCCTACCCATGCTTGTCTACCAATAGCCTTTGTGTTTTTTTTTTATTTTTTTATTTATTTATTTTTTTTATCTATTAAAAAAGGACCCTAAACAGGGAATTTGGACGCCCTTTTGAAGACATTTTTGCTTTCCAAAAAATCCAAAATTCATTTTTTATAAATAAAGAGTGACTTTAATAACATTTTTTGATTTACTTAATATTTATCATATTTATTTTATTACATTTGTTTAAGAATAAGTTCATTTTTTTTTTTAAATTTACTTTGCCTACTTGTATTAGTATGGAAATTACCAAATTTCAGCTCCTTGCGTCGATAGGGGGCCCTCCACTTGTCAAAAGGTTGCGGAATTATATATATATATATATATATATATATATATATATATATATATATATATATATATATATATATATATATATATATATATATATTCAGAATTGTGTTCTATTGGCCCGAATAATTCGACTAAAAACGGAGAGACTTAGCACCAGCTTAAAAGTGGATTACAACAGCTCGGAAGTTTATTTTAAGACATAGTACAGGAGGTATTGGCGCATGAGTACCGAAAATTATTCCACCTCAATTTTTTTATGCGATCCTCTTCAAATTTCCCTACTGATGATATAAATGCATGTTGCCATAGGGCAACCCCGTGCCATATTGTTTAAGCCGAAATTGTTTAAACAATTGCAAGGAATTGTTATTTTTCAACCGGACAATTTTTTTTTATTTTCTTTATTGAAATACAAATAAAAAAGGTCCTATGACTTTTCACGATAAAGTTAATATTTTTAGAGATATTAATTTTTAAAAGTTCGAAAAATCTATCGAATTTGGGTAATTTTGACCCATGAGAAATATATTTAAAAAAAAAATAATATAAATAATATTTTTTTTAATTCTTTATGCAATATTTAATAATATCCTTAATAGAGATTTAAAATAAATTCATTGTTTATACCTGTTTTTTAATTGTTAATTTCGCGCGCTGACAAGTATGCGTCCCCTACCTTTAAAATAAAATACCTTTAAGTATTTTTTCAACCGGAAATTTTTTTTTATATTCTTTATTGAAATATGGGTCCTAAGACTTTTCACTATAAAGTTAGTATTTTTAGAGATATGAATTTTTAAAGGTTCGAAAAAGCTGGAAACTTTAAAAATTCATATCTCTAAAAATATTAACTTGTATACATTCTAACGGTCATTTGGTAGCTAAGTTATGCTAAGCTCAAGCCACCAAGTGAAGAGATAGAAAATATCGTCGTTGATCGTGAAAAACCTCTTATGTGTAAAATTACTAATTTTACAGGAGAATGAAAAAACATCCTAATTTTTTTTTTTATTTTGGTTTAAATGGATTTAAATTTGAATTGAACTCATAATAGCATAAAAAGCCTCACTAGAAACTGAAAATTATATAATAAGGAAACTTTGCCAGGCTCAAATTAATAATTAAAGTGACATTTTTCCACATAAGAGATTTTAGTCTTTCTAAATTAGCACATAGGAGGATCTTTCAGAATAATACAAACACATAACTGATTATTATAATCAGGGAAATAAATATTTTTATAGATATTCATGTGTCTGAATACTATTTTTAACAGAAAAGGCACTAAAGTATAGTAACAAATAATTATAGCTAAAAAGTGAAACGGAAAAACTTATTGCATATGAAAGAATAAGGTCTTTTGGTTAATTTTTTGCATTTTTCTTTAAGTAATGAATGAATGAAAGAGTAGGGTGTGAGCCCCATGGGGGTCCACTGCACGTAGGCCACTTTGTTGGACCCTTTGTGCCCCCTTAAAACTAAGAGGGAAAAATCAAATGAAGTCAAGCCTCCTTAATAAAGTAAAGCAAGCACTTCACATTGATCCCCCCGATAAGTTCTAAGATCAGGTGACTGAACCCCAGATGTCGATGCCTTAACCGCGACAGTGCGTTACAACTGCACAGGATATGGTAGGAAGACTCCTCCTCCCTGCCACATTTCCTGCAGGTTGCGTCTGTGCATAAGCCCAGTGCCTGCAGATGTCTCCTGAGCGTATTGTGGCCCGTTAGGAGACCAACAACCTTACGGAGCTGTCCCCTCTCAAGCAACAAAAACACATTAGTGAGCGATTCGCACGGCTCAGTTATAAAATCATGAGCCTGTCTAGCTCCTCTATAAGTTTCCCAAAGAGAGCCGTGTCGATCCTGTAACCATTTGCGGACACAGCATCTTATTCTCTGGGTAGAGATCCCCAGCACAGGTTCAGGCGCCACAAACAAGGTGTTGGAGCCTGCTCTGGCCAGTTTATCAGCTGTTTCATTTCCTTCAATACCCCGATATCCTGGAACCCAACATCCTCTGACACTTCCACACCAGCTTAGATGTTGTTTTGGCATTTCTCAAAGAAAAAGTAAGTGAATACCGATTGACTTATTAATTTATTTTGTTTCTTTAAACTTTAATTTTATAAATCAAATAACAACACTAAATACCAGGGAGGTACGGAATAGTTTATTAATAAGTAGAAGAAAAAAAAATTAGGAATACTAGTTTTTATTTATTCTTTTTTTTGACAATTTTCTTCGAAATTGGCTTGCTCTTTTTCTTTCCACTTTGTTCCGTTTTTTCCAAGTTTCGTTACTAAACCCTTTACATATGATTTTTTTTCACACCATTTAGGCAGCTTCCAAAAATTTTTTGACAAAATTTCTCGGTTTTCGTCAGAAATTAAGGCACAGGGAAATGTTCTGTTACTTTTTTCTAAATTTCTATATGATTACATCTTTTCCGTACTTTTCTCTCTTCTTTCCGTACGTCTTGAACGACCCCATTTTCTATTTTTCTGTAACCCATATACGATTTACCTAAAACTCTGTTGTTTTTAGAATTGTCTTTATCCTTGCGGAGTATTTTGTTTTTATTAACAGTTGGATGTTCAGAAGAGTTGTGTCCTGAATTTGTATCACATTCATCTCTTTCAAAAATTTTTGTTCCAAGAGAAACTACTAAATTATGGTTTTCGCTCGTTTTTGTCACTGGATTTGAATTTATGGTCTAATTATTAACTTTCAAATTATTTTCATAGCTTTCTACTACATTTTGTACTGGCTGAAGCTCGGTAATGTTGAAATTATGGAATTCATAGCTGTTTACTATATTTTGAATGGGTGTAAGCTCGGTAAAGTTCATATTTTCTTTAAGGGTAGCTGACTCAAATCGGTTAAAATTATGCCAGATTAATTTATCGTCGACTGCTGAAATATTTTCTACTACTAAATTAATAACATAACTTACTAGTTCGCTTTGAAAACTAGAACAATTTGCTTCCGAAAAGTTGTCACTGTTGAAAATTTGGTTCTGACTAAGTATTATAGACTTTGTTAAGTCCGAATTTTGATTTTATATATCAGGAACAAATGTAATATTCATTTCGTTGATATTAGGCTCAAAAGTGATTTTTTCCGACGAATTCATATCTAAAAACTGTTCTCCTTCTTCAACGTGGGAAATATTCTTATTGCAATCCATCACCATTGCAACTGGTTTTTTTCCTCGACTGCCCATTTTCTGAAAAGGTACGTTAAAAAGAGGTTTGAAAAAAAATTTTGCCCAAGAATGAACTATTACGCTATGTAATAACATCTTTTTGTAACAGAGCGAAATAACTAATATAATACAAGTAATGACAAATGACTAGAACTCAAACTACCTAACTTAATTTGAAATAAGAATTTTTTTCAAACTTTATCTTCGATTAAAATTATTAAGAAAAGATAAATCGTAATATAACAATATACTCTTAAGTTACATTTTATTAATATTGATTTAGTACTAAACAAAATCAAAAATTTAATATTAAATAATAAATTATAAAATTATTTATTTACTTACCAGAAAATATAATAATTATGTTGTAATTAAAAGTAGATAGTCAGGGAAGTTCACTAACAGACTTCGACAACTTTGTTAAAAGCCAAAATAAAACTGTTAAAAATTAAATATTTAAAGCAACACTATTGTTATTATTCGGGTAACAGTCCTTACTGCATATTTTTGAATATTTAAGAAATACGTTGGTTGTTGCCTCTTTAAAACCACCTATGTGGAGTTTAATGAATAGCAAATAGTCCTAGTTTGTGACTGAAATATCTCCTATGTGGAAAAGTGGTCACATGGGAGATATTTCAGAACGAATTTATTGGATCCACACGTAGGAGATTTTAAAAAATACCTTTTTTGTGGAAAAATATTATTTTTTCTAAGAAGGAGATTTTGTCAACTTGTAGAACAGGTGAAAACCAACCAAGATCAACTATTATCTAAAAATCCATAAAAATGCCACATAGGAGGTTTTTCACGATCAACGACGATATGTAAATAAAAACATATTAAAAATTCAAAACTTTTCATTTGTTCTTTCTCAAAAAAAAAAAAAAAAATGGCGCTAAAAATAGGTATGAAAAACAGCACGAGTTACCAGACTACTACCTTAAACCACTTAATAAATGTAGAGATCCTTTTGATAATAAAATCACGTCAATAATAACATCACGACTGGGTATATTTCTTTGAGTCGTTCTTAAATAGAACGGAATCATGTTCAAGTTCAATTACTAACAGTGGACAATCATTTGATTGGCTTGGGGATGTATTAATGTCACTTAAAAACCAATGTAAATCAAATGTTAGTTATATGAGGACAGAAACACAAATAATGTTAGATAATATTGCCGAATTTAAAAATGTGTTCTGGTCATGTGCGGAAAGCACTTTGAAACAAATTCGTGAGACCACGCTGAAAAAAGAAATGTTGATCTTATGAAATGTTGAGTGACTTTGGAAGTTTTATACTAAAGTTACACATTCAAATGATTTATACATTTTTTTATAAATAGAATTTTCAAAATAAAATCCCTAATTTTACTAGAAGTATATTATATTATGTTTTAATCATTGAATAACACGCCATATGATGGTAAAATACCCTTTGATAATATAATTTTCGTGATTCATTCTATAAGAAAATTTCTCTCGTGTAAATTTCCAACATTTTGATAAAACTTCACATAAGAGTTTTATAGGTAAAAATAACGGACCTCTATTATTTTTTTAAATTGCGACCACGGTTATTTAAGGGCTGAAATCACACTTCAAAGTTAGGGTAACACTTTAAAGAATTGTTTATACTTAATTGTAATATAATTTTGGGGTCGATTTATGTACATCAATAAACAATTGTGATCATTTTTGAAATACAAAAATTTTTTTCTCACTAAAATGAAAATTTTTACGCACATTTTACGTTTCAGAGCTCCCTGATCAATTTTTGCTTCATTTTTCTGTCTGTTTGTATGTCGCCAAATTTCACCAAGGGGCATAACTTCTGAACTATTCGATTATTATTATTGAGTTTTCAGAAATTATGCAGTTTGGTTTCTAGATGTTCCTCTATGAATTTCATCACAATTGAAATAGTGCTACTCAGCATGACCTCTGAACTATTCGATTGATTTTGACGAAATGTTCAGAAATTATGTGATTTGGTTTCTAGTCGGTCCCCTACGAATTTCATCGCAATTGGAGTACCGGTAGCCACGGCGCTACCATAATATCCCATTAAATGTCGATATCTTTCTAACCACTAATGTCACTTCGCTTATTATTTTATAATTTAGCCCTTCAGTATTTTGTGTTTCAATGCATTTTCATAAAGTGTACGATGAAAATATAATTTCAGGGTATATATTTGATGGAAAACTTGGAAATTTTGTACTGTATTGTTATTTCAAAAGTCACTTTAATAATATGACAAATCCCAGAATCTAAGAAATAGTTTAAGTATATTTATAGTACCTTCAAAATCACTTTAAATATTGTTTATTATGAATCGGAAGAAGCTGCGTGCCACACTCCATTGGTAGGGTACTTTTTTCTTTAATTAAGTCAAAATCAGTTGAAAATAAAAAAAGCTTTATTATGATGACCTTATTACATTATATAATCGGCTTATATTTTATACATGTCTCCAAATCATATTTATTTTTCTTGACAATCAAGGGGACAAACTAGATTGGTTTTGTGTCTGTTCCACTTGTAATGAGTTTGTGACGTACTCTGTTTGTGTACATACACACTGTTTGCAGTGTATTAGTTTGGTTTTTTGTAGTAGTATGTGTATTCACGCATACTACCTCACCACACGTATTACCAGAGAGAGCTGTTCAACGTGTTCAAGTAACAATGGGTATATTGTTAATACAATGCAGTGCGAACTCGACGACGGTCAATAAGTGACTACATGCCTTAAGCGCCTTAAGCTGTGACTGGTGTCAAATGACTCCGAGCGAATTACACTTTTTTTATGTTAGTTGGCTTCTAGTGTTCTATGTTGACAATTGTTGCACGAACTTGTGACTGCTTTTCATTTAAACATGCCTTGAGAATTTCATTTAATATAGGAAAATTTTGCTTAATGTCAATATTTATTTTATGAATTTGTTCAAAATAATATTTGCATTCTGATTGTAAATTTTCAGAAATATTATCAATACAAGAAACAACTAAATTGTCAGTGCTGACTTTATTTTCTTGAAATTTATCTAGACATATACTCAGTTGTGATTCAATTTGTCGCAAAAAATTCACAAATTCACTCGAATATTTTAGTACGAGCTCCCATTTCTTTGTTGCATGATCAGAGGTTTTCAGTAAGCAATCTGTAACGTTATATAGCTGAAATGTTGCATAATCAAAAAACGGTCGATTTCGGATACAATCAGTAAGATTTTTCACATAATATCCAAAAGAGAGGACATCATTTTCAGCATTCTTTAAAAATTTTGTATGAGGTTTTGCAATATTTTGAATTAACGATTCAACCGTTTCGTTGATATAGCGAAATGATGTTTTATAATTTCCACTTAAACTTTGTATGGAATCTTGAATTTTTGGTACGTGTTTGACATTTTCGATTACTTCAAGAAGTTTATTTTCAATGTAAGTTCCGTTGTCCATAAGATCCATTACGAGTTGTTCTGACAAATTATCTTTAGCGAATAGTTGGATTCCATTTACAAACTGAAAAATATCAAGCTTAAGAATTCTGTTAATAGATTTGAACGTTACTTTATGCTATTCCATATTTGTAAATAATAAACGAATATTTTACTTCGCAAAAATACCAGTTTTAGTTCGAAAACAATATTGTCACAATTTTTAAGGATATTTTGGAGTAATGGTCATCCAGGAAAACAAAAATGTGTTTTTTGCTAAAGGCTACCGGTTTCGACTTTTATAGTCTTCTTCAGGCCTCTGGGTAAAAGTTTATTAATGTACATAGATAAAATACAAAAATATAAAAATATAAAAAAAAACGTGTTTTATTTTACAATATATATTTTTTTTATATATATATTTTTATATTTTTGTATTTTATCTGTTCATAAACTTTTCCCCAGAGGCCTGAAGAAGACTATAAAAGTCGAAACCGGTAGCCTTTAGGAAAAAAAACACATTTTTGTTTTCCTGGATGACCATTACTCCAAAATATCCTTAAAAATTATAGCTTTCAGTGTCATCAAAACCCCAATTTAAAATATTGTCACAGTTTCAAAATAAAAGTGATATTTTTGCGAAGTAAAATATTTGTTTATTATTTATTTAAGAATACTCTTATTGATAAGAAAACTTTTGATGTCTTTACACCTTAATCTATTCCAACCCGCCTTTAATTTTTTAACCATGCGTTGGATTAAAATAGATTAATATCAATATCCTAGTTTTATAGTAAGCTAATATCCTAATCGTGTTCATATCGATTATAACGAAGAAGAAGGTAAAGAAAGTACGATAATCAGACCAGTTTGGACATATACGGTCTTCATAGTATCTTACGGTTTTAGAATTGAAATCAGGCTAATTGTAAGTATAATTCAATATACGGAACATTAAAAGGAACACAGTTTTTGTTCAGGACAGGTCGGAAAAATTTTTGAAAAAATTTTTTGGCAAGTTACGCTTAGTAGGATATATTTCTTCAGCGACGTTTTGCAAAATGTTGTTATAGTGCATGGAGATGGATTGAAATATGAATTTTCGTACCTAGTTTTAACTGACACGAAAGTTTTGAAAATATATACCCACTTATCAAAACTTTTGTTACAGTCCCCGAAAGATTCTTACCGTCAATTCCACATTAAAATTCACCCATCATTCATAAAGATGCATTATATCTTTATTCGTTGTAACCTTTCATCATTTAAAAGGATTATCGTATCAGCCCATTTTATATTACTGACGCTGTTCCCCACTCGTTAGTATTTTCAAGCTTTGTCAAGTTGTAGCCAAAATCTCTTTAGCTAAACAAAGGGCTATATTTGAAAACATTAAAATAAATTCTCTTCAAATCTTTACCTAGGGTTTTGTGCAAGTAATATACTTAGAATATAATCAAATGAGATGTTCTGTAAGGAATGATCCTAAAAAACCGTGATCTCTCGCACATTTCGTAGACCACATGAATTTTATTGGAAAGTGGTCCAAATGATAATATTGCCTATAAGATCAGACATCAAGCTGAGCTATGTAAAATTTTCCGTTCTGTAAAAAAAAAATTATAACCAACCTTTTCTGGAATAAAAGAGAATTTCTACTTGGAAAACTGAATAAAGAAGCCGTGTCCAACTTGAAATGAACGGGCATGAAAAATATTGTATCCGATCAACTTTAAAATAATGTACTACAGATTTCTTTTTACATTTAACAAAATTCCATAAAAAATGATTTTGAAAACGTTTTTAATTAAATTGTACAAGATCACTGAGAATGTCAACTTTATTATAGAATGGATACGTTAAGCGACCGGTTTGATTCGTCATATCTCCAATACAAAAAATTTGGAGCAATGTGGGTATTAGTGTTTCATCTTAAAAATATCATTTGGCCCGCTTTTTAATGAAATTCATGTCAACAAAGTGACAAGACCATATGGGATACGACGGTGACTTAGATTTGAACAAATCTCATATATATATATATATATATATATATATATATATATATATATATATATATATATATATATATATATATATATATATATATATATATATTGTTACATTATGCCTGGATGAGTACCCCATTTGTTACATTATTCCTGAGGTGCATCAATTTCACGGACGAACGTACCATGTGTTCGACTATACCTTGATGCTTTCCAGACAATGCAACAAAGTTGGAAAGGTGGGCTTCCCTAATGCATCCGGAGGTTGCGGTCGTTTGGTTCAGTGGTAGAATTATTGGTAGGAGAGGTTCGAAAAATAAGACTGTAAGACGGTTTAGGAAAATAAAAAAGTATCGTATTTAAATATATAAATTCATAGAAATAATTCAGTGCTTTTACTAAGCAAAAGGGGATAATTTTTTAGGAAAATGCATAAATTTCACATATTGAAATATATTTTTAGATTTAGCAATTTTTAACTTCTAATAACACTTGGCCCATTGTGTATCAATAACTTATTCCACTAATAATTTTTTTGTTTACTTCAAGATGGCGTCATTCAATCTTCATCACTTATTTGTTGAATACGTTTTCTTGAAAAATCTCATTCATCACTATTAATATCTCCTTCTTATAAAAATATTTTTATATAGGTGATTTCAGGTTGTAGAAAAGAAATAACTTGTTAACTTTCTTCAAAAATACATCGGCATTTATTATTCACTTCAAAAATAACTCTTTTATTTTTCATACATGCGGTTTCACATTTTACAAAATAACAAACTTTTCTTATTTATTTTATTTAAAACATTTCCAGTATTTATTATAATTGACACATTTTTTGGTTACATTTATTATTTAACTTTTTGTTTCACTTATTTAAATTTTTATTCATTTTTAATTTATTATTTTTAACTATTATGCGTCTACATTTTGTAACATCTAACTTGCTTCTTTTCTTTACCATATCTCCCTGTATCCTGATCAGAAACATTCATGCATACAAGCAGGATACAAGAATATAGTAACATGATTGGTCGAGACATAAGCGTCATATCCTTAGAGAATTCTTATTGGATATTTTGATATTGTAACTTAAAATGACACATGCGCATTATAAAGCATCACTGATATGATTTCCGGAATGTATCATCAAACAACAACAATTCTAAGCAAAGACTATATTTTTGACTCTATTCTATAATATGTCTGTCTCTACATTCAAAACTAATATCCTTATTTTCAAATATGATTTATCCTATAATTAAGAGATCACGTATGTCAATTATAATAAAGAAGATCGCGGTTTCGGTCGAGCAAATCACTTCTATACAACTAATATTGTACATATATGTTAAATGACTTTTTTAATGACAATTTTTAATCAAAATCAAGAATTTCATATGAAGAGTTATTTTTTAATAACTAGTTAGGGTAAAAGCCCCCTTTGTGGAACGGTATCTAATACTGGAACAATTTTGACATTTACATATTTATATCTAATTAAATAAAGAAACTTGAAATGCGAGGTGAATTTAAATTTTGACATTCTAAATGACAATCTAAAATCAATTTAAAGTTTAACAATCATTCTATTAATAATAATTTTTGTTATCAGACGTTTCTTTCAGAAATAACTTCATTAATATGTAAATGTTCATAATTAGTTACCGTTCCACAAAGGAGGCTTTTACCCTACTTTTAGCAACTTTTAGTAATTCGAAATTATAACCTTTGTTTCTTATTCTTAAACCTTGCCTGTTATCTTTAAATTAGCATAAAATTCATCATATCGTCAAGATTATAATTGTCAAGGCTTTTAAGAGGAGGTTTACTTGAGCGTCGTTAAAAAAAAATCGATTTTTTTTTTTTGCAGAAATTGGTAGCTAATTATGTATAGAATATGCTCCCAAAGTGATTTTGCTAAAAATAATTTAAGGGAAGGTTTACTTGAACTTTGATCAAAAATCGATTTTTTGCCGAAATTGATAGCAAATTATGTGTAGAATATGTTCCCAAAGTGATTTTGCTGAAAATAATTTAAAAAAAAAAAAAGATTTTTGCACGTTAACCGAATTAAGCTTTCTATAAAAAAACCTCAAAAAACGTAGTTCACGCAATAATAAGTATTAAGTAAATATAAAATTTTTAAATTCGTTTCCTTATATAAATTTTATAATATCTTGGAACCACAATTTTGGAACTGGTTGACACGATAACTCAAAAACTATTCGATGGATCCTTTTTTTAGTTCTTTTATTGTAAAGATAATTCAATTCTTCGGCACCTCTATCTAAGTCCGATACACTTTCAATATTTTTTATTTTTTTTATTTTACTTTAAAGAACAAAAAATAAGACAAAAATCGTAATCAAAAGTTCACACATCCCTCATTTTTTTTTCTTTCAGCAATTTATTGATATTATAGATATAGGTGTCGGTACTCTTTATATACTCGTATTTTATAAATTTTTTTTGTTTTTGGATTTCAGTGGTTTATTACCGGCGCTATGATGTCAACCAACAAGACATCGGATTTTCGGATCGTCACATTGCACTATCTATAAAATGGACAAATTTTTACATTTTTCCTTGAAAAAATTTTTTTGTATATTTTAATACTTAATAAATATGTGTACAAAATTTGAAATTAATGTTTACTTCCGTTCTTGAGAAAAAATTCCAGAAAAATACATAATTTTTAAGGACTCTCAAGCAAACCTCCCCTTAATATAGTGAATAAGCAACTTGTTTATAATAAACTTATTTTATCAGAGGAACAGTTGTTTGTTAATAAAGATTTAAGAAATTTAAAAAAGGTTAAGTTTGCAAAATAGACTCTGTATTCAACTTAAATACATAAATTATTTCTTACACTATTACTTTATATTACACTTTAAATGGTTCATATTTGCCACAAGTATCAATATCCAAATTATATTGCTTCAATAATTGATCACGAGCATAAGATTGTTGCTGGTTAAGACACCGCAAAAGTACCGGAACACTTGCCGGTACTTCTTTACCAAGAATTTGCATATATCTTAAAATTTCTTTTTCGGATTTGGAACATTCGTTTGGTAAGTTCGCAGCAATATTATTGATACAGTTGATCACTTTTTTTTTAATATCCACATCTGGCTTCTGCTGTTGTTGATTCAGATTGTCCAAACAACCCTGGACTTTCGTTTTAATGTTTGTAAAATATACGCCAAAATTTGTTATTAGTTTCTCAGTTTCAGTAACCTTAGGTCTAATAGAAGAAACACTTAGCGTTAGACAATCTTCAACGTCCAATTTGTTTAATGCATCTGCAACCGACAATTTGTCTCGATGGCACAGATCGACTCTTCTCCAATAACTGCTATATGCGATCATACTATCATCCATTTTAGTTGTAGCGTCTTCAAGATATTGTTGTGCCTCACCGTTAATGGTGTCGACGACATGTTGCACTGAATCTGAACAGTGTTTGAATTCATTTTTAAGGAAACTTTGTAGTGATTTTTGTATTTCCGGTTCCGTTTCCAAATTGTTTACCAGATTTTGTAGGAAACTTTCCGAATCTTTTGTTGCATTAGCACATTCCTCTCCGTAGTCAGTAAATGGATTATCACCATGTAAGTGTACGTACTGCTTTGCGTTTGCGACCTAAAAAATAATACAAATATTAAAATACTAAATTGCCAATAAAGAAACTATTCAAGTTATTTTTAAATCCTTATAAAAGAATAACACCAACTTACGGTTGAAATACAGATCAGTAGAATAATATTAAAAAATCGCTTCATATTCATTTTTGTAAACCTTAACTTCTTATACTGAACCGAATAGAAAATCTACAGTATCTTTTATACTCTTGACACTATCAAGTTGTTAATCGTGGTTCGCGTCACCCTTTCTAAATTATTAAAATAGGTTCAAGGCCAATACTGCATGCAATCAAAATTATATTTCTGCGTAAATACTGCATTTTGATTTGAATTTTATAAATCAAAATATCCCTGTCGTAGCATCCTGCATAACATAGCAAGTCTTATAAAATCAATTAATAGGAACCTACAGTTTAAAAAAGTAAAATTTCCAAAATACTATGAGACAGCAAATAATAATAGTGTTTCCTGCGTTCATTTTTCACATTTTCGTCTAGCAGCACCTGCATTTTTCTACTTACGATTTATCAATTTAGAAAAATAGTTTAAGTAAATTGATTTATATTACCTTTGGTGATTTTGATTGTACATTCAGTGAAGAAATGAAATAGTTTTGCAGTTTTCTCAACACAAATTAAAAAACGCCGTGAGCAGCGGGGCCCCATCACGGAAGTCGAATTTTTCCTTTCATCTTCGGTATTGGATGTCTACAAGCAAAATGTAACTGAAAGTTTACAAGCGATTTGTCATTTTGGTGGATTCAAAATTGATGACGAGTGTCCGGTTGATCGGGACTTTACAAAAATGTTTTAAGTTTTAAGGGCTGAATCTCAGTAAATTTCAATTTTGTGCCGATAGCAGTTAGCAGGAAAAAAGCCAACACAATTCATACGAGGACATTCCTACACATGCTTATCCGCCAATTGCCATTGTGTTTTATTTTTAAATATTAAAAAAGGAACTTAAATAGTAAACTGTAAGGCCTTTATGAAGATATTTTTTTCTTTCCAAAAAATTCCAAAATTTCTATTTATAAATAAAAATCCAAAATTCCTACATTTTAAATAAACAGGATATAAACAGTGACTTTAATAACATTTTTAAATTACTTAATATTTGTGTATAGCATTTTTATAAAAGTACGTTAATTTTTTTTAAAAAATTAGTATTCGCCTACTTGTACTGAGAATAAAAAAAAAACGCAGCGGAGCCCCATCACGGAAGTCGAATTTTTCCTTTCATCTTCGGTATTGAATGTCTTCGGTATTGGTGGTTTCAAAACTGATGATGAGTGTCCGGTTGACCGGGGCTTTAAAAAAAAAAGTTTTAAGTTTTTAAAGGCTAAATCTCAGTAAATTCCAACTTTGTGCCGATAGCAGTTAGCAGGGAAAAAGCCAACACAATTCGTACGAGAGCATTTCAACCAATGCTTATCCGCCAATTGCCTTTGTGTTTTATTTTTAAATATTAAAAAAGGAACTTAAATAGTAAACTGGAAGGCCTTTATGAAGATATTTTTTTTCTTTCCAAAAAACTCCAAAATTACTATTTTATAAATAATAAAAATCCAAAATTCCCAATTTATAAATAAACAGTGACTTTACAACATTTTTAAATTACTTAATATGTATGTATTTCATTTTTGATAAAAGTAAGTTCACTTTTTAGTCGAATTTTTCCTTGAAAAATTAGACTTATAGAGTCTATACGACAAGAACGACGAGAGGCGAGAGTAGGGGCGCTATCCGTTTTCGGACCCGTAGAACACTAATATGTAGAAAAAAATATCATATATATATATATATATATATATATATATATATATATATATATACATATATATATATATATATATATATATATATATATATATATATTCCCGCTACCTTTTAATATGTGTAGGGCCCCCCTATGGAAGTTAAGAGCTCAAATTTGGTAAATGCGGCTCATTCCGATGCACAACAATACTATCAAAGTGGAGTCAAATTTTGTTGAAATTTTGGATCCGACCCAACCTTTAAGGGGGTGGTGGTCTGGTCAAAATAATGTTTCGCTCAATTATCTACAACATACCCAAAATCCAGTTTTCTAGGATGACTTGGAGGGAGTAGGGGGGATAAAACGATTTTCGCTGCATCTAACGCGCCCACAGCCCTCCAGAATTAACGTAGAGGGTTGAAATTTGGTGTGTGATAGAGTTTATACCTAGGTTGTGCTTTTTGAAGGTTTTAATATTTTACCCCCACCCCCCTCATTTGTCGAATTTTTCCTTAAAAAAATTAGACTTATACAGTCTATACGACAAAAACCGCGAGAGGCGAGAGTAGGGGCGCTATCCGTTTTCGGACCCGTAGAACACGAATATGTAGAAAATAATGTCTGATATATATATATATATATATATATATATATATATATATATATATATATATATATATATATATATATATATATATATATATATATTAGGGTGGCGCAAAAAACCCACATATTTTTCTTTTTTTTGTCTCATAGAAAAAAAAGTTAATTTAGCTCGATTTAAGAATGCTTGCCAAAAATTAGTCCGATAAAAAATTTTTTAAGGGTCGCTCAAACCTTTTTAAAATTTGAAAATGGGCCAAAAATCGATTTTTATTTTCCATCAAATTTTTTTTCTCATCCCTGTATATGTTTGTACATTGAATAATAAAAAATTCCTCCAAATTTTAACTCAAAAAATTGATAATAAAAGGTCGCTCAACAGTTCTGAAAATTTTTCAAGTCAAAGTATTTAATATTTTTCAGCGCCCATAAAAAATATTATATATTTTGACTTTAAAATCTTGAGCGACCTTTTATTATCAATTTTTTGATTTAAAATTTGGAAGAATTTTTAGTCGAATTTTCTCCGAAAAATTAGACTTATACAGTCTATACGATAAGAGCTGCGAGAGGCGAGACCAGGGGCGCTATCCGTTTTCGGACCCGTAGAACACGATTATGTAAAAAAAAAAGATGTCTGATATATATATATATATATATATATTTTCCCGCAACCTTTTAATATGTGTAGGGCCCCCCTATGGAAGTTAAGAGATGAAATTTGGTAAGTGGGGCTTATTCCGATGCACAACAATACTATCAAAGTGGGGTCAAATTTTGGGCAAATTTTTTTTCGGACCCGACCTTTAAGGGGGTCGTGGGGGGCTGAAAAGCAATACAACTTTTTCAAACCGGTTTTAAATAATGTTTCGGTCAATTATCTACAACATATCCAAAATTCAGCTTCCTAGGATGATATGGTGGGAGTAGAGGGGGGAAAAACGATTTTCGCTGGATCTAACAGGCCCCCAGCACCCCAGAATTAACGTAGAGGGTTGAAATTTGGTGTGTTGATAAAGTTCGTACCTAGGTTGTGCTTTTTGGAGGTTTTAATATTTTACCCCCACCCCCCTCATTTTTAAGCTACAATTTCATGCATTTTCGACGTTTTCGAAGTTTGTACCACTCGCACAGGTCACCCGAATAAACCTAGAGGGCTGAAATTTTGTATTCGGATTGAGTTAGTATCAAGGGGGTGCCTTTTGGGGGTCTCGACTTTTAACCCCTACCCCCACCATTTTTATACCCAAAAGAACATGATTTTTCTTGTTTTTTAACAGTTTCGTTCGGGTCAAAATCTCCCCAAATAAACCTAGAGGGCTGAAATTTGGTGTACAGGTTAAGCTAATAGCCAGACACTGTTTTTCGGAGGTTTCAACTTTTAACCCTTACCCCCACGATTTTGACGCCAATATTTCCTTAATTTTTTTGCTTGTTTTCTAACACGTCTAGAGACTCCATATGGAAACCTAGAGGGCTGAAATTTTGTACGTGTATTCAGTTAGTATCCAGCTAGTACCTTGTAGGGAGTCCGCATCACTTTTCCCCCCACTTCTCCCATTTTTACATCGGAATTGAATGCTATTGTTAAATGTGTTTTAAAAGCATTATGTTTATTCTAAATACAAGTAGGCGAATAGTAATTTTAAAAAATTTAAAAAAAAGTGAATACAATTTTTTAACAAATGAAATACATACATATTAAGTAATTTGCAAATGTTATTAAAGTCACTGTTTATTTATTTATTTAATTATTATTTAGGAATTTTGGATTTTTATTATTTATAAAATAGAAATTTTGGATTTTTTTGGAAAGAAAAAATATCTTCATAAAAGCCTTCCAGTTTACTATTTAAGTTCCTTTTTTAATATTTAAAAGTAAAACACAAAGGCAATTGGTGGATAAGCATGGATAGAAATGCCCTCGTACGAATTGTGCTGGCTTTTTCCCTGTTAACTTCTATCGGCACAAAATTGAAATTTACTGAGATTCAGCCCTTAAAAACTTAAAATCTTTTTATAAAGCCCCGATCAACCGGACACTCATTATCAGTTTTGAAACCACCAAAATTACAAATCGCTTGTGGACTTTCAATTATATTTCGCTTGTAGACACTCAATACCAAAGAAATAATTTTTTATTTTTTATTTTTTTTATTTTTTTTTTTTGAAAGAAAAAATATCTTTATAAAGGCCTTCCAGTTTACTATTTAAGGTCCTTTTTTAATATTTAAAACTAAAACATAAAGGCAATTAGCGGATAAACATGGGCAGGAATGTCCTCGTACGAATTGTGCTGGTTTTTGTTCTGCTACCTGTTTTCGGCACAAAATTGAAATTTACTGAGATACAGCCCTTAAATACTTAAAACCTTTTTTTAAAGCCTCGATCAGCCGAACACTCATGACCAGTTTTGAAACCAACAAAATGACAATTCGGTTGTAGACTTTCAATCACATTTCGCTTGTAAACATTCAATACCGAAGATGAAGGGGAAAATTCGACTACCGTGATGGGGCCCCGCTGCTCACGGCGTTTTTTATTATTCAATGTACAAACATATGCAGGGGTGAGAAAAAAAGTTTGATGAAAATCAAAAATCGATTTTTGGCCCATTTTCAAATTTTAAAAAGTTTTGAGCGACCCTTAAAAAATTTTTTATCGAGCTAATTTTTGGTGAGCATTCTTAAGTCGAGCTAAATTAACTTTTTTTCCTATGAGACAATAAAAAGAAAAATATGTGGTTTTTTTGCGCCACCCTAATATATATATATATATATATATATATATATATATATATATATATATATATATATATATATATATATATATATATATATATATATATTCCCGCCACTTTTAATTTGTGTAGGGCCCCCCTATGGAACTTAAGAAATGAAATTTGGTAAATGGGGCTCATATTATCAAAGTGGGGTCAAATTTTGAGAAAATTTTTGATCCGACCCAACTTTTAAGAGGGTGGTGGGGGGCGGTTAAACAATAAAACTTTTCCAAACTGTTTTTCCAACTGATTTCCAAACTGAAAATAATGTTTCGGTGAATTGTTTACAACATATCCAAAATTCATCTTCCTAGGATGATTTCGAGGGAGTAGAGGGGGAAAAAACGATTTTAGCTGGATCTAACACGCCCCCAGCCCCCCGGAATTAACGTACAAGGTTGAAATTTGGTGTGTTGATAGAGTTCGTACCTAGGTTATGCTTTTTGGAGGTTTTAATATTTTACCCCCACCCCCCTCATTTTTAAGCTACAATTTCATGCTTTTTCGACGTTTTCGAAGTTTGTACCACTCGCACAGGTCACCCAAATAAATCTAGAGGGCTGAAATTTTGTATTGGGATTGAGTTAGTGTCAAGGGGGTGTCTTTTGGGGGTCTCGACTTTTAATCCTTACCCCCACCGTTTTTATACCAAAAAAACATGATTTTTCTTGTTTTTTGACAGTTTCGTTCGGGTCAAAATCTCCCCAAATGAACCTAGAGGGCTGAAATTTTGTGTACAGGTTAAGTTAATAGCCAGCCACTGCTTTTTGGAGGTTTCAACTTTAACCCTTACCCCCACGATTTTTACGCCAGTATTTTCTTAATTTTTTGCTTGTTTTCTAACACGTCTAGAGACTCTCTAAGGAAACCTATAGGGCTGAAATTTTGTACGTGTATTCAGTTAGTATCCAGCTAGTACCTTTTAGGGAGTCCACATTACTTTCCCTCCACGTCCCCCATTTTTACATCGGAATTGAATGCTATTGTTAAATGTGTTTTAAGTGCATTATTTTTATTCTAAATACAAGTAGGCGAATAGTAATTTTAAAAAATTTAAAAAAAGTGAATTTCCTTTTATAACAAATGAAATACATACATATTAAGTAATTTAAAAATGTTATTAAAGTTTCTGTTTATTTATAAATTAGGAATTTTGGATTTTTATTATTTATAAAATAGAAATTTTGGATTTTTTTGGAAAGAAAAAATATCTTCATAAAGGCCTTCCAGTTTACTATTTAAGTTCCTTTTTTAATATTTAAAAATAAAACACAAAGGCAATTGGCGGAGAGCATGGGTAGGAGTGCCCTCGTACGAATTGTATTGGCTTTTTCCTTGTTAACTGCTATCGGCACAAAATTGAAATTTACTGAGATTCAGCCCTTAAAAACTTGAAACCTTTTTTTAAAGCCCCGATCAACCGGACACTCATCATCAGTTTTGAAACCACCAAAATGACAATTCGCTTGTGGACTTTCAATTACATTTCGCTTGTAGACACTCAATACCGAAGATGAAAGGAAAAATTCGACTCCGCTTCCATGGAGCTCCGCTGCTCACGGCGTTTTTTTTTAAATTTTTGAAATTACTATTCGCCTACTTGTATTTAGAATAAAAATAATGCATTTAAAACACATTTAACAATAGAATTGAATTCCGATGTAAAAATGGGAGAAGTGGGGGGAAAAGTGACGTGGACTCTCTAAAAGGTACTAGCTGGATACTAACTGCATACACGTGCAGAATTTCAGCGCTCTAGGTTTCCTTAGAGAGTCTCTAGACGTGTTAGAAAACAAGCAAAAAAATTAAGGAAATATTGGCGTAAAAATCGTGAGGGTAAGGGTTAAAAGTTGAAACCTCCAAACAGGAGTGTCCGGCTATTAGCTCAACCTGTACACAAAATTTCAGTCCTCTAGGTTTATTTGGAGAGATTTTGACCCGAACGAAAATGTTAAAAAACAAGAAAAGGCATATTCTTTTTGGTATAAGAATGATGGGGGTAAGGGTTAAAAGTCGAGGTCCCCAAAGGACACCCCCTTGATACCAACTCAATCCGAATACAAAATTTCAGCCCTTTAGGTTTATTTGGGTGACCTGTGCGAATGGTACAAACTTCGAAAACGTCGAAAAAGCATGAAATTGTAGCTTAAAAATAAGGGGCGGGGGTAAAATATTAAAACCTCCAAAAATCACAACCTAGGAATGAACTTTATCAACACACCAAATTTCAACACTCTACGTTAATTCTGGGGTGCTGTGGGCGTGCTAGATCCAGCCAAAATTCTTTTTTCCCCCTCTACTCCTTCCAAGTCATCCTAGGAAGTTGAATTTTGGATATGTTGTAGATAATTGACCGAAACGTTATTTCCAACTAGTTTGGAAAAGTTTTATTGTTTTACCGCCGTCACCACCCCCTTAAAAGTTGGGTCGGATCCAGAAGTTGCCCAAAATTTGACCCCCTTTTGATAGTATTGTTGTGCATCGGAATGAATCCCACTTGCCATATTTCAGCCCTTAACTTCCATAGGAGGGCCCTACACATATTAAAAGGTAGCGGGAAAAAAAAAATATATATATATATACATACATATATATATATATATATATATATATATATATATATATATATATATATATATATATATATATATACATATATATATATATATATATATATATATATATATATATATATATATATATATATATATATATATATATATATATCAGACTTTTTTTTCTACAGAATCGTGTTCCACGAGGCTGTATATGTCTAATTTTTTCAAAGAAAAATTCGACTAAAAATGTTCAGTAAATTAATATGTGTAATAAAGTGTTGAAAGTTGAAAGTTTATACGAAAAATAAATGTTTTCTTTATAATATTAATAGATTTGAGCGTTACTTTATGGTATTCCATATTTGTAAATAATAAACAAATATTTTACTGTGCAAAATACCACTTTAATTTTTCAAATGTTTTCTTATTACATACCTTGTTATGCTCTTATCTACATACCCTCCTGGTTATCCGAACCCCGATTATTGGAGCCTCCGAATTATCCTAGGTGCTCCTTTTTTTATAATGATTGTAAATTGTAATTGAGTGTTAAAGATTGTAATTTTTTCTCCATAATTTAAATAGCTACGTAGGTACAATATTATTACTTTGACGTATTTTTGATACAAGGATTTACATTTTGATCATATAAATGTGTATAGTTATTTATAATGTTAAAATACATCGAACCTCTGCAACTTTCGTCTACTGTATATCCTAAGCAAAGAATCATCAAAATCAGTGGCGTAGCCCTCACTGCCTACGCCCACGGCCTCGCAATTAAAGGGGCCTCGCAAGTGGCGGTTTTTCGTTTTTTTTTTTTGGCTCGTCGCCTAATTTTTAAGAGAGAAATTTCAAAAGGAAAATTAAAGGGGGCCTCGCAAAAATTATCTTGCCCACTCCCCATTTTCGTCTTGCGACACAACTGGCCAAAATCCAACTATTATGTAAAGAGTTAAGACATAAATACATAGGAAACTCCCATTACGCAATCCACTGGGACCAAATTGCTAAATGAGAAAGTCAAAGATCATGGGCGTCAATTTTTCTGATTTATATTTTTGTATGATTTACTGTTACAAACTATTACTTAGACACTAACACACTCAAACATATTTGCTGTAAAACACGGAGGGTTGCCATTATACACATCTTGTGTGCGACGAAGTTGTTAAATGGGAGCCTGCTATGTATGTATATAGTTATGACATAGATGGATATAGATACATATACGTGTCGAATTGACGACCTCCTCCTTTTTTTGACGTTGCCGTCGCGTCGATTGAAAAAGTTACATCAACTTACCGTTGAAATGTCGATTAGTAAAATTAAATTTAAAAACAACTCTATAAATTGTTAATTATTGATAAAAACTAAGTTAATTATGTTATTAAAAAATATAAAACTTTAGAATCTGTATCACAAATTATCTTTATAAAAGGTGTAACCTATGACCTTTAACCATGTATTTATAATAACATAAATGAGCAACAAGGAATAATTAACAATAATGATAACAAGAAGAGTAAAGAAAAATACCCCCGTTACAGCATCCTGCGTAACATAGCGAATTTTTTGCCTTTCGACAAACAAAAATCGTTGAAGTAAAACGGTGCATACATCACTAGCAAAACTTAATAGTACAGTGAAACCTATTCGCTCTCTGGATTTCGAGTCTTATTTTTTTTTCGAATATCTAGAAAACTTCTTTATATAAATTAATCTTAAAATATTCTCCAAGTAGAAGCTCTTGAACTTCCCAAATAGTACGATTATATCGACTGTTACCTTCTAGTTAACTACGCCTAGACTTAATATTAGGAAATTACGTAAAAACAGGTCTATTGGTTTTCCTTACGTAGATTCGAAATTGGTAAACAAAATTTTAATTTTTTTTTCTCACCCTCTTTTTTCAAAATTAACTCCAAAATTTTAACCTGCAGCTACCTTTGTTGACGTAATTGGCACTAGAGATATCAATTTTAAATATGTATCATAAAGTATTTGCAGTCAATAATAAATCGATATAATCTACCCTATCTTTTTTTCTTAAATATCACACATATCGAAAAAAAAGACAATACTCGCGTCTCCTAATTTCTGTTTATGGTGGTGAGTTGATACATTGAACCACTAAATTATAAAAGAATATTAACTCCCTTTTTCACGCCTTCAGCCTCCTTTTAAATTCAACTCTAGTTTAACCTAAACAGGTGGATAGGTTTTTAAAGGAATAGCATTTCGCCTATTTAAAGGTTTCTTCTGTCTCTTAAAATCTTACACTTTTCGACGTATCTTAATAAATACGATTTGAACTCCCAACTTTGAGGGCTGGTTTCACCTCGTAAAAATGGATGATAGTGACCAATTTTTTTTTTTTGGGAGGGAGGGATAATAAAGGCTATATCGAAGAAAAAAACTATAAAATTGATAAAAACATTTATTATGAAAATAGTAGCATACAACTTTTCATACATTAAAAATTTAAATAGTCTTAATTATTACTGATACACACACTGCAAAAATTTAAGTAACATTAATTTTAATACTTGTTAGTAGCATTATTTTTTTTAATAGCGCCGGCTCATACTTTAAAAAGTAATAAAATTCCATAGACTCCATTTGAAAATTGTAGTTGACGGAAATACATGCTTCTAAGGTGTTTACTTTTAGCTCGGTTTTTTCATTCTTCACTCATACTGTGTTTGTACCATGCAAATATAAAAATGTGAATAAATTTTTACTAATATCAATTTTATCTATCATTCATAGCTACTGAGAAGCTTGTACTTAATGCATGCCTAACACAGATTTGGTGATTTTTTAAAGTATTATATGAGTAACAAAAATAAGAAAGTTAATTAAAAAAGTCAAAAAACCCGACTGCGTTTAAACTAAAACGGTGGAAATAAGATTAAACAGAGAAAAAGAAGAATGAATAAAAAGTAAAGCAGTCGGAGGAATCAGACTTTTCTGTTTAACTTGGAACAACAGGTATGCCTGCGACTGTTTACTTTTTATTCATTCTTCTTTTTCTCTATTTCATCTTGTTTCCAACGTTTTAGTTTACTTTCCCGTTATTAGTTTATTTACCCGTTTTACAGTCGGGTTTTTTGATTTCTTTAATTAACTTTTTGATTTGCTAATTTTTCACTTGCTCTATTTTCATCTTGTTTCCACCATTTTAGTTTGCTTTATACGCAGTAGGGTTTTTTTGGTTTCTGATTTTAATTAACTTTTTTATTTAGGTTTTTTAGCGTTGTTTAATTATTTAGAAAAAAAAATATATAGGTACGCATATGAGATTACCGCGGCTGGCAGCCTAAATTACCACGAATTTGATACAAAAAATTTTTTACACTAGCGCTTATATACTAGCTTTTGTCTAAAACTTCGCGTAGAGTCATTGAAGGTTGATTAAATGATTTCGTAAACTAACTATGATGTCATCGACTCCATACGGGTGAAATAATCGATAAAAATCCCTTCTTAGAGCTCACCTACGCTACATAAGAAAATATTGTACAAAATTCACGTTTCTGGGCCCAGTAGATTTTTAATATAAATTTTGACCCCGTATTTTCCCCCCTTAGGGGATGAATTTCCAAAACCCCTGCTTAGTGCTCAATTACATTTTATAAATAAGCCCTTTGTAGAATTTCACGTTTCTAGACTCAACAATTTTCTATATAAATTTTCATCCCCTATTTTAACCTGGATAAGTTTTTAAGAAAATTATCCCTCTTAATACTCATCTATATTATTATAGGATCCCTGTCGCACTGTGCAAAATTTTACCTTTCATAAATTTTCATCCCCTACTTTATACTATTAGGGCATGAATTTCCAAACGTCTATTCTTGGTGCCCCCCAAGTTACATAAAGAACTCGTCTACAAAATTTCACATTTCTAGACCTAATGGTTTGTTATATAAATTTTTCATCCCTTATTTAGGGGATGAATTTTGAAATTTCATGTAGCCTATGGTACTCCCGAGATCAAAACGAATCCAGCGACACCTTCTTTACCAAATCCGTCAAGCCGTTTAGGCTGCAGGCTGCGCCACAGAAACAGACATAGTCAGAGGATACATATATACTTCCTAAAAATATTCCTTTCTGATGCAGTCGGGTAATTAAAAATAATGAATTTTTTCTACTCCTGTTGAAGAACACACTCATTACATATCCGTTAATTGTTGAGAAAATTAGGCATTATTCAACGGTATGGAATAATGATCATTACTCAATACCTTTCGACCAATGAAATCATTGTATTAACCGTATATGTTGCGTAGTAACGTCTAAGTAAACGTAGTATTTTGTATTTTGTTTTCATCGTTTATATATAAGGTACCTAAGGCAATTAAGGCCCACCTAAGCAAAATATGCTTATTATTTATATATCTTATAAAATATCAAAAATATAGTATTTAATTATAAAAATTTACTTATTTTTTGATAAAAATTCCTAAAAAAAATTAATGAATTTGTAATTATACAAGTCAAAAATTTGATTCTAAAAAGTGTCTGCAATTGGGCCTTATTTCCGACTGGTGTAGAAAATAAGGCCCACCTATTACAACTGCCTGAAATAGTACTTAATAGTAAATATTTATTATTTTTTTTAAATTAATTGGGGGATTTTAATTACTTTAAGAATAACTTGAACTTATATATCAAAATATTTTGTTATTTTTACACGTTCAAAAAAGTTTCGAAAATCCTTGAATCCCGCTTGACTGCGTGACTGTTATTGAAAACAACAATAAAAAAAATTACCTAAGTCATTATTTTTAATTTTTAATATTTTATCGTATTTTTCGAATAAGTCAAGTACTAGGTGTTTGAATATATTAAGTCGAAATAAATAAATATTAAATCTAAGAGTTCTTCTTAGAGTTCCGAATCTCGTTGCAACCTCTCTTTGATTGCCATGTCGAGTGACATAGCTTAAGGCTGATGCCAGTGCTTCCTCAGACCACAACGCTCTCTTCTTTTTATCAGCCATACTTCCAAACACTAAGGAATAAAAATAAAAATTCGACCAAGCCAACTAAAACTGATCTGGCATCATTAAACAAATGCAACAAATAAATCAAAATTAGATGTACTTAGTTTTTTGTCCTTTTTCCTTTTTGTTATTTTTATATTAGAGTAACTATAGTAATTTAAGGTTGTGCGTCCAATTTTGCTTCATTTGTTAATGACTTCAGACCTGTTTTAATTGATTTGACTTTGTAGTGTTTGATTTTAATTGTGTTGGTAATAAAGCCCAAACAAAATTTGAATGGGCCTTATTATCAACATGTCAATATTTATGCTTATATACATTTTATATAAATACTTTAGAAATAAACCAAATTAATTGATGTAAAACTTAAAGAATATTAATTTTTTTCAATTTTGATAACAATTTGAAAGAAACATACCTTTAAAAAAAAAATCATTAATATAACACTCACAATGTGCACAATTTTTATATCAACGAACGAAAATGTAACCTCTAAATTTGTTTGTTAAAATATGACATGAGTTTGTTACTCTGAGTAGCTTAACTTTTGTATCTGGTTTTGAAATGATTGAAAGTTCATTTTAAACTTGTTGATAAGTTAGAGAACTTTTCTTGGTAAGAAATATAGCTAATGGGCCTTATTACCCGCTGGGCCTTAAATGCCTTAGGTACCTTATATAAACATTTAATGAAATTACAGATAAATTAAAAAACGCCGTGAGCAGCGGGGCCCCATCACGGAAGTCGAATTTTCAGACCTCTAGGTTTATTTGGGGAGATTTTGACCCGAACGAAACTGTCAAAAAAAGAGAAGTCATGTTCTTATTGGTATAAAAATGGTGGAGTTAGGGGTTAAAAGTTGAGACCCCCAAAGGGCACCCCCTTGATACTAACTCAATCCGAATACAAAATTTCGGCCCTCTAGGTTTAATTGGGTGACAAAGTGACGAGTGGTACAAACTTCGAAAACGTCCAAAAAGCATGAAATTGTAGCTTAAAAATGGTGGTGGTGGGGGTAAGATATCAATACTTCCAAAAAGCAGACCTTAGGTACGAACTCTATTAATACATCAAATTTCAACCAACTACGTTAATTTTAGAGGGGTGTGGGCGTGTTATATCCAGCCAAAATAATTTTTTCCCCATCTACTCCCTCCAAATCATCCTAAGAAGCTGAATTTTCGATATGTTGTAGACAATTGACCGGAACATTATTTCCAACCGGTTTGGAAAAGTTCCATTGTTTTGTTGCCCCCACTAACCCCTCAAAGGTTGACTCGGATCCAAAATTTTCCCAAAATTTGATCCCACTTTGATAGTATTGTTGTGCATCGGAAAATGAACCCTACTTACCAAATTTCAGCTCTTGCCTTCCACAGGGGGTCCTACACATGTCAAATGGTAGCGGGAATATATATATATATATATATATATATATATATATTCCCGCTACCTTTTGACATGTGTAGGACCCCCCTGAACGGGACACCCACTGCTGTCCGAAATTGGTGTTGCTTAAAATAAGTCTAAAAAGCTCAAATTAAAGGTTATGAAGCCTTCTTTTCAAATATGAGTGGCAAAATTTACCTTACACATTAATGGCTCCAATATGGGGGCTGAACGGTATAAAGGCATTTTATTTACGAGCAGTAAACGTTCTGTAACGTTTTAAAAAATTTTTCATAAAACTTTTTTTGGTTAAAAATATAAAGTTTTTCTTAACGTTTTGAGGACAATTTTAAAATATATAAAATATATACTTATAGGATGACCCATGTAACTTGGAATTTTTTTATATCTCGAAAAATAAGCCTGTAGGAAAACAAAAAATACCCCTGTCGCAGCATCCTGCATAACATAGCGCATTTCCATTTACAAAAGTACGTTTTTCTCGGAAACTAGTTGATATAGAGTATTTGTAAATAAAAAAACATTTTTTATGTGATTTTTCCGCCTCATTCCGCCAAATTTTATTCACGAAAAATGTCCAAAAAACCGTAAACGTGTCCACGAAATTTCTTAAAAATAAGATGTTTCGTTCTTGAGTTATCGTGCGGACACACACACACATATATATATATATATATATATATATATATATATATATATATGTATATATATATATATATATATATATATATATATATATATATATATATATATATTAGGGTGGCGCAAAAAAACCATATATTTTTATTTTTTTTGTTTTTTTTGTCTCATAGGAAAAAAAGTTAATTTAGCTCGATTTAAGAATGCTCACCAAAAATTAGCTCGAAAAAAAATTTTTTAAGGGTCGCTCAAAACTTTTTAAAATTTGAAAATGGGCTAAAAATCGATTTTTTTTTATCAAATTTTTTTTTCTCATCCCTGCATATGTTTGTACATTGAATAATAAAAAATTCCTCCAAATTTTAACTTAAAAAATAATAATAAAAGGTCGCTCAAGAGTTCTAAAAATTTTTCAAATCAAAATATTTAATATTTTTTAGGGCCCCTAAAAAATATTAAATATTTTGATTTTAAAATCCTGAGCGACCTTTTATTACCAATTTTTTGTTAAAATTTGGAGGAATTTTTTATTATTCAATGTACAAACATATATGCAGGGATGAGAAAAAAAATTTGATGAAAAACAAAAATCGATTTTTGGCCCATTTTCAAATTTTAAAAAGTTTTGAGCGACTCTTAAAAAATTTTTTATCGAGCTAATTTTTGGTGAGCATTCTTAAATCGAGCTAAATTAACTTTTATTCGTATGAGACAAAAAAACGGAAAATATATGGTTTTTTTTGCGCCACCCTAATATATATATATATATATATATATATATATATATATATATATATATATATATATATATATATATATATATATATACATATATATACATATATATACATATATATATATATATATATATATATATATATATATATATATATATATATATATATATATATATGTGTGTGTGTGTGTGTGTGTGTGTGTTTCCGCACGATAACTCAAGAACGAAACATCTTATTTTTAAGAAATTTGGTAAAAACTTTGAAAGTCCAAAAATATTGAATCATATTAGTAAATAAAACACTTTACTTTGCAAAATACCACTTTTATTGAATATAAAAATCTATTACAGAATATAAATATGACCATTATCAAACACGTTTGAGAATGGTCATATAAACCGAAACATGTCATAAGAGTTTTTATATGCAATAAAAGTGGTATTTTGCAAAGAAGACTGTTTTTATTTACTAATATCAAATATGGAATACCATAAAGTAACGCTCAAATCTATTAAAAATATTGAATGAGTTCCTTAGCCAGACACGGCTGATGCCGGAAACATGTAGTATGAAAATAAAAAGTAGCCTATAACCGTCTCTGGCCCGCAAGCAACGTCTGTTCAAAGTTTCAAGTCGATTGGTTAAGCTGTTGAGGCGTGAAAGCCAGTCAAACAAACAAACAAACAAACAAACTCACTTTCGCATTTATAATATTAGTAAGGATATAGACATTTTTTTCTACATATTCGTGTTCTACGGGTCCGAAAACGGATAGCGCCCCTACTCTCGCCTCTCGCCGTTCTTGTCGTATAGACTGTATAAGTCTAATTTTTCCAAGGAAAAAATCGACTAAAAAATTAACTTTTATAACAAATGCAATACATACATATTAAGTAATTTAAAAATGCTATTAATGTTTATTTATAAAGTAGGAATTTTGGAGTTTTATTTATAAATTAGAAATTTTGGATTGTTTTGGAAAGAAAAAATATCTTCATAAAGGCCTTCCAGTTCACTATTTAAAGTCCTTTTTTAATATTTAAAAATAAAACACAATGGCAATTGGCGGATAAGCATGGGTAAGATAGTTTTCATATGTTAGGCTGTATATTTAAGGATCGATTAGATTTAGTCACCCTGCCCATTTATAACAGCTTGCCAGCGCTCAGGTAGTTTTCTTACTAACTGGTACCTTCCATGTTGATTGCCATCCATTATTTTTTTTATCCAAAGCTTTTCATAAGGCATCAGCATCAGGGTAGGCAACGCCCCCAATTCTTCTTTTGAGTTTATGAAAGCAACCGTAATCACATGGATTTAAGTCGGGGGAGTAGGGTGACTGTATCTAACGCTCAATGTTATGTTGATCCAGCCATGTCTCCACAGATGAATGACGATGAGCCCTTGCATTGTCATCTAACAGCTATATTGAGTGCTCGTAATTTTTGCCTCATTGATCCATCAGATGGTTCAAAAATTGGATATAGCGACTATGATTTACAGTTTCGTGTTGAAGCAGTAATTCATAATAGAATATGCCGTTGTAGTCCATCGCTAAAGTCAACATAACATTGAGCGTTGGATCCAGCCACCCTATTACCCTGACTTAAATTCATGCGATTATGGTTGCTTCCACCAGCTTAAGAGAAGAACTGCTGGCGTTGCTTACCCTGAAGCTGATGGTACCAGTCAGTAAGAAAACTACCTGAGCGCTGGCAAGCTGTTATAAATGCGCAGGGTGACTATATCTAATCGATTCTTAAATATACAGACTAACATATGAAAACTATGTCTTTTATTTAAGATTCTGTATGGACGGGTTTGATCCGAACAACCTAATAGTTCAGAATTAGGCAAATTTAATAAAGCAATGGTGTCTTTAATACTGAAAGACGATGCAGTGTCTAAATTCTGTAAGCCGAGGGAAGTCCCGGCTTTACCCTAGAATATTGGGGCACTTTATGATTATCATAAAATCTTTGAAAAATTTTTAAAAACGAAGAAAAAGGTCATTTATGACGGTTTTCTTGACATGTGTACTTATATATTACATTATTATGTTCGTGTATGTACCAGGTGTTACAAGTTGTTCATTCATTAAAAAATAAAATATTTCTAGTCTTTATGTTTAGTCAATTTTTTAGTGATATGATTATAACTAAACATTGTAAACTATTATAAGTATTTTATTTAATTAAATATTTCAAGTACTTGATTTAATTAAAATATTAACCAATTTATTGAATACGTCTTATAATTATCATTCTACTACATTCATAAAAGATAATAATTAGGTAAGCATATTTGTTAATATTGTAACAAACATCAAATCAAATGTGGCACTTATAATAACATTTACCTCATAAACTATTACATATTTCTCTGAATCTTTTATTAAAACATACACACATTTTATTCTGAATTACTTGAAATAGTTTACAATACTTATTGTTATAATCATATAATTAAAAAATTGATTAAACACAAAGAATATAAAGATTTGATTTTTTTAATGAATGAATAACTTGTAACACCTGGTACCTATACGAGCAGAATGTGTAAGTACCCACGTAAATGTTAAACACGGAACCGTCATAAAAGACCCTTTTCTCATTGTTCAAAAAGTTTCCTTCTGTTAAAAGGTACAATTTTCAAAAATTTTGTGAAAACCATAAAGTGCCCCAATATTTTAGGATTTAACCGGAAGTCCCTTTATAATGGAGTCGGACAACCACCAAATTTTAGTGAATAAGGAACTGTTTCCCCCTTCAAATTTTTTTTTTTTTTGTAACATGTTAATTAGATCAAAGACTATACGAAATGAACATTTTGTCATTGAACACGTCCTACTGAGATCGTGTTTAAAATATCGCGGTTTATTTGACTTAAATTATTTTTCAAATACTGTTTAAAAATTGCTTAATTTTTAATACTAATTGTAGGTACAGAATAAAAACAATAATTTCGAAAAATTAGATCAGTATATGTCAAAAATTACTTATTAATTATAAAAAAAAAATGTTTTATCAAAAAAATGAAAATTTTCAAAAAAATTGACTAAAAAATATCGATCTTTTTCACTTTTTTAAAGTTTAAAAATTTTTTCTTGTTCACCATCATAAAGTGCATAAAAAAACCTACAATTTAAGAAAAAAAAGAACCTCATACGATAAAATTCACAAAAATCATTGGCCAGTCAATTTTCAAATTTGGCGTTAATTTCCGGGGTTTGTGTTAGATACTTTGACTTGAAATTTTAACCAGTTATTTTCCACGTTACAAAGTATATTTTCTGAAAATTTCATCAAATTTCACTTAAAACATCCGAAGTTAAGACCAAAAAAACCAAAATTTAGCAGTATCTCCAGTTATTATTTTTTTTAAGGTTATGTGTGCAGATAAAAATTTCATACTGTAACCGCTGGTAGACTATATCATAGTGAATAGCCTCAATGTTTTTCATTTTTTTTAGACCTACACATACTGAGATATATTCATCTATATTGAGAAAGTACGACTAAAGTAGAAAATGTTCATTTCGTATAGTCTTCGATGTAATTAACATGCTACAAGAAAAAAATTTGAGGGGGGAAACAGTTCCTTATACTTTGTTTATCCGACTCCATTATTAGCAATAAAAGAGAAGGTTGAAGTGAAAATATGTAGATAAATTATTCCGAATTGGCGTTTTAGAACCGGTCGAATATAGTCCGTGGGGAACACCGATTTTCCCCGTAATAAAAAAGTCCGGAGAAGTTCGTATCTGTGGTGATTACAAAGTAGCTGTAAACCCACATCTAATAGTGGACCAATACCCACTACCGCGCATTGAAGAACTGTTCGCTAAGTTACATGGCGGAGAAGAATTTTCAATTATAGATCTATCAATGGCGTACCAGCAGTTAGTACTAGACGCAAGTAGTCGAGTCTATACAACAATACCGACGACAAAAGTCTATTCAGATATGTTATACAGGATTTTGTGACAGGGATATTTTTTTCTTAAATTTATTATTTTAAGTGTTTTATTCATTGTTTGCCTATATTTATTTTATTAATTGTATATAATTTTACAATTCTGCTATTATTACCGTCAGAAAAAAAAAACTTCAGAAATGGAAACCAACGTTGTAATAAAAGTCCACAATGATTATTATAATTTAATAAGTGTTTAGTGTACAGTATAGGTTGGGCGCCGGCTATATTTCAAAAAACGATGGACTCGTTGTTTTACGGTTTTCAAGGTGTTGTTGTCTTCATGGACGATATTCTAGTAACAGCCCCGAACAGAAAAGAACATTTAAAACGTTTAGGACAGATTTTAAAACGACTCGATGATTCGGGACTACGAGTATGTAAAGAGAAATGCAAGAAAAGTGGAAGCCATTAAAGACGCGAGTTCTCCAAGTAATGTAAAGGAATTGCAAGCTTTTTTAGAGCTCATAAATTATTATAGGAAGTTTATTCCTAAAATGAGTTTAATTTGTAATCTCTTATACGAATTACTGCATAAAGATACTAAATTTAAGTGGAACGAACTACACCAGGCTTTTGAAAAATTAAAAACGGAATTAATATCAAATAACGTTTTTGCTCATTACAACCCTAATATGGCGTAAAATTAACAGTAGACGCGAGCCCAATAGGATTAGCGGCAGTCTTTACACACGTTATCTAACGTCCTTAAGAACGGTTGTCAAATTTTTTTACTGTTAGAGAGCTAAACTACTCTAGATAGACATAGATTACGTTATGTAAGGTCCGACAGAGTTAACCGGATCCAAAAGTATCAAAAATAAAATAACTCACCGATTTTGGAAATTTTTTCACTATTACAGAAGTAAATTATTTTAGATAGGTACAGGTTGTGTTATCTGGGATTCACAAGTGTCCTGCGTATGCAAATGTGGCATAGAATGCTACACAACGGGTTTTAAAAATACTTTTGCTGTTAGAAAGTTAAAATATCCTACATATATATATATATATATATATATATATATATATATATATATATATATATATATATATATATATATATATATATATATATAGGTTATTACATAAGATCCGCCCAAAATATACGGTCGAGCTGATTTTTTAATAAAGTCTACCCGGATCTTGCAGATCTAGAAACATCAGAAATAAACTAACAAACCGATTCTGACAATTTTCTCACTGCTACATAATTAAATTATTTTAGATCGATACAACTATGCTGCACAAAGTCCATTCGGGTTCTTGCGTCCCAAAGATACCAAAATTAAATTACCCAGCCGATTTTAAAAATTCTTCGACTAGAAAGCTAAACTATTTTAAATCGGCACAGGTAAGTATTAGATGAGATCCGCCAGTGCCAAATATTTTCAAATTCGCTATGTTATGCAGGTGCTGCGACAGGGGTATTATTTTTCATAAATGGTTTCCAGAAAATCATCTACTATTTTCTATTTTCAATAAATTCTTGTCCAGCCCTGGCCTTAATTGTACTATTGTAGTAAAGACGTGAAATTTATGAGTTTGTTAATGTGGGCTAATCGGTCAGTTATTTTATTTTTGACACTTCTGAGTCTGATAGACTCTCTCGGACCTTACATAACGTAAACTATATCTATCTAAAATAGTTTAGCTCTCTAACAGCAAAAAAATTTTCAAAATCGGCCGGCTATTTTATTTTTGATACTTTTAGGTTCCGGGGACTCTGGCGGACCTTGCATCACGTAATCTACATCTATCTAAAATAGATTAGCTCTGTAACAGTGAAAAAAATTTTCAAAATCGTCGGTTAGTTTATTTTTGACACTTTTGGCTTCCATGGACCCTAGCAGACCTTACATAACGTAATCTTTATCAATCTAAAATCGTTTAGCTCGCTAACAGCGAATAAACTTTCAAAATTGGTCAGTTACCTTATTTTGGGCTTTAAGATCCCAGGACCCTAGCCGACCTCATACAACATATAAACTATATCCATCTAAAGTTGTTTATCTCTGTAACAGTGAAAAAATTTTCAAAACTGGTCGGCTAGTTTATTTTTTATAATTATGAGATCAGTGGACCCTGGCGGGTCATATAACTTATGGCAGTCCGTGAGGGTTTTGCGCACATTATTTAATAACTTAACTAATTCAAATACTTTTAGCTTACTAACGGTGAAAAAATTTTTAAAATCGATTCAGTAATTAATTTTTGGCATTTTTGGGTACCTAATAGCCTGGCGGATCTCATATGAGATACCGTAAGGGGAGGTTTACTTGAACGTCGTTAAAAAAAGTCGATTTTTTTTTTGCAGAAATTGGTAACTAATTATGTGTAGAATATGTTCCCAAAGTGATTTTGCTGCAAGTAATTTAAGGGAAGGTTTACTTGAGATTTGATCAAAAAATCGATCTTTTTTTGCTAAAATTGATAGCAAATTATGTGTATGTTTCCAAAGTGATTTTGCTGAAAATAATTTTAAAAAAAGGTTTTGGCACATTAACCGAATCCAGCTTTCTATAAAAAAAAACTCAAAAAACGTAGTTCACGCAATAACGAGAATTAAATATAAAATTTTGAAAATACGTTTCTTTATATATATTTTATAATATCTCGGAATCACATTTTTGGAACTGGTTGACACGATAGCTCAGAAAGTTTTCGATGGATCCTTTTTTTAAATTTTTTATTTTAAAGATAATTTAACTCTCCGGCACCTATACCTAAGTCCGATACAATTTCAATATTTTTTATCTTTTTATTTTACTTTAAAGAGAGAAAAATAAGACAAAATTCGTAATCCGCCATTTGTTTTTTCTTTCAGCAATTTATTGATATTATAGGTATATGTGCCGGTACTGTTCATATATTTTAAAAATCTTTTTTGTTTTTGGATTTCAGTGGTTTATTACCGGTGCTATGATGTCAACCAACAAGGCATCGAATTTTACGATCGTCACACTGCACTATCTATAAAATGGACAATTTTTTATACTTTTCCTTGAAATTTTTTTTTTTTGCATAGTCTAATACTTAATAAATATGTGTACAAAATTTGAAATTGCTACTTACTTCCGTTCTTGAGAAAAAAATTCCAGAAAAATACATAATTTTTAAGGACTCTCAAGTAAATATCCCCTTAAATCCATTTAAAATTGTTTAGCTTTCTAACATTAACGCTAATACTGAAAAAATTTTCAAAATCGATCCAGTTCCTTAAATTTTTTTTTTGGCATACAAACATAATTATTATGTTATCTTTCTTTAATATTTAATAATATTATATTAGGGCATTACGTTCATATTCTTGTTCGTTAAAAATTCAATAAAAAAAAATCTTCATTACATATGCTTAAAATATATGATTATTTTTAATTTAGAAAAATAAGACAGAGATATGATATTTACAATGCATAGATTTTGACTAACTACCATTTGTTTTACGTAAAAAAACTGAAATTTTTCTATATTTTATAAGGAATTGAGATGGAAATATAAAACTTATTACACTGAAAAAGAGAGCAAAGTGAGGCAAAAGTGAAAAATTTGAAAAATTACGATTTTCTCGAAAACTACTTAACATAGAAGAAAAATTATAAGAACATTTTCTTCATAATTTTTTTTCCTTTTCAACGATGTAAAAATCGAACTGTCTTAGGATCGAATGATAAAAAATGGCCAGAAAACCTACTTCTGGGCATCCGACATATCTGGCTAACGCACTTAGCCGAGCCAAATCGGAATTCAGTTCGCACACAGAATTTCATAGGCATTAAACTTTTCGTTCGAGAGTTATCGTGGGAACACACGCACACACACACACACACACACACACATATATATATATATATATATATATATATATATATATATATATATATATATATATATATATATATATATATATATATCGGCCTCAGATTGCGTCATGAGAGCGGCCGTAATAACTGAAGTTCAAGTTTTCGAAATTCACTGAAAAATGGTTTAAATTATGAGAAATAATATAAATAGATTAAATTTTAATACCAAAAAATATTGGAAATATTTTAATATAAGTGAAGGATTTAATTTTATTACTTCAATATTTCGTTTTTTCAGTAAGCTGAGGTTGGACTAAAAAATTAGTCCAAGATTTTCAACCGTGAAATGGACTTAATAATTATTTTCACTTTAAATAATATTATTTAAAGTTTTAAATTTGAAATCATGGAGGTATGCTCAATTTTTTGATTATTTTATTCTTTTCCTAACCTTTTTTATACAAAAATATTTACATAATCTTGTTTATTATAAAATAATCATCAATTTTATTTTGTTTTAGTCTACTAGCTCCGCAGATAGCCACGATTTATTAAAAAAATCCATGAACGAAATTATTGAATAACTATAAAAAATGATGCTAGAAATAACCGAAAATATCGCAAGATTATCAAATAAAACTAAATCTCAATCACACTCTCTACAACGGATATCTGAATTAGCCATAACCATTCCACTAACCGAATGGAATCAAAAGTTACCAAAGATTAAGCAAACTACCAGCAACGCTACTGATTCATTTATTGATCTTAATATAGAACAAGATTTACGAGAAAGTTGACTTACTGATGTGTTTATCCAAATTCGAAAATGTATCGAAAAACATAACCGGCGAAAACGAATTAGCTAAGCCGCTCGACAAATGTTAAACTCCTTATAAAAAATTAGTGAAAATTGCGATTTAGTTATCACACCTATTATGGAATTGCAAGACTAATTCAGTCCTTCTTAAATAAAACAGAATCATGTTTAAATTTAATTGTTAACAATGGACAATCGTCCGATTGTTAGGAAGGTTTATCAACGTCACCTAAAAACCAGTGTGAATTAGGCATTGCTCATATGAAAACAGCAACCCAAACAATGTTGCACAAAATTGGCGAATATAAAGAGATGATAGATCATGCACTGATAGTGGATTGAAGTACATTCGTGAAAATATGATGAAAGAGAGAAATATTGGTATCATGACATGTTGATCGTCAAAGATTTGCGACTATGCATCTATTTTAAAAAGTTAGTTTGTAAATTTAAAAAAAAATGTAAATATAGTTTTATTAAAAATATCTTATGCCTTACTAGTAATGGCATGAGGTTTTATCCGAGTTCTATTATCTGAATTATAAATCAAATTATTTTGAAATGGAAGTCAGTTATTCACAGTGTTTTGTTCTGCTTACCAAACGTCTATAAAGTTGCCATATTCATGCTTCCATAACGTGTCTAGTTTCCACATTTTTGTAAATATCTGTTTTGATATTTACAGGAAAATTTAAATTTTACTCTATGTATTTGAGCAAAATTTGGTCAAAGTTCGCCCTAGTTTATTTCATCTTTCTTTGGGGGCCAGAAGCCCTGTAGAATAATTTTAATTTTCGAAATGTAACCTCTATTAGAACAGTGGGTATCACATACCTAGTGAAAGAACTTTTTGAATTAATTGGATAGTTTGTAAGATTAGCCCACATTAACAAACACATAAATTCACGTCTTTATTACAGTAGTATAATTAACGCCAGGGCTGGAGAAGAATTTATTGAAAATATAAAATAGGAGATGATTTTCTGGAAACCATTTAAGAAAAATAATTCCCCTGTCGCAGCATCAGCATAACATAGCGAATTTGAAAATATTTTCCACTGGCCGATCTCATCTAATACCTGTTCCCATTTAAAATAGTTTAGCTTTCTAAGAGTCTAAGAATTGTTAAAATCGGCTGGGTAATTTATTTTTGGTATTTTTGGGACCCAAGAACCCAAATGTACTTTGTGCAACATAGCTGTATCCATCTAAAGTAATTTAGTTCTCTAGCAGTGAGAAAATTTTTAGAATCGGTTCGGTAGCCTATAGCCTGACGTTTCCATATCGGTGAGATATTTTATTTTTGACACTTTTGGGTCCGATTGACCCTGTCGGACCTTACATAACGTAATCTATATCTATCTAAAATAGTTTAGCTCTCTAACAGTGAAAAAATTTTCAAAATCAGTCGGTTAGTTTATTTTTGGCGCTTTTAAGAGGCCGACCTCATACAACACATAAGCTATAGCCATCTAAAATAGTTGAACTCTGTAGCAGTGAAAAAATTTTCAAAATCGGTCACTTATTTCATTTTTGACCCTTCTAGGTTCCATGGAACCTGGCGAATCTTACATACCGTAATTTATATCTATCTAAAATAGTTTAGCTCTATAAAAGTGAAACAATTTTCAAAATCGGTTGGTTGGTTTATTTTTGACACTTTTGGGTCCCATGGACCTTGGCGGACCTTACATAACGTAATCTATATCTATCTAAAATATCTTAGCTCCCTAACAGTGAAAAAGTTTTCAAAATTGGTCGGTTAGTTTATTTTTGACACTTTTGGATCCTGTGGACCCTGGCGGCCCTTACATAACGTAATCTATATCTATTTATAACTTATGGCAGGGATGGTTGATACGACCCAATATCTGAAGTATATTAGATTTGGGTTCACCCAAATCTCCAGGTCTTGGTTTTAGGTGCAGTGGATTCGTATAACTTCGTGTTAATTGATATTAGATCGTACAACCTATTTCACGGATGAATTTCTGTAAGTAGTGTTTTGGTTTGTGCGTTTATCTGAATAGTGAGTGTTTAACGGGTATCTCATAGGTCAAACAGGTGAAACTTTTTTTTTTCAAACATATGGTAATTTATTTATCAATTTGTGAAAATAAATTTTACAATATTCAATTAAATTAACGTAAACAATCGATTAAACTGTTTAATAAAATTATACGTATTTACATTCTAACAAAAAAAAATCTTTCAAAGGAAATTTGAATATTCAACAATTTGGTATAATTTATATTTCAAAATAATTGTGTTACTCTATTTTTTTTTTCAGATAGATTTGCTAATGATGTGGGCAAGGTATTGAATATTAATGTGATTGATCAAGGTACTAAACGTGATTTTAACAATTTTAGACCCAGTGATTTTAAATTAAAAAAAAATAAAAAGACCGGCCCCGAAATGAGGTACCGTCCCAAACTAGTGAGTATTGATTATAAGAATTTTCAACTGTTTTGAAACTGATCGAAAATAATGGTATTGTTTTCAGCGATCGTAGCCAAATCAAGGCGGACGCAAGGTAAAAAAACGAAAATTATTTTACCAAAAAATTGTGATTTGACAAGTACTTAATAGAGAATATGTTTGTTACAGATCCAGTGATTTTAAAATTTATTTAAAAAATAAAAACGGGGCGCTTGGGCCTAAAATGGACATGTAAGCAGCGAAACTTATGCAATAATTTATAATTTCACTGAAATCAATACTAAAGATTCGTAAGTATGACTTAGAAATTAATGGATATTTATACAATACACGGAGAGAAAATTCCTATAAAAATTACTGTGCTCAGCACTACAATCGACGTGTAAAAGACGAACATATTAAATTCTGTAAGGTAAAAATATAAAGATTATAATTAATCATAAAAAATTTAAAGGATGGAATGTTCTTTTCGTAATATTATCTCCGTAAAATTTGTAAAACAGCACAGTAAAAAGTTCCATTACCGACAAAAAAATAATTTTTAATTGTGTTTATTAAAAAAATTTCCATGCTAACATGCTAATAATAGAAAGAAAAAAAACAGAAAGAAGGTTGGTTTTGTTGGGATCGCTGTAATGAAATGTACCTCAATCAGCGAGTTACATGGGTTACATGCGAACCATATAGGTGTGGACTGTGGAAGAAACTTTGTCAGACAGCTCCCACCAAGCACCTTGAAGCAGCTAGTAGTCAGTTGCTTTTACATTCTCTTAGGATGATGTCATCGTTTAAGTCATCTTTTTGTTATTTACCTATCTTTAGTATATGTATTACAATATATTGTTGGCAATCATTTTTGTATACATGTTTTTACAGGTACAGTGCAACCAATATAAGGTCGCGAGTCAGATGCGCAAATGAAAGAGTACGACAACAAGAATTAAACTATAATATACATGCATAAGAGTGTGATAAAAGTTGTGTTAGCACCACATTAAATTTTACCATGCTAGCACATATTTTTTATTTTGGTCGTCGATCGCGCACTGATTATAGGGGAGCATAGTAATTTTTCTGAAATTTTCTCTACAAAAATTATAGGATTTTTCTCTCCGTGTAGTAATGAACTTACAGAATCAATTTGGTTTCGATCGATCGATTTTATCCAGCCACGACGGGAAATGAATTACAATACGAGGCTGATGGACCACTTCGTTGATTGTTGAAAATATTGGTATCGGATATAATTTTTGGTTCGTTCCGTTTCAAACGCCATGCCAGATGAAAATCAAGTGGCCGAGCAATGGTCATCGCAATGTCTAGCTCACCATACAATAATTATTTACATGTTTATTTAAGTTATGTAATAGCTGAATAACATCGATCGATTAAGTTTGACCACTATAAACAATTTGGTCATTTTCCTAATTTTAATTTTTATCTTTTTTTTTTTTAATTTACAGGATGGCCCAGACAAATTCGATCAATGTAGTGTTCCATTCAAAGGAAAATATTTTAGTATTTTAGTTTTTTTTGGATTTATTTATATTTTTAGTATAATTTAGGATTTAAGTTAGTTATTTTTTTTTTTTTTTTTTTTTTTTTAATTAAAATTGGGGTACTGCTGCCGGTGGATGGCGCGGTCAGCAGCACCCGGCGGCATCGCCTACTAAGGGCATGCGCCGCCAAAACTCAGTAAAGATAAAAACAACACATAAAGACAGGAACACATAAATGCAATAGACAATGGACAACATACACATATTAAAATTCAACGATGAGCCCTGCCATCCCAGGGCCTAAAAAGTACGGACAGTCCTTGCTGGCGGTACGCTAAGGGCTAGCCGGAGCGTCCGGTCACCAAGGTCTGAAATCCAACGATGAATCTCCGAGGTGTAAAGGGCCTCGGAGTGGAAAATACTGACTAGAAATATCACAGGAAAAGCGAAATCTTATTACGTCACTGGGGAGCCACAGGCCGACCAGTGCCGCAATAAGTAGTTAAAAACGATACCGCTGAAGGATCACAACAGCAAGCCTACAGCGGCACGACAAAATATCACAGATAAGAACAACAACTGACGTACCACCTCGGGTGGAAAAGGCCCTCAGTGGTACATCGTTAAAATAAAACAAATTAAAATCAATCTTATTAAAAAACAAAAACAACAATATCACAGTTTTCAAAATTTCTTGCTCTGTGACACGATTCCGCTCCCCATAGTCTCGACAATTCCGAAATGGCTTCGTCAACACCTAGGAACTCACACGTGTAGGGACAGTGACATCTGATTACTGAGCAACATGTACTGTTCTGTCAGATAACTGATTACTGGGTACATGTGCCGTTCTGTCAGGTGTCGGGGTCAACCTATACGGGAGACCGGTACGATGACTAGGCCACGTTCGTCCAAGTCGAGGCTACAGAGAACGGGACAATGCCACAGGGTATCACAGTATATCAGACTCATGTCCCTATGACTCCGACGGGGCAAAAGCAGTCCCAGGACGCTCAAGCTCGCATCCGTATGAGGGAAGACGACATCTCCTTAGTAAGCGAGCTCGCTCAAGCCGTTCGGGCAGATATCGACTCATACGCCTGGGTGACGCGAACGAGTGCGTCGAGTACCGCATTCCCACCCGTCGAAGTCACAGGGACAAAAAATCAACGCAATATCACAGACGAATTATCACGGTTGTGCTCACTGGGGTGCACCGTCCAGTGAACACGGGGATAAAAAAAACAAAGGGCAAAAAATTAAAAACAAAAGTGCAAACTATCACAATCAGGAAGACAAAATACGAAAAAAAAAAAATCACAGTCAGACATCACCAATTCGACTAATCCGAAGTCAAATCACGATTTCGGTATTCACACACATATGGATACTAAACACATTCGACGCTACAGCCAGACATCAGGGCGAGAATTACAAGCATTTAGCAGACGATGGTATTTCTCACATACGGTGGAAACCTCTATCGATCCTACGACGTTCGTCCTCGTCGAAAATTTTGATCCGGCATCTTTTGTGAAAACAGTGGTACCTCGAGAAGGAAAGGTGCCGATCTTGGGTAGTCAGAGGCTAATGGAATCCGAAGATTACTGTATTGCGCATAAACTACCCCTGGAACCCTTAGCTTCCTTGACACCAATATGAGATAAATATCCCTCACGGGTGCCAAGGGCAGCTGCTATAGGTGTCCTCACCACCTAAGTTAGTTATTATTATTAGATTTAGATTTATTATTATATTTAATTATTCTTAGTATTTTTTCTAATTTCTAAAAAAAAAAAATTAAACAAAACTTATTCAGTTTTGTTTTCAAATTAAAATAATGTTAAATGTATACAAGTGAATATTAATTAGATACAATTTTATAAGGAATGAGTGATCTTATTATTTTTTATTTTTTTTTTTTTAAATATCGTGTGTCGCGGACTTGCAACGTCACAAACGATGGGTCAGTTACTTTTCTTTTTTACTTTCCCTAATAACTCAAGCATCGACTGTACTGACTACTAATGAATTTTATTAAAATGTTGTCACAGCAAAACTCGCTGAGTATAACAGACGCAATCTATATAAGTGGATCATGTGGCGAGTGGAATAAAGGTAGGCGTTAGAAGTTATGCGCTCCTGCTTTACCATTCCAAGTAGAAGTATCTTAGCGTGTTGGATCACAAAGATGACTTACGCGAAGAGCATGAAGAAAGTGCTGGAATTTGGAATACCTAGGAAGTTATTGGAGTTTGATTAATTAAAGTGTTTTTTACACAGAAAAAAACCAATTTTATGTTTATTTTTTACAAACACAATATATTTTTAATTACACAAAAATCTTCCGCCACAACACGTCTGCCAAAAATCGAAATTTTTACTCTTGATTGTCTCGCTGTTGATCTCTTTAACAATCTTGGTCATACACGAGCGATATGATTGCGTTTGGTCCGAATAAATATTTCTTATCGCATTCGATTTATCGAGAATATTCCTCGATAATGTCATACACTGATTTTCAAATGGAACGGATACTTCACTGAAGCAATCAAGTGATTTTCCTTCAGAACGTACGGCATTTAAACATGAATCAACTTGATTAGAGAGACCGTTGAATAGTTTTTGAAGATCATGTGTCAGTTTTTCTACTGATTCAATATTTTCTTCAATCTCGTGGAATGTTGGCACTGCACATTTTTCGGCTGGTTTAAACAAGCTGTGATCGATACCATCAACATTTTTGTCTTGTGCACATTTGATAACTTTTTCAGTGAAATTTTTGAACATGCTAGGATCTTGTTTCGGGTAATGTTTGATTTCCTTCAGAGTGTTGTTGATAAAGACGTAGCCTTGATCAACTGCAAATATTGATACAATGTATTGGCATCCCACTAATTCTTTTTTGATAGTTATTTCAAATGTGGGTGCAATATTAGGTGAATTTGATTTTAAATCTGTGGATACTTTTTCTAGTTTTTGCACAACCTCTCCCATAGTATCGAGTAGTGGTAGTAGAATTTGATTGACCCTGCTTTCGCATGCTGCTTTTGTAGTCTAAAATAAAAATTAATAAATAAATAAATGGCAAATATAGCAACACTTTCAAACATAAAAACCAAATTTATGAATGTTTTAAAGAAGATGTCTGTATAGATAACGGTCGGAAATTTCCTTGACTCCATTAATTATTTTATTGTTAAAATTTTTAAACAAAACTTGTACTGACCATATTGTGTGACTTTTTGATTGTATAAAAACCATTTTTAGTGTATCTAATTTTTTTACTTAAATTTAATTGCGTATGGAAGACTTACCAATGTAATAAAGATTGCAAACACACTAAACAATAAGATTTTGGACGCCATTTTTCTGAATATATATTTGGCAGTTTGACCATGAACTAAGCAATTTTTAATTTTTACATCCAGATTTATAAGTACGTTCCTACTTATCATTAAAATTTTTTTTAACTGACCTTTCAACTTTTCAGTTTATGGATAACTATATTTTATTATCATTAGCTTATTTTTAAAATGCAGTAAATATTTGTCTGATTTGTATAATTCGCTTGATAAAAGAATACATTCAATAAACCTTGACACCAAATTCAAAATTTACAAGGAAAAAAATTCTCTCTAGCCTCTATGCAGTTTCATTTATGACCATTAACTGATTTAAAATTTTTATCTTCTGGAATCATTGGTCATTCAAATAATGATTTTGCCTTATCAAAAATATTCTTGATTATTACGTCACCTCAAGTTTTGGACTGGATCGTAGCATCGTTAAGGTAATTAATCATTTTTTGATTGTAGATTTCAAACATGTCAATAATATCTTTTCGAAAATCTATCAATCTGTCTAAATGCAAAATTGAATTTTGTTAAAAATTTTAAATGTCTGTAGGTATAATGTTTTTACTTTCACTGTAAAAAATGAGTGTAAAGTTACCATGATTAGAATTAGATGCGACCGCACTAGACTCACGTTTCTGAAGACCTCGCATCGCTCACTGATTTTATAATATCAAATACTTAAATATGATCTTTTTATCTATTTCATGAAATGAAAATTTGTCTTTGATAGATTTGAGCGTTACTTTATGGTATTCCATTTTAAAATAAAAAGAAAATTTTTACTTACCTAATACCACTTTATTTAAAGCTTTCGGCCATTACTGTACGTTAATGGCCGTACGGACCGAAACATGTCACAGACATTTAACACTTTAAATAAAGTGGTATTAATAAAGTAAAAATTGTCTTTTTCACTAAATAGATAAAAAGATCATATTTAACTTTTGATATTATAAAATGAATTTGACGCGAGGTTTCCTTCATCAAATGAGGTCTTTTTATTTTGAAAATTTTTCGTCAAGTTTTGCGTTCCCGAATCACAATTTTATAACTATTTAATTTATTTGAACTGCACCCAAATTCTCCTTCTTTAGTGGGACAGCGTGGCGTCCCTTGCGATATTTAACAAAATTCAAAGTACCCACTTCATGGTAATTGAGTTAAACTGCCGTCGGCGTATTACATTAACATTTTAATGAAGCCACGGTTAGATTGTTATATATCCACACCAGAGCCGGATTTACATAAAGGCACATGGGGCTCGTGCCTAAGGGCCTTCACACAGTAGAGACCTTCACATAAATCAGAAAAAATAATAAATTGATAAAATGATATAAATTAATCATTTGAAAATGTAAGAGTCATTCCATTTGAAATCAACAAACGGGTGTGCCGCATGTTTTTTGATTTTAATAAAAAAAATTGAGGATACTCTTTGTAGTGCCGGAAACGCTAAACCACCGTCATTTAATTTTTTTATTGTGTAACTTCCGGTCAGTGCCCGTCCGAAGTCAAAAATTGGGTCAATTTCATACTTGTACATAATGGACTCTAGCTTTTTATTTAGAATAGGTATAGAAATGACTCTTGCTTTATTTGATAGAGTAATAAATGTGCATTTCATGTAATATAAAATAATACTGAACTGTAACAATTAAGACCAAAATGGCGGTTATCTAAAATTTCCTAATTTTTTCTCATTGTTACGATTTTCAACTGAATCCTGTGTCAACTCTCTTGCACATTAAGGATTCATTTTTTTTTAGGAATAAAGTACTAACCCTTCTGATCCTACGACGTAATTATCATTGTCCTAGAATAATATCTGCTACGAAAAAAAAAATTGTGAAAATTGATAATTTTGAAAAATGCTGAACTTTGACCACCAAAAAACCCATGTGGAGGAAAAAATAAAAATCTGATATTTTCAGAAAATATAGTCTATATCTTCGTTAATTATGTCCAATTAGTGCCATTCTGTTATTTTCACTTTCTTAGGAAATATGATTTTTTTGAAAGTACTACTTTTAGGAAAATCAAAACAAAATTTTTTATACTGCAACTAAATAAAACAAGCGCTTTAGAATTAATAGTCATTATGTAAATGTTTCTTCGTAAAAATAATAGTTATGTATATTAGCATACCAAAAGCTTGTTTACACTTTGTTTAGTGTTTACACTTTGTTGCAAAGTGTAAACAAGTAAAATCTTGCTAATTTTGAAGCCCTGCCATGTATATTTACAAAATTTAGATTAGGGTAAAAGCCCCCTTTGTGGAACGGTATCTAATACTGGAACAGTTTTGACATTTGCATATTTATTTCTTTAATTAAGTAAGGAAACTTTAAATGCGAGGTGAATTTAAATTGAAAAACAATCATTCTGTTAATAATAATTTTTGTTATCAGACGTTTCTTTCAGAAATAACTTCATTAATATGTAAATGTTCATAATTAGATACCGTTCCACAAAGGGGGCTTTTACCCTAAATAAAATTAAAATTATTAAACTACATTTTTATTAATTTCCCATTGGATGTTATTGTAATGGATCCGATTTTGAGAATAGCTAATTTTGACGTTTAAAATTTCAACGTCTCAAGGTCACTAGAATTTGTTTTAGCGAGATATTTGTGTGTGCGTTCGTTCGTTCGTTTGTTACTGAGCTTTTTCGCCTGGAGAACAAATTATGATATCGACGCGAACCAATTTTACTAGATCTGTAATTAAAAAATTAAGACCAAATAAGTTTTGCAAAAAGTTCGGATTGGCGGTGTAAAAAAAGAAATTAAAAAACTTGTGTGGAATATTTTCCGTCTCGGATTTTTTCGTTCGATGTGCAGTGCCATCTAAAATAATCTCTAGTCCTTAAGGGCATCCAATGGGAAGTTGACAATGTGGATAGACCTACCTCCCCGAATTTTTTTACTTTTTTTGTTGGGTTACGTGATTTTGGCTACTGCACATTGCAGTAAATTATTATATAGAAATTGCAGAATATGCGTAAGTTGATAAACAAAAACTAAACAACAACAACACTATCGTGACACAACGTAAACAGTAAAATATGAATGTAGTTTAATAATTTTAATAATTTATTTAATCTAAATTTTGTAAATATAAATGGCAGGGCTTCAAACTTAACAAGATTTTACTTGTTTACACTTTGCAACAAAGTGTAAACACTAAACAAAGTGTAAACAAGCTTTTGGTATGCTAATATAACTATTATTTTTACGAAGAAACATTTACATAATGACTATTAATTCTAAAGCGCTTGTTTTATTTAGTTGTAGTATAATAGTATATTGTGCAATAAGTGCGGGAAATTGTCGATTGCCCACGAAAGCGAAGTTGAGCGCACGAACGTAGTGAGTGCGCTCATTCGCTTGAGTAGGGCAATCGACAATCCCGCACGAGTTGCACATACTATTTTTTATTACGAATTTCACATACTTTTTTCTATTATTATCACAATTTTTGACATTTTTATCACTTTTTAAAATAATATTTTTAAGTGTTCGTCATTTTTTTTCTGAATTAATTATCGTTTAAATTACTTTGTTTGTGGTTTCTATAGAAATAATTATGAAATATTTATTAAATGAAAAATTAAGAGGCGGCTTTGCGTGTTTTGGTTAAATTTTGCGTGTTTTATTGTCAATTTGCGTGTGGAAAGTTACTTTCCACATGCAAAAAAGTATGCGGGAAGAGTACAGTGGGCAAACAGCTATTTTGCGTACAGAAATGTGTGCGCCAAGTTAGTACTTCTCCCGCATGAGTAATAAAAAAAATTTTGTTTTGATTTTCCTAAAAGTAGTACTTTCAAAAAAATCATATTTCCTAAGAAAGTGAAAATAACAGAATGGCACTAATTGGACATAATTAACGAAGATATAGACTATATTTTCTGAAAATATCAGATTTTTATTTTTTCCTCCACATGGGTTTTTTGGTGACCAAAGTTCAGCATTTTTCAAAATTATCAATTTTCACAATTTTTTTTTCGTAGAAGATATTATTCTAGGACAATGATAATTACGTCGTAGGATCAGAAGGGTTAGTACTTTATTCCTAAAAAAAATGAATCCTTAATGTGCAAGAGAGTTGACACAGGATTCAGTTGAAAATCGTAAAAATGAGAAAAAATTGGGACATTTTAGATAGCCGCCATTTTGGTCTTAATTGTTACAGTTCAGTATTATTTTATATTACATGAAATGCACATTTATTACTCTATCAAATAAAGCAAGAGTCATTTCTATACTTATTCTAAATAAAAAGCTAGAGTCCATTATGGACAAGTATGAAATTGACCCAATTTTTGACTTCGGAGGGGCGCTGACCGGAAGTTACACAATAAAAAAATTAAATGACGGTGGTTTAGCGTTTCCGGCACTACAAAGATTATCCTCAATTTTTTTTATTAAAATTAGAAAACATGCGGCACGCCCGTTTGTTGATTTCAATATATATATATATATATATATATATATATATATATATATATATATATATATATATATATATATATATATATATATATATATATATATATATATAGGTATATAGGTATATATATATATATATATATATATATATCTATATATATACATATATATATATATATATATATATATATATATATATATATATATATATATATATATATATATATATATATATATGTATATATATATATATAATGTCCGCAAGATAACTGTTGAACGAAATGTCCTATTTTAGCCAGACATGTCCGATGCCGGAAACATGGTTTTTTAGGCATTTTTCGTGTCATAGTTTTTTGTCAAAATTTCCCCAAATTCAAAAACAGACAATTTATGACAAAAAATTTATTGACATACATAAAAAAATTTTTTTAAATGTATTAATCACCAAAAAATGTAATTATTTTAAACGCTTTGAACGACCGGCCAAATAAGCAAATTCCATGACAGTTTTAGTGTATATTTTTGTTCAGTAGTGAACACCACTGTCCAACACCATATTAAATAAGGACTATTTTATGTCTGTATGCTAATTTAAATGTATAATTCTTAATAATACCAGAAAAAATGACAATTAAAGTTCACGTAACCATTTGGCTACCATGGCCCATAAAGGGTTAATTACATGATTAAGATTGTACAGAAAACATACACATAGAAAATAAAAACAAAAAAGAATAGAAACTGGGTACCGCGCTAGTAAAGAACTTTTATTGACGAAATTTAAGCCTCTGAAACCTCAATTAACTGAAATTAGTTATTTAAGTATCATACATGATAGATAATTTTGCTTGCTTGTAGTGTAAATACAACAACTAGTCAACAAGTCAATTATATTATTTTTTATTAACATTAAATTTTTATTAACTTAATTTTGTCAGAAACTAAAGTCAGAACACTCGGTCAGTAATAAATTTACATGATCAGAGCATGATGTAGTACATACAATATTTTCATTTTTAGGTGCAGTAATTTCCAAACAATGGCATTTTCATTCAAATATAATATTTTTTTACAAGTAAACAATAAAAATTTTTAAATCTTATTTTTATTATCATACGTATACGCACATACTTATGTGCACTGTTTTACTATCAAGAAGAAAAACATATATATATAAGATTGTCAGTAATTGTTGCTGTTGTTTAATACATGTGTATTAAAATGGACCTCCTCAGATCTACTGTTTAGAGCTCCTGATGTTTGTGTATGTATATAATGTACATTCTACAATTAGATAGCCACTAAAGGGACTATCGTATGAAAATGATTGGTATTGACTCACCCTATTGCGTTACTTAAATACGTACAAATTCTTTATTTTTAGATAAATTTATCAGTTATTACTATTATCAGATATTTTTAACTTTACAATTTCTTAAGCGGCATATTAAAATGATTTATTTCGTATTTTGATATTCCCAAGCTTACAATTGTAAATTTTAAATTAGAAGTTTGTAAGAAATATAAAACGGCCTTTATACAAATATTACACCGTACAATACATTAAAAAAAAGACATGAATAGTACAACGATTTGCTCACGTGATTATTGTCAAAATCTTCCGATTTAAGTATAGTGCAAATTGCTTTACAGTACTCACACAAAAATCTGAATTCATTTCGAGAGCTATAATATTTTTACTTTTAAAAAACTGCAGTTAACATGTAAAGAAACGAAGGAGAAACGAACTAAGTAGGTGGTTTAAAATTTTTTCCGCCATTCCAAAACGAAAAGTTGACAATTGAAATTTTTGGTTGGATAAACGATGAACAAACGAATGCGCACGCCTAATCACAAAATTCGCAAAAGTGGCTTCCAACTTCACACAGTTTTACTTAAACTTTTTAGTGTTATCAAATATTGTTCGTAAGATTTACCATCTTGCTGTTTTCTTATAAACAGCAGGTATCGTTCGTAGGTTATATTTATTTTGGATACAAAGTATTGACTAAATTTTTGTAATATAACATCAAATTTGTTTTTATATTCATTTTCACCAAATGTAAGAGACGTTTTAATGAGTTCACAGCTATGATTTTGCAAAATTTCTACGTTATGTTTGTCTCTTACAGTGACGTAATATGCTTCAGTGCTGCCTTTTGAATTTTATCCAATTGATATTCGCGTTGTCGCCAGCGACCAAAGCACACATTTGTCCAGATTTCTCTATTCACTTGCCGTTATCACCATATTTTGTCCTGGTGATCTCAATTAAAATACGATACCTTTCATTGGCCTTTTTTATTGAGGAACTTCTTATATAAGAGCCAAGACACACGAACCACGTGATGACCACTTTTTGTCGTTGCCGTGTGGTTGTACTATCGTTCGTATGTCTCAAACGACGACTTGTGAGTCTCTTTTTAGTGGCCGAATAACATACAATCACTGCTGGACGACATCAAGGCCACTAATACTGTTTGTCATATACAGTGTCTGCGTTAAGTATTCATACAATAATTAATCTTTCGATACCGAAATTTAAGAAATTTAAAATTTTGCAGCGTAAATTAGGTACGCTAGGATAAAAATAAACAAAATTAATCAAACAGCTGATACTTCTATTAAATAATATTTCTTTTAAAATATCGGTATTTTGGTCTTACATATTTGTGCAGATTCAATTTTTAAAATTATTTGATAAAACATTTCAAAATTTTTCAGCCTTCCATTTCTTTGAATTTTCAGTTCTTTTCTATTATTCTAAATCTAAACACCCCTGCCGCAGAATCTGCATAACATAGCGAATTTTCAAAGATTAGACACTGACAGATCTCATATAACAACCTGATCCATCTAAAATAGTTTAGCTCTCTAACAGTGAACAAATTTTCAAATTCCGTGATGACGTGTTACAAACTGAAGGTATGTAATAAGAAGAAGGTACAATACCTTTTTCTTATTACATACCTTTTTGCGTCTAATTTTTTGTATATTTGGGACCAAAAACTTTTTGCTAGTGATAGAAATAAGTAAAAAATTGATGAGGGGGCCTTATCTTCAGGCAAAGGGTAACTATTTACAATTTTTACTCTTGCGTACCTACTGTAGTATCATATACATTAGTCTATCTCACAGCCCCATTTGCATCTAACATCCTACTGAAATCTTTATTATACGTAGACATAGTATTAAGCCCAGTCTATATGTCATCTATGTCGACGGTAGCAACGAATAAAAAGACAACTAACTTTTTTTGAAATTCCACTTTTCTACATAATTCAATTCAAAATTCTTTATCTTAATCCAGGATTCTTATTTTTCATTAAAAATGTATTTTTTAATAGTGCTGTCTCGTATACATTAAGACAATTACACCTATTTTTCACGAAGTAACGGATAAATTTTGAGTTTCAAAACACAAAATTTTGCCGATAACTGTTTATTCGTTGCTGCCGTCTATGTTATAAATGTATTTAGAGTTAAATTAAAACTTCAAGTATAGACACCTCTAAATTTTTTTATTCAATACATTCCATTTTTACTTTCAGATAAATTAATATTTTCATATTTATATTAATTCTAAAGGTGATAGGGATTTAATTTTTCAAAATTTCTAATAAATTTTTTGAGGAAGTTTCACTCAGTTCCTAAAAAATTTTGTAGTAAAATTCACATCAAAATATAATCTTGATATCCTACAATTGCTATCCATTTCGTTGATATACAATATTTATGATCTTCTAATTTTACCTTAAAAATATTTTATATTACAACACTTCAATGTTAAAAAAATTATAAACTAAAAAAAAGGATATCAAAAATTACTTTCCATATAATTTTAAATTAATCAAATAGTTACCTTGATGAAGTCTCCTTGTCCATAAATTTTCACCAATTTTCTTCATTAAATTATTGATTTTCTAAATTTTTCAATTATAACAAACAATGAAATTTTTTATAAATTCAAAATATTACGTTCGCGAACAACAAGTCCTAATTTTAAATTTAATTGTTATAAATGGCAAAAAATTATTAACATAATTATTTAATAATATTTTAATGCACTCTAAATGTAATACTGATAAACACATCGTGATGTATTGAAGAAAATAAAGAAAAGGGAATATGCATGTTTTTCATTTATTTCAAAAATAGTTTAAGCTTATGTCAAAAAATCACAAAAATGCATTATGCGTATTATGGGGGCAAGCTCAAAAGACCCCCAGAAACTGAGGTGAGGGGTACACAATTGTATTATTTCCATAGTTACCAATCAAACCAAGTAATTATGTTTTTATAGGAGTGAGTAAGTAAACTTTTATTTATTAATATAGATAAATGCAGATGTAGATAAAAAGTTCTTTTTAGTTTGCGCCCATAATACAATTTGCGCCTTCATTTCAGAAAAATAAAAAAAATTATTTTTAGTTTTACATTATCATTATTTAAACATCACCATATGGCGCGCTGACGTCAATTGTAAATATACAAATAAGAAAGTGATTACCACCCGGATCAGAACCATTGTTATATAATTCGTTCTGTAGATGGCACTGCTTCTGTTATCTAATCGTTTATTTTCCACTGCTTTTCATATCTGTCAATATTTTAATTTTTTTGAAGAATAAAATTTAGCAAATATTTTAAATAATTAATAAATTAAAGAATTATTATTAGTTAAGATCGTTTCCTTTTACGAATTTTTTTAAAAATTAAAATCAATGAATATTTTTCTTTCATTTTTTAGTCGAATTTTTCCTTGAAAAAATTACTTATACAGTCTATACGACAAGAACGGCGAGAGGCGAGATTAGGGGGGCTATCCGTTTTCGGACCCGTAGAACACGAATATGCAGAAAAAAAATGTCTTATATATATATATATATATATATATATATATATATATATATATATATATATATATATATATATATATATATATATTCCCGCCCCCTTTTTATTATGTGTAGAGCCCCCCTATGGAAGTTAAGAGATCAAATTTGGTAAGTGGGGCTCATTTTCGAGGCACCTCATACTATTAAAGTGGGGTCAAATTTTAGGAAAATTTTTGATCCGACCCAACTTTTAAGGGGGTGGTGGGGGGCGTTAAAACAATAAAACTTTTCACAACCGGTTGGAAATAATGTTTTGGTGAATTATCTACAACATATCCAAAATTCAGCTTCCTAGGATGATTTGGAGGGAGTAGAGGGGGAAAAAACCGATTTTAGCTGGATCTAACACGCCCCCAGCCCCCCAGAATTAACGTAGAGGGTTGAAATTTGGTGTGTTGATAAAGTTCGTACCCAGGTTGTGCTTTTTGGAGGTTTTAATATTTTACCCCCACCCCCCTCATTTTTAAGCTACAATTTCATGCATTTTCGACGTTTTCGAAGTTTGTACCACTCGCACAGGTCACCAAAACAAACCTAGAGGGCTGAAATTTTGTATTCGGATTGAGTTAGTATCAAGGGGGTGCCTTTTGGGGGTCTCGACTTTTAACCCTACCCCCACCATTTTTATACCCAAGAGAACATGATTTTTCTTGCTTTTAAACAGTGTCGTTCGGGTCAAAATCTCCCCAAATAAACCTAGAATGCTGAAATTTTACAGGTTAAGCTCATAGCCAGACACCGCTTTTTGGAGGTTTCAACTTTTAACCCTTACCGCCACGATTTTTACGCCAATATTTCCTTAATTTTTTTGCTCGTTTTCTAACACGTCTAGAGACTCTCTAAGGAAACCTAGAGGGCTGAAATTTTGTACGTGTATTCAGTTAGTATCCAGCTAGTACCTTTTAGGAAGTCCACATTACTTTTCCCCCCACTTCTCCCATTTTTACATCGGAAGTCAATGCTATTATTAAATGTGTTTTAAACGCATTATTTTTATTCTAAATACAAGTGGGCGAATAGTAATTTTAAAAAATTTAAAAAAAAGTGAATTTACTTTTATAACAAATGAAATACATACATATTAAGTAATTTAAAAATGTTATTAAAGCCACTGTTTATTTATAAATTAGGAATTTTGGATTTTTATCATTTATAAAATAGAAATTTTGGATTTTTTTGGAAAGAAAAACTATCTTCATAAAAGCCTTCCAGTTTACTATATAAGTTCCTTTTTTAATATTTAAAAATAAAACACAAAGGCAATTGGCGGATAAGCATGGGTAGGAATGCCCTCGTACGAACTGTGTTGGCTTTTTCCCTGTTAACTGCTATCGGCACAAAATTTAAATTTACTGAGATTCAGCCCTTAAAAACTTAAAACCTTTTTTAAAGCCCCGATAAACCGGACACTCATCATCAGTTTTGAAACCACGAAAATGACAAATCGCTTGTGGACTGTCAATTACATTTCGCTTGTGGACATTCAATACCGAAGATGAAAGGAAAAATTCGACTTCGGTGATGGGGCTCCGCTGCTCACGGCGTTATTTTTTCATAGCAACTCCTATTTAAAAAAATTGATCAAAATTTAATATTTTCCTAGTTACCTAAATCAATTTATTTTAAAAATAATAAGTATTGATTGTGGCAAGTTACTAAAAATTTTTAAATATTCAAAAATTAATTTTTATTCTACTTCATATATGTTTTTGTATCAGTGACAAAGTTTATAGAGTGTATCCCATTATTTATGGTACTCTACGTTATAGCTTTAGTGCATATTTCATTCAGTATATATATCTGGCATTATTGGTGTTAACTTTACATTATACTCACAAGGACAACAACCAATAGTATTGCTGCATTGCTCGAATATACCGTTTTGGGGGAATTTTTTTTTTTGAGGTAGATAATTTACATTATTTTCGTTATGAAAACTGAAATTAATTAAACAAAAAATACTGTCATAAGAATTTGTGACGTGTATAGAATATTTTAAAAGATGTATCAGAATTTTCTAAAAAAAAAAAAACATGCATATTCTCTATTATTAATGAATTTATAAAAATTTTTAGCAATCTAAGAATATTTCCATAGTTTCATGTTTTATATATATATTAAATTATCAAAACGTAATTTGTATATATAATAATGTAATTTGTATATATGAAAACTGCAAAATGCAAAACGCAAGTATATTATTAAACTTAATAATAAAAAAAAATTAAACGAATGTTATGTTTTCAGCAAATTTTAATAATATTTAAAAATACCTATATAAAATGAATTAAGTTAGGCAACGATACACATTTTTATCCAGGGTTATTAGATTGCAACACTTCTTACATCCAACGCCTTACGTCTTATGGCATTTATTGTGTGAATGTAAATCATTTATTTCAAATTGTCATGATACATTTTAAAAATATCCTGTCTTTTTTTTAAAAAAAAAAAAAAAAAAAAATGAAACAAACATATATATATATAGATATTATTCAACTGAGAGAGACCGATTATTGTCCTCATTTGCGTTTCTTAATAAATATATGATTACGTACCACATTCAAAGCTTTCTTTGTGAGAAAGTAGATTTTTAAAACTGCAAATGGAGATATTTTGCCATGCAAGAGAAGAGAATAGCTAATATTCCTTTGGAAATCTTGTTAAAAAATTTCTTAATTTTTCTCTGAAATTAGTTTACTTAAAGAAATGGTACAAAAACTCATCATATGTAATTTTTTCCCTGTTTTCGAATGGTATAAAAAAATTTTTGAAAAATTGTTTCAGTCTGGCAAAAAACTCATTTTGTTGACAAAAAATGCTCGAAAAACCTATTCTGAAAATTCGCTAAAAGGTTTAAATAATTATATAGCTTTTTTATCTAAAAGCACTCAATAATCAACGTTCAAACAGCAGGAGAGCTTCTAGTACATGACATCGTGCTTTTATTCTTAACCAACGAGTTTTTCCGTTCCATAAAAATGTTTATATTCTATTAAACAAATTGAATTTTTACATAATAATTATTTTTTATTACCTAAATAAAGGGTAAATAGTAATAGGCACTTTTATTCTAAACAAATCCTGTTACCTACATATACTTTTACTTTGGTACATATGTATAAAAATATATAACATTGTATTAAATTATTTAATAAATTTCACTTACCGCATATATTTTTCACTCTTTTTTCCTTATTCTCAAAGTTTTAATAAAATTTGAAGCAAAGATATTCCCATGCCTTTACTTTTTCTATGCGGTTACTATATCCCGAATATGTGTAATCCCAGATTGCAGGTAAATTCTAAATCTCCTCAATAAATAATTCAGTATCAAACGAATCTTCATTAACAATCAAAAAAGACCAACAAAAACAAAAAAAAAGAAAATACACACAATTAAGAAAACTAAACAAAACAAAAATTGCAAAACACCAGCTTGAGTAGTATTAATTAATGATTCGTTGTAATGTTCGAGAGACACTGTAGTACTAGTACTGTGTATTTGTTGCTTATGAGTGGTCGCAGTAGTCACAAGTTTTAGCGACATTGCGACAGTGTCCGATTACGACGACAAGTTGTGGTCCGTGTTTCTTGAAATTTGTGTTTCCATAAGAAAACTACATGCATACATACCTGGCCACAGAGCAGCCACTATTTTGTCGCTGTCGCGTGGTCGATGCGTGGTTCGTGTGTCTTAGCTATAAATACAAAAACCAGGTATGCAAATACTAATTAATCCCACCCAATCTTTCAATTTCAAAACATTAAGGCATCAGAAACCGTAATGTTATCAACCGTCAATATACATATTTCTTACAACAAAACTATATCTTAAGCTGAGCGTCCACTAGCGCAATTTCGCTTTCGGAGAAAAATACATCTGAATAAATGCAGGTTCGTCCACTATCGCGTTTCCGACCTAGTGGACGCTCAGCTTTATACATACCTTTACCAACTTTTGTTAAAAAAAGGTAAAGTAATATGTACGTGTATTCAGTATAGCTAACTTTCTGTCAAGCACTGTAGTCAATAGGAATGCAATTTAATAAATTATATTGTTGACGCACTGCAAATTAACATTTTAAATTGATTAAGTAGAAAAAGTTAGGTACTAAACAAAAAATAAAAATACAAAACTAAATTGATATAGACAAGTAAGAAGTAAACGAAATTATTAGTATATACTAGATATTGTAAAGATAAACACTGCAAGAAGAAAATTTAATATTTTAACAATGGAATTTTTAAAAGCGACTCAATTTGCTACTTTGTTGATTTTTATACCATTGGTAAGTTTTATTACATTATTTCAAAATAAGACTATTAAGAGTTGTTTTATATTTTTAATTTATTGTACTATTATCATTTTAGACAACATTCGCATCCGGTCAGAGAACAGGCAGTTACTTATATAAAGTAGAGGAAGCCCATAATCGAATAGGAAGAATTACGAACGAAATTACAACAAAAATCGAAAATCTATCAACCGACTTGGAATCAAAATCCAACATTTACCCTACATTTGAATCAACAATAAAAAAAGAATTCGTAGATTGTCAAAATGATATTTCAACTAATATTATCAACCAAAATAACGAAAATATTATCCGTCAGTTTTCGAATATTAATGGATTTATCCAACAAGAGGCCAGTGTATTTAGAAATCTTGTCAGTCGTGTTAAACAATGTATAAAAGATAAAAATATTCGAAATATTAAAACTGTAGATAACCTATTCCAGCCAACTGATAAGTGTGTGCATCCTGCAATTAATGAAATTAATGCCTATGCAGATTTGGCTTTTAGTGCACTGTTGAATCTTGAAAAATTACTTAAGGATTTCCCAAAACAGATTGATTCCTGTACCAATTCAATACGCACCGAGGAGAGCTCGATCATCGAATGTTTTAAAAATGTTTCAATTATTTTTAAAAATGAATGTGACTCGTCTATTAATGAAGTTCTGGATAAATCAGAATTACTAAAAAATGATATTTCCGAATTCACCAAATCCTTTAAACCATGTCTAGATGAAACTGTTGAGGAAATTCATATGGATGTTATGAAGAATAAAAATTTTGATTTTATGAAATGTTAAATTTTAATTGTTATTTAGATAAATTTGTATAAGAAATGTCAGTAAGTATACGTATAAAAATGCGTAAGTATCATATAATATATATTGCAAAAAAATTATTTATTTATTTATTTATTTATTCATTTTTTTTAGTTTATTCATTAAAAAATGTTATTAAAATTAGAAGTAAATTACTTCTCTCCATTTCAAATAAGAATTTGTGTTTCGAGAACACTGGCTAACGTAGAGCTTGTTTCCTACATCCGTTACTTAAGGCAGTATTCTAGTCTAGAAATTCGAAAAAAATCGAATTTTTTTCCATATTTTCAAAGTTCAGACCTTTAAGAATAAGTCTCTAAAAGGATTTACGGAAATTCGAATTATTTTCGGAGCTATGGTTATTTTTTCCCTCTGTTCTATGTATCTTTTCAGTGTTAAATTCAAATTTTTAATATAAATTACTTGAAACTACTTTCTTCGATACGGTTGACATGATATCTCAAGTTCTAATGCACCGATTTACTTGAAATTTGGTACAGATCTTCTTAATACTATCAAAATTGGCCCGACAAGGTAGGGGTTTTTGGAATTTCCTTTTTTTTACTATTTTTAAAAAATTTCTAAAGTTGAAAAATGGAGGCAAAAAATTGATTTTTTTTTTAAATGGACGGCATTTTGTAAAAAAATGTATTTTTCCGAATCGGTTACGTCCGGCTTATTCTACATCCTTGTTTATGTAAATTTTATGTTTCAGATCACCAGGAGGGTTAGAATCACATCAACCACGAGACACCTTTTTTTTGAGCCGCCACGTTGCCGGCCTGTACTGATTCCAATTTTAAATTTTTATACATTTTTATACTTTTCAAATATTAGTAAAAAACTGGTAAAAAAAATGGATACTAAAAATATTTAGTTTTTTTTTTCTTTTTTTTTTAGGCCCGTAAGCTAGAAAACCTCCTTGAGCCACTGCAGGTTTCCAAATTTTATCTTGTCACACCACGCGTTAAAAAAGTAGTATATTTTAATAAATAGTGCAAATATACATATTTAAATGTTAAAAAATTAACATGAGTATAAAATAATAAGGAATGAAAGTGTACACAGTTTTGAAGTGAAACGTGTATAGTAACTCTAAAAAAATTACATTTTTAATGTTTTTATTGCAGAGACGTAACAAAAACTTAATGCGTAGGTACTAGTTATGGGAATAATCACTCTTTTTAGTGTGTCGAATCTTTTGAATCCGCTCACTGTGGTGAGTCGATTCAATAAATTGAATCACTCACTCACTTGACGCAATTCGCTCACTCGTTTTTATGAATTGAATCACTCATTCTACTCACTCACTTTACACAACTGAGTGGTATAACTTCAAATACGAATCAACACAATAAATACACTCATATAGTAGTCACATGTGAAACACTCACTCAAGTGAACGAGTGTTTGTATACAATTATTATATCCGAATAAAATTAATACAATTATGTGCTTAAAATTAATGCACGTAACCCACAAAACAAATTAAAAAATTAATACAGCATTAAAAATACACGGTTGAAAAGACATAACAATGAAAATTTGATTCATGAAAATCTACAATAACTTTATTGTAGAAAGATATCCACTCACTGCTGTTTTGAAGAAAAACTAATTTTTGGAGACGTAATAATCTGACAATAAACGGACAAATTTTATTTTAAAAATTTGAAAATATCGTAAAATAAAATAGGCACAAATAGTTTTTCTTAGAATTTTTTTAATATCCATACTTATAGCACTTATAATGTACATAAAATTGGGTATATTTTTTATTTAGATTATTTTATTAGTTTATTGGACATCTGGACTAAATTTGATTTAAAATTTGTTTTATGCAATTTAAAAAATAAAGGATAGTAAAAAAATTAAAATATTAGTTCTAAAAAAAAAAGAAAAAATTATACCTACCATACTACAGTGTTATTAGTATATGTGTACGATATATACACGTTATGTTATATACACAGTTGTAAAAAACAGATGTTTGTGCAAACAAGTCTCTGTTGTTCTGTCTATTGTCATAAGTAAACTAAAACAGGGATTGAAAACTGAATAGAATCTTATATGTCATACACTCGGAAGTGAGTGAGTGGGTGTATGACATATATTATACTCTTTCAACAAACGAGTTGAAAGAGTCGATTCAGTTCTTTTTCACTGATTCAATTCAGTCAGTCAGTTGAGTGATTCAACTCAGTGAATTGAATCACTCACTCACTAGCCATCTCTAGTAGGTACTAGATTTATATGTACACATTTTTCAGTGAAACTTCTATAGTGACATCATCAAATACATTTAATCACTTTTAGAAATCTTATATAATAAAACTGAAATGAGACCGTTTCTGTACATTGAATATTTTTTGAAAATTGTACTGGTATTGTAAATAAGTTATGTAGATATCAAAACAGCGATTTTTAAAATTTTTGTCTGTCTTGTCACACATCGCGCATAAAGTACTTATATAGGTTTTTGGTGATTATCACATTAAAGAAACCATATAAAATGTGTACCTAAATATTGTAATATATGTTGTCATTTTTTATGTTCAGCCTTTAATAAAAATATTTTCTTTAAAGTGTTCCACCAGTTTTTTTTTTTTTTTAATGGATATTATGGTACTATAAGTAATCCTGAATGGCAACATTATGTGAGATTTTGGTGACTGCCACCTAAGGCTCATTTCAGACCAAGCCAGTCAAATCATTTCAAGTCCAATCAAGTCACGTTAAGTCCAGATGCGTCAAATCAGACCAGTCAGTTTAAACTAGTTATTACGTGATATTTGAAAATGGATGTTGCATTAATTGCAACAATAATAATGCGGAGATTGAGATAATAAATTTCTGGATAATTTCTAACAAGTAATATTAATATTGTTCTAAGTAAGAAATAATATGCTCTGTGATTTTATTATACACAACACATATCACATCACACATATAATATGTATGTATCTCTTAATACGCATATATAAAGTGGACAGATGGCTTACGTTGACTGATGCAAAAATTCAACTTGTTGAGTCTTTAACTGGACTGACGGTGACTTGACTTGACTTGACTGGACGCGACTGATTGTATTTGAAAGCAAAAATACAGTTTATGTTGCAATTGGATTGAATCGGTGTATGTTGAATCAAGATGCGTTAGACTTGACGTGACTTGACTGGACGCGACTGGCTTGGTTTGAAATGAGCCTAAAAGGAACCATAGAAAATATGTACCTAATTAAAGTATGTCGTCACTTTTTATGTTCACATTTAAATAAAAAATATTTTTTTTGAAAGTGTTGCACCCATTTTTATTTAATGGACTTTATGGTAGCATAAGTATACTCCTGAATACCAACATTATATTTTCTTTTTGGTGATTGTCACTTTAAGGGAAGGAACCACATAAAATATATATTTAAATAAAATATTCTGTCATTTATGTTATTTCCTTTTCAATAAAGAATCCTTAAAAATATACAAAATATTCCTTGAAGCATTCCCTAACGATTGAACTTTGGTTCATTTTCCTAGGTTATCTAGTTCACGAGAAAAATGAGTTTAAAAAATCCCTTCAAAATTACACTTTTTCTTATTGTCTTGAGAACGGTTCAAGGTCAAAGTCCAGAAACCATATATGTTATTTTCTAATGACACCCCCCTCCTACTACAAACACTATTTTGAAAATATCTCTCGGGGGCCATTTCACTATACGTATGACGCTTCACGCTAGACTCTTTGAAAGTCATTCTTATATTCCGGAAATTCGTAATTTCATGTCATTGTCACATCAATCAGTAAAATGAAACATTACCGTCACGTTAAGGCTACAATAAATACCAGAAAATATTTAAGATTGTTGGAACCTTCGAATATTCTAAGGATTAAGGAATGATTTTGGATATATTATTCTTTTAATACACAAAATGTCAAAAAATGAACCAGTTAGGAACGGTTTGAACTATTTCATAATTTATTGTAATTAGTACAATTATTTTTTCAAGTTCTTGAATCTTAAGTTGGCTTCTGTTTAGCAAGTAACGTGTTGTGTAATTAAAATTTGCCATTCTATTATCCGATTACCATAGTTATGAAAATAACTCTTCATAAAAGTTTACTTACCCTCCTAGGAACGTAATTGATTGCTTATCGTCAATTAGTAAGCAGATTTTCTATGGTTTTTCTATAGTTTTTCATAGACGTTTACGTTCATTCATTTTTATTAAAGTTTAATTTTCGATAAATTCTGATTATTTATTATTTATTTCTCAATTTACTAGACATTTTTGGGTTGGAAAAATAACTTACTCATATTCGGTCCGTAGGTTTACTGTTGTGGTCATGGATGCACAAGAATCCGAGGCTAAAAATAAACATTTACTTGAATTTAATCTTCACTTGTCTGATAATAATCATAATGAACCAAAACATGTCATAAGAGTTTTTATACACAACAAAAAGTGGTATTTCTGCAAAGTAAAGTGTTTTATTTTATTAATAGTGAAAGTCGAGGATTCTTAAACTGAATACAAGACCACAAAAATAACATTTACGGTCCTCGTTAAGTAATATACTATTATTAGTATAACACTTTTTTTTCATTGTTTGTATTAATATTTTCTTTAACATTTAAACGTATGTATCATTTCATGAAAATAAAGGGGTAGTAATAGGATAAAGTTTGGGAATCACTTTTCAAAAAATCGGTATAAAAACAAGTCGTTCGTTGGCGAGTGTTCCCGAAACTCAATTTTTTATTTGAAATAGGGAGAACAAAATATTCAATTTTAATCATATTTTGCTCTTGAATAAACAAAAAAATAAAAAATAAAATAAAATAAATAAATAAACAAAATAAAACAGAAAATTTTATATATATAGGTATGTATATAAGTATTTATATATAGGTATGTATATTTAATGACACTTTTTACTATGTAGATAACAAATAATCTTTAACATTCCATAAAATCAAAGTCCTTCTTCTTCACAACATCCTTACGAATTTCTTGAACAGCTTTATCTAAACACGGCGTAAAGGTTTTAATAAATGCAGAAACACCATTCGTTATTTCTACTGACTTATCCAGAATTTCTCTAACAAGTAAATCACATTCATTTTTTAAAAGAGTTGAAATATCCGTTAAACATATCGTAGCCAACCCCCCGGTAAGTATTGAATCGATACATAAATTCGTCTGTTTTTGAACATTCTTCAATAATTTTTCAAGATCTGACATTGCACGGATTACAAACGGTGCATTGTCATTAATTTCATGCATTTGCGGAAACACACACTTATCTGTTGGTGCAAATAGGTCCTCAACCTTTCGAATATTTGAAATATTTTTAGTTAATACACATTGCTTAACACGATTAACAAAATTTCTAAATACAGTGGCTTCATGCTCGATAAATGTTTTCAAATTTGAAAATTGATTGATAATGTTTTGACTACTTCGATTGATAATATTAACTGAGATGTCACTTTGACACTCCATGATTTCCTTTTTTATTGTTGATTCAAATTTCCGATAAATGTTGGATTTTGATTCTAGCTCGATTGACACATTTTCAATTTTTATTTTAACTTCTTTCGTAGTATTATCTAATCGATCTCGGGCTTCTTCTATTCTAGCTATTATGTAATCTGATCTCTGACAGGATGCAAATGTGATCTAGAATTGATAATATAGATTAAAAAAATTAAACACTCATCAATGATTTTATTTTAAATAATATGTATAAATAACTTACCAACGATATCAAAATTAAAAAAATAAGAAAATGGTTAACTTTGAATGAATTCATTTTTAATGTACTTAATTTTCTAGATGTAGTTGTTTCACAATGTGTAGATTTACAATGTTAAGGACATACTAATAATTTAAACTTATAATCTATATCAGTCTTGTTTCGCATTTTTATTTTCCTTTGACCTGTAACCTTTTCTACTTAGTTAATTAAAATGTTTTCCTTAAAATTTTTCATTAAATTTAATGTCTTTTACAGTGTTCGACAGAAATTTAGCTACATTGAAAACACATTTTACATATGTATATGTATATTAATGTAGCTAAATTTCACTTCAAGCGTGCGTGAATTTAGTTCCGCACTTTTTGAAATTTATATATTTTTTAACTGTACTATATTGTGCTACATTTGTGCCAATTTGTACCGCAAACGGTTATTCGAAATTACCAAGCACTTACAAAAAAACACCAAAAAATTAATTTTTCGCCAGCCCCGCAGTTTATAAATTTTTATTTTTTTTTTTTTAGCTGTGCTGCTTTTTGCTACAATTTTGCCGTATTGTGTCGCAAAAAACAATTTTTTGGCCAGCCCCGTACTTTTTGAAATTTGAACTTTTTTTAATTGTACTGCATTATGCAATGTTTGTGCCGTGTTGTGCCGCCGAAAATACCGCTGAAAAGTGCTGTTCACAACTTAAACTTCCTAAAAAACCGTTACTGACAATTTGGCTTGGTAATTTCGAATATCCGTTTGCGGCAAAAATTGGCACAAAAATAGGACAATATAGCACAATTAAAAAAAATATAAATTTCAAAAAGTGCGGGGCTAACTTCACACACATCACAGTTTCACACTAAAGTTGTATGTAAGTACTGTGTGGTATATTTTGATATATATCATATACTAATATAAAGCCGGTTCTACACGATGCTACGAACACCTTCCAACATTGAACGTTCGATGGTTCATCGCATCGTGTGGCCGTTGTTCGAACCTACGAGCGTCCAATGTCGAAAGTCAAACATTTGCATTTGGCCATGTTCCGCTCGATGTCGGTATTCTTGCACCGAGTCAAAGGGATGCTTCGAACGTTTGAATGTCAATGTTGGTTGCGTTGGTTGGTTCGACTCAGCAGCTGCACGACTCGTTCATGTGAAGAGAGACAACATCAGTGTATAACATTAGAGATCACATAAGACAGATGACATCCTCGTCCACTGAATAAATGTTTGTACCAACACATTATACAAGAGAGACAACATCAGTGTATAACATTATAGATAACATCAGACAGATAACAGCCTCGTCCACTGAATAAACGTTTGTACCAACACATCATCATTGTATCAAACATTCGATTCACCGTGTAGCAGATACATTCGTCGCACCAATTATCGAACTTAATTGCCTCAAACGTTCGATCGAACGTTGGAAGGAACATTCGTAGCATCGTGTAGAACCGGCTTAATACGAGATGAAGAGAAATCAACATACAAAAATTATTCGGAGGAATTAGGTATCTCTACTGGAAACTCATGAATCATTGTCGTATGGAATTTTTGGAAAATGATAGAAAAATTTTAGAGAGGGTTCTAATTTTTTGATGTACTGTAATTCCAAGTAAAACAAGTAAGTTTAAGGGCAGAGTAAAGATAAAAAAGGCAAATCTAAGAAAATATATTTAATTTAAAAAAGTAATAAGCTGATAATAAATTAGTACAAGATGTACTTACATAAGAAAAATATTGATGCAAATTATACGTAAATAGATTACTAAGAAACACATAACCACAAATGACCATAATAATCATAAAATAGGTCAAAATAAACAAAAAAATTGTAAACGAAAAAATTCGCATTGATCTGAAAATTGGTACAGACCTTGACTACTACAATCATTATAAACAAAATGTCAAAAGTCTTCACTGATCCCACTTATGCTAAATATTTTATTCAAGGTCAAAAGTCAAGAAAATAGGTTTTTCCTAAGTATCTTGTGAATGATAAGATTTATGGTGAAGAAAGTTTAGATAAATTTTGTAGGTAGATTATGCGATTCTCTACAAAAAAGGTTTTAATAATTTTCTCCTCACGCTCTATTCTTTATGAGATATCGCGACTTCAGAAACTTGAAATGTAATATTCTACATCTACATGATATGCACTCTTTTCTACCCTACCATCGAGGTAGACCAGATTCCTTTTTTTTTTATAATTCGACTTGTATGCAATGGCTCTAAACTCGGCTCCTGTCGCAATTTCATCTTCGTAAATAATAGCTATTATTACCTGCTCATTGAATAATATCCTACGTTTCTCAGTAACTATTACACTGTCAAAAAAGTCACAGTTTTCCTGTAATCTGTGACTCAATATCTACTAACTCTGTAAAAATAAAAATTTTAACTTTAGAATCCTCTAAGATAAATGGGAAGGGTCATTTTATATCGTTAAAACCATATTGGACCAAAAATCATAAAAACAAATATTTTTAGAATCCTCAGAGATAGCTCTATTAAATGATACTTGACCCGCCATTTTAATCCTAACTTTTTTTTATTATTGTTGGCTGGTAATATATGGAATACGGAACGGTAAAAATGCTAAAGTGGTTATCTTTACCATTCTTCTCCTGTTTTAAGAGATTCATTATTAATTTTGCGTGGGACCCTATTTTGTGGGAGCCCTGGAGCACTTGCATCGAATGCCCTTATGTATATCCGGCTCTAGTCTTACCTCATATGTGGGGGAAGTGGAAGACAAAAATAAATGCGTTTTTTTTGTATTCATATTTTTTATCAAAATTTTAAACATCTGTTGTTCTTTTTTATAGTTTAATTGGGAAGACTGATAATTATCAAAGATAATACCAAAAATTTTATTCATTATCAAAGTTTAACCATTCTGCTGTGCCCCACCTGTATTAGTGTTTTTAAATCTATCTAGATTAGATATACTTCTCTAGAGGAAAAACTAAACTAGTCGTCAGGAAAATAGATCTAAAATTTGGAATGTCAATGAATAATAATTGGAAAATCTGAAAATTTATCTCGTTGACGTCACTAGGCCATAAAGTTTGCGTACTCCGACAAAAATAAAACTGGTTTATTTATTGGATATATGTATAGTTTTGAAATATTTTTGTTTTTTAAAGTAAAACTTAGGCTAGTATGGCGACAATCTGAATCTCACAACCCCTTTAGTTTCTTTTTTTCAACTTTAGGTGGATAAGTATTGACTTGGCCCTTTTAGACACGGCAAGCGGCGCACGCCTGCCAAATCTAAATCCCTCACTATATTTTTTCATTTGTTTAAGGCTGTGTCTGTCAGGCTATAGAGTTCCTATTTGAGGTGAGCTGAGGTATGATGTATTTATGCCAACCTTATTATTGATATAATTACATTTCAAAATTTCTCTTCAATTTTCAAGCGAAGTTTTGAAAATTAATCTAAAGAATATTTATTCATCTGAAGGAAATTATAGATAAAAGAAACAGGAATTTACATATATTTTATTCATATATAATTATGTGTTACATAAACTTTCAATATCATTTTTAATTTGTTTCAGATTGTCTATATAGCGTTGTCTATACAGCAGCAGTGGCTAAAAGTTATACTTAACATTTTGAAATATCAACATTTTTTTTGTTCAACAACACTTTACGAACTTCTTCGGTGTATTCATCCACGCATGGTTTAAACTTGGCCTTTATTTCAGAAATATCCTTCAATATGATATTTGTTCTAGCTTGAATATTGTTAATTTCAGCATCACATTTCTGTTTTAATGGAATTGATATATTTTTAAAACATGTAACTGGCTCCGTGGCAGATGGCACTAAATTCATACAGGAGTTAATTTGCATTGGAATACCGTACAATAAGTTTTTAAGTTCTTCAGCCGAATAGATTATCGCAGTCACATTTTCGGAAAGATCATTTTCCGTGAGCATTCCACATTTGATATATTGATTAAGTTCTGGAACATCTTTAAGGTCAATATCTTTGGCACACTCTCCAACATCTTTAATAAATTTGGCTAACTTAAGTTCTTCTTCTGTCATATATTTCAAAAAAGATTTCATTTCTTTATCAACAATTTCGCCATTTTTGGTAGCGTTATTTAAAATATTTGAATTGCATTCTAAAAATGCTTTCTGCAATGTAGATTGAAATACTGGGTATATTTCAGTGTAATTTGATTGAAATTCAGCAGAAATTTCGGCCATTCCTGCACTAGCGGCATTTGTAATGGTCGTTAGTTGTTTTGGAATGTGGTCCGTCATATATAGAACCATTACGGCTACACCACATGATATATGGCGTACTCCCTAAAATGTAAAAATATTTGGAAATTAATTTAACGTTTTCCAAAACAAATTATAAAAGAACACGTACCGTCAGAGAGATTATAAAAATAACAAGCAAAGAAAAATGGAGTTTCATTTTTGAGTATATATGTATTAGCCACCGTGTATGTAATTATTATGATATGGCTAGTTGTACACTGATACCTCTTTCATGTTTTAGCCTCAATTTTATCATAAATTTTTAAATGATTATCAGGTCATTAAATTTTTAAAATTTGTTTCAATCTCTATTAATTCAAATTACAGTATATGGAAAAAATTTGCGACATACTATTTAAAACTTTTTATTAAAAAAAATATATTCACACCACTTTTGATGTAATGATAATCAAGTCGTGAAGTTCAAATTGTACTTACGGGAATTCTGCTTCGTACAATCAATGTTTTTCAAAAAATACATATGCGAACTAAACTTAACAAATATTAAATAATATTCAGGTGCAAAAATCGAAATATATTTTCATGTGTACATTTATCAGTTATTCTTTCTTTAATGTCTAAAACTCATTTCCTAAAAAAATTTATCTAATGAATTTTTGGAAAAAAACCACCAGTTTTTATGAAAGGTTTTTTTAAAAAATATATTTATTTCTTGCTACGTACGTTCCGAAACCATATAGTCTCTTCACCAGGCCTTAAACAATAATATAAAATGTAACACAAATCTTTTCAAATGTAAAAAAAACGTCGTGAGCAGCGGAGCCCCATCACGGAAGTCGAATTTTTCCTTTCATCTTCGGTATTGAATGTCTACAAGCGAAATATAATTGAAAGTCCACAAGCGATTTGTAATTTTGGTGGTTTGAAAACTGATGATGAGTGTCCGGTTGATCGGGGCTTTAAAAAAAGGTTTTAAGTTTTTAAGGGCTGAATCTCAGTAAATTTCAATTTTGTGCCGATAGCAGTTAACAGGGAAAAAGCCAACACAATTCGTACGAGGGCATTTCTATCCATGCTTATCCGCCAATTGCCTTTGTGTTTTATTTTTAAATATTAAAAAAGGAACTTAAATAGTAAACTGGAAGGCTTTTATGAAGATATTTTTTTTTTCCAAAAAAATCCAAAATTTCTATTTTATAAATAATTAAAATCCAAAATTCCTAACTTATAAATAAACAGTGACTTTAATAACATTTTCAAATTACTTAATATGTATGTATTTCATTTGTTAAAAAGTTGTATTCACTTTTTTTTAAATTTTTTAAAATTACTATTCGCCTACTTGTATTTAGAATAAAAGTAATGCATTTAAATCACATTTAACAATAGCATTCAATTCCGATGTAAAAATGGAAGAAGTGGGGGGAAAAGTAATGTGGACTCCCTAAAAGGTACTAGCTGGATACTAACTGAATACACGTACAAAATTTCAGCCCTCTAGGTTTCCTTAGAGAGTCTCTAGACGTGTTAGAAAACAAGCATAATAATTAAGGAAATATTGGCGTAAAAATCGTGGGGGTAAGGGTTAAAAGTTGAAACCCCCAAAAAACAGTGTCTGGCTATTAGCTTAACCTGTACACAAAATTTCAGCCCTCTAGGTTTATTTGGGGAGATTTTGACCCGAACGAAACTGTTAAAAAACAAGAAAAATCATGTTCTTTTGGGGATAAAAATGGTGGCGGTAGGGTTTGAAAGTCGAGACTCCCAAAAGGCACCCCCTTGATTCTAACTCAATCCGAGTACAAAATTTCAGCCCTCTAGGTTTATTCGGGTGACCTGTGCGAGTGGTACAAACTTCGAAAACGTCGAAAATGCATGAAATTGTAGCTTAAAAATGAGGGGGTGGGGGTAAAATATTAAAACCTACAAAAAGCACAACCTAGGTACGATCTTTATCAACACACCAAATTTCAACCCTCTAGGTGAATTCTGGGGGGCTGGGGGCCTGTTAGATCCAGCGAAAATCGTTTTACCCCCCTCTACTCCCACCAAATCATCCTAGGAAGCTGAATTTTGGATATGTTGTAGATAATTGACCGAAACATTATTTAAAACCGGTTTGGAAAAGTTTTATTGCTTTTCCGCCCCCCACCCCCCTTAAAAGTCGGGTCAGAAAAAAAATTTGCCCAAAATTTGACCCCACTTTGATAGTATGAGGTGCCTCGAAAATGAGCCCCATTTACCAAATTTCATCTCTTAACTTCCATAGGGGGGCCCTACACAAATTAAAAGGTGGCGGGAATATATATATATATATATATATATATATATATATATATATATATATATATATATATATATATATATATATATATATATCAGACATTTTTTTCTACATATTCGTGTTCTACGGGTCCGAAAACGGATAGCGCCCCTACTCTCGCCTCTCGCAGCTCTTATCGTATAGACTGTATAAGTCTAATTTATCGGAGAAAATTCGACTAATTATAAAAATTAATTGAAAATTAAAATTACTTACGGTTTTTCAATTAATTTTTATAATTTTTACATTTGAAAAGATTTGTGTTACATTTTATATTATTGTTTAAGGCCTGATGAAGAGACTATATGGTCTCGAAACGTACGTAGCAAGAAATAAATATATTTTTTAAAAAAACCTTTCATAAAATCTGGTGATTTTTTTCCAAAAATTCATTACCTAATAACACATCACCAAAAATCCTTGATAATTAATAAGAAAATTTATCAAAGTACCCACTTAACATTACACAAGTATTATTGGCTAACGAACATCTTGAACAAAGCAAAATGTATCAAAAAATTTACCTTAAGAAACAGTCAACTGATAATTTTCGTTCAATTTAGACCGTATTCTTAATGTTCATGAAGGTTTTTTAGATTTTAGACCTGACCGATCCTTTTCATAATAAAGGCCGGGCACACAAATTTTCAAGAGCTTTTTCAAAGTATAATTATAATATATACTTATCCTATAATTAAAAATTATAAAAAAATATAAATATAAGTGGAATTTGAAAATTTCTTTCTCCACTTTTCAGGTTATCGCCTGAACTTAACCATCAGAATCGCAATTTAATGGGCTACCACACTCTATCTCTGTACTAAAGTTTTAGATTTTTGCGTCGAATGGTGTCAGAGTTGTTAGCCTGTGACGGACGTACTAACACTGAAGTTATTGCATAAGTGTTCCGAGTTGTCAATTTTGTTACGAAACACTCAAAAAGCTGTCAACAAAATTATAGAACTCCAGTTTTTATTTGAAGTGCTAGGTCGGGATTAGATTATTAAGTGATAAGGATTTCTAAAAACTATATTTTATAAAATAAAAGTAATACATAACACGCTCCCATTTAAAAATTTCGTCACACAGATATGTATAATGCACCCCTCCGTGTTTTAAAGCAAACTTTTTTGAATGTGTTACTGTCTAAGTAATAGTTTGTAACAGTAAATCATACAAATATATAAATCAGAGGCACTGACGCCCGTGATCTTTGACTTTCTCATTTAGCAGTTTGATCCCAGTGGATTGCGTAATGGGAGTTTCCTATGTAGCTAAAAATTTTATACTAACTGGATTTTCATTAATAATACCACTACGTGGATAGAAGTAGACAGTTTGTGTTTTAGCTAAGTTTAAGTTCAAACGATTAGTCAGAAATGAATTTACGGCCGCTTGGGATTGGTTAATTTTGTTTTCAAGATCCTTAAAACCGTTGTCGTAATTAACGGCAGTTGTGTAGGTAATCCGTAAAGAGAGACCGGCAAAGTAAAAGTACATAGTAAACTCCCATATCGCACGCTCCCATTTAGCAATTTCGTCGCACACAAGAAATGTATAATGGCACCCCTCTGTGTTTTAAAGCAAATATGTTTGAATGTGTTAGTGTTTAAGTAATAGTTTGTAACAGTAAATCATACAAATATATAAATCAGAAACATTGACGCCCGTGATCTTTGACTTTCTCATTTAGCAATTTGGTCCCAGTGGATTGCGTAATGGAAGTTTCCTATGTATTTAGGGTGAATGCGGGAGAGATGCCGCACATTTTGAAAACACTTGATAATTCTTTAAGTATACCTATGTATTTAATTGATTTGAAATTTGGTACACAATAAATTTAAACATTGTTCTTTAAAATTATTTATAAATAATTTTAAATTTTGAGTCATAAAGGATTCATAATTAATATTTTTGTAGAGCCTGCAAAGCGGCGTCTTTCCCACACCTATGGGAGAGATGCCGCATCATAGAAAGGGAGTCGCCGCATAGTTCATATTAAAAATTTTGCATTTGACACACATCTCCATACATGATGCATGCCATATGTAACCATTTTTGGCACAATATACATCTTAACCAGTCAACTTTCTTTTGTTTCTGAGTACTTTTCAAAACATTCATTACACAGGCAATCATCATTATTTTCGTTATATCTTCACTAATATGAGAGCTCTTCCTGATCCATTAATGGATCTTTTATATTTGCGTGGCATAATTTACAGTCCAAAAAAAAAAAATTGCATAATTATGGTATAAGTCTATGTTTTTAATATGTAATATGATGCGGCATCTCTCCTTTTTGTTGGGATAGATCCCGCATGTTGCTATAGCAAGCATTGTGCGGAATTCTAACCTAAAATTTTATACAGTACTTTTAAAATATACCTAAATTAATAACAAAACTCATTTTCATTAAAATAATGAAACATACATTCTTAAATTCAAATGAATTAAATGCTTGATAAAATATTATGTTAAAAAACTTACTTTTCAATTATAAAAAGTTGGATAATTACTAAACTGATGGATTAATCATAAACGATACCATCTACAGCTTAAATAAGTAACTTATTTTAAACATATAATCCATTAATAGCGCTATCTATCAATCAACGGACGAATTATCGCTACAGCGGCATTTCTCCCGACGCGACATCTCTCCCGCACTTACCCTAATAGTAATTGAATTCATTTTAAACCAATTAAGAAATGAGAAAATTGAGAACATCAAATAAGCAAAAACGTCGTTAAACAGGAAATTAGATGGCAATTAAAAACTGGATCACAATATTATTTTAAGTAATGGTAACAATAGTGGGCGGGTAAATCATGATTATAATAAAGCATTGGAAATTTGAAAGCAATAATTGTAAATGTAATAACAAAAGTATAGTTAAATTGAAATAAAAATAAATTGGAAAATTAGCTCGTAAAAATGTATTTCAATTTTTAAGGGAAAATTTGACAAATTAAATAATTCATCATGAATAAAGATATTTAAGAATACATAACAAATAAGAAATAATAACTTCTAACAAACGACAATATTTAAAATACACTAAATACATGTTTATAAAGGTCCCAAGGGCAACTTTTCCCTCAAAATGGACAGTTAGTCTCACAGTAGCCCAAAAAACAAAGTTTTTGCTTGTATATGCCACGGGAGTTCGAGTTTTTCAATCTTTTTTCCGTATCCTGTCCGATTTCAATCAGAAATAGAAAACTGTAGGTATACCTACTCCCTTCTACAAAAATAGCGGTAAAACACATTACAAGTAGGGCATTCAGTCCGGAAATCTCTGGATCACGCCTGATTTTTAGGATGTTTCGTGATCGAGATTGAAATTTTGAAATTCTAAGACTTACATAGGAATCGAAATTAGTAAAATGAATAGATTCAAAGCTATAAAAAAGAAATCGTCAAAGGAACCCTCCGGATAAGATAGGTGAATCTGCCTAAGGCCCAATCTGGGTCGGGAGTGCCATGATAGCGTTCATCCTTGCACATGTATCCCATAGCTGCAATATTAGGTCAAGGTAGCTTTGCGTTCTCGAGTTGTACCAAAATGTTCAATTTTGGACTTTTTCCGATTTTCCATTTTCCTACCCCCCAAGTGCATAAGTATTATGTATATGCATGTAGGGTTCTACGAGCTCCATAAGACATGCAGGCCAAGTGCTCTGTAAATACAACGAGCTCTAGACACGCAGCTTTATAGTCGTTTTAATGGATTTATTCAGCGACAGGAAATCACAAAGTTTTCCTGCCATTTTAAATAAAAGCACGTGTGCTGTACGTAATACAATCTCATAACCAGTGTTTCTTGCTGGAAGATAAGTTGGAGGTAAGGAACCTTATGAAGCATCTGCCCTTAACAAAACTGTTCAATAACTGCGGTAAGAATTCAAGGATAACTTGTTTTTAACTTTTCAGTTTACCTTTTTATGACGGAGGTAATGTTTTTTGATTTATGATATTTTGTGAGACCTTTCCACACTGACGAAAACACTGGTAATGAGCCTTAATTGCACACATTTACTTTTTTAAGGGTGAGGGGAAGGCGTTATCATTTTTTATGGTTAAGCAAGCCCAGTAAAACGGCTACAACACCGAGTGTTACCAGAACCCCTTGTTAGTCGAATTTTCTCCGAAAAATTAGACTTATACAGTCTATACGATAAGAGCTGCGAGAGGCGAGAGTAGGGGCGCTATCCGTTTTCGGACCCGTAAAACACGAATAAGTAGAAAAAAAAATGTCTGATATATGTATATATATATATATATATATATATATATATATATATATATATATATATATATATATATATATATATATATATTCCCGCCACCTTTTAATTTGTGTAGGGCCCCCCTATGGAAGTTAAGAGATGAAATTTGGTAAATCGGGCTCATTTTCGAGGCACCTCATACTGTCAAAGTGGGGTCAAATTTTGGGCAAATTTTTTTTCTGACCCGACCTTTAAGGGGGTGGTGGGGGGCGGAAAAGCAATAAAACTTTTCCAAACCGGTTTTAAATAATGTTTCGGTCAATTATCTACAACATATCCAAAACTCAGCTTCCTAGGATGATTTGGTGGGAGTAGAGGGGGGAAAAGCAATTATCGCTGGATCTAGCAGGCCCCCAGCCCCCCCAGAATTAACGTAGAGGGTTGAAATTTGGTGTGTTGATAAAGTTCGTACCTAGGTTGTGCTTTTTGGAGGTTTTAATATTTTACCACCACCCCCCTCATTTTTAAGCTACAATATCATGCATTTTTGACGTTTTCGAAGTTTGTACCACTCGCACAGGTCACCCAATTAAACCTAGAGGGCTGCAATTTTGTATTCGGATTGAGTTAGTATCAAGGGGGTGCCTTTTGGGAGTCTCGACTTCCAAACCCTACCGCCACCATTTTTATACCCAAAAGAACATGATTTTTCTTGTTTTTTAACAGTTTCGTTCGGGTCAAAATCTCCCCAAACAAACCTAGAGGGCTGAAATTTTGTGTACAGGTTAAGCTAATAGCCAGACACTGTTTTTGGAGGGTTTCAACTTTTAACCCTTACCCCCCACGATTTTTACGCCAATATTTCCTTAATTTTTTTGCTTGTTTTCTAACACGTCTAGAGACTCTCTAAGGAAACCTAGAGGGCTGAAATTTTGTACGTGTATTCAGTTAGTATCCAGCTAGTACCTTTTAGGGAGTCCACATTACTTTTCCCCCACTTCTTCCATTTTTACATCGGAATTGAATGCTATTGTTAAATGTGTTTTAAATGCATTACTCTTATTCTAAATACATGTAGCCGAATAGTAATTTTAAAAAATTTAAAAAAAACGCCGTGAGCAGCGGGGCCCCATCACGGTAGTCGAATTTTCCCCTTCACCTTCGGTATTGAATGTCTACAAGCGAAATGTGATTGAAAGTCTACAACCGAATTGTCATTTTGTTGGTTTCAAAACTGGTGATGAGTGTTCGGCTGATCGAGGCTTTAAAAAAAGGTTTTAAGTATTTAAGGGCTGTATCTCAGTAAATTTCAATTTTTTGCCGAAAACAGGTAGCAGAAAAAAAACCAACACAATTCGTAAGAGGACATTCCTGCCCATGTTTATCCGCTAATTGCCTTTATGTTTTACTTTTAAATATTAAAAAAGGACCTTAAATAGTAAACTGGAAGGCCTTTATAAAGATATTTTTTCTTTCCAAAAAAATCCAAAATTTCTATTTTATAAATACTAAAAATCCAAAATTCCTAATTTATAAATAAACAGTGACTTTAATAACATTTTTAAATTACTTAATATGTATGTATTTCATTTGTCATAAAAGTAAGTTCACTTTTTTTTAAATTTTTTAAAATTACTATTCGCCTACTTGTATTTAGAATAAACATAATGCTTTTAAAACACATTTAACAATAGCATTCAATTCCGATGTAAAAATGGGAGAAGTGGGGGGAAAAGTGATGTGGACTCCCTATAAGGTACTAGCTGGATACTAACTGAATACACGTACAAAATTTCAGCCCTCTAGGTTTCCTTATGGAGTCTCTAGACGTGTTAGAAAACAAGCAAAAAAATTAAGGAAATATTGGCGTAAAAATCGTGGGGGTAAGGGTTAAAAGTTGAAACCTCCAAAGAACAGTGTCTGGCTATTAGCTTAACCTGTACACCAAATTTCAGCCCTCTAGGTTTATTTGGGGAGATTTTGACCCGAACGAAACTGTTAAAAAACAAGAAAAATCATGTTCTTTTGGGTATAAAAATGGTGGGGGTGGGGGTTAAAAGTCGAGACCCCCAAAAGGCACCCCCTTGATACTAACTCAATCCGAATACAAAATTTCAGCCCTCTAGGTTTATTCGGGTGACCTGTGCGAGTGGTACAAACTTCGAAAACGTCGAAAATGCATGAAATTGTAGCTTAAAAATGAGGGGGGTGGAGGTAAAATATTAAAACCTCCAAAAAGCACAACCTAGGTACGAACTTTATCAACACACCAAATTTCAACCCTCTACGTTAATTCTGGGGGGCTGGGGGCCTGTTAGATCCAGCGAAAATCGTTTTTCCCCCCTCTACTCCCACCATATCATCCTAGGAAGCTGAATTTTGGATATGTTGTAGATAATTGACCGAAACATTATTTAAAACCGGATTGGAAAAGTTTTATTGCTTTTCCGCCCCGCACCACCCCCTTAAAAGTCGGGTCAGAAAAAAAAATTTGCCCAAAATTTGACCCCACTTTGATAGTATGAGGTGCCTCGAAAATGAGCCCCATTTACCAAATTTCATCTCTTAACTTCCATAGGGGGGCCCTACACAAATTAAAAGGTGGCGGGAATATATATATATATACATATATATATATATATATATATATATATATATATATATATATATATATATATATCAGACATTTTTTTTCTACATATTCGTGTTCTACGGGTCCGAAAACTCTCGCCTCTCGCAGCTCTTATCGTATAGACTGTATAAGTCGGAGAAAATTCGACTAAAAAGTGAATACAATTTTTTAACAAATGAAATACATACATATTAAGTAATTTGAAATAGTTATTTTCGATACATATGCGTAAAGAGAGGTATTCTAGTAGGCTTAAATTCGGGCACGAGTCTAAGGGACTGACGTATACACAACGAGATCGAGTGCGTAAGCGCACGAGATCTCGTTGTGTATACGTCAGTCCCTTTAGCGAGTGCCCCAATTTAAGCCTACCGGATACCTCTCTTTACGCATACGTATCGAACATAATTTTTTATAACGACGGCTTCTAAAGTTTAATAGAGAGAAAAAAATTAATTATTTTTAAGCAATTTTTATTAATTTGTAGAACTTTGTTGTTTTTTTTATTAATTTGTTGATCGTTTCCATGTTAATTTGAATATGATTATCATTGATAAATGAATATCATTATTTTCTCGCATAGTTTTAGCTACTTTCACGCACACTTGTACTTTCGCGCACAGTTACTGTCATTTGTTTTACAATGATATAAAAAACTGCTCTTTACGCCCACTACACAATGCTCGAATATTGAACTTTAGAAGCAGGTGTTATAAAAATGTTATTAAAGTCACTGTTTATTTATAAATAAGGAATTTTGGATTTTTATTATTTATAAAATAGAAATTTTGGATTTTTTTTGGAAAGAAAAAATATCTTCATAAAAGCCTTCCAGTTTACTATTTAAGTTCCTTTTTTAATATTTAAAAATAAAACACAAAGGCAATTGGCGGATAAGCATGGATAGAAATGCCCTCGTACGAATTGTGTTGGCTTTTTCCCTGTTAACTGCTATCGGCACAAAATTGAAATTTACTGAGATTCAGCCCTTAAAAACTTAAAACCTTTTTTTAAAACCCCGATCAACCGGACACTCATCATCAGTTTTGAAACCACCAAAATTACAAATAGCTTGTGGACTTTCAATTATATTTCGCTTGTAGACACTCAATACCGAAGATGAAAGGAAAAATTCGACTTCCGTGATGGGGCTCCGCTGCTCACGGCGTTTTATTTAAATCCTCAAATTAGCCTTAATTGGCCCAATTTTGCGAAATATTTTTAGACATATATTTACTAATTCGAAGGCGTAAATTTCAAAAATCTATGTCTCATTTTGGTCCAAGGTCGCGTTTGGTGTGTTTTAATAGGTCATTTCGAAATTTTTACAAATATCTTCTCCTCAAACACCGTGTTTTGGAGAGCTGCATGTCTTATGGAGCTCTTAGAGCCCTACTTGAATATACAGACTGAGTTTTTCGAAAGCTGTCATTTTGATTACAGCCAAACCCTTGATTTAATCGAAAATTTGTTCAAATAAGAGTTGTAGATATCGACGGGAGCAACCGATTTCTATAGTCAGGAGCTTTATAGCTCTTTTGGTTTTCGAGTTATGATACAAACTTATAGTTTTTTAAATGGAAACGTATGTTTAAAAGTTTTTCAAAAATTTGTTTATGATTCAAAACTACCAGTAACACTCAAATTTTCATTGTTTTACATATTTTTGAGTAATTAGGTTTTAAAAAAAACACTTTTAAACTTCGTACTCAAGTACTTGCAAACGATTAGGATTTTACGTAATTTAAAAAGATATTGGCCATTTTTGACAATGTAGTAACGATAAATTAAACGATTATTACGTTTTCCATCGGAAATTAAAATTATTAAATAGATATAAAAAATCGTATAAAAATGATATCTAAGTACAATAAGGAAATAAAATTTCAGTTTTAATTCATTGAAAAATAAAAAAATTATTTTTCTTAAATGTCACTGTTTGACAGATACATAGGCGTGTAAACATATTTTTGTAGCAAGTATTTTTAAAGGAAATGAAAAAGGAAAAAACTTCTCCTTTTTAATTTGGTTTGTAATAAAAAGAAAATACTATCGAATTTCAAATATTTTTACACTATTTGAGTACATTTATTAATAATATTTTCGTTCCCAATTAACCTCAATTTGCTACTATTAAAAAACGCCAATGTCATTTTGATTTGTATTGGATATGTACATTTATTTCACCTGCCACCTGTCGTTCTATAAATAAATAAAAAATAAATATATTTTTCAGTAAATTAATGAAATACTTCAAATTATTCTTAAATTAACTTACTTTAAATACTAACCTTTTAAAATAATTTGATTTTATTATGCAAAAATGTTAAAAACTTGAAATATAGCCCGACATCTATACTCCAAAATCTGAATTATTATACCATCTGTATTACAGAGAATGATACTAAATTAGGTTCTTTTCTTGGATGTAATAGAAATGTTAGCCGCTAAAACTCTGACGGTTGAAAGAGCCTCAAATACATATGCATATTTCTACCTCCTAATTGCTAAATTAAAGAAAAATTCAAAAAATAAACTTAGGACAAGAAAAGGTTGTTTTCTTCATTTATATTTTTAATTGATGAATTAGATCAGTTTCATCGAAAAATTAACATATAGTCTCATTTGAAAACCATAATAGCTATAAAGCTTCTGACTATAGCAATCGATTGCCCCCGTCGATATCTACAACTCTTATTTGAACTATTTTTCGATTAAATCAACGGTTTGGCTGTAATCAAAATGGCAACTCTCGAAAAGCTCAGACTATATATATATATATATATATATATATATATATATATATATATATATATATATATATATATATATATACTCCTCAGAACAAAATAAGGGCCACTTGAAAGTTTGTATTTTAAAACTGATTTATGTCGATCCACGTCAAAATAACTTTTCTAAATGTCTGTTGTTATGATATTAAGTGGTTGAGTAAATGATAACAGTTAGGTTTAAGTGATATTATTGTTGAGGGGAAGCTTTAAACGTTTTTTTGTCTCGCACAGCGTCACATATATATATATATATATATATATATATATATATATATATATATATATATATATATATATATATATATATACTACTCAAAACAAAATAAGGGCCACTCATGTTTTGCTGCATAAGTTTATTTTTATATAAGTTACAGTATAAGGTATGCTTACATTTAATTAAGGAACTAATTTTTTACTAAATAAAATTAATTTTAATAAGATTAAATAAAAAATTAATCCATAATTACATTTTTTTAGGATTTTATCATTTTTATAGTCATTTTGTACAGCCATCAACAAAAGTTCACGCTTTGAGTAAAAGCACACATTATGCAACTTTTCGGTGATTTAATATCGAGTATGCCCTCCCCTTTTTAAAACACATTCTTGAAGCCTCCTCGGCATGCTTTCAATAAGATGCCTAACGGTTTCATCAGGAATCTCCTCCCAACATCTTTTCAAGACATCAATCAGTTGTTGTTGGGTGTGCACATCCTCTCCGGCTGCTCTGACTCGCCGTTTTAATTGATCCCAAAGATGTTCTATTGGGTTTAAGTCTGGGCTATTTGCAGGCCACGGTAAAACCTGTATATTAGCCTCCCTAAGGACAGTTGTCGTCGCTCGAGCGGTATACGCTCGGGCATTATCCTGCATCAGGATAACTCCGTCGTGCAAAGGGTTGCACAACTGCAAATATATATATATATATATATATATATATATATATATATATATATATATATATATATATATATATATATATATATAATACTTATGTACTTGGGGGCAAGGAAAGTGAAAGATCGGGAAAAGTCCAAAATTGAACATTTTAATACAACTCGAATACGCAAAGCTACCTTGACCTAATATTGCAACTGTGGAATACATGTGCAAGGGCGAACGGTACCATGGCACTCCCGACCCAGGTTGGGCCTTAGGCAGATTCACCTATCTTATCCGTAGGGGTCCTTTTAAGCACTCTTCTCCACTTTTTTTGCAATGTTGCAGATATTTTTGCATTGTTTCCTGTAGAGTTTATTTTGTTTTTACATCCGTCACATTTTCATTAGAAAATACTTCCAATTATTTTTAATACAGTAATTATGTAAGACTTTTCCACCGTTATATAAATTTGTTCAAATTCCTTCTACACATGACTCTCGGTACGTAAACCACACTTTGAAAAACCCTGGTAAAACATTGAATGTAGTTATTTCTAATTATTATTATTAGGTATATTAATACAATTCAAGTAACTTTTTGAACCTAATAATTGCTTTTAAATAAATTCATACTATAATAATTAGTTGCAAAGTTCCAAAGTTTTGGTATGGTACAGTTTTAGTTTGACCTTTCTACATGATTTTTTTGAAATCAGCATTGACCTTTTCTTCTTGATATATTTTTACAATTTTCTCTGATATATAATTTTAAATATATAATTAGTATTAATCTAGTTTCAGTAATTTCTTAATAATATTTAATAAATAATAAACAATCTTTCCAGTATTGATATAAAAAAATATTAATACACTAGAAAAAATAATTAAGCTGAATCTAGTTTCAATGATTTTAAGCGAATTTCCATTTTGGAAATTCACTTAAAATATCAATCAAAATATCTAGTAGTACTGCATTATAATGGTAAAGTAGTTAATGCTAACCATGAATTACTTAAAATATTCCTAGAATATTTTTCTAATTCAGTATATGAGAAGCTTAACGAACATTTCAAAGATAAGAAATCAGTTCATTGTACTAAGATAAACGTTGCATGTCATAAAACAGTGTATTTGATGCCTACAGATCCAGTGGAAGTATATAATATTATTATGAGTTTGCCAAATAAGAAATCTACAGGAATTGATGAAATTCCTGCCATAGTATTAAAACAAAATGCATATATATTTTCAAATATACTATGCGAACATATTAATAGCATGCTTGAAACAAGTATTTTTCCAAGTCGACTTAAAGTAGCCAAAATAAAGCCAATATATAAGAAAGATGATACGAACAACGTAAAGAATTACAGACCAATTTCTTTGCTCTCTGTATTTTCGAAAATTTATGAAAAAATTGTCGCTAACCGGTTAATAACTTTTCTAGAAAACAATAAAATGATAAATGAAGCACAGCACGGTTTCAGAATGAAGAGATCTACGACAAGTGCAATATTTGAATTTTATGAATATCTCTCAAAAGCAATTGATGATGGGAAGTATGTACTGGGGTTATTCTTTGATCTTAGTGCGGCTTTCGACAGTGTAAATCATGACTTTCTCATGACAAAATTGGAAGCTATGGGATTAAGGGGAAATGCTTATAAGTTAATTAAGTCGTACTTAACGGATAGGAAGATCATAGTTGAGATCGATGGAGAGAAATCGGACATAGCCGGGGTGGAAATAGGAGTACCCCAAGGGAGTACACTTGGTCCACTTCTCTTTATATGCTTTGTTAATGATCTCTATGCACATTTAGAATTTGGCAAACTGATAATGTATGCAGATGACATCACCATAGTAATAACAGGGGATGATCTGCACGATGCTGTAAATATAGCAAAGCTTACAGTAGAGCGTTTCAGTGAATGGTGCTCACATAATCAATTAATGGTAAACTTAGATAAGACTAATATAGTAGATTTTAAATTAAGAAATGTGCTCAATACAGATTTTATATATAGTGATAAAAGCAGTCAAATAAAAGCGACTAAAGTCACCAAATTTCTTGGGATACATATTGATCACAATTTAAAATTTGTCGATCATGTGAATTATGTGTGTAAAAAATTGAATCAGCTGCACTACCAAATGCGAATATTGAATAACTATGTCGAACAATCTCAACTGTTAATGTTTTACTACTCACATGTATTTTCAGCTATTAAATATGGCATATTAGCATGGGGTAGAAGTACGGAATCTTGCAGAGTATTTATAATACAGAAAAAAATTATTCGAATAATATTTAGAATACCATCAAGAGACAGTTGTAAAACGGCATTCAAAGACAACAAAATTCTAACATTTTGGGCTATATATGCATATGAACTACTTTAATACATGAAAGAAAATTCATATTTTGATCAATCGTGCACCAAGAAATATGAGTACAATACAAGAGTGAAGTCAAATTTTGACTATACACATAGAACAAGCTTTTATGAAAAAACGCCTGATTATACTAGGCAGAAGCTGTATAACAAACTACCCGAATGGATCACAAGTAAAAACACGCAACAATTTAAAAGGGCATTAAGGAAGTATTTAATCGAAATGGCACCTTATGATATAAGTGATTTGATGTAATTAATAGCAAATGTAAACCTTTTGTATACCTGTATTGGTCGATGCAAATAAATGTTATTATTATTATTATTATTATTATTATTATTATTATTATTATTATCTAACACAAACACTAAAATCGTAAAACCTAAAACCCCTTGTATCGTACGAGGTTCTTTTTTTTCTTAAGGGGGGGGGGTAAGGTTTTTAAAAAATTTTTTTGCATTTTTTTTTAAATTTTTTTTCTAAATGTACAATATGTCGAGCGTGTTGTATCAAAATTTCAAGTAAATCCGAGCAAAACTAATGAAGATACAGCATTTCAAGCGACCGGCCCTCATGCTCGATTTTTATACCTGCCTGGTAGCTGCGTGACGCGCCTACCTGGTAAGTATAAAATTTTCTTTAATTTTATACTTACACATCTTATACAAAACAAATACTTATTATAATTACCCGCGTAAGTATAAAAAACTATATCATTTTATTGATGCTTAGTTTTGGATTTTTGAGTATAAAAAACTTTAAATCCATTTTCTCGCATACAACATTTTTGAAGTCCGTGAACATCATAACTCAAAATCTACTTCACCAATTTTGTTGAAATTTTGTACACTGTTTCTACACATAAATCAACAGGTAACCAGGTCGAGCTTCTTTTTTTTTTGCTATTTTTTTCCAGTTTATAATAACAAATTAACCGAAATTTTTAGCAAAAATTGCGTTTTTCACTTCAAAATGCTGCCAAAAATAAAAAAATCGAAAAAATACAAAAAACTCTTCGTCACTCCCTAGGGAAATATATCGCCTTTTAAACGCATTTCGATTTTTTTGTCTCGGATGATCCGGTACCAAGTTATGATGTTCACCGCAAAACAACTTTTTTTCGACGCGCCTCCGGAAATTCGCTGTCACGGACTTATTTATCGATATTTATAATTGATAATTTTTTCAAAGATACTTCAGATGTCATACTATAACGCGTACATGAAATAAATAAGCCAACATTATTCATATCTTCAAAAAAAAATCATGAAAATATACCTTTTTTTCGCTTTTAAAACCTTACCCCCCCCTTAAATTGTAGGTTTTTGTTATGCACTTTATGATGGTGAACAGAAAAAAATTTTTTATCTTGATAGAAAGTGAAAAATATCGATTAGAAATTCAAAATTGTCGGCAATGAACAGTATTTGAAAAATAATTTAAATCAAGTAAACTGCCATAATTTAAATATGAGTTGTAATAATTTGTCCCATACAAGGGTTACAAGTTTCCATATGAGGATGACATGAATCGAACTCGATTAAAAAACCAAGTTTAGAGAAATTAAGGTTCAATTGTTTTCAAAAATACACAACATCAAAAGTATATAAGCTGAAAGAAATTGAATTTCTAATCGATATTTTTCACTTTCTTTCAAGATAAAAATTTTTTTCTGTCCACCATCATAAAGTACATAAAAAAACCTACAATTTAAGAAAAAAAGGAATCTCGTACGATACAATGCACAAAAATCATGGGCCAGTGAATTTTCAAATTTGACGTCAATTTTTAGGGTTTCTGTTAGATATTTTTACTTGAAGTTTTAGCCAGTTATTGTCCATGTTATAAAGTATATTTTCTGAAAATTTCATCAAACTTTACGTAAAACGTCCGAAGTTAAAACCAAAAAACCAAATTTTAGCAGTATCCCCAGTTTTATTTTTTTTTTTACGATTATGTGTGCAGATAAAAATTTCATACTGTAACCGCTGGTAGACTATATCGTAGTGAATACCCTCTATTTTTTTCAATTCTTTTAGACCTACACGTACCGAGATATATTCATCTATATTTAGAAAGTACGACTAAAATGGTCGATTTTTCACAAAATGGCCGATCAATTTCGATGTAATTAACATGCTACATGAAAAAAAAAAATTGAGGAGGGAAACAGTTCCTTATTCACGAAAATTTTGAGCTTATCTGATTCCACTATAATGTTTATTTATAAAGTAGGAATTTTGGTTTTTATTTATAAAATAGAAATTTTGGATTTTTTGGAAAGAAAAAATATCTTCATAAACGCCTACCAGTTCACTATTAAAGGTCCTTTTTTAATATTTAGAAATAAAACACAAAGGCAATTGGCGGATCAGCGTGGCTCGGAATGCCGTACGAATTGTGTTAGCTTTTTCCTGCTAACTGCCATCGACATAAAATTGAAATTTACTGACAAGGAAAGGGCAAGAAGTCGAAAATTCAAAAAAATCTGAAACTTTGTCAGTATATAGAGGGTGGCTACCTAATAACAAAAAAATATCAGTTGCTGCTAAAAAACGTTTAGGGGGTGAAACGTCTTCTCATAGTTGGGACTCAAAAATTTAAAAATCGATGAAATTTTGTTTATAGGTACCTTAAAAAATTCTAGTAACAAATATAACATTATTTTTTGGATTTACACATTTTTAAGGGTTGAAACCACCCCTCAACTGTGTACTCAAAAATTTAAAAATTGATAATATTTTGTATATATACATACTTTACAGAGCTCTAATAATAAATATAGCATTATTTTTTGCATCTACAAATTTCAAGATTTATAAATTTTTAAGTACACATATGAAGGGGTAGTTTCAACCCCTAAAAATTTATGGATGCAAAAAATAATGTTATATTTATTACTAGAGCTCTGTAAAGATATATATATATATATATATATATATATATATATATATATATATATATATGTATATATATATATAATTATATATATATATATATATATATATATATATATATATATATATATATATATATATATTAGGGTGGTCATTAGTAGGGGTGTTTTTGAATTTCTTTGCTCCCAGGGTCTCAGACGCTTCCGAATTGATAAAAAAACATTCTCTGAAAATTTGAGCTCTTAATATTAACTCTAAGATAGTCCGCATTCCAACGTAAGTTTCTTATGGAAATAACATAAGAAAAATTTTCTTCGTTTTTTAGAATTTTATAACTCAGGGAGAAATGGATCTATAATAATGGGTAGTATATATTTTTATAGAGAATTTAACGCTCTACAAAAAAGGTTTCTTATGATTTTTCGTTATGTCTATTGGTTTAACAGTTATTCGAGTTCTAGAACAGTTATTCGATATATTAGAAAATATATTACATTTTTATTGTGAATTTTTTTACTTATGGTCAATATATGTAAATACAATGTTTAAATTTTGAGCTCGAATAACTTTTAAACCAATAGACATAACGAAAAATCATAAGAGTTTTTTTTTGTAGAGCGTTAAATTCTCTATAAAAATATGTATTACTCATTATTACAGATCCATTGCTCCCTGAGTTATAAATTCTAAAGAACGAAGAAAATTTTTCTTATGTTATTCCTATAAGAAACTTAAGTTGGAATGCGGACTATCTTGCCTCTGTGAACCTGGCACCCCACTTTTACAAAAAAGTGGGGTGCCAGGTTCACAGAGGTGACTATCTTAGAGTTAATATTAAGAGCTCAAATGTTCAGAGAATGTTTTTTTATCAATTCGGCAGCGTTTGAGACCCTGGGAGCAAAGAAATTCGAAAACACCCCTACTAAGGACCACCCTAATATATATATATATATATATATATATATATATATATATATATATATATATATATATATATACAAAATATCATCAATTTATAAATTTTTAAGTACACATATGAAAGGGTCATTTAACCCGTAAAATAAAAATTTGTAGATACCGAAGATGTAGCAAAAAATTCGACTAACGTGATGGGGCCCCGCTGTTCGCGGCGTTTATTTTTTTTTTATTTCAGACGCCAAATAAAGATATATAAATATTTTGTGATGATTTATTGATTAGGTACCAATATAATACATATGAAAGTATATTTCACTATGACGTCAAGATTTCGCTAAACGACCCCAAATGAGGTGGAGGCAGAGGGCCGTAATTAGGCTGGGGCAGCCGGGCCTCCCAACCAAAGGGGGCCCCCAAGAGAATACAAGAATTATTTCTTAGCAAATTTTAAGAGCGGTATTTCTGTAAAATTAGACTACTGACAAGCAAAAAAAAAAGTATTTCTGTAGAAGAATGATGAGCAAAAAAAAGGTCACCGTTTTTTTTACCGGGGCCGAAGTTTTGGTTTTTGCCCGGGGCGGCGTAGGGGTTCCGAATGTACTTTCTGCCTCGGGGCGACTGAAGACCTAGTTACGGCTCTGTGGAGGTCGCGACTTATAGTTTAAGAAGCTCTGTTGTAAATGGTAAGATTTATGGTAAAAACAGTTTTTGTAGATTATATGTTGATTAGATAAGATAAATTTTGTAGGTTAGGCAATTTTATGTCCGCGTTATCAAGAACTAACATTTGCAGTTTTAGATAAAAACCATTGTGACAGACAGGAGGGTACTTTTATAAAGGTATACAGTTTTTCCTTTTCAGGTACAGAACCTCAAATAATGCTGAAGTGCTTCTTCTTACCATTATTCTTTTGTTTTAAGAGATTTATATTATTAATTTTGCACAGGCCCCAATTGTGTAGCGGCTCTGGAGCACGTGTCCCAAATGTCCTTACGTATCTGTATCCGATTCTAGTCTTACCCCATATGACCCCATCAGACAATGAGAAATGGGATTTTATGTATTTATATATTTTATCAAAATTTTTAACATTTGTTGTTCTTTTTTATGGTTTAATTTGAAAGACTGTTTATCAAAGATAACATCATCAAAACTTACTATCTGGCCGTGCCCCACCTTCCACTAATGTACTGGGGAAGCCAGAAGGCTATTAAATCTATGTAAATTGGATTACTTCTCTAAAGAAAAAATTTGTCATCAGGAAAATATATCTAAAATTTGGAATATCAATGAATCATTTGAAAATGTGAAAATTTATCTCTTTTACGTCAGTAAGGCCATAAAGCTTGCGTATTCTGACGAAAATAAAACTGGTTCATTTATTGGAAATATAGTTTTGAACTATGTTTGTTTTTTGAAGTAAAACTTAGGCTGGTATGGCGAGAATCGGAAACAAGCAACCGCTTTAGTTTTTTTTTTCGATCTTAGGTGAATACCGGCCTGGCCCTTTTAGACACGGCAGGCGACTTCCAAATCTGAATCCCTCACCAATTTTTTCACCTGTTTAATGCTGTGTCTGTAAGACTAGAGAGTTCCTATTTGAGGTGAGCTGAGGTATGATGCCAACCATATTTTCGATATAATTAAATTTCAAAATTTCTCTTCAATTTTCAAGCGAAATTTTGAAAATTAATCTAAAGAATATTTATTCATCTGAAGGAAGTTATAGATGAAAGAAACAGGAATTTACATATACCTATTTTATTCATATATAATTTTATGTGTTACATAAACATTCAATATATTTTTAATTTCTTTCGCATTGTCTATATAGTAGCAGTCGCTAAAATGTCTCTTTAACATTTCGAAATATCAACATTTTTTTTCTTCAACAACACTTTACGAATTTCTTCGGTGTATTCATCCACGCATAGTTTAAGCTTGGCCTTTATTTCAGAAATATCCTTCAATATGATATTTGTTCTAGCTTGAATATTGTTAATTTCAGCATCACATTTCTGTTTTAATGGAATTGATATATTTTTATAACATGTAACTGGCTCCGCGGCAGATGGCACTAAATTCATACAGGAATTACTTTGCTTTGGAATACCGTACAATAATTTCTTAAGTTCTTCAGTCGAAAAGATTATCGAAGTCGCACTTTCGGAAAGATCCTTGCTCGTGAGCATTCCACATTCCAAATCCGGATTAAGTTCTGGATCTCCTTTAAGGTCAATATCTTTGGCACACTCTCCAACATCTTTAATAAATTTTTCTGACTTAAGTTCTTCTTCTGTTATATATTTCAAAAAAGACTGCATTTCTTTATCAACAATTTCGCCAATTTTGGTAGCGTTATTTAAAATATTTGAATTGCATTCTAAAAATGCTTTTTGCAATGTAGATTGAAATACTGGGTATATTTCAGTGTAATTTGATTGCAATTCAGCAGAAATTTCGGCCATTCCTGCACTAGCGGTATTTGTAATGGTCGTTAGTTTTCTTGGAATGTGGTCCGTCATAAATAGTACCATTAGTGGTACGGCTAGACTACATGATATATGGCGTACGCCCTAAAATAAAAAAATATTTGGGAATTAATTTAACGTTTTTCAAAACAAATTATAAAGGAACACGTACCGTCAGGGAGATTATAAAAATAACAAACAAAGAGAAATGGAGTTTCATTTTTGTATATATATATATATATATTTTTTAGCAACTGTGTATGTAATTATTAAGATATGGCTAACTATACACTGATACCTCTTTCATATTTTATCCTCAATTTTATCATAATTTGTTTTCCCATTTTTCAACTGAAACAATTAGACCTATACAGCCCATACGATAAGAACGGCGAGAGGCGAAAGTAGGGGCGCTATCTCTTTTCGGACCCGTAGAACCCGATTATGTAGAAAGAAATGTCTGATATATATATATATATATATATATATATATATATATATATATATATATATATATATATATATATGTATATATATATATATATATATATATATATATATATATATATATATATATATATATATATAGATATAGATATAGAGAGAGAGAGAGAGAGATATTCCCACTACCTTTTAATATGTGTAGGGCCCCCCCATGGAAGTTAAGAGCTGAAATTTGGTAAGTGGGGTTCATTTCCGATGCACCTCATACTATCAGAGTGGGGTCAAATTTTGGGCTAATTTTGGATCCGACCCAAAACAATAAAACTTTTCCACACCGGTTGGAAATAATGTTTCGGTCGATTATCTACAACATATCCAAAATTCAGCTTCCTAGAATGGTTTGGAGGGAGTAGAGGGGGAAAAAGGATTTTGGATGGATCTAACACACCCACAGCCCCCCAGAATTAACGTAGAGGGTTGAGATTTGGTATGTTGATAAAGTTCGTACTTAGGTTAAGCTTTTTGGAGGTTTTAATATTTTATCCCCACTCCTCTCACTTTTAAGCTACAATTTCATGCTTTTTCGACGTTTTCGAAGTTTGTACCACTCGCACAGGTCACCGAATAAACCTAGAGGGCTGAAATTTTGTATTCGGATTGAGTTAGTATCAGGGGGGTGCCTTTTGGGGGTCTCGACTTTTTACCCCTACCCCCACCATATTTATACTCAAAAGAACATGATTTTTCTTGTTTTTTAACAGTTTCGTTCGGGTCAAAATCTCCCCAAATAAACCTAGAGGGCTGAAATTTTGTGTACAGTTTAAGATAATAGCCAGACACTATTTTTTGGAGGTTTCAACTTTTAACAATTACCCCCACGATTTTGACGCCAATATTTCCTTAATTTTTTTGCTTGTTTTCTAACACGTCTAGAGACTCCATAAGGAAACCTAGAGGGCTGAATCACTTTTCCCCCCACTTCTCCCATTTTTACATCGGAATTGAATGCTATTGTTAAATGTGTTTTAAAAGCATTATGTTTATTCTAAATACAAGTAGGCGAATAGTAATTTTAAAAAATTTAAAAAAAAGTGAACTTACTTTTATGACAAATGAAATACATACATATTAAGTAATTTAAAAATCTTATTAAAGTCACTGTTTATTTATAAATTAGGAATTTTGGATTTTTAGTATTTATAAAATAGAAATTTTGGATTTTTTTGGAAAGAAAAAATATCTTTATAAAGGCCTTCCAGTTTACTATTGAAGGTCCTTTTTTAATATTTAAAACTAAAACATAAAGGCAATTAGCGGATAAACATGGGCAGGAATGTCCTCGTACGAATTGTGTTGGCTTTTTTTCTGCTAACTGTTTTCGGCACAAAATTGAAATTTACTGAGATACAGCCCTTAAATACTTAAAACCTTTTTTTAAAGCCTCGATCAGCCGAACACTCATCACCAGTTTTGAAACCAACAAAGTGACAATTCGGTTGTAGACTTTCAATCACATTTCGCTTGTAGACATTCAATACCGAAGATGAAGGGGAAAATTCGACTACCGTGATGGGGCCCCGCTGCTCACGGCGTTTTAAATCATAAAGCTGTTATGAAATAAACATTTTTAAACAAAAATGATCGGTCTAAGATTACATGGACAAATTTTGATTTTTGGCTTTTTGCTTGCAAGGCAAACACCGTGAATATGAATTTTTCCCAAAAACTCAATTTTCAACAAATTTCGTTATAAATAGGAAAGCTGCAATGAAATAAACATTTTTAAACAAAAATGAATATATATATATATATATATATATATATATATATATATATATATATATATATATATATATATATATATATATATATATATATATATATATATATATATATTAGGGTGGCGCAAAAAACCACATATTTTTCTTTTTTTTGTCTCATAGGAAAAAAAGTTTATTTAGCTCGATTTAAGAATGCTCACCAAAAATTAGCTCGATAAAAAATTTTTTAAGGGTCGCTCAAAACTTTTTAAAATTTGAAATTGGGCCAAAAATCGATTTTGGTTTTTTATCAAATTTTTTTCCTCATGCCTGCATATGTTTGTACATTGAATAATAAAAAATTCCTCCAAATTTTAACTCATAAAATTGATAATAAAAGGTCGCTCAAGAGTTCTGAAAGTTTTTCAAGTTAAAATATTTAATATTTTTTAGCGTCCCTAAAAAATATTAAATATTTTGCTTTCAAATCCTGAGCGACCTTTTATTATCAATTTTTTGAGTTAACAATTGGAGGAATTTTTTATTATTCAATGTACAAACATATGCAGGGATAAGAAAAAAAGTTTGATGAAAAACAAAAATCGATTTTTAGCCGATCAAATTTTAAAAAGTTTTGAGCGACCCTTAAAAATTTTTTTATCGAGCTAATTTTTGGTGAGCATTCTTAAATCGAGCTAAATTAACTTTTTTTCCTATGAGACAAAAAAAAGAAAAATATGTGGTTTTTTTGCGCCACCCTAATATATATATATATATATATATATATATATATATATATATATATATATATATATATATATATATATATATATATGTATATAAGTTTTCAAAATCGGTCAGTTAGTTTATTTTTGACACTTTTGGGTCCCATGGACCCTGGCGGACCCTAAATAACGTAATGTATATCTATCTAAAATAGCCTAGCTCCCTAACAGTGAAAAAATTTTCAAAATCGGTCGGTTAGTTTATTTTTGACACTTTTGGATCCTATGAACCCTGGCAGACCTTACATAACGTAATCTATATATATATCTAAAATAGTTTAGCTCTGTAACAGTGAAAAAATTTTCAAGATCGGTCAGTTAGTTTATTTTGACACTTTTGAGTACTATGGATCCTGGCGGACCTTACATAACGTAATCTATATTTATCTAAAATAGTTTAGCTCTGTAACAGTGAAACAATTTTCAAAATCGCTCAGTTAGTTTATTTTTGACCCTTTGGGGTCCTATGGACTCTGGCGGACCTTACATAACGTAATAGATATTTATCGAAAATAGTTTAGCTCTGTAACAGTGGAAAAATTTTCAAAATCGGTCAGTTAGTTTATTTTTGACACCTTTGGGTCCTATGGACCCTGGTGCACCTTACATAATGTATTCTATATTTATCTAAAATAGTTTAGATCTGTAACAGTGAAAAAATTTTATAAGTTGGTCGTTAAGTTTATTTTTTACAATTATGGGATCAGTAAACCTTGGCGAAAATCTTACAACTCTAGTACTCTAACAGTAAGAACAGGGATCTAGAGATCTCATATAACTTATGGCAGTCCGTAAGGTTCTTGCGGAGATCATTTAGTTAATTAATTCAAATACTTTAACTTACTAACTGTGAAAAAATTTTTAAAATCGATTGGGTAATTAATTTTTGGCCTTTTTAGGTCCCGAAAACCTTGACCTCACATAAAATACCTTAAATCCATTTAAAATTGTTTAATTTCATATCAATAATAATTAATTATTAGTGAAACAATTTCAAAATCGATTCATTTAAAATTTTTTTCCGTGCATACATACATATATTATATTGTTTTTTCAGGATTTAATAATATTATATATATCGTAACATAATATTCAGTTTCTTGTTTATTTAAAAATTCAATAAAAAAAAAAATCTTCAATTACATAAGCTTAGAAAATCTGCTTAATTTTCATTTTTCAACTTGCGACAGAACTATGCTAATTATAATGCAATAAATGAGAGACAAAACTATGTACATGTATGTGTATTATAATACATGTATGTGGATAGATTTCACTTGTTATCAGAAAATTCTATAAAAAAAAAATAAATTAAATATTGTTATGTTTCATAAAGAACTGAGACATAAATAGAAATTACTTATTAGACTAACAAAGAAAGAAAATTAATACAAAAGTGAAAATTTACTATTTCTCGAAAAATACTTAAAATAGAAAGAAAATTATAAGAATATTTTCTTCATAATTTTTTTTGGCTTTTTAAAGATGTAAAGATCGAACTGTCTAATGATAGGATCGAATGATAAAAAATGATAAAAATCGCCAGAAAACCTACCTCTCGATATCCGAAGTGTCTGGCTAAAGAACTTAGCCAAGCCAGATCAAGAGTCTCCAACGAAATTTCATAAGCATTAAACGTTCCATTCGAAAGTGATCGTGGCGACACACACATATATATATATATATATATATATATATATATATATATATATATATATATATATATATATATATATATATATATATATATATATATGTAATGTGCTGATGACCTGCTGTAATAGCTGAATTTCGAGTTTTCGAAATTCGCTAAAATTGTTATTAAAGTTAATGCTTATTTATAAAGTAGGAATTTTGGATTTTTATTTATAAAATAGAAATTTTGGATCTTTTTGGAAAGAAAAAATATCTTCATAAAGGCCTTCCAGTTTACTATTTAAGGTCCTTTTTTAATATTTAAAAATAAAACACAAAGGCAATTGGCGGATAAGCATGGGTAGGAATGCCGTCGTACGAATTGTGTTGGCTTTTTTCTTGCTAACTGCTATCGGCACCAAATTGAAATTTACTGAGATTCAGCAATTAAAAACTTAAAACCTTTTTTTAAAGCCCCGATCAGCCGGACACTCATCATCAGTTTTGAAATCACCAAAATAACAAATCGCTTGTAGACTTTCAATCACATTTCGCTTGTAAACATTCAATACCGAATATGAAGGGAAGAATTCGACTTCCGTGATGGGGCCCAGCTGCTCACGGCGTTTTTTAAATTATTATCAGGTCATTAAATTTTGAAAATTGCTTTTAAACTTTATTAATTCAAATTACAGTACATGGAAAAAATTTGCGGCATACTTTTTAAAACTTTTTATTGAAAAAAATATTTTCACACTACCTTTTGATGTAATAATAATCAAGTCAAGAAGTGCAATTTGTACTTGCGGAAATTCTGCTTCATACAATCAATATTTTTTCAATAAATATGTATACATTTATCAATTATTTATTTAAGGGGGTCACTAGGTGACATTTTAAAAAAATTGGAAAATTTTTTTTGCATGTTTCGATAGTCTATACCTTTAAAAATAACATTCTAGAATTTTAAGTGCATATCTCAAATAGTTTTTGAGTTACAGCCATCGGAAGAGCGGATTCTGATTTTCATTGTTAACTTTGAGGTATTGAGAAATGTATGAAGGTTGATAGGAGTTTCTGGACGTGGCTGCCGGTCACATGTTGTGGAGCAGCTAGATCCTGGCACATTTAAACGACTCATCTAGTTGTACTATGACCGTTATAGTAAGTACATCGTAAATAATTTTAGTAAAAATTCTCAGTAATTAAAACTAAAAGGTAAGGTAAAGAAAAACTACATTTTTCAAATTTGCTGCAGTTATAACTCGAAGACAAATCATCTGATCGAGCTGATTTTTACGGTAGCTTCTTTTGCATACGTTTTTTCGTGCCATGAACCCCCTGTTTTCTGATCGAATAAAAAATGTAATTTTTACAGGTCAAAAATAATCAAATTTTCGCGCCAAATTTGAAAGTTTTTATTAAAAACTCCGCCATTTTGTTAAATTTCAACTTTGTTTTTCGATTGAAGTTCATGGCACGGGCAATACCTTCTAGTTTAATAAGCTTTTTTGTTTTTTTAATTTTAGGCACTGTGAAGGTTGCTATCACTGCGGCAGTGGGGGGACTTTTTTTTGGAGCCTTGGGAGATCGCGAATAACTCACTGAATTTTCAATTTTTTGGTCCAAAAATTTTATCATGAATTTTTTATATATCAACGAATATATTCTTAAAATATTGGAACATTCCATACAGTAGTTTTCTTTAAAAAAATTCCCAAAAATCACCTTTTTTTCAATCGGTCACACTAGTGGTGCCCCTTAATGTCTAAAACTAATTTCGTAAAAAATTTATCAAAGTACCCCCTCAACATATTATTGGCTCGCTTGAACAAAGCAAAACGTTTCACCAAATTTTGTTTTTATGTATCAAGAAATTTACGTCAGGAAACTTAATCAAATGATAGTTTTCGTTCAATTTAGACCTCATTCTTAATGTTCATGAAGTTTTTTTATTTTAAATTTTAGATCTTTTAGACCCTTTTGACAATAAAGTTCGGAGACACAAAATTTCAAGAGTATTTTCAAAGTATATAGGGTAATTCTAGGAGACTTGGACTAGTGGGTTAAATAGGGGATAAAAATTTGTATGAAAATTCGTCAATTTTGAAATTATTTAAAAATATGTTACTATGGCTATTAAAATAAATAATATTATATAAGTCTTTGACACTAACTGACATCCTGAGATGTTACCGATGGTAAACCACCCATCGGGTGCGTATACGGCTAGTAACAAATAAGAAACAATAACTTGTAACAAATGACAATATTTATAATACACTAAAGGCACGTTTATAAAGGCCCCAAGAGCAAATATAGATAGTTTTTCCCTCAAAATGGACAGTTAGTCTTACAATGTCCCAAAAAACATAGTTTTTGCTCGTATATGCCACGGGAGTTTCGGTTTTTCTATTATTTCCCCACATCCTCTTTTTCAATCGAAAACAGAAAACTGTAGGTACCTACTCCCTTCTACAAAAAAAGCGAGAAAACATCTTAAAAGTAGGGTCTTCAGTCTGGAAATCTCTGGATCACGCCTGATTTTTAGAATGTTTCGTGATCGGGATGGAAATTTTGAAATTCTAAGACTCACATCGGAATCGAAATTAGTAAATGAATAGATTCAAGGCTATAAAAAAGAAATCGGCAATCAAATTTTAGGCACTCTTCTCCACTTTTTTTGCAATCTTGTAGATGTTATTGCATAGTTTCCTGTAGAGTTTGTTTTGTTTTTACATCTTTCACATTTTCATTAGAAAATGGTTGCAATTATTTTTAATACAATAATTATTTAACTGACTTTTCCACAATTATATAAATTTGATCACATGCCTTCTACACTCGTTGTTACAACGGTACGTGAACCACACTTTGAAAAACCCTGGTATATACCTTGAATATATTTATTTCTAATTATTATTATATTAACACAATTCAAGCAACTTTTTGAACCGAATAATTGCTTTTAAACAAATTCATACTATTATAATTAGTTGCAAAGTTCCAAAGTTTTGGTATGGTACAGTTTTAATATGACCTTTCTACATGATTTTTTTGAAATCAGCATTGACGTTTTCTTCTTGATATATTAATCAATTTTCTTTAAGATATAATTTAAATAATATAATTACCGTCATTTGAGGTGGAATTGATAAAAAAAAAACATATTTTGGTCTTAATTTTATAGAAATAAAACACAATCGGAGCAAAATGGGTTTATACGTGTTATGTATAATAGAAGATGGTAATACTGACCTTATTAAAAATGTCGTTTCCTTACATGTCAAAACATAGTCTACAGGAAGCAAGAAATCCATGAACAATCTCATACTCGTTATGGGGGTGACATTGTTCACACGAATTCGCAGCCCAGAAAACGCACTTTCTTCATTAGGAGTATGCCCGGCGAGAGAGTGGTGTAGCCGGGGTTATAGCCTCGGGGCTCGGGCTTAAGGAGGGAGTCAGTAGCTGTCCGTAGAAGCCAGAAAAAAAGTTAAGGGTTTTTTTTATTTATCGTCTATTTTTTTGGGAGGAAATTTTTAAAAAATACGGTTTTAGTCCCAGGGCCCGCCATTTTTTCCAGCGCCTTAATTAAGAGAAAAAACTGTTTGACCACCACTTTTTTTAAATTTAAAAAAAAATTCTTATTATAAAAAAAGTTTGTTTGATGCTTATAATAAATTTTAACAATTTTAAAGAGTATAAAACATGGTCAGATACATCGTATACGACTATACGCAATTAATTTTTCAATAGAATAATTGAGCAATCTCACCCCATGTATATGATTAATCTCACCCCATGCAATACTATGTCCAATATGACAAAAAATACTGAACTGATTATGTACAGCCAAGCACGTGATGGTTACAAAGCATCAACACTTATGTGTATTTTATTAAAATATATAAAAGGGTGTTTAGATTTTGACTTATCAGAAAAACTTTTAAAAATTGACTTTCACCCCAAAAAAACGACTTCTTTTAATACACTATATTTTTTTAAATATGTGGAACTGCTGAACTTGACGTGTATAGGGTACTTTCAGCCATCTTATTTCTTCCATTATCGGTCGGTAAAATCGCATCCTAAACTATAGTTCTGGCACTATATTCAATTTAAAAAAATATGATTTAGTGAGCAATCTCACCCCCGATTATCAATTTCACCTTCAAATGACGGTAGTTTTAATCTAATTTCAGTAATTTCTTGAAAATATTTAGTAAATAATAAACAATCTTTCCTTTATAATATTAGTACACTAAAAAAAATAATTAAGCTTAAAGTTCCAATGATTTTAATAAGTGAATTTCAATTTTGGAAATCCACTTATTACAGAAGGTGACATAAAAAGACCTTAGCCCGGAACTATGGCAGAAATTGATATGTTTTAATTCGGTATTTGACAATTTTTTAAAAACCATCTTAGTGTGTTTATTACTTCTTACTAAACTCATAATACACATTTTTAAATTATTTTGTACTATTTTTTAATAAAAATCACCGATAAAATTTCAGTTTTTAAAAAGATTGCCAAAACGATGCTTTCTGTGACGTCAAATCATATGACGTCATTGGCTCTAAAACATTGAGTAGTAGTAGTAGGTCTAGCAATGAAAATTAATAATGAAAAATTTCTTTCATAGTTACCAACAAAGTAAACAGTTTTTTTCCTAGCTACAATATAATACCTACATATTCGAACGAGCTTGTGACGTAAACTGCTTTTGCTTGATGTTTTTGATTACGTCAATTTAACGTAAATTTTGTAATTTTATTTAATTAAAATTTTTATATTTTTGAATGAAATAGCTTGTAAAAAAGCAATATTCAGTATCATTATGACTCAAGTAATTATTTAAAAATCAAAATAGATACTTTTTCAACTACTGTCAAATACCCCATTGCAAATGATTTACTTTAAAATTTTCTGACAAAATTTTCAAAAAAATGAAGCCTTATTGTTAATTTCCCTAGAAACATCATCTCCTGGATTTTTTCCTATGTGTAATCTTCGACTGGACGCACTATATTTGAATAGTGGACGCACTATAATGAACCATTTGAAAATCTGAAAATTTATCTCTTTTACGTCAGTAAGGTCATAAAGCCAGCGTAAACTCTGACAAAAATAAAACTGGTTCATTTATTGGAAATGTAGTTTTAAAATGTATTTGTTTTTCAAAGTGGAACTTAGGCTAATATGGCGAGTATCTGAATCTCTTCACCGCTGTAGTTTTTTGCAATTTTAGATGAATATTGGCTTGGTCCTTTTAGACACGGCAGGCGATGTAAACCTTCCAAAACTAAATTGTTCACCAATTTTCTCATCTGTGTAAAGCTGTGTCTGTAAGGCTATAGAGCTCCTATTTGATGTGAGCTAATGTATGATGTATATGCCAACCAAATGATTTCATTAAATTTCAAAATTTCTCTTAAATTTTCAAGAGAAATTTTGAAAATTAATCTAAAGAATATTTATTCATCTGAAGGAAATTATAGATAAAGGAAACAGGAATTTACATATATTTTATTCATATATAATTATGTGTTACATAAACTTTCAATATCATTTTCAATTTCTTTCGCATTGTCTATATAGCGTTGTCTATATAGTAGTAGTGGCTAAAATTTATACTTAACATTTCGAAATATCAAAATTTTTTTTCTTCAACAACACTTTACGAATCTCTTCGGTGTATTCATCCGCGCATGGTCCAAACCTTGCCCTTATTCCAGAAATATCCTTTAAAATTATATCTGCTCTAGCTTGAATATTGTCAATTTCAAAATCACATTTCTGTTTTAACGGAAGTGATATATTTTTAAAACATGTAATTGGCTCCGCGGCAGATGGCACAAAATTCATACAGGAGTCTACTTGCCTTGGAATACTGTACAATAATTTTTTAAGTTCTTCAGTTGAAATGATCATCGAAGTCACATTTTCGGCAAGATTATTGTCATCGGGCAACTCACATTTGATATATTGATTGAGTTCTGGAACGTCTTTAAGGTCAATACCTTTGGCACACTCTCGAACATCCTTAATGAATTTTAATAACTTAAGGTCTCCTTCCATCATATATTTCAAAAAGGTTTTCATTTCTTTATCAATATTTTCACCATTTTTGAGTGCCTTATATAAAATATTTGAATGACAATCTAAAAATGCCTTTTGCAACGTAGATTGAAATAGTGGGTATATTTCAGTTGAATTTGATTGCAATTCGGCAGAAATATTGGCCATTGCTGCACCAGTTTCATTTGTAATGGTCTTTAGATTTCTTGGAACGTGGTCCGTCATATATAATATCATTCCGGTTATAGGATCGCATGATATGTGACCTATACCCTAAAATATAAAAATATTTGGATATTAATATTAAACTTTTCAAAACAAATTATAAAAGAACACTTACCGTCAGAGAGATTATAAAAATAACAAACAAAGAAGAATGGAATAATTTCATTTTCAATATCTTTTATTTTTAAGCAACTATCAATTATTCTGATATGACTAATTTTAAACTGATGCTTGTTTTATATTTTAGTCTCACTTTGATTATAATTTTTTAAATTATTATCAGACCATTAAATTTTTGGGATTGTTTTTAATCTATATTAATTCAAATTACAGTACATGGAAAAAATTACGACATACTTTTTAATACTTTTTATTGAAAAATATATTCTCGTACTACGTTCGATGTAACGATAAACAACTCGTGAAGTGCAAGTTATATTGGCACAAATAATGTGCCATACAATCGGTGTTTTTTCTGTAAATACGTTAACAAAATTTCACAAATATTAAATTTCTAATATTCAGGTACAGAAATTGTAATATATTTTTTATTTAGGTAATCCATCTTTAATTTCTAAAACTAATTTCGTAAAAAATTTAGACCAGTTTAGATACTTCCTAGATCCGCGGCTCCCTTAAAGTATAAATAATTTTCAGTAGGGCCCTTTAGTCCCGAAAACCGAATTTTTCAAAAATTCCTGCCTAAAGTATAAGTTATGAGTAAAAAAACACTTTCAGTTGGATCACTTTTTCACGTTTCTTCAATCTTCTCGAAGAAATATAATTTATTGACGAGCAAAAAAAATATTAGTTTCCCTTTTTTGGGATTATTAGAATCCTCAATAAATATTTTTTTTTAGTTATCTCTTTTATTACCTACTATTACGTATGTGTGTTAAATTCGTGTGCTACCAAGATATATGGCTTAATTGGTCGATTCTGTAACTATTAACAGTTTGTAAAACCTCTATTAGACTTAAATTACAGAATGTTAAAAGATTATATATTCTGTACGCAATTTTCAACAGAAATGTTAGATAACATTCGGTTGTTTCCCAGTAAACTTTACAGCATCAAAAATACTCTCCATAAACTTTAAAGAGTTGTTAAATAGTTTGACGTTCATATTTTATAAATTTAATATTTTAACGTTTTAATTTGTCATTTTTTGAATTGTCTGATAGCCATAAATATGTGATCATGAAAGTATTTTTGTAGAAAGAAAACTATTGAGAAAATTATGCAATGTCCTTAAATCGACCAGGATATAATTTCTAGTAAAAAAAAATTCAATATGAATCACATTTTTTTAATGGGTAGCGAGCGTTTTCGGGACAAATATATCCCACTGACACAATTTGTGCACATGAAGAGTTTTATCTTTTCTCAACAGTACTTCAGTTATTTAATGTATTTCCTCGAGTATTTTTATTCATATAGTATTATCGATTCATATTTTATTATCTACCTATTTAATGCATAAACCATTGTCATTTGATAGTGAATAAGCGCTCCTTACTCTACCGATTTTCACAATTTTAAAAAAAAAAAAAAAAAAATTATTACCCATAAAAGTGTCAATAATTTATAAAAAATTTTATCTTGGTGGAGTTGAAGTATTTCTAAAACTATCAATATGGATATCTACTGAAAGCTCTCATGAGTGTAAATTAGATATTGGAATATAAATATGCCTATTTTACCGTACCATTATAAGGAAGCGGTTGTCTACAAAAGTTCCGAATATCTAATTTAGACATAGCTTAATCCATAATTATGGTAATTTACGCGAGTTTTTAGTTTTAAAATATACCGTATTTTCCGACATATTATATAACGTATATATAACGCGCACCTTGAACATCAAAAATATTGTCCGAATTTCGTGGTGCGCGTTATACGCCGGATAATAAAACTGAGTTGGATGATGGTTTTTAATATTACCTATATATTCTTCTGTCAATAATAAGTGGATTATCAAATAAATAAAAAATAAAAAGGAATTTAACAATAATACAAATTTAGTAAGATACAATAAAAAATAAAATATACAAATACGTAAAAATAATATATAAACTTAATAAATCATCAATCAAAGTTGTGGTGCGCGTTATACGGCGAACATACAAAAAAACTAAAATTTTATGGTGCGCGTTATAATGCCGGAAAATACGATGCTTAGACGTTGAGTATGGTTGAGTACAAATGATTTACCGACGAAATGCTATAATCTTTGTGGAGGGACTTGTGAAATAAAGTATTATTTAAAGCTATTTCACAAAATATTATTATTAATAATAACTGGTTGTAGAATGTATTTGTAACTCTTTTTGCCTTAGTACACATAATTTCACTCTCCATTTCAAATAAGCCGCTATAAAAAATTAATTTTATACACAGAATACCAAATTTTAACTTTCTGTTAAACAAAATTTTACAGAGCTCTATACGTACTGCAAAATAACAGAATAATTTTTTTTACAAAACCGACCCATAAGTTTCACTACCAATTATATGTCCATTTCTAATTATGAGTTTCGAAAACAAATCTAGCTGGTTTTTCTCTTAAATGGACACTTAGTCTTGCAATGCACCAAAAAACATCGTTTTTACTCAGATATACCACGGGAGTTTGGGTTTTCCAAATTCTATTTCTCCGCATCCTCTTCTATAGTCAAAAACAGAAAAGTGTACTTTCTTCTGCAAAACAAACAGGAAAATACATTTCAAGTAGAGCATTCAGTTTGGAAATCTATTAGGATTACGCCTGATTTTAGGGTGTTTCATAGTACAACTTGAAGTTTTAGAATTCTAAGACTGAAATCGGAATCGAGGTAACTAAAAACTAGATTGAAAACTACAAAAAAAATCGTTAAACAAATTCTAGGCATTCTTCTCTACTGTTTTTGCAATGATACCCTTAGAGTTTATTCTGTTTTTACATTTTCATTAGAAAATATTTCGAAATATTTTTATTGTAATAATTATTTAGGTAACTGACTATTTCACCGTTACATAAATATGGTCACGTGCCTTTCGCCCGCCGTCTCTCCAGGCACTGCAGTTCTCTACTGTTTTTTCAATGTTATAGATATTTTTGCATTGGTACCCGGAGAGCTTATTCTGTTTTTATATATTTCACATTTTCGTTCGAAAATATTCGCAATTATTTTTGATACAGTAGTTATTGAACTGGCTTCTTCCTCATTACATAAATATGGTAATGTGCGTTACTGCGTTCTACACCTGATTCTCGTATCTCAAGAAATACATGAACCACACTTTAAGAAACCCTAATATACTTCGAATGTATTTATTTCTTATAAATATACTAGAACACTATTCAAGAAATTTCTTGAACCTAATAATTAGTGTTTTTATGCAAACTCGTACTTTAATTATTAGTTGCAAAGTTTTGGTACGGTACAGTTTTAATCTGACCTTTCAACATGATTTCTTTGAAGTCAGCATTAACCTTTTCGTCTTGTTTCATTAAAAAATTTTCCATAAGATATAATTTTAAAAATATAATTAGTCTTCATCTAGTTTCAGTAATTACTTAATAATATTTAATAAATAATAAATCTAGAGCGGATAAATATAATTTTTTATAGTTCGGTTAATTAAAAATTGAAATATAAAAATTATAAAATTAGTAAAATCATTGATCTTATGAACATATCAGTGTGATATGTTCATAAGATCAGTGATTTTATTGATTTTATAATTTTTATATTTTAATTTTTACTTAATTTTTACCAAGGGGACAAACTAGGTGGTCTATGTCTCTGTTCCACTTGTAATGAGTTTGTGACGTAAAATCTCTCCCACCATGTGTGTAGGTACACACCGCTTGCAATTATGTTAGTTTGTTGTTTGTCTTTGTGTGCGTACTCACACATACCACCAAAACACACGTATTATGGGGCAGACCAAGCTGTCCAATTTAAGTAAGAATGGTGTTCATTGTTAACACAATGCAGTGTGTGTTCGGCGACGGACACTGGCTGACTACCTGCCTTAAGCTGTGACTGGTATACAAATGACTCCACGCGAATTACACTTTTTTTATATTAGTTGGCTTCTAGTGTTCTATGATTTTTACTATATACTTATATTTAGTAGAATAATTTATAAATACTTATAAGTAAAATGATAAAAATAAAAAAAATACATAAACATATAACTCCTGGCGAAGTGATTCTTTTTCACACACATAATAAACAACGTATAAAAATCCCATTTAAAGATTTAAGTCCACTGAGCGATTTATTCAAGGTCATAGGTCACAAATATTCGATCTTTGCGAGTATCTCCTCTCCTATTGGTCGTATGACAATTTTTATTACTCTATTAATTATTCACAAGATGTAGTATGTATGTATTTGTTAACGTATAATCCAGATTGAACGTCAACTTCTCCAGGATCCAGCTGACCAGCAATGTGGAAAGGCCATCCCGTTTAGGAGAATCAAAACACCACTTGATTTAAATTTATTACAATTAATTTGAATTTTATATTAGTTACTCTAGTTTAGATTCTTGATGATGTATTTTGACGTCTTATGGACCCCGGAAACCAAAATCCGAGTGTTCCAAACTTTAATGTACGTATGTTGGCCTCTAAATCAATACGTGCCTCCTAACATATTGGAGACATGAAAGCAGGTCTAGAAGGACATTAACAAGAGCAAAATTTGAACACACTTTATTCAATGATTCTGGAGATAGTCACTTTTTTAACTTTTTGAAGAAATCGGAAAATTTTGGTTTTCTTCTTTTGCAAACCAATGAAACTTGTACAAAAGGTGTTGGTCGAAGAGGTAGATACATAAAAATTGTCGCTACATGGCTGATTTATATTGTAATAGGTTCCTTTTTTGTGGTCGAGTTATAGATCGTTTTGTCTGCCAACGCAAACTCGTGGCTTAAAGTAGCAGCAGCCGCTTAAATACAGTTAAATTTCGATATTAAAAATTTTATAAAGTTATTAGAGCACGCAGGAAATTGTTGGCAGACAGTTTGCTAGTGGTGAAAGTGCCAGCAGATAGCAAGGAAGTGGCGTAAAATTTTGAAATAAAAATTCATAATATACATACATGCGTCCGGATTAATTGAATCTTATATTTAATTATATTAAAAAAGCCATCTGTAAAATTGCAGACAAAAAAAAAACATGGCTAAAACCACGACAAGCGGCTATTAACGACACGCTACTGCTCAAACACTTTCAACAAACTCGCGCGCTATTGATAACCATCTACCGCAGTTTTTTCGTCTGCCATTTTGCAGATGGTTATATAAATATAACATTCAATCAATCAGGATGACTGTATGTTATGAATTTTTATTTCAATGTTTTACGCCAATTTCTCGCTGTCTGCTGGCACTTTCGCCATTACCAAACTGTCTGCCAAAAATTTACCGCGTGTCCTAAGAATAAACAAAAACTATTTTTATAATTATAATCCACGTATCCTTATATTTAGTGTTCTGTGAGTACTGCTAATAATTATTATTGAAAGAAAAACACGCTGCGAGCAAAAGAATCCCATCACGGAAGTCGAATATTTCTCTTCATCTTCAGTATTTTCAGAATATCTCAATGTGATGAAGTTTGTTTTTTATTTTTAAATATTAAATACCCCTGTCGTAGCATCTGCATAACATAGCGAATTTCCAAATATTGGGCACTGGCAGATCTCATCTAAGACCTGTACCCATTTAAAATAGTTTAGATTTCTAAGAGTGAAAGAATTTTTAAAATCGGCTAGGTAATTTATTTTTGGTACTTTTGGGACCTAAAAACACGAACGCACTTTGTACAGCATAGTTGCTATCCATCTAAAATAATTTAGTTCTCTAGCAATGAGAAAATTTTCAGAATCGGTTCGGTAGCTTGATTTGCTTCCGGATCTGCAAAATCCCTTACGTAATATATATATATATATATATATATATATATATATATATATATATATATATATATATATATATATATATATATATATTTGAAAAAATTATTCAAGTAAGGTTTGAAAAGTACTTTTTCAAAAACAGTTTGCTTAGTGACAGTCAGTTTGGCTTTATTAAAGAGAGGTCAATAGATCAATTATTATTCAGGGTCTTGAAACAATTTTATGATTCTCGCAATGAAGGAGCTAGTAGTATAGGCCTATTTTTAGACCTTACGAAAGCATTTGACAGTGTAAATCATGATATATTGATTCATAAATTGGAAATGTATGGTATTCGTGGCAATGTTTTAAACCTTATAAAATCTTATCTTTCAGACAGAGAACAACAGGTAAAGTGGACCAGTGGTAATTATAAAACAGTTTTTTCTAAAAAACAAAATGTAATACGTGGAGTACCACAGGGATCTGAACTCGGACCACTTTTATTTTTAATTTATATAAATGACCTGCCCCACTCATGTGGGGTAAATGAAAAAATTTTTATGTATGCTGATGACACCAGTTTAGTTTATACTACAGATAACATAACTACGTTAAAAGAAAACCTTAACAGATCTCTGCAAAATATCGACCTGTGGTTAAAAAAAAATTATCTGATACTTAATATTGCGAAAACGCAAACAATGCAAATTAGCAATACCACTCAGCAACAAACTAGTTTTTGTCTTGAGAATTATGGCGAACTCCCATTATTAGATTATGCTAATGTACTAGGTATCAAAATTGACAAATTTTTAAACTGGAAGGAGCACATTTCCTACTTAACCTGTAAAGTTAGTAAACAGATTCACATCCTTAAAACACTATCCACGATTGTATCTTTAAATCACTTAAAAAGTATCTATTTCGGAATTATAGAATCAGTAATGCGATATGGAATAATATTTTGGGGCAATTCATCCTCAATTTCTGCACTCTTTAAAATACAAAAAAGAGCTATTCGAGCAATCACTCAAAAAAATACCAGAGCTTCATGTAGACCAATTTTCAGAGAGCTGGGAATTATGACACTTTACTCCCTTTATGCGTTTGAATGCACCAAATTTATTAAAAAAAAATATTAATTTATTTGAAGAATTTATTCCCGATCACGACCATAATACAAGAAATAAAAATAATTTGAAGTTAGTACTTACAAAAAAAGCAACTGTTCATCAAGGATGCATAAATATGATGATGAAAATACACAATGCCATACCAGAGTACATAAAAAAACTAAAAGGACAGTTTTTTATAAAAGCATTGCGAACATATTTGGTGGATAGATGTCCATATGATATGACTGAATTATTTTAGTAAAAAAAAATTTTTATGACGCATTTTATGTAATATTCAATTACTTACAAAATAAAGACATTATTATTATTATATATATATATATATATATATATATATATATATATATATATATATATATATATATATATATATATATATATATATATATATATATATATAGAGAGAGAGAGAGAGAGAGAGAGAGAGTGGATATTGTATCTTTCGGACGGTAAACGTATTTTCAAAGCTCGTTGTCTAGTCTTCTATGCCGCATTTGCATCCGCAGGACAGAGGTGGATATCAAATAACACAACCTGTACCTTTCTAAAGTAGTTTACCTCTGTAATAGTGAAAAAATTTTCAAAATCGGTCAGATGTTTTATTTTTGACACTTTTAGCTTCCATTGACTCTGTCGGACCTTACATAGCGTGATCTATATCTAGCTATCTAAAATAGTTTAACTCCTATATTAAAGAACGATCTTTAAATACAATACTTCTGTAATGCTTGAGAAAGTATCAATATTTCTCTGAATTAAACGGTAGACAAGAGCGGGAATGAATTCTTTTTAGCCAGTCAATCGTCTTACTATTCGCCTTAGTGTTAAAGCGCTTGATTGTTTACAAAAAATTCTGGGCTCGATTCACAGCCGATTCAGGTTGGTAAGTTTCCAATTAGTGGCTTTTAACCCAGCTAATATCAGTGTTAGTCTCTTTCATAATTTTGTTTAAAATTTCAAAACTTTCTATTAAACAAACGATTTTTAATAAATAAATAAATAAATAAATACAACTGATCTGATGTACAATAGCCACCCGATTATAACAATCCTGATTATAACAATTTATCACTATCTTCGTCTATGTTTTTGTTTACAAAACATGTACGTGAATGTTAGAATTGAGTATGTGTTAGTAACACTGAAGAATGAGGCATTTAATTTTTCTGTGGCAGTACCTTCCTAAACTAAAAATAAATAAAGTGGATTTACGTACGTACTCCGATTTTACGTAGTGACGTCAGCGACTTAGTGAGGTTCTCTTCTCACAGATATTTTACCGTTCATCTCTTTTGGTGAAAATTTATTTACCAAGACAGAGTCAGGGCCGCAGGTAATACTGTCTGAGGTTCTCGTAGCCTTTAAAAATTTTAAAATTTTTTTGCTTCCATAATATGCAAAATGGAAATGCAAAATGAGTAACGTAAAATTCTAGAATATTCTAATCATTAACTAGCAAAGATATCAAAAAACAGACTTCTCTGTTGGATTAGTCACTAAAAATGAGATTAGACAGCGGAGTTTGACAAAAATTCTAGAATGATCTATTTGTCAACTAGCAAAAATATCTAAAATCAGACTTCACTGTTGGATTAGTCCCTAAAAATGAGATTAAACAGCGCAGTTTGACAAAAAATCTAGAATATTCTATTCGTCAACTAGCAAAAACATTCAAAAATAAACGTCGCCATTGAACTAGTCATCAAAACAGAGACCAAATAACACATTCTGACAAATGTTCTAGAATATTCTATTTGTCACCTACCAAAGATATCAAAAAAATTTATTGCACCATTGTCTAACGGAAATTAAACTAACGTAAACTAAATGTCCCGTTTTGACAAACGTTCTAGAATGATCTTTCTCGAAGACCCGCCTACCTAGAATAATGTTTCAAAATGTATCTTCTGTGATTTTCTTTGCTCTTTTCCATAATGTAAAAAAAATTGGAAAAAACGATTTCTGGAATCGGACGTGTCTGGCTGGAGAACTCACTCAAGATTTTTGGACTTCCAACATTTTACTGTTTTATTATATTCATATCCTAAAGGTATCCTATTGTTATAACAAGTTTCATCCCAAAGTGAATTTCTCGGAAATATAGGCAATCAGATTTCCGAAAATTCGAAAGTAATTTAAAATAGAAATAGTCCTCACCATTGAAATTTTGTATTATGGTATATTTCAATGTTAAAAAACGTCCTTCAAAACTACTGATTCAAATTATTAGTAGAAATGCAGTAAAATGGATAAAATTTTTATTTTATAAGACGAAATCTGTTGTAAAATTATTTTTATCTAATTTATGGCGAATAAAAATATTAATTCAATCAGAATTCTGATACTTATTACGTGAAAAATATGTTCTACTTCATTATTATCCAAGAAGAAATTCAACAATATTTTTGATTTCTCGCTTGTAACATCATTAACATATTTATACGTACTATAATTAGGTGTAAGGAATTCCTTTATTAACTACCAGCTGTACCCGCGACGTCGTTTGTGCATAAAATAAATGAGAATTATATAAGTATAATCATTATAGAGCATTTGTAGAGAACGGAAAAATATAAATGATTTTCGTATTTTCCCGAGGGCAGGAAACATTTTCCTGTAATAAAACGTATCCTAAACGTTGACGCAGGTAATAAGTTATCACCACATCAAACATCAAAATCCGTTCAATAGTTTTTACGTAATGTGTGCAGATGTTCAAAATGGTTTTTCTATTTTCCCGTGGGGATAAGACACTTTCCCGGAATAAAAGGTATCTTAGATGTTAACTCAGGTAATAAGTTATCACCACACCAAATTGCATCCAAATTCGTTCAATAATTTTTGCGTAATGTGTGCATATGCTTATCATGGTTTTTCCATTTTCGCGTGAAAATTAGACACTTTCCCGGAGTAAAAAGTATCTTAGATGTTGATCCAGGTAATAAGTTATCAGCACCCCATTTTATTAAAATCCGTCCAGTAATTTTTGCGTGATGCTTGAACAGACACACACACACACAGACAGATAGACAGACGGACAGACAAACATTTTAATAATCGCTGTTTTGATATCTACATTGATAATTAATTGCAGTACCAGCAAAATTTTCAAAAAATATTCCATGTACAGAAACGGTCTTCCTACAGTTGTATTATATGTATAGATTACCTATTAATGGCTTCTTTATTGAAAATGTCAATTTTTTTCAAATTAGATTGCTCCCTGTTCTAAAAAAATATACATTTTTTAAAATTTTATAAAATTACTTATGAAATTGAGGTTCTTAGACAATTTAATTTTCATGCAAAAATGTATCAAAACATGAATAAACATTTAATTTTTTAATGTTGGTACTTCTGTATTAGTGACGCTACTGGCCGTTAACTACTATGTATTTAAATTTCAATAGGTTCCAGTCATTTTGTTTAATTGTTTGAATGTTGTATCATGAACACAAGCAAAATAATATTGTAATTTATTTATGTAGGTTATATGGTTCAAAGTTAAGAAAGTAAATGTTTTTTGTGGTTATTTTTGTTGCTATGCTGAGGTAAAATTAAAAAAAAAAAAAACCAAGAAAATTTAATAAATATTTAGTTTTTTTAAAAATATTTTTAGATTTGCTGTGATTATAAATCAAATCCGGGACACAAGCTAAAAAAAAAGAACGGAATATGTTTTTTGTACGTTTTAACATTTTGACGTAAAATTCAGTTATGAAATATCAACCTCAAACTTATTTTGATGACGCCACCCGTCCCGAAAAGTGTTTTACGCTCATGAAAAAATTCTTTGTGAGTTCCAGAAAAATCCAACGTACAGTTGATTTTTCAATATAACACTTACAAGGAAAGGGCAACAAGTCGAAAATTCAAAAAAATCTGAAACTTTGTCAGTATGTAGAGAGTGGCTATACCTAATAACATAAAAAATATCAGTTGCTGCTAAAAAACGTTTTTAAGGGGTGAAACATCTCCTCAAAGTTGGGACTCAAAAATTTAAAAATCGATGAAATTTTGTTACATTATTTTTTGCATCTACAAATTTTTAGGGGTTGAAACCACCCTTTCATATGTATACTTAAAAATGTATAAGTTGATGATATTTTGTTTATATATACTATATAGGGCTCTACTAATAAATATAACATTATTTTTTGCATCCACAAATTGTCAAGGGTTGAAACCACCCCTTCAAGTGCGTACCTAAAAAATTAAAAATTGTCGATATTTTGTTTTTAAACATTATACGAAATTCTAATAATGAATATAACATTATTTTTTGCCTCCACACATTTTTAAGGGGTGAAAACACCCCTTCAAATGTGTGCTTAGAAAATTTAAAATTGACGAAATATTATTTATATATAGGTACTATAAAAAATTTTGTCAGTTTTGAAATTTTTAGTTTACAACTTGGAGGGGGTGTTTCACCCCCTAGAACTGTGTGAAATAATATATTTATAATATATTTATTGTTAGGTCTCTGTGTAATATATGTAAACACAATATCGCCAGTTTTCAAATTTTTAGGTACGCATTTGAACGGGTGGTTTGAAAATTTGTGGACGCAAAAAATAATGTTATATTTATTACTAGGGCTCTGTATAGTATATGTAAACAAAATATCATAAATTTATAAATTTTTAAGTACACATATGAAGGGGTCATTTCAAACCGTAAAAATTTGTAGATGCAAAAAATAATATTATGTTTATTACTAGAGCTCTATATAGTATATATAAACAAAATATCATCAATTTATAAATTTTTAAGTACACATATGAAGGGGTGGTTTCAACCCCTAAAAATTTGAAGATGCAAAAAAAATGTTATACCTATTATTAGAGCTCTGTATAGTATATATAAACAAAATAACATCAATTTTTAAATTTTTAATTACACAGTTGTGGGGTGGTTTCAACCCTTAAAAATGTGTAAATGCAAAAAATAATGTCATATTTGTTAGTAGAACTTTTTAAGGTACCTATAAACAAAATTTCATCGATTTTTAAATTTTTGAGTTCCAACTTTGAGGGGATGTTTCACCCCTTAAAAACGCAACTGATATTTTTTATGTTATTTTTAATTAGTGTGCAGAGACTGGCTACATAATATATTTTATATTATGTAGCCAGTCTCTGCACACTGACAAAGTATCAGATTTTTTTGAATTTTCGACTTCTTGCCCTTTCCTTGTTAGTGAATTGTAATAACTGTATTGTGCTATTCTCATTTAAAACGAAAAATTGTGTACTTACGAGTATAAGAGCTGATAAAAATAAGAAATAAGTAGTTTGAAAAAGCGGGATTAATAGATTGGAAACCAAGTTACGAAATGGAAAACCTTAGAAGAACCAGTAAGCAAAATGTAGTTATATAGGAAATAAGATAACAAAGAAACTATTAAAATAGGATTCATAAAAGTTTTGTTGATTCGTATACACTAGTATTTTGCTTACTAGTTCTTCTGAAATTTTTACATAATTAGATATACATAATATTTCACCATTATTTCACCATTATTATTTTGGATTTTTACTAGTGTAAGTTAAATTATCTACAATCAATTACGCCAATAAATATTTTCTATATTATATCGATAAACATATTTTTCACATTGTAAAAAATAAAACATTGTTCCTCAAACCTACTATAATATTATAAATTATAAATTAATTTTTCATTATTATAAATTAATATTATAAATTAGCTTTTCACTATTAATGAAACCAAATATTTTTTTCTTAATTTACATAAATTAATACTTATTAACACTCATTAAAATCGAAATTTCTATTCTTAATATACTCCTGACGTATCTCCTCGACAACATGAAACAAACATCGTCGGAACGATCGAATAAACTTCTGAATTTCTAGTTCAATTAATTGAATACCACTAATCACATCAGTCGCTAACGATCTACATTTGTTTTTTAACGACAGTGAGCTATCATAAAAACATTGAAGTTCGTCACGATTGGAACGCAACGAACCTAAACATGAATCCGTTTGATCCGGCAAATCTTCAAAAAGTTTTTGAATACTTAACGTTGATTCAATCAACGTTTCAACGTTTCGTTTTACGGTCACGAAATTTGGAAAAATACATTTATTTGTTGGTTTGAACACTTGATCGCCGGCGAATGAAATATTTTTATGGTCTGCACATTTTTTAACATTTTGTATAACCATTCGAAAGAGCATTGCTTCGTGATCGATAAATTCATTAAAATGGTTTAATTCATTTCTTATTTCTGAACAATCTTTTGAGGTGATATTCGATAACAGTAAATGTTGACAGTCGTTGAACGGTTTGTTTACGGTTGATTCAAATACGTATGAAATTTGTGGTACATGTTTCTTTATATAGGAAGATAATTTGATAATTTTTTTCTCGACTTCTTTCGTTGTATCTATTAATGATTCCAGTACTTTATCTGGTTTCAATTTGATTTGTAACGCACTTGTGCAGTTTGTATACGAGATCTACAACATTTAAAAAAAAAAAAAATTAAAAAATAATATTTGAACAACTAAGCAGTGAATAGGGAAGCTAATCATATGGAATTAGAAATAAAAGAAATTCTCAGTTCATTTAAACCACTGCAGCCAAAAAGGATAGAAAGCATGCAGAAGTGACAATATACAGCTGGGATTCTTCTTATAATACATCCTGATCAGATAGAAATGCAATTATATTTCCATCTCTTTTTAAATACAAATTCAGAATATACAGGTTGATAACTATGACTTGCGATTTCAGTGTGTATAGAATATAAATGTATAATTGTTTAGTGCAAAATATTTAATAATCAGTTAAAAACTTTATTATACTTTACTACTTTATTAAATAAATGTACTTCGTATTAAAAATGCATTTCATATTTAATACATGAAACATCCTATATACAAATTATATATTCGTAGTCCGTGCTTAAAAGGAATAAAAAATATATTTCATTCTTTCTTAAAAAGCTTAGGAAATATGTTTCTTTTTTTTTTCTCTCACGTGTATTATAAAAATAATCCTTCCTGTATATGTGCAAATCACGCTTTCGCGATTTGTGAATTCGGTGGCGCATTACAGACAATATCGACTAATTAAAACCAACAGAAATCGGTGCTAAAATAAAACTCCAATGGTCTCCTGAGAGTTGCATCTCAGAAGTATCAAGCAGAAAAACAAAATTACCGTGAAGTAAATTTAAAGTATTTGGTTTTCAGACCTAAATCGAACTTTTGTGGCGTATAGAAAACATTCTGCATGTTTTAATACTTTAAAGAGAGAAATACATTTAGACGGGAATTTTACCTATTAAGGTAACTTTGTCAAACCTCATTTTATATGAAATAAATTAAAACCTTATAGCTCATGTAACCCGTAGCATTTCTAACAAATCAGTGGTATTTTATAAATGTTCTTTCTTCGGTTTCTTCAAATTACTAGCATCTTTTTAGTCGAATTTTTCCTTGAAAAAATTAGACTTATACAGTCTATACGACAAGAGCGGCGAGAGGCGAGAGTAGGGGCGCTATCCATTTTCGGACCCGTAGAACACGGATATGTAGAAAAAAAAATGTCTGATATATATATATATATATATATATATATATATATATATATATATATATATATATATATATATATATATATATATATACATTCCCGCCACCTTTTAATTTGTGTAGGGCCCCCCTATGGAAGTTTAGAGATAAAATTTGGTAAGTGGGGCTCATTTTCGAGGCACCACATACTATTGAAGTGGGGTCATATTTTGGGAAAATTTTTGATTCGACCCAACTTTTAAGGGGGTGGTGGGGGGCGATAAAACAATAAAACTTTTCCAAACCGGTTTTAAATAATGTTTCGGTCAATTATCTACAACATATCCAAAATTCAGCTTCCTAGGATGATTTGGTGGGAGTAGAGGGCGGGAAAAACGATTTTCGCTTGATCTAACAGGCCCCCAGCCCCCCAGAATTAACGTAGAGGGTTGAAATTTGGTGTGTTGATAAAGTTCGTACCTAGGTTGCAGTTTTTGGAGGTTTTAATATTTTACCTCCACCCCCCTCATTTTTAAGCTACAATTTCATGCATTTTCGACGTTTTCGAAGTTTGTACCACTCGCACAGGTCACCCAAATAAACCTAGAGGGTTGAAATTTTGTATTCGGATTGAGTTAGTATCAAGGGGGTGCCTTTTGGGAGTCTCGACTTTCAAACCCTACCGCCACAATTTTTATCTCCAAAAGAACATGATTTTTCTTGTTTTTTAACAGTTTCGTTCGGGTCAAAATCTCCCCAAATAAACCTAGAGGGCTGAAATTTTGTGTACAGGTTAAGCTAATAGCCAAACACTGTTTTTGGGGGGTTTCAACTTTTAACCCTTACCCCCACGATTTCACGCCAATATTTCCTTAATTTTTTTGCTTGTTTCCTAACACGTCTAGAGACTCTCTAAGGAAACCTAGAGGGCTGAAATTTTGTACGTGTATTCAGTTAGTATCCAGCTAGTACCTTTTAGGGAGTCCACATTACTTTTACCCCCACTTCTTCCATTTTTACATCAGAGTTGAATGCTATTGTTAAATGTGTTATAAATGCATTACTTTTATTACCGGTTTGGAAAAGTTTTATTGCTTCCCCCCCCCACCACCCCCTTAAAAGTCGGATCAGAAAAAAAATTTGCCCAAAATTTGACCCCACTTTGATAGTATGAGGTGCGTCGAAAATGAGCCCCATTTACCAAATTTCATCTCTTAACTTCCATAGGGGGGCCCTACATAAATTAAAAGGTGGCGGGAATATATATATATATATATATATATATATATATATATATATATATATATATATATCAGACATTTTTTTTCTACATATTCGTGTTCTACGGGTCCGAAAAAGGATAGCGCTCCTACTCTCGCCTCTCGCGGCTCTTATCGTATAGACTGTATAAGTCTAATTTTTCGGAGAAAATTCGACTAAAAAGTGAACTTACTTTTGTGACAAATGAAATACATACATATTAAGTAATTTAAAAATGTTATTAAAGTCACTGTTTATATATAAATTAGGAATTTTGGATTTTTATTATTTATAAAATAGAAATTTTGGATTTTTTTAGAAAGAAAAAATATCTTCATAATGGCCTTCCAGTTTACTATTTATGTTCCTTTTTTTTAATATTTAAAAATAAAGCACAAAGGCAATTGGCGGATAAGCATGGGTAGGAATGCTCTCGTACGAATTGTGTTGGCTTTTTCCCTGCTAACTGTTATCGGCACAAAATTGAAATTTACTAAGATTCAACCCTTAAAAACTTAAAACCTTTTTTTAAAACCCCGATCAACCGGACCCTCATCATCAGTTTTGAAGCCACCAAAATGACAAATCGCTTGTGGACTTTCAATTACATTTCGCTTGTAGACATTCAGTACCGAAGATGAAAGGAAAAATTCGACTTCCCTGATGGGGCTCCGCTGCTCACGGCGTTTTTTAGTTTATATGATATACTTTACTGTTGCAATTTGGAGGAAACATAGCTATCAATGCGGAAAAACTGCACATAATATCACTGGTTTGTTAAAAAAGAAATGTCCTTGCACTAAAAAAAAGTGCTACAGACATCATGAGCTATAAAATTTTAATTTATTTCAAAAGCAATGTGGTTTGGCAAAGTTATTTTTAATAAACAAAATTGTCTTTTTTGACGGTATTTCAAAAATACAAAATACTTACCAATGAACTATAAATCACGAAAATAACGAAGAGTATAATTCTATACAATTCCATTTCACTTTCACATATTTAAATTTTAGCGATACGCAAACTGTTTTAGAATTTCGATGCACTAACACTGATTGTGACTGTTGTACTTATATACGAAATTTATTATAATAATACGAATTTTTTATTATGACGCCTTGAAAATTTCTATCCAATTAATCGGTTTTTCTTTACACTTTCAATTCTTATCACTGTTATTCATGTGATTTCATACACGCAATCTAGGAAGGTCTCTCAGGGGTCAATTTCCAATTCTGATAATTGCAATGTACCGCAAGATTCGACTTTTTTGTAGGTAAGTCACCGTCGAAGAGAAGCTATCTTTATTTTCGTGAAATTTAAATACTTGGAAGTGTTGGTCTGACTGAAATAATGCCACTGACTGTAATAGGTACTAATTGTTACGTCAGAATAAAGCGACAATTAACTGACATAAACAAAATATAGTGAAAAAAACTGGTTTCAACAGCTATTTACAAGATTTTTTTACTTTTAATTTAATTTCATGTCTTGTGATAACATAATTATTTTTATTTAGACACAATGTTCTACTTACTTGGAAACAAATTTTTTAACATGACGCCTTTAAGGTCACTGAATGATTGAGTAAATTTTTGAAAATTGTTGGAGAAGACTGCATTTGAAAATAACATTTGATTTACTTTGTGGAAATTCATATTGAAAATATGCGATGAAATTTGGTTTGTCAATTTTCACAAAAATATATTTATATAATATGACCAAATCGTCAGTCTTTTATTAGATGGCCACAAATAAAGTAACGAACACTAATTTATCTATTTAATATGTAGGTACCTATATATTCTTTATAATTAAGATTCATTGCTAGCTACATATGTTAGATTTTCTTTTTCGTTTTAATAAACATTTATTAATTTTAACAAGGAAACGTTGGTAGTGTACTCCGCATACAAAACATTTTATAATCTTGTTTTTTCCATTTCTACCACTATCTGCTCCTTTTCTATCCTCATGAATCTCCCACAAATTCATAGATACTATCCATTTCCCTTTTATGTCATAAATGGTCGCTTCCCCAATGAGGAACCCCTAATTGTACTCACTCACCTGATGATGATAGTTTAAAAACCGAAAGTTGGAAAGTGACAGTGTTTCTGTAGTTATTCGTTTTGCTGTTTCTTTCTGTTTGTAAAATTTTGATGTCTTCGAATTAAAATACGTGATGCTCCACATCCGTGTGACGTATGTTGTGATAGTCCGGCCTTCCGTTCACCTCTACGTATATAGCCTTTGTGTTGTTGTAGTCGTGAGTCTAATGTCTTAAAAGTTTGTCCGATGTAATATCTTTTACACCCTTTGCATGGCACTAACAGTAAGCATATTATATTTTTGCATTTTCCAGCTTGTTTCCATGGTTTTAGTTTCGAGTACAGAAATTTCTTTATAGTGTTTGAGATACGTATATGCAGAACAGTAATTATAAAATCTCAATAAATTAGATGTAGATTTTATTTTATTATTAACGTAGGGTAGGTACTGCAACATATTTTTGGGAGTGTTAGTTCTCTGATGAACTGTGTTGTAAATTCTGTGAGTGGTTTCGTTAATAAGTTTATCTATCATGCGTTTGGAGTACTTTATTGTGTTTTTATGTGTTAGTATGGTTGTGGCTTTGTCCATGTTAATGATCTGTGAACTGCAGGTGATAGTTTTACAGGTGTATAGCGCCGTGGAGAGAAATCAAGGGCCCCAGGGACAAGCTATCCCGAGCGCCCCGTCAAATAATAAATTTACTACTGACATCCAACCTTGTCCTTTAAAATCTATGTAACAAAAATATATAAAAGATACTAGCTCACGCGACAGAGGTTATTCTGCCCTTTCCAGTGGAGTGATGTAATGAGTTTAATTTGGTTACAGTGAATGTCTCAAACGCTATCTCTAAACTTCCCAATAGTTTAGGAGCTATCGACATAATTCCAAATTTATTTTTCCTCCCATAACTTCTTACTGATAAGAATTAAGTTATTTTCATCTGCAAATTCTAATACCAACTTTTTACGTAGAAATTGAATATTTTCTTAGAATTTTTCAGTAACTATCCATTTTCGAAGTATGACCCCGAGCCTTGTTTTTCTTACGAAACATGAAATAAATTTTGGCATAGTTAATGGAATTTTTTCTCCTCTTTCTATTGATGTATAAAATGGTATGTCTATCTTGAAAAATAATCCCGAAAATTGAAAAAAAATATTTTGTAATGTTGTTCAAATTTAGGTTGAGAAATGAATGAATTAAATAATTCACAATTGAGAGATTTACTTTGTAAAATTTTATTTTAAATATTGAAAATATTTCAAGTTTTAATTACTTTGTCAATTTCACGAAAAATACTATTCTTTTTACTTAACGCGTTTTCAGCACTTCTCTGATGATGGCCGAAAGGGCTGAATATAAATTTCATAGATTTCCAAGTAATACGATTTTTAATTTTTTCCAAATAATACAAAAACCCATAACCATTAGTTGAAAAATTTTTAACATTAGTTACAAATAAATCAAACTGTTTTTTAATTGTTTTAGTATGCTAAATTGTTTCCTGTAAATAAATTTAATTCAAGTTACATAGTACTTTTTGACATACATTATTTTTATTTTCAGAAATATTTGTGTATATTATACAGTTCGAAAGAAAACTTTCCTAAAAAGTTACTGTCACACAAATAAGTCAAACGTTGTTTATTTTTGTAAACTGGTAAATATTCCTATTTCTCATAATAAAAAATTGCCACATATTCACCCAAAACCTTCATTAATTAATAATAATAAGTTTTGTAATGTCTTGAAATTTTTATTTTTTAAGCAGAAGTTAGGTTTATCTTGAGAAGTTAGACATGTTTTACAGGATATTGCGAGAGGGGTATTTTAAATTTATGGTTTTTATTTCTGATTAAATAAATATTACAATTACAATTGATTTAAATGAGCTAATATATGCCAATTTTTAACAATCCATAAAATCTGAATTCTTTTCTTTAATAACCTGTTAACGTATCTGTTGAAGAGCGTCATACAAACACGGTTGCATATTTTGTACAAAATCAGAAACCTGATTCATCAAAGCTCTGATATCTTTAACCAAGTCTTCTGTCAGTATACCACACCGATTTTCTAACAATTTCGATATCTCATGAAGGCACTTATATGATTGCGCCCTAGAACGTATTGATTCAAAACATGGATAAGTTTAATTCGGAATGGTCGTTAGTAAATCATGAAGGGTCACCGTTGAATTTACTAGAGTACGTGCAGTATCTTCCAATATCAGAAATTTTGGCATTACACATTTATCTGCCGGTCGAAATAACGGTGGACCAACGACAAGATTAACGTTTTTAGCTTCAACACATTTTTCCGTTTTTTCAAGGAATGTAATAAATTTTGCTGTCTCGGGGTATCGACGACCTGTTTGAATGTGTTTAAGGTACCATCACAGTGTAATCGGTCGAAAAATAGTCAATTTTCGTGATCTTTTTTCGGATTGGTAAGATGGGGGAATGGGATTGAATTTTTTTTAAGATTAATATCACTATTACAAAAAATATTTTTGTATTGTTAAATAACAATACAAAAATATTTTTTTTATTCATTTTTATTTATTTTTATAATTATTATAATTTTTTGAAAAAAGTGTCTTTAAAAAAGGGTGAAAATCGGTATCCACGATTGCGGGCACAGTTTTCATCCAAACAAAAAATTAAATAGTGATGGTCATCAAGGAAAACAGAAGTGTGATTTTTTTCCCCCTTTTAAAGGCTACCGGTTTCGACTTTTATTGTCTTCTTCTGGCCTCTGGGGAAAATTTATTAATATAAATGTACATAGATAAAATATAAAATATAAAATATTACATTAGGTACTTACATAATATTGTATTTATGTGTCAGACTGACATTTGAGAATAAAAATAATAACACTGATTAAAAAAGTTAAAAACAGTTAAAAATAACATTTAAAGTTTAAAATGGTTAAAATTACGAAGAAAATTATTTAAAGATTTAGATAGTTTGAAGAAACGTATAATTAAACTGTGCATCACGAAAAAACTGTGCGTTACGAAAAAACAAATTAGGATAATGTGAATGCATTTGTGAATTAATGTTCAAATGTTTTAAAATTAAAAGTAAGTATTACTGCGATGAATACCGAAAACAAAGTGCCTTCTAGTAAAATTATTTAACTTATAAAGAAAAAAAATTTTTTTTTAGTGAGTGTGCGCAACTTTGGTTGTTTTGACAGCGGTAGGCATAATCTTGTCAAAGTTACGGGTATATGTATTGTCTACGCAGATGGCATCGTGGTAGAGGTTGCAATTTGGCTGTACGGTATTGATCCAGCAGCTTTCGATGAAGAATCTCTTCTTATAGTTGGATTCACGTTGGAGCACCATGGGGGTGTCGAAGTTGAATCTGTGCCCATTTTCCCAAGAATGCCGTACCAGTCCTGACACCATGTTGGCTTGTCTAACGTTGTTCTTGTGTTGCTTCATCCGCTCACTAAGATATTGTTTCGTGTTACCAATGTAAACATTGTCACACCCGGTGCACGAAATCATGTATACCACATTTTGCTGGTTGGAGGTGGGAATCTGTGGTTTCATATTGGTATAAAGCTTACTAAGTGCGTGAGGGTAACTGTAAACAGGATTCAATTTGTATTTTTGAAGGGACTTTGAGATGGATGTGGAGGAGGTGCCCAGATACGGAATAGAGAAATAAGAAGGCGGGGGGTTGGAGACATTCGGAGCTATGGAAGGTTGAGAATTGTATAGTTTGTGGGTAAGGTTTTTGATAATTTGGTTGATGAGAGACAGTGGATAATTATTGTAAAGAAGGATTTTTTTTGCATTTTTTAGAGCCAGTGGTCGATGTGTAGGATGTGACAATTTAAGGGACCTACGGATGAGGTTCGTTGCAACATTTTTCTTTATGCTAAAGGGGTGCCTGGAATGGAAGTTGAGTGTTCTGGTAGACGCATAAGATTTCCTATACCACATGGTGGTGAGTACGCTATCTTTCTTTATGACAAGTGTATCCAAAAAGGCTAAGGTATTATTGTTTTCAGTTTCGATCGTAAATTGTAGTTTCGGATGAAAACTGTTGAAGACGTCGAGGACATGGTCAATCATGTCGAAGGGGATGGCCGTAAAAATATCATCCACATACTTATAGAAAAAGGGGACTGTGCAATCAAGGGAGTCCAAGGCTGTGTCAACCAACAAGTCCATGATGATATTGGAGGCAATGACTGATATGGAAGCACCCATAGGGAACCCAGACACCTGGTGGAAAAAAGTATTTGGGTGAAATTTGGTGGTGAAAAAGCTGTTTGAAAGGATGAGATGTAGACCCTCCATGAAGGCGTTGTAGTCCAAAGTGGTGTTTGGCTGGATGCTGGACCACTCATCAGCAACGTGTTGTAGAAAAACCCCCCATGGTGCTCCAACGTGAATCCAACTATAAGAAGAGATTCTTCATCGAAAGCTGCTGGATCAATACCGTACAGCCAAATTGCAACCTCTACCACGATGCCATCTGCGTAGACAATACATATACCCGTAACTTTGACAAGATTATGCCTACCGCTGTCAAAACAACCAAAGTTGCGCACACTCACTAAAAAAAAAATTTTTTTCTTTATAAGTTAAATAATTTTACTAGAAGGCACTTTGTTTTCGGTATTCATCGCAGTAATACTTACTTTTAATTTTAAAACATTTGAACATTAATTCACAAATGCATTCACATTATCCTAATTTGTTTTTTCGTAACGCACAGTTTTTTCGTGATGCACAGTTTAATTATACGTTTCTTCAAACTATCTAAATCTTTAAATAATTTTCTTCGTAATTTTAACCATTTTAAACTTTAAATGTTATTTTTAACTGTTTTTAACTTTTTTAATCAGTGTTATTATTTTTATTCTCAAATGTCAGTCTGACACATAAATACAATATTATGTAAGTACCTAATGTAATATTTTATATTTTATATTTTATCTATGTACATTTATATTAATAAATTTTCCCCAGAGGCCAGAAGAAGACAATAAAAGTCGAAACCGGTAGCCTTTAAAAGGGGGAAAAAAATCACACTTCTGTTTTCCTTGATGACCATCACTCCAAAATATCCTTAAAAATATACTTTCAGTGTCATCAAACCCCAATTTAAAAAATTAAATAGATTACAATTCTGTAGGAAAGCTGCTATGTTCCTATGGAAGCTTTTTTTTTTATTTACTTTGCTTATGGAAAGCTCCCATAGGAACATAGCAATTTATCTACAGATTTATAATCCATTTGATTTTTTTTTTCAGATAAAAACTGCGACCGCAATCGTGGGCACCGAATTTCGGCCTTTTTTACAGACACTTTTTCAAAAAATTATAATAATTATTATAAAAAATAAATAAAAATAAATAAAACAAATATTTTTGTATTGCTAAATAGTGCTACTAATCGTAAAAACCAAATTCATCCCCATTCCTCCATGCTATCCATCCGAAAAAAAATTGTGAAAACTGACTATTTTTCGACTAATCATATTGTGATGGTACCTTAAGTCAGGGGTGGCCAATCCGAGGCCCGCTTTGAACTTTTTTTGGCCCGCGAGATTCATCGCGCTTATACAAAATATATTTATTTTATAATGACCAAGGTAGTGAAAACCAATGTGTTAAAAAAAATACATAATATATTATGGTAACACATAATTTTATATGCGACCCGCGGGGTTATGATGCGCCTCCAAAGTGGCCTGCAAGATTATTTGAGTTGGCCACTCCTGGTTAATAATTGATACCAGTATTAGCACGGTTATTTAAATAATATTTAAACAATATAAAAAGGTAATTTAGCTGTCCTAATCTCTTAAATGCACTAATAAAAATTATTTGTATATTTTTATTATGCTAACTTGGAAAGTCCGCTGACAAATGTTCAAATTTATAACGCATATGTGTTTTTAATAATGAGCTTCGACTAAAATCAAAATAGAAAAATTCAACAAAAAATGTTTAATATATATAATATGTATTTCTTTAAGTATGGAAACATTAAATGCGAGGTGAATTTAAATTGAAAAATAATCATTCTATTAATAATAATTTTTGTTATCAGAGGTTTCTTTCAGAAATAACTTCATTAATACATAAATGTCAAAACTGTTGGGACATCGGATCGCGTTCCAGTATAAGGGATTTTACGTTAGAACTTGAATGGTTTGAAACTGTTTCTAATTACTATAAAAAAAAACCTAATGATTAAGATAATTTTCTCAATTAAATATTTTTATTTCTAATTAAATCAATATTACAATTATTTTGTTTCAAATAAGTTAACATATAATCATTATGTCACTATTTTTAACATTCGTTAAAATCAAAATTATTTTCCTTAATAACTTTTTGTCTTATCTCTTGGACAACTCCATCAAAACATACCTGTCTTTTTTGGGCAAGATTAGAAACTTCAGCCGTCATAGCTCTAATATTTTTAACCATATCGTTCGTAAGTATATCACACTGATTTTCTAATGATTTCGATATCTCATGTAAACATTTATCCGATTGTCCCTCAGAACGAATTGATTGCAAACATGACTCCGTTCGATTTGGGAGGTCTGCTACTAACTCGTGAAGAGATAACGTTGAATTTAACAGGGTATGTACAATGTCTTCCATTGCCATAAATGATGCAGTTTCACATTTATTTATTGGTCGAAATAGCTCTAGATTAATGACTGAAATAATGCCTTTGGCTTCCGCACATTTTTTAATTTTTTCAATAAAAAAAAATAATTTTGCCATTTCATTATAGACGAATTGTTTGTATGTGTATACTGTATGTGTAACATTCGGGCAATTTTCACAGTCAAATTTTTCAAAAATCATATTATAACACTGCTCGTACTGTTGTTGTACAGTAGTTTCAAAAGTATGATAAATGTCCGGTGAATTCAGCTTCAAATCGGCCGATATTTTCGAAATTTTCTCGCTTACTTCTTTTGTCGTATTTATTAGTGGTTGTCCTTTTTGTCCAAATTTGAAATTGGTACTTATACAATTCATTGTGGAGGCATACGAAATCTAGGAAAGATAAGGTGAGAAATTTAAATATTACTTTTTCCATTATAAAATCTGCGACTCCTAAACTAAATTGACCAAAAATATTCAACGGTGCATAAACATAAAAGCGTAAGAATAATATTGTTTACTGGGGTTCCAAAAAGCGTCTAAAATTCAATATCTCCTAAAACTATTAAAATATATATCTGTATGGTCATTTAAATTGTGTGAAATAATACACCATCAAATATACACTGAACAAATTAAATATACTGAAACTTGGAGAAAATTTTAGCGAGTAACTGTTTTTGAACCAATATCGGAATATTTGGTTGAACACTAAGAAATTTTATTCACAATTAAGATAATTTTACGCGGATTAAATCGCATAACTATTGTAAATAAAAAATTTGATTTAAAAAAAAAATAGGTATGGAAACTTACCACAATGCAAATTAGCACAAGAGTGAAAGAAGAAATTTTGAAAGATTTCATATTTGCCATATTATTAACTGATTATTTCACAAAAGTAACTTAATTATAATTCTAGTTTTAAACTGGCGTTTGTTTTCAATTTTGCATTTAAATTTATACAAATGTGTTTCAAAGTAACCTTTGGTTTTTCACTAGAACGAAAAATTCTTTCTATTGATGCATTCCTTATCATTTGTAATCGCAAACTTATACCAAGTAATTAATGTTCTTTTATAATTTCGCAATGATAGTAAACATAAAATTTTTGTACAGTACGCAGACAAAAACAGACACCTATAACATTTATAAACTTAATGACTTTGTTTCATTATTATTTATTAAAACAAAGGATAGGAATCAAATGATTAAAATATCTATAGTAAAAAGTGACTAAAGTTATAATTTTTATTAGTATATGTATTTTTTCGAAATACAGTGTCCCTTATAAAATTTATAGCATGGGGACGTTATTTTCATTCGCAATTTTATAGAATTTTCTTGTGTAGAATTGAAATATCTTTCTCGAATTTTTCCATCACAAAATTACTAGATTCCACAACTGCTCCGTTTTGCAAAATTTGTAAAACACCTTTGTACAAAATTTCACGGGTCTAAACCCAGAGGTTTGCTATATAAATTTTCATTCCCTATTTTATTCTTTGTAAGGGCGAATTTCTAGAAATACCTTCTTATTGTTTACTTTATATAAGAAACCATTATGCAAAATTTCATGTTTCTAGAACCAACAGTTTTCTATATAAAATTCCATTTCCTATTTTACCCCCTTATGGTATAGTTTTTCAAAGATACCTTCTGAGTGCTCATTAACGTAACATAAGGAACTCCCGCTGTGCAAAATTTGGCGTTTCTAAATCAAACAGTTTTTCTATATAAATTTTCATCCCCTATTTAAGGGACGAATTTGGTATCTCGTGTAGGTACCTTGTAGCACTCTCGAGATAAAGCGAGATCCAGTGACACCTTTTTTATCAAAATCCATCAAGTCGTTCAGGCTGTAGGTTGCGTCGTAGAAAGAAACTACAAACATATACGAGTATAAACATACAACTCAAAAATAATCTTCCTTCTGGTACAGTCGGGTAAAACTATAGTAGACTCCGTGTAAATGAAATTGAGAATCCAAAGTCCACTTGGTTCATTCTGTTTTTGCGAAAAAGGTATTACCAGCGTAAAAATATACATATATATTGTACACATAAATATTAACATTTCATCGTTTTCACTCCTTCCATCGTTTTTTTTACCTGACCGCCAATCTCAATCGTAAACAAACTTATTCTAATTAAAAGTAATAACATATTTTTAATCACATTACCCAATATTTCAATACGGTACTGTAGTTTTGTAAAATAAGAACATGATTTATTAATTATAAAATGATTACATTTCTTTGAACCAATTTTTCTTTTGGTTATCTATCTTTAAATTGTAATTTGATTATTTTCTTTTTAACTGAATGTTGTTTATGACAAATTTCTAATATTTACTTGGATTTGTTTTTAATTTTCACTTCGAATTTAACCCAAAATTTTCTCAGAAAAACTTATTTGTTTATTAAGTTATTTGTTTATTAACAAACAAGTTAATTGATTTGATCTTTACTTCATTGATCGACTTTAAAAAAGGAGCTTATCAATTCGATCTGTATTACTACTTTTAAGACAAAAATTGAACCGACATCAAAAATTAACAATTTGCTTCAATAACAAAAATTTCAAAATAATAATTGACAATATCTTTTGTTTGTTTAAATTAAGAAATAACAAAAAATAAGACTGATGTCTTTCAATTCACATTAAGGTAGTTGGTCGATAAAACGATTTTTTCAAAGGATTTTAATGAAACTTCTCTAGATATTTATTTAATTCAATACCAATAATACGAGCCCTTACCAAAAAAAAAAATTGACCACCCTAATTTTGAGAAAAACGATTTCAAAGTTTTGTAATTTTAACAAGGGTTCTTATGGGAATCTAACATATTCACACGATTTTTTTGAATAAAATGAAAACGTGTTAAAGGAATTTGATAAAAATTTAATATGTTATAAAATACAAAGTTACAAACCATATTTAGTAAGAAATAAAAATTATTCACCACGCCGTTTTTGAAATATAATTTATAAACGTCATTTTACAACGTTTTTACAACGCTTTTTCAACAATACTCTTATATTGCTACAACATAAGCGCGCGGAAATTAAAAAAACAACTGGTATACAAATATAATAACTGAATAATATTAATGCATTATTTAATTTTTAATAATAGAAACATTTTTTTGAGACATACTTTTGTACCTGACTATCTCAGAGCAACTACGTTAATGTAAGTTTTAACAGTCCAAACTAATAAAGATATTGTATAGGTGAAATTATCTAAACTTGGACTGACATCATTAACAAATAAAAAAAAAATAGACGTACAATTTTATATTACTATAGTTCTTCTAACACAAAAATACCCCTGTCGCAGCATCTGCATAACATAGCGAATTTCCAAATTTTGGGGATTGGCGGATCTCATCTAAGAACTGTACCTATTTAAAATAGTTTAGCTTTCTAAGAGTAAAAGATTTTTTAAAATCGGCTGGGTAATTAGTTTTGATATTTTTGGAACCCAAGAACCCGAACGGACTTTGTGCAGCATAGTTGTATCCATCTAAAATAATTTAGTTCTCTAACAGTGAAAAAATTTTCAAAATCGGTCGGTTAGTTTATTTTTTACAATAATGGGAACAGTAAACCCTGGCGGAAATCATACAACATAACCTTTATTCATCTAAAATAATTTTAGTAAAAAGTTTATCCTAACAGTAAAAAACGGATCCTAGGGATCTCATATAACTTATGGTAGTTCGTAAGGTTCTTGTGGACATCATTTAATTACTTAATGAATTCAAATACTTTAACTTACTAACGGTGAAAAAATTTTCAAAATTTTCGACATTCGCTAAAAAAATCATTGAAAAATATTTAATATGTTTCGATCAATTAATGGTCAACATCAGCAAATAAAAGTTACTAAAATCGAAGAAAAGAATGAGTTATTTGTCCGTAGAAATTAAAATACAAATTCTGAAAACGAGCAAAGAAATATTGAAAAAACTAGATCGGCAAAACATTCTGACAAATAACACTACCCAACTAATACTTGCCAATTTGAATGAAACTTAACATACTTATTAAACAGCGAAAAATATTAAATACGTGTTTTTTTATTTCGGCTAAATACGCTTTTTAGGGGTAGAAAACACCATTCAACCTCTGTAGATGAAAACAGTTATAGCTAAATATTTTTGAAACGACATATTTTCTGAAAAAAGGGCTGAGTACGAAATTTGTAGAATTTAAAGCGATGCACTTGATAGTGACCCTGAAATCGATTTTCAAGGTCAGTTGAAAATGATTAGCCATTGCCGAACTTTGACCATATCCTGTACCTATAAGCAGTAATTTCATGTATTGACTCAATCTATCTTCAAAATTGATTTGTTGCGTTATTTTTCTAAAATAAAAAAAATAAAAACCTGACGAAATGGAAAAATAGGCGCAAATTTATAGAAAAAATTAGAAGAAAACATTTTTGTAAGTAATTTTAGAAGTAAAGTTAAGAAAAGATTTAATATCACTCCAATTGTAAGTTAAACATTAACTTTATGTTATATTAGAAATTTTCAAAATTTTTTAAAATTTTTATTGCTACTCTATAGTTATCATATTAGGAATTCAATTCAACATATGATTAACTATTATTTTTCCGATTGCGATTGAGCAAGTATTTTTCAAAATTACTTCTTGATCACTTATTTTCTATCTTGCATGTGAAATTCGTTCGAATATACTTTGAACCATTTAGGGATGAAAAGTAAACTACTCCTTTTGAAAAATATTAAATGATTTTCAAATGACTTTGGAAATTGACCTCAAGGTCAACTTCAAAGTCATCATCAAGTGCATCACTTTGAACTCTATAACTTTGGTCCTAAGCACTTTTTTCAGAAAATATATCGTACCATAATCCACTTCTATGTTGATTCCTGGTCTCTTTTCCTGCGTTTCTAATATTTATGTCAATAAAAAATGTGCTACCGTAGACAAGGATGAATAGGTACGCATTCAGACTTCACACCGTATTTTTTTGTATTTATTTTATGAGTACCTAATCTTTAATATATTAAAAATTTACGCGAAGATGGTCACTTTATCAGCAGTATCCAAAAAAATTTAAAAATATCGGTGGTTTTTGAAAAATTAACAAAAATCGTATAATTTCTTCTCTATGAAAAATTGGGGTCAAAAGAGACGAGAAAAGAGTAAATGGGGACAACCCGTAGGGTCGACCAAAATTGAAATTCTAATATAAAATAATTTCGAACTTTTTGTATTTATACATTCAAAAAAGAAATAATAGGTACTTGATGATTTTCTGTAAAAATAAACGTAGAATCTAAAATAAAGTTTATATACTCCTGTCGTTTACCCCTAAGTTTATATTCCTCCTATTCTTATTTTAGTTCAAAAAATAATTTTTCAAAAGACTAAGACATAATAATTAATAACAGTGAGATTCTACGTCCATTTTCAGACTTTTGTCTCATACAGACGTTACCTAGAATTTTTTTTATCTACAAAAACATCAGTCTACAGAATTTAATTTATTAGTTAGGAAAATAATTCAAATATGTCTCACTAACAATAAATGTCTTATAGGCTATTGACTATGTACAAAAAAACAGGGGGAAAAGGAACTAATTTGTAACAGGTGTTTTATTGTTTCATATGTTCAGTTGTACCCCAAAGATGATAAATTCACAATGTGCTATTAAATTTAGGCGTGCGTTTTTACGAACGGCGTAAACTTATCGACGCTTACGTGTTTTAACTATAACTCAAAGACTATGCATTTTTCGTAAATGCACATAATATGAGTTTTTGTAGAGAATTAAATTTCCCATCGAAATGGCACCTTATGAACTCAAAAAGCTTTTTTCTCAACAAAATAAGTCAAAACAATTATTTAAAAAAAAGCTCAAATTTTTCAATTTTTCTTTTTTTTTAAATTTTTGAGTAGTACTTTTTTCTGAGTGAATTTAGGTATAGGGATTGGTTCACAAAAAAGAAAGCTGATGTAATTCCCGTCAGAATGGTGACCGATAAAAATATTTTCGATAAAAACCGGCTGAGATACAGTCGTTCAAATTTACCTTTTTTTTAGAATTTTATTTCTTTTGACTTTTATACCATATTATTTGTAATTTTTACACAAAAAAATTATTTTTATTGAGTACAAAAATTATTTCTTCTTTACCAGAGGTAACGATAAAAGTGGTAACGATAAAATTTTGATATTCATATGATCTTAGGTATAAAAAATAACTTTAATATTGTACTAAATTATAGTTCTAATTTTTTTTAAAAGTTACATGTACCTATTATATTTCTCTCATAATGTTTTCAAATTCAATATCAATATCTTCATCAACATCGTTTTGGACATTCTCTTCTGTCATTTCTGGAACATCCGCATTTTCACAATTTAGGCCCATACATTCTTTGCAGAACATGGAGCAGCTAATTCCTATAATTTTCTACAGCCACAATTTACGTAATAGAATTAAATCGTAATTTCTCTTTATGGCATTAAGGCCAACAGTTTAGGTAGTTCTCGGTTACAACTTTTTCAAAAATTATCAAAAAGCAAATTTTCTCTAACCAATTTCTCATTAACTTCTGATGCCACTAATTATCACGGTTTAAGGACGTACCACCAAATTCAACAGTGGGAAGGAAATATTTTAAATCCATTTGAGTGGGGTTTGCAAAAATCTAAAAATGGATTAGTGCCAATTAAAACAATAAAACCTCCTGCACTGCAGAATTTACTGGAACAAATAGGTTGCGGGTGTATAAAAGGTTGTCACGGAAATTGCAGCTGTAGAAAATTAGGAATTAGCTGCAAAGAATTTATTTGCGAAAATGTGGATGTTCCAGAAAATTGTGAAAATGCGGATGTTCCAGAAATTACAGAAGGAGATGTCCAAAACGATGTTGATGAAGATATTGATATTGAATTTGAAAACATTATGGGAGAAATATAATAGATACATTTAATTTTTTTTAAAAAATAGAACTGTAATTTAGTACAATATTAAAGTTTCTTTTTATACCTAAGATCATATGAATATCAAAATTTTTAGCAAATAATTTTATCGTTACCTCTGATAAAGCAGAAATAATTTTTGTACTCAATAAAAATAATTTTTGCGTGTAAAAATTACAAATAACATGGTATAAAAGTCAAAAGTAATAAAATTGTAAAAAAATAGGTAACTTTGAACGACTGTGTCTCAGCCGGTTGTTATCGAAAATAGTTTTATCTGTCACCATTCTGACGGGAATTACATCAGCTTTCTTTTTTGTGAACCAATCCCTATACCTAAATTCACTCAGAAAAAAGTATTACTCAAAAATTTAAAAAAAAAGAAAAATTGAAAAATTTGAGCTTTTCTTTAAATAGTTTTTTTGACTTATTTTGTTGAGAAAAAAGTTTTTTGAGTTCATAAAGTGCGATTTCGATAGGAAATTTAATTCTGTACAAAAAATCATATGATGTGTATTTACGACAAATGCATAGTTTTTGAGTTATAGTTAAAAAACGTAAGCGTCGATACGTTTACGCCGTTCGTAAAAACGCATGCCTAAATTTAATAGCACTTTGTGAATTTATCATCTTTGGGGTACAATTGAACATATGAAACAATAAAACACCTGTTACGAATTAGTTCCTTATTCAACTACATAGTCAATAGCCTATTAAATGAGTTTAAAAAATCAAAACGATACTGTTTATTAAATTGCGTAAAAGCTAGTAAATGCAATAACAGATATGATGAATTTATAAGGATTTTCTTGTACTACAAAATCTTAAAAATATGGAAACGCGTACTTTTTTTTCGTTAATTGTGTTTTATTCTTTTGCACAAAATTTTAAAAATACTTTATTTTCTTAAGAAAGGGAGGCAACTTTAGTCACAGATATGCCTATGAACAGTTTTTGGTAATCCGGGAAAAACGAAAACACTTTTTAAAATTTTTTTATTGTTAAAATCGAAATGTTCTTTTAAAGAGGGTTAAAATTACCATATTTTATATTAAAATTTTGACACAATCACTCCCTAATTAACGAGCCTTACTTAATATTAGCAAATTGAGAAAAAACACGTCAATTAGATTTTTTTACACAGATTTTATTTGTTATATAATTCAAAAGGATATTTTAAAAATGTGTATGAATGGCTTTCATTAAATAAATTTCAATATATTTTCCATTTATTTTAACAGTGGAATGTCCTTATTAGTGGCTATACTTTCGGCTTGGAACGAATTAGACGAAGATTTTCTTCTAAAACCAAATTTAATAATTAATTAAAGAAATAAAAAAAAATTTGTGGATTTCCTACCGTTCAAATATAATCTTTATTGTATGTAAAAATGTTATTACATTTTTTCAAAAAACTGTAAGTAAACTGTAAAATTTTCTTTACAAATATGTTAAAATAGAGAAATGTTTCCTTTTTAATTTATTTTTAACTCTTTTTAAATGATTCACTTTAAAATTTTTTAATATTTCTTAATCGAAATTTCATAAAAGAATGTGTCAAAATTTAAAAAAATTTTTCTTTGTTAAAAAAAAAAATTGAATGTGCAAAATTATTTAATATTAGAATGCTCTGATTATACAATTCTAATCATAACTGTATTGTCAATTGGATAGAAAATTACGTAAAAATATTATTGTTTGAATATGATTTAACGTAATTTTTATACGATTGAAGCAAACTCTTATTAATTTTAGGAAGGTGTAAATATAATCTAAATTCTGATCATATCACATAACAGATATCGTCGGGATTTTTTTTGTAAAAAAAAATGGAACAGAGATACATTATAAAAACATTTAACTGACAGAGAAATAGAATATAGCCGAATCGTTAAATTGGATTAAAAAAATCATGACACGCTACTTATAAAGCGGCTTTTTTCGAATTTAGCTCGCAAAAAATGAGACAGAAAAAAAAAGAATGCGAGTGCGAGTGAAATGGAGAACGACATATTTCCTAGTTTTTCTCGAAAAGTAAGTAATTTAGAGCAACGGTATAAAAACATTTTTTATGCGTTTTACCTTTTACAATGGCTTAGTGTAAAAAAAAATTTGAAAAATTGCTTAATTCTGGCAAAAAACTCATTTTGTTGACAAAAAACGCCCGGAAAACCTACTTCTGGGCATCCGACGTGTCTGGCTAACGAACTCATCCAACGATTTGGAAAATCGAATTCGCACACAAAATTTCATAAGCATTAAACGTTTCGTTCGAGAGTTATCGCGCGGATACATATATATATATATATATATATATATATATATAAATTTTAGTGAATATCATTTTCGTATTCTAGGGACCTCAAAACATATTTCTGATATGGTCTCGGGCTTAGGTCGCACCATGACACCTGGCGTAAAAGCTGAATTTCCAGTTTTGGAAATTCGCTAATAACAAAAGGAAAAGATACAGAAAATTTTGGTACGTCGAATTTTTATGAATTTGTTGCATTTGTTTAATGACGTCGCGTCGGTCCAAGTTTAGGTAACTTCATCTATACTTCTATCTATTTGAACTTTTTTGTAATTCAAAAAAATTGTTATTTTTTAAAATCGAATCAATTTTTTCTTAAAATATTTCAAGGTATTCGATATTTGTAAATAATAAAACAAATATTTTACTTTAGAAAATACCACTCACAAACCAGTAGCTAGGATAGATGAGGCTCTAAACTAAAGTAAAAGCAGTCCATCTAGGTGAAGGTAACTCTGATGTAAAATCCTGTCCTTCAGTTTGAGGTTTAGGCGTTGGGTCAGCACCCCGTCCCTTGTAAAAAGTTATGAACAACAACACGGTTCAAACAGAAGACGAAAAAGGCTAGGAAAAACGACACTGAGAAGTGGACTATGAAATGTACAGGGACCTGATAAATACTGGGGGGGGGGGCATTTTAGAGAGGCGAAACAGCTGAACCTTGACTGTATAATTGTGGCAGCGACAAAGCAAAAGGTCAAGGATGTAAAGATTTAACCCTTTTAAACAAACCATATGGAAAAATTTTGTTGTCTCAAAATGCCGGACTTTTTACTGCCAGTGATAAGTACAATAGATAAGGTTACAAAAAAAGAAAAAGAAAAAAATTCAAAGATCCCAATATCAAAAAAGTGAACCCTAGGAATTTACAAAATACAAATTATATTAAACTATATTGATAAAATTGAACATTATTTAGAATTGTACCGTATTTCGGAAAATCTGTTACAGATGGCGGCACCTGTACCAGTGAATATATACATATCACAGCATTTTGAGCCGCCATATTGCAGGACGAATTAACTCATTTTAATCATTTAAAGAGTTAAATCATTATATCTGCTATTGGTCCGAAGTTGGGAAGGATAATAGAGCGAAAGCAGGAGTGGCAATACTGGTCAAAAAGAGTTTAAACAAATTCGTCCAAGATACAACTGCGTAAATAAAAAACGCCTACCTGTGGTTGGGACAGTGTATTAATAGGATTGTACGCGCCCCCAGAAGACTCGGCGGTAGTGGCGGTAGTAATGACTTCTCCTTAACGATAACGGATGAAGGAGAACAAGTTAAAAAACATGAACAATTTATTATAGCAGGCAATCTCAACGCCAGAGTCGGTACTAGGATCGATGAATATTCCGTGGAACAATTTGGAGAAAAGGCAGTGAATGGAAATGGTGAACGACTCGTAACACTCTGCAAACAGTATGGGCTTAAGATTGCGAACACATTCTTCCAGCATCGGGACATCCACAAATATACCTGGGAAAAGGTATCGCTTCAACAGAAATCAATAATTGATTACACTATAGCTAAAACAACAGATTTATGAATGAAAAGAGGACTGCTCTTAGATATATGACTGAAAAGAGGACTGATTTGCGGTACTGACCACTACCTGATGCTTCCAAAAATTGCTTTTAAATATAAATTTAATCGTTAGTCAAATTTTAAATTCCAGGAGAGTACAAATGATGCGGTGAAGCGGCCTAGGTACAAGATTCATCTACTCCAACAGACTAGATACCTGTAGCAAAAAAACTAGATCAACATATAATAGCAAAACACTGTTTTGCTACTATTAAAACAACGAAATAATTTGGGTGTACTTTTACAAGTACATAATATTTTTAAGGGGGACCACTACTGTGACATTTTGAAAAAACTGGAAAAATTTTTTTTGCATGCTTCGGTAGTCTATACCTTTAAAAATAACATAATAAAATTTCAAGTGCATATTTCAAATAGTTTTTGAGTTACAGCGAAGAGCGGATTCTGGTTTTCATTGTTAACTCTGAGGTTTTGAGAAATGTATGAAGGTTGATAGTTTGGGAGTTTCTGGACGTGGCTGCCAGTCACATGTTGTGGCAAAGCTAGATCCTAACACATTTAAACGACTCATTTAGTTTTACTATGAGCGTTATAGTGAGTACAAATAATTTTAGTAAAAATTCTCAGTGATTAAAACTAAAAGGTAAAGTAAAGAAAAACTATATTTTTCAAATTTGCTGCAGTTATAACTCGAAGACAAATCATCCGATTGATTTGATTTTTATTGCAGGTTCTTTTATATAGATTTCTTCGTGCCATGGACCTCCAGTTTTCTGATCGAATAAAAAATGTAATTTTTGCATGCCAAAAATCATCAAATTTTTGCGCAAAATTTGAAACCGTTTTTTTAAAAACTCCACGATTTTGTTAAATTTAAACTTTTTTTTTCGATTGAGGTTCATGGCACGGGCAATACTTTCTAGCTTAATAGGCGTTTGGTTTTTTTGATTTCAGGAACTGTGAAGGTCGCTATCACTGCAGCAGTGAGAGAATTTTTTGGAGCCTTGGGAGATCGCGAATAACTCAATGAATTTTAAGTTTTTTGGTCCAAAAATTTTATCATGAATTTACTATATATCAGCGAATATATCGTTAAAATATTAAAACATTCCATACAGTAGTTTTCTTTAAAAAAATTCTTAAAAATCACCATTTTTCAGGCGGCCACACTAGTGGTCCCCCTTAATTAAATAAAAGCTATTTTCATTGAATAAGTTAACATGTAACATAATACACCACTCACTAACATTCCATAAAATCGAAATTATCTTGTTTAATAACTTCTTCACGTATCTCTTGAACAACCTCATCCAAACATGGTCGCATATTTTGGACAAAATTAGAAACTTCAGCCATTATATCTCTGATATCTTTGACCATATCGTCCGTAAGTATACCACATTGATTTTCTAGTGATTACGATATCTCATGTAAACATTTATGCGATTATCCCTCAGAACGAATTGATTCCAAACTTGAATCCGTTCGGTTTGGAAGGTTCTTTAATAAGTTACGAAAAATAATCGTTGAATTTAATAGATTACGTGCAATTTTTTCTATTGACAGAAATATTGGCACGATACATTTATTTGTTGGCTGAAATAGTTCCTGACTAATGACTGAAGTAACGTTTTTAACTTCAGCACATTTTCTCGTTTTTTTTTTTTAAAAAATCTAATAAAATTTGTTTCCTCGCGCCTCGGTGTCCATGAATTGTTTAAATATATCTAAAGTACGTGTAATATTCGGACAATTTTTACAGTCTAATTTTTGAAAAACCATACTGTGACATTGCTCGCACTGAATTTGTACAGTAGATTCAAAAGTAGGAAAAATATGTGGTGAATTTAGTTTCAAATTGGTGGGTCTTTTTGCAATCCTCTCCCTTGCTTCTTTTGTGACCTTTATTAATGTTTTTCGTTGTTGTTCGTGTGCGTATTTTAGGCTGCGTCCAGCGGACACATATGAAGCCTGAAATGATAAAAAAATTTTACTTTTTCTGTGTTAAAAGAGCCATGCAGAAAGTGTTAAAAAGTATTAGTAAAATTGGAATTAAACGATTTAAATGACGAAAAATAATTAAAAATTATCAATGACAATTGGAATGAATAGTTTCGCTATTTTTATTTCACTGTAAACAACCTTTATACCGTTAAGGGGTTATTCAGGGTGAGAAGCTAAAAAAGACACATTTTCAATAATTTTTTCTAAAGAAACCTTGTATGCAATCGAAGTGAAACCTTATGCACATGATTAGGTTAATTCCTTTATCTATCTATCAAAGAAAATTTTAAAGAAAAGTTTAAAACTTGCTTAATAAGATATTATAAGTAACGAAATTTAAATACATAAACTTACCATGTAATGAAAATTAGTACAATTGCGAAGGAAGAGAGTTTTTGTAAAATTCTGTATTTGTACTTTGTAGTTTATTTGTTAATTTATTTACTTATTTAACTGCTTGTTTGATAGAAATAATTAATTGTGCTTCGTGTTGTAAACTGATGCTTGCCTTTAATTTTATATCCAATTGATACAAATATTTCGTGTTTGATTTTTTAAATTAACGTTTAGATTTTTATTAAAACGAAAATTTCCCAGTATGAATATTACTTTTTATCACTTGTTATCACAAGCTTACCACCCATGTAACATTGTTGTTTACTTTATAGTACACTTTTGACCGGTTGTAAGCAACATCAGAAGATTGAAATAAAATCATATATCGTCATAATCATGCAATTTTCAAAGAATTATAGTATATTATTCAACGAGCTAGTAATGATAGCTTTTACTCACGAAGATGAAATTGCAAAATGTCGTAATGCATCTGAGTGAGTAATAGCCATTGAAAGCGAGTAGAATACGATATTTTTTCTACGACTTTTCTTCTTTTTGATTTAAATAAAATTGAATATAAATTTTAAATCAAATTTATAATATATTTCTAATTTCATTATGTGTTTGTTTAATATGTATAAAGCGATCAAAACAAAATATATACTACTTTGTTTACTTGCACGTTACTACGCAACATATATTAAATTCAAACTTGATACATACATTGCACATAAAACAATCGCATACCCATTGAATAATGGTTAATACTGTGATTTAATTGGTCAAAAAGGTATTGAGTAATGATCATTCCTCCACACCTTTGAATAATGCTTAACTTTCTCAACAATCAACAGATATATAATGAGTGTGTTCTTCAACAAGAGTAGAAAAAATATTTTAACTACCGTAAAACCATCTAGACCCGGACACTTTTTTACACCTTTTGGTTAATTTTATATCTATACATGTTTCCTTCATAGATATCACCAATAAAAGTATTACCATTAGAAAGAGTGTATATTATTTGTTATATCCCTGACCCATTTGTTTCATTATAAGTAAAAATAAAAAAAAATAAAAAATAATTAGTAAGTGTCCGGGTCTACACCCTAAATCGGTCTTGACCCGAACACTTACTTAAATAATGTAATAACATGGAAACTAACCTCTTCCATCGGGTTTAGGACAGTGTTTTATATCGTCTGATGTCTTTGAACCTGTCTTCAAAGATTTCAAAATAAGTATTTTGTAGGAAGGGAGAGAGGGATAGTATGCCTCTCTATGAAGTGAACATACGATATGATACCAGAAGGAGGCATAAACCGCATAATTCTGGGGGGAATATTAACCTATGGATAGTGGGAGTTACAGCTGGTGCGAATCGCGGCCATAGTGTAATAAACTGGTGTGTCCGTGTCCATGTATCATGTATTTTTTTATATATACATCGAATATAACATCACACATCATTAAATGATGCGCGATAAAATTCTGAACACATACATATCAAAACTAAAACAATATGACAATTAGGACGAAAATTACATGTCTAAGTTAGACACACATTTTATTTCTTTGAAAAACTGTAAGATAGTAATCCTGTAAATTGAGATTGTAAGTGTTGAAATCCGTAGTTTTTATTGGTACAGCTGTTTAGGGGATGTTTTTCTCTCTCTAATGAAATCAAGAACAAATGTTTATTCTTTTACTACGTTACTTTGAAGATTGGTGCAAAGTGTCCGGGTCTAGACGGTTTTACGGTATATATGATATTTATATTTTGGAAGCAGCTAATTTTCTTAAAACGTATCCTGATCTGTTTGAACAGAATACTACAAATCACACATATAACACAAGGACGAAAGATAAATAAGTCATTAATCAGTCTAGATCAAATTTGAGTTTAAATAGCTCTCTAAATGTGGCCATTAAAATATATAACAACTTACCAAAAGGTATAACAACGCTAACAGTAACAAAATTTAAAGCTAAATTTAAAAAATTTCTCACAAAAATTTTATAACGTTCAGTCATTTCTAAGTAATCGACTGTTATTGTAATTTTTAATTTTTATTTTTTTGTTTGGTAACGATTTCCATATTGTATATTTTATAACAATTTACGGAAATAAATCAATTATTATTATTTTTTTTTATTAAAATTGGAGCACTGCTGCCGATGGATGGTGCGGTCAGCAGTGCCCGGCGGCATCGCCAACGACGGAATGATGTTAAGATTGCGCACAAAGGAGTTATGCATACACCCCAGACATCCGATTATAAGTACGACCAAGTGGACAGTATAGCCCGGGTACAGTTGTCGCAGTTCATGTATTAGATCTTGATATTTAATCCTTTTTTGCTCCTACTTTTCGACTATGTTAGTTTCCGCCGGAGCAGAGAACTCGATAACATACATAGTCTGAGATGTTAAATCTTGGAGCACAACATCAGGCTTATTAGCGTTCAATTACCTGGTAGTTGCAACCGGCATATTCCAAAAGATCTTGCACTTTTGGTTGGCAACAAAGGATTCTACTTCCGCAGGATCGTAGGGCAAGACTGGTGTTTTGTCAACTTCGTAATGATGACGAAGATAAAAGTAGAGCACACGCAACGCTGCATTATGACGATGGATATAGGTGAATTTAGCATAATAAGAACAACCTGAAGTCAGGCGCATTAAGGTTTCCGGGTATGCTTTGCATGCCCGACACGAGGTGCTCGAAACCCCTTTATTACCCATCACATATTTTTGGTGTGTTAAGGTGTTCCACACTCCATCTTGAGCTGCAGTGATAAAGCGCTCCGTTTCCGATTTAAGTCCATTAGCTCTCAAGAAAGCCCAAGTGAGTTCGCTCGAAAGGCCAAGGTTGTCAAGGTGACGGTAGAACATACCCTGGTGAACTTTGTCGCGATGTTTATTGAGCAGATGTTGTTGCTCGGCTCTCTTGATTGCCGACTTTTGGCGCGACTGTGATAGTGAAAGAATGTTATTATCACCGTCGCAATTATGCGGATCGAATAAAAATGTGCTGTGAATAAAAATGCGCCTACGCCAGCAAGCTCGTGATCCCTGACGAGTTGCAATAGCGTGTCTGAACTGTTAAGTACACGACAAGCTGTACCTAAGACTATACGATCATGTAAACGTTCGACTGACAGGAGCCTCCTCCCCCCCTGGTCTCGTGGGAGGTAAAGTCGTTGTGTCGATGCGCGTAGGTGCAAACTACGGTTGATATTCATTATTTTTCGCGTGTCTCGGTCTAGTTCCTCCAATTCATTCACATTCCATTTAATTGAGCCAAAAGTATATAAAAGGATGGGTATGGCTAACATATTTGTAGCGCTGGTCTTGTTCTTCGCCGACAATTCCGAACTCCAAATCTGTCGGAGAAGGCGCTTATATCTACTACTTAAGGCGCGCTTCATGTTCTTCACGTCCTGGATGTGACTTTCGCCAACACCAAGGTACGTATAGGTCGCTCCTTCATCAAGATGTTCTATGATGCTTCCATCCACTAATTGGGCGTGTGAATCAAAATTCGGAACCACACCATGCTTACAGTGCACCACCGCGCATTTGTCCAGTCCGAACTCCATACCGATCGCGTGCGTGTATTTGTGTGTTAATTTTAGAGCGCTGTTGAGATCACTCTCCGACGAGGCATACAGTTTTAAGTCATCCATATAAAATAAATGTGTGACTTTATGCTCGCGATTTCCTACCGGGCCACACAAGTACCCGGGTTCCTCTCTCAGGCTGATTGACAGGGGCAACAACGAGATGCAAAACAAAAGTGGGCTGAGGCTGTCTCCTTGATATACGCCTCGTTTGTATGTCACCAACTCCGTTGACACAACGTGTTCACCGGATGTTATTGTGAACCTTGTTTTCCAGAGCGGCAACAGGTGTTCAATACATTTAATAATGTCGGGGTGGACTCGCAGACAATGGAGCAAATAGATAATGAGCTCATGCGACGTTGTGTCAAATGCTTTCCGATAGTCCACCCAGGCCATGCTCAGGTTGCGTTTGTGCTGTCTAGCGTCCTGACAGATACATCTGTCGATCAAGTTGTCTTTGCAACCCGACATTCCTCTTTTTGAACCTCGTTGTTCATAGATCGTTATTATTATTATTATTATTTTTTTTTTTTTGGTTAAAATTGGAGTACTGCTGCCGGTGGATGGCGCGGTCAGCAGCACCCGGCGGCATCGCCATCGAAGGGCATGCGCCGCCAAACACAAGAGAAATAAAAACACGTAAAGAACACATAAATGCAATAGAAAAAGGACAAACACATACAATAAGAGGATAAACCAACAAGCAGACCCTGCCATCCCAGGGTCTAGGGAAATGCTCTATGAGGATCGGGCACAGCGTATAACGCCGAAACCAACGAGGTGCCCTACCTCAAGTGGGTATTGTATCTTTGCAACGCTGAATATTTAAAAAACCCCCAGCGATGCAGAGCAATTCCGCGATTATATATACTTAAATATTTTTTTTTTATTCATCATTTTCTTTTATATATATATATATATATATATATATATATATATATATATATATATATATATATATATATATATTAACACGAGTGTCACTGGTGGGCTAAAGTCATCCAGTGACCTAATAAATAACGTTTAAAAAAAAACTAACAAACACCAGTCAGACCAGCTGACTAAGTGCATTTTTTCTGAATGTATAAAAACAAATTAAAACAATAACACCAGGGGTGTAGAGAGCCTCTGGTGGCATAACAAAGATAAAAGGGACGAACACAAAGACACGAATGGTTAAAAAAAAGCAACAATGCAAGACTTAGTTAAAAAAGACAAAACAAGAAATATCACAGCTCTGGTTACATAACTATCACAGCACAAAAATCAAATAACTGCCCCGTGGGAGAATCCTGCTCTCCATACTCCCGACAATTTCGAAACGGCTTCATCAACTCATGGGAACTCGTCCATGTAAGGAATAAATGACGTCTGCTTACTAAGTGAATAACTTACAACCGTTCAGTCAGACGTCGGGATTCAACTTACACGGGAGACCGGTACTTGACTAGGCCACATTCGTCCGAGTCGAGGCTACAGAGGACAGGACAGTCCCACGGAGTATCACAGAAATTACCATTTTATTCCCATCACACCGAGGGGGCGGAAGCGGCCACATCGACCCCATAGAACGCATCCATGTGAAGAACGACCGACGTTTCTGTTTACGAGGTGAGCATGCTCGAACCGTTCAGACAGACGTCGCTCACACAGGAGAACCAGTGCGTCGAGGGCCGCGCTCCTACCCATCGATATGATAAGAACAAAACACGGCTCTGTATCACAGAAATGCATCACCGGTGTGCACCAACCAGTGGATGCAGAGTAAAAAGATAAAATAAAAACACAGGTACAAGGCTATCACAGACGAGAATTCCACAAATCACAGACGATATCACTTTTTCGACTCCTCCGAATTCGAGTCACGATTTCGGTATTCACACACATATGGATACTAAACACATTCGACGCTACAGCCAGACATCAGGGTGAGAATAACAAGCATCTAGAAGACGATGGTATTTCTCACATACGGTGGAAACCTCTGTCGATCCTACGACGTTCGACCTCGTCAAAAAGAAACCAGAGCCTCGTTAGCCTGCTAGCCGAAGCTAACAGTTGCCCGCCGGGCACGAACGGGGACGTGAAGTTGGATTTTAGCCCAGCATTATTATTATTATTATTATTATTATTATTATTATTATTATTATTATTATTATTATTAGCTTACACTTTTTAGACAATAAAATTCGTATATACGTAAGAAGGGTATCGTATATGATTCCATTTGTATCTTTTGATGTTGCTTACAACGAGTCAAAAGTGTATTATGATAGTATGCAATTCATAAAATTTTCTTTATCGTACGTAGACAAAAATATGATACAACTAGTAAAGTAGCTCTATACTTTATTATTATTATTATTATTTATTAGGTTAACACTTATCCAAAAAGAGAGTAGAAATTTAAGTGCTTAAATCTAGTGGGAAGTGACTAAAAACTGAATTTTCTAATATTATAACTTGGAAACGCCAAGAATGACCCGTTTATATAATGATTAGTGCAAGTGCAAGCGCTTACTACAAACACGCCTAGAATTACGTTTATTAAAACAGTGTTTAAAAGCAATTCTATGCCGTTTGTAGCAAACACTCGCACTTGCACTAATCAGTGTGTTATCTAATGATCTACTAATCGGTTGTTGAAAACAAATTTATTCAGACAAAAATATACAACTTGAGTAGGACAATTTAACGAATAAAATAGGTTAGTATAATTATTTAAACTGTTATTTAATGTTTCGTTATTACGGTTTTGGAATCATTTAAATTTACTGGTAAAATTTCCTGTTATTTTTTTTTTACCGTGTTTACCCACAATGAAATTAAAAGTTTCAGATCACTTTATTCTATTAGTTATAGTTTCTGATTAGTTAGTTATTGTTAAAATAAGAAAATTTTTTGTGTGTACTTTTATTTTTAATAAGTTAAATAAATATTACAATTATTTTTATTAAATAAGTTAACATATAATCAAATAAACATTATTCTTTAACATTCCATAAAATCGAAATCATGTTCTTTAATAACTTCTTGACGTATCTCTTGAACAACTTCATCCAAACATGGTCGCATATTTTGGACAAGATTAGAAACTGCAGTCATCATAGCTTTAATGTCTTTAACCATATCGTCCGTAAGTATACCACACTGATTTTCTAGTGATTTCGATATCTCATGTAGACATTTGAGTGATTGTCCCTCAGAGCGAATTGATTCCAAACATGACTCCGTTCGGCTTGGAAGGTTCCTTAATAAGTCATGAAAAGTAACCGTTGAATTTAGTAGATTAATTGCAATGTTTTCCATAGCGGAAAATGTTGGCATCACACATTTATCTGTTGGATAAAATAGCTCTGGAGTAATGACTGAAGTAACACCTTTAGCTTCAGCACATTTTCTCGATTTGTCAATAAAGTTAATAAATTTTGCTGCCTCGGTGCCCATGAATTGTTTGAATATGTTTAATGTACGTGTAGCATTCGGACAATTTTCACAGTCGAATTTTTCAAAAACCATATTGTGACATTGCTGGTATTGACTTTGTACGGTAGATTCAAAGGTAGCGTAAATGTCTGGTGAATTCAGTTTCAAATCGGTGGATATTTTTAAAATTTTTTCGCTTACTTCTTTTGTGGCATTTATTAAGGATTGTTGTTGTTGTTGCACAGGTGCGTATTTTGGCCTACACCCAGCGGACACATATGAAGCCTAAAATAATGAAAAATTATTTAATTTTTTTACTTTTTCTATTATGAGAGCTAAAGCTATCCGCACTCACACTCAACTGTTTAGAGATTTAATTGATATAAGATTTTTTTTCTACAATAAGTATTTACTTATTTCAGTTTTTACTAAAAGAAAAATTATTACAGCAGAATTACTAATAATATATTTTGTAGCAACAAAAAGCAGTGAGCTTTAAAAATGAGTTACCTACCGGCGGGTTCGATAACTTTCAATGAAATTTATGAACTAATTACATAAAGTAACTGAAATTGTACGATAAATTACAATTTTTGAGATACTAAATTTGATTTTAAAAAAATAACATGTAATAATCTACGTACATACAACACTAATAGAAAGACCTATATTAATTATAAGTAAAATTTGTAAATAAATATAAAAACTCACCAGTGTAATGCAAATTAGTACAAGAGCGAAGGAAGACATTTTGTGGGATTCCATGTTTGCAGTTTATTTATTTATTTAACTGATTATTTAACAGAAATAACTGATTGTATTTCGTAAGATAAACTGATGCTTGCTTTTAATTTTGCATCGAATTTATACAAAATATTTTGTGTTCGATTTTTCAGACTGACGTTCTTATTTCTCATTAAGACAAAAATTTCCTAGTATGGATATAACTAACACCTTATCATTTCTATCTCGTCACTTGTTATCAGAAATTTATTTATGTAATGTTTTTGCTTATGATATAGTATTGTGATATTGTGTATGTTATTCATAAAATATTTTTTACTGTACGTAGACAAAAAATATGTAACTACGTAGATATTAGCTTTATGATTTTTTTTTTCTTGTTATTAATTATTCAGACAGAAGATAGGAATTTGAGTGCTTAAGTCTAATAAGATAAGTAACAAAAAAACTAAAATTTTGTTTTTGTAAAAAAAAAATTAGAATTTTTTTGTTTTATTTCAATATTATATCATAAATAATATTGATAATAATCGATGCGAAAAAAAATTAAATAGTAAATTATTTAAAACTTTGTTAAGCCTTCCGGCTACCACGGCACAACAATTGGACCAGAAGCCTACTAACTCGGTGAGCCGGAGGGGGGGGGGTGAATGGTATGTCCTCTAAGTGGAAATAAACGTTTCTACTTATAACCTAACTAACTATTCTACTGCACTATCCTAATTTGGGCGCCACAATATTTTTTCCAAGTGCTAAAAATATTGAAAAAAATGCTCGATGTCTTCCCCTCTGTCAGTACTTCACGCAGATAACACTCAAGCTGAAAGAACAAATATAAAAAACAAGAACAAGACCAATATACCATATAGAGATGTGAATTATTATTAGAAATTGTTCCGTACAGTTAAACTCAATGTTTATTGAAAGTACAAAAAGAATTTGAGAGAGCCAAACTAGATAAATAGGTAAGTAGTGAATCGAAAGTATAATTTAATCTATTAAAATTGATTTTCTGTACAATTGTATGACATTCAATTACATGACTCTGCCTTAACGGAGAAGTCTAAATAATACTACATGAACTGTGCGATGGTTTCAACGCACAGACCAACTACTACACATGCGGTTATTTCAAGCAATTGTCAATGCGAAAGGAGACAACGGAGTTTCGGAGCTGTAGGAGAATATAATTCTAAGAATTCCTGTACCCCCACTTGGGCTTAGTAGTCGACCGCCGTCACTCGCATTTCCCCTACTTTTCAAGCGTGTGAGTGTCCACATACATTTTCTTTAAAATATTTTTTAAAATCTTTCGTAGAAATTGTAAATAATATTACTGGTCAAACCAAGTTTGTAACATAATCCGAGCGATGAACGAACAAAACTTGCTTTGGCCAACTACACATAAGTATATTATGTAAACACGGACCTATAAAAATAATTTGTTTAGTGAACGAAAAGATTCTGACAGGATGATTTATGAGTTGAGCTAATCGTACGCGTGAATGAATTTTTTTTTCGGTCATGGTGGGGGAATGTTTACAATAGAAATAAAATTGGCGGACTTATAACGAGCGGATTTGTAACGCGATTCGACTGTATTTTGAAACTTAATAATTTCTTTTACTTGAAATTCTATTTCTTTTTATTTTAGGTACCATTAGAAGCCGGCAGCTAAAACATTCTTAGTACAAAATTAAGTTATCCACAATTTATAACCTAACTTAACAACTACAGCACTCTTTTTACAAACAATTAACATAAGTTTTACCAACAAGTACTTAATAAATTAGCTAGTTTAATTACCAGTCTTTGGTAAATTTCAGATGCACTCACAACAAAAACTTTACATTGCGATCACTAAGCAGTATCAGTTAACAAATTCCAATACCAATGTTCCAAAATTGACGAGAAACCACGAAAACGATGCAATATCAGTCACCAGACAATCTTACACCTAATTTCTCGGCCCTAGCCACAACTTTGCTACCACGTGGAAACCGAATCCTTACAATAACTTTCTCTAGTTTAAAACACAGCTCAGTAGTCGGTGGATGGTTCCAACATATCCAAAAGAATGGAGCAATTTACTTTAGTTAAGTGCAATACTTTTATTATCCAAAAAAAACTTGTATTATTATTCATTACACAAGTACAGTACCTGGACAACGTGTTTTGCCCCAAATATGTCAATAATGGTTATACTGTGTTTAACCACATGGCGTGTCCTCTCCACATTGACCCTTTCGAGAGTGTCGTTCCTCTCGTCCTCCCATCTTGATCGCTTGAGGCCCAACGGCCGAAAGACAACGAGTTCCTGTTCTTTCTTTCCATCTCCCTTCCGAAGATTCTTCTACACCGTTCTATGCTTCCGCACATGCGCATTTAATAGCGGTTGTACTTTCATGCTCATTGCCAACACTGAACTCTGAATAGAACTTAAATTGTTTACATTGAACTGTCAATTTTATATTTAACCTAATTGACACCTGTCAACACTTAGTTAACCTTATTCATGTAATCTTACTGACGTATTGTCTTCAAATTTTCCCTTTTTTTTTTCATTAAGAATTTATTTTTTTAATTTTACAATAGTTTAATACAATATTTATTATTTTTTTTGTTTTAGGCATCACAATGGAACCAGGTGTGCGAAACAATTTCGATGAAACAGTCAGTTTTCATGTTACATTATACGATAGCTAAAATTGTAAGTTGATTAGAAAATAAACTACATTTTCTGCAATTTTTGTCCTTTTTAACCAACCTTTAACCTTTAATTAAATGTATATAATTATAGTGCGTGTGCTTGACTCCGTATTTATCGATACTTAATAAGAGAAATAATCCGATTGTCAGTCCAAAACCATGTATTTTTTTTGTTATCTGTTACCAAGATTATTCTCCCAGCATACTAATATTATTAATTTATAATTAATTTCATGCACGGCAAACTATGTAATTATGTGCCGGTACAAATGTCATGGTTATCTCCGAATAGTTAAAAGTTCCACATTAACTTACGGTTTAGAAAAACCGTAATAACTTATAAAATTTTCAAAAATATCATTTGGTTATAAACAGCAACACAAAGGATAGCGATGTTTGTGAAATCACTATGTTAATGTATCAAATACTGTTAACAACTTAGACATACATATTGTCAAAATTATTAAAATTTAATACGAACATCTCGTATTGGTGGTTATTGAAATAATTAGTAATGTATGACAAATGATTCATGAAAGCTAATTCTGGTCCAGGAATATCTAACAACTTGGATTATTCTCTACGGTATAATTAAAGCAAGCTCGATAATAATTAGACATTTTCTATAAGTTATTCAATACAAAAATGCTTATAGTAAGTAATAATTGCATAACAACAATTATTCATATACGTAATAAAAAGGCATATTGTATGTTCAGGTAAATAAACATTATGACGTCACATAGGCGCTCGAGTGGTCTCTGAATGTTTAAAAATATATTTTTAATTTGATGTAACTTTTTAAATATTATGTAATAAATTTAAAAAAAAATAGTTTTCTAATAAAACCTGTATTCTTCCATTTACAAGAAAAATTTTTCTTCAAAAACCAAATTCCTAATACTATAACTTATTTACTCACTTATTATTACACAGGAAAGTTTGTATTTTTTAAGATTAGTCTGTGCCTATGAATTACGAAAATTTTTTGCCCAGCAGAACAGAAAGAACTGATAAGTAACAAAAACGCGACAATGTAGCTGTATATTTTTGATTCGACAATTCTAGTTAAATTGCCCATAAGTAACAAATCGTAAATATTAAACTTATTTATTCAGTAAAATAGAAAACTCGAGTATAAATACAGTAAGATAATTTGACCATTAAAATTACGTTAGTACAATTCATATTGTTACTTAATGTTTCGTTATTAGGATTCACTTAAAACCAGTAAAATTTTTGTTATGATTTTTATCGTACTTACCCACAATAAGATAACCAATGAAAAGGTTCTTTTCCCTTTTCCCTCTAAAAATGTCTCCTGAACCTTTTCTTCACGGTAAAATTAAAATAAAATATTTTGATGAAAATTAATACACATGAGTTAAATTGTCAGTAATATTATAAAAACTGCGTCTGTGTTAATCCTCAGATTTCAGACTATCAGAACTCCATGAAGACCGGATTTGTAGAAATTCGTTGGGAAATGAAGTAACTCAAAAAGGACTGAAAAATTACAAATCTGATAGATGGGTATATAAATACTACACTTTTATTTTTGATATAAAATACTTTTATTTTTCATGCTATTACATAATTTTGATGCGGTACTGTAGCTTTGTAAAATAAAAAAATGATTTAATTATTAAACATAAAATACTTTGAACTAAGAATTCATTTTTAACATTTTGTTTGCTTTTTTGTTAACTTTCTATAAATCGTAATTTAATCGAATTCTTCTAAATTAAAGGAGCAGTCTTTTTGTAACTTTAATTTAAAATTGTTTTTAATTTTCATTCCACATGTAAGCCGAAATTTTCTTAGAAATTCTTGATGAGAAAATTTACATTATATTTTCTTACTCCAAAGTGAGTTTTTAGAAAATTTTTTCTATGAAAAAATGAACTAATTATGAAGCATTATCATTTAAGATAAAAATTTTTATAGAGTCGACAGAGTTTCTAACGATAGAAGTCTTCAGCCGTGTAGGTGAAGTGAATATAGAATTGACAAGCATCTTGGCTAGTAAGTAGTTCATTAGACATGTATAGATACTATAAGGAAACCGCAAGAAGTCGAGAATTCAAAAAAATCTTAAACTTCACCAGTATGCAGCTGGATGCGTGGCTGTACCTAATAACATAAAAAATACTAGTTGTTGTTAAAAAACGATTTTAAGGAGTGAAAAAACTCGTCTAGAAAATTAAAAATTGATATAATTTTGTTTGTATACCTATGCCTTACATATATAAGGTAAGAGCACCAGTAGCCGTCATGTTAAGACATGAGCAGAACTTTACATTAAATTTTTTCGTTCATACTTATACGAAATAACCAACAGTAAAGCTAAAACGAAAGAGAATTTTATGATCTTTCAGGAATATTTTAATTTATTTGAATATTTTGATAATAAATATATTAATAAAAATAAAATATAGGAAAAAGTGTGGTGTACCAATACCGGTCAATAAAAAATTAACGATGTTCCAGTATCCGTCAGAAGAGCGACCCAGTATCCGTCATTCTTTAGAATATGATTAATCTGAAACAACTGAGCTATATAATTAAAATACTTAAGGATAAAGCTTTATTAAAAAAATTATTTGATTATTTTATTTCCTTTCTACAATTCCTGCAGATATATTGCTTAGATTGGCACTGAACTGTTTCTTTTAGAATTCTACTTAACTTTAGTACAACTATCCGTGATGCTAATTCCTCTTCTGAAGCATTATCCATAATATCCATAAATGCTGTTTTTAAACATACTTTTTCATTGGAATTAATAACATTATATGTATTGATTTTTTTCCTTTCTATACAATTACATGGTTATTAGTCGGGCTCAACAAGATACTGATCCATCATAATTCCAATAGACGCTCTGTACCTATCTTTCAAAATTTCTATAAATTCTTCTTTCTGAAAATATTCTTCAACTTCCTTAAGCCAGTTTTTGATATTTTACGCTACCGAAGCCCTTGATTTTCTTAAATTTTGAAATAATTGCTTAGATAATTCCGGATGTCTATTGCAAAGATCTAAGAACTAATTTCGTCCAGATCGATCATGAGTAAATGGATTTTCTCAAGTTTTGGATTAGTAGTTGGCTGTTGTCTAGCAATTAGGGATTACAGTTTCATTCAAATGTATCATCCACTTTACTATGTTCTCATCTTCTTTGTTGGTTAAAATAATTGTGGGGGCACTTTTTGCATAATATGGGTTACTTTCCTTTTAATTTATCTGACAATGTGGTCTGACAATTATCTGTGATATACGAAATTGTTTGAATACGATAAAAATCGGCATTTTTTTTAACGAATAGCATATCAAATGCATTTATTTAATCTTCATTACTGTATTTTATATTGAAATTTACCTACAAAAAAATCGGTACTAAAAACCGTTACTATAGGTTACCAGTATCCAACATTAATTTATAAGGGCTACTAAAATTTAATTGTTACAGAAAATAATGACCGGTACTGGTCAGTAGCTTTATCGTATTGTTGTGAATGTAATCCAGGTTTTAAAATTTTAGTGTAAAAAACATAGGAGAATATGCATCCTTTTTTAAAATACAATTTGTTACCCCAATAACCGTCACTATGACGGATACTGGAAAATGCCTATATTTTATGTACCAGTAGCCCCCATCAAAAATAATAAATTTCTGTTAGGTTTTCTGATCTAAAAACTATTTTTAACAAAATTTAATTCATCATAAACCTGAAGAAACAAAAAATATAACTAATTATTCGTTAAACCAAAATTACAGTAAAATTAAATTAGTGCTTATCTTAGCTAAAATTTAAGAGTTTTAGTGAATATATGCAAATTTTACGAACACTAACTTTCAGATGAACATAAATCTATCATAAGTGGAATAACGGTTGGGCATACTTTCCAGAACGTGTAGCAGCAAACACAAAAAATATATGCTTGCTTAATATCGTAATATTTATCATTTTACTGAAACTTGACGGCTATTGGGACAATGACGGCTACTGGTGCTCTTACCTTATGTATGTTCTAGTAATAAGGATAATTTTTAGAAAAATAATCAAGACCACTATTTGAGAAATACTTATTTAATTTTTAATTTTTTATTAGACAAGACGTACGTTTCGGCCTACATCGACCATCATCAGGTTTATATTTTATAAAAGATCAATAAAGTTAGTACCGTAGACTCACGTAACTTTACCACAATTTTGAATTAAATGAGGACGTAATTAATTTAATTATATTTAACTGTTCTGATGAAATCAGTTGACAACAATCTTTGATTCATAAGTCAGTTTTCCAGAAACTGAAATTGCTAGTCAACAATAAAAAACCGTAATAGGTTAAGATGTCAATGAATTCCTATCTTTACCAGCGCATGATTTTTAGTAAAATATGAATGATACTATTTTTCAATTTCAAATATTATCGAGTGCTTTGGAAACTCTACTACGTATGACAGACTTTTGTCTGCATTTTAAACACACGTAGTATTCATATGTTCACTTATCGTTCAGCTAAACTGAAACTTTAAGCACTCGACTTCCTTGGTTAACATGACCAAAAACCACATATGTAAATTAAAAATCACCAAGTGATCGAAAAGATTATCCAGATCGGCCGGGAATCGAACTCAGGATCTCCTGGTAACTAGCCAGGTGTGCTATCCATTACACCACCGGTCCTTTGCTCGACAGGCGTCCAATACAGACAACATTCAACCACTTTATGTGATTTTTAATTTACATATGTGGTTTTTGGTTATGTTAACCAAGGAAGTCGAGTGCTTAAAGTTTCAGTTTAGCTGAACGATAAGTGAACATATGAATACTACGTGTGTTTAAAATGCAGACAAAAGTCTGTCATACGTAGTAGTGTTTCACAAGCATCCGATAATATTTGAAATTGAAAAATTGTAACTGCTTCTCGCATTATAGAGAGTACATACACATAAAGTTGTTGAATGTTGTCTGTATCGGACGCCTGTCGAGCAAAGGACCGGTGGTGTAATGGATAGCACACCTGGCTAGTTACCAGGAGATCCTGAGTTCGATTCCCGGCCGATCCGGATAATCTTTTCGATCACTTGGTGATTTTTAATTTACATGAATGATACTGTAAAATTGTTAAATATTCCATTATTGTTGACACTTTATTTTTAATTCCAAGTACAATATCTAAAAATGGAACGTAATAAATGTCAAATTTTGGAATATGCGTTCCAATGACTATATATTAGATTTAATTGTAATCCAATTACAATTAAATATTTTTTTCACAGTTACATGTACGCATTTCAATACAATTACAAAAAAGTCGTCAAGTGCAAGTTGTACTAGCACTAACAGTGTTCCGTACAATAAGTCGTTTCTATAAATTTTTTGTAACGGAATATGAAAGTGGATGAAAAATTTTTTCAAATGAATTTTACGTCTGTTTACGTTTACCATAAATAAACAGTGATATTTATTAAATGAAGTAAATGTACTAAGGGTCGCCTTTTTTTCTTTCAATAATAATTATTAGCAGCACTATTTATTACAAGAATTGTACCTATTGGATAATGTTTTAAGTTACAAAATTTTTTAAATATTATTGTCAATTTCTTTGAATAGCTTGAATTTTATTATTTCTACGGATACCTAACAAAATTCTACAAATATTAGATAATATTTAGGTACAGAGATTGCAATATGTTTTTCGTGTACAGATTTATCAACTATTCCTTCTTTAATTTTTAAAACTCACTTAATAAAAAATTACCAAAATACCTATACAGATCTAATATTAATACAATTATTGATTGACAACATTTTGATCAAAGCAAAATATGTCATCAGCTTTCCTTTCTACATACTAAGGAAATTGTGCAAAGAAATTCAGTTCTGATAATTTTCGTTCAACCTAGATCTCATTCTTAATGTTCTTAAATTTTTAAAGATTTTTCTGAACAATCCTTCTGGTAATAAAAGTCAGGGACAGCAAGTTTTATAATGTTTTTCCAAAAAAAAAAAACAAAAGTATGTAGTTGTATATATTACTGAATTCGTGCTTTAATAGGGTTTCATTTGGTACCTTACTCGGTGCTCTTGGCAAAAATATTTGTTTTTACGTTCCAGGTTATCCCCTAAAATTAACTCCCAGAGTCGAAATTCAACTACACTTCTGGAATTAGGCCACCACACCCTATCTTCGTGCTAAGTTTCAAATTTTCGCGTTGAGTGGTTTCAGAGGAAATTGCCTGTGACACTCGGACAGACACCGAAGTGATTGCGTAAGTGTTTCGTTGCAACAAAAGTTATAAGATCTAGCTGTCATTTACAACAACAATTATGAAAATGTAATATTTGCACAAAAAAAAGAATTATTTGTTGGATAGACAGCCAGATTCAAAACCTTGTCCCTGACAGAGATCTCAACTGAATGTGTTCCTTAAAAAACTTAATTTTATGATTGGAATCCCTGAAAAAAATTTTGAAGGTATAATGAATGTGAAGTGTAAGTGAAAATGAAAAATTTCATAAAACACTTTATTACAAAGTGCAAAACAATACAGAGTACACAATGATCAAAATTAAATTACAACCCTTCAAAAATAAAATATAAACTTAATTCAGGAAAATACTATTTGTGTTCAAAAGGTGTTGACGACTGGAAACCACAACGCTACAGTCATCAGCACAAAAAAAATATTGTTTCACAAAAATATTGTTTCACAACAGTACAAAATTTTTGAAATATTCGTTTACGAAAACCAATTGAATGAATTTACGTTACAAAAGAATCAAACAAAATTAGAAAAATTTATACATTACCAAAATTAATTAGAAACGATACAATACTTTACCAAAAAAAATTACTTAAACTGGTTTCACCAGGGGAAACGTATACGTATAACAAAGGTTACGAAAATATTATTTAAATATAATTATACGTTTAAATTAAGGTGGAATAAACCACTAGGTGTCAAAAATGTTGGGTACCCGATGATGTAAAAAAATTAAATATAAACTGACAACTTATTTGAAATATGCAATAATTTACATATGTAATTATCAACGAGAAAAAGTACTATATGTACACACAGTTGATAAAATTAAATAAATGTCAGTAAAATTCAATAGCACTCACCAAAAACTGAATGGTGTCAATAGAACTATTAAATTACTAAATATTTAAAAAAAAAATGAAACAAAAATTACATCATCGGAAAACCAAACACCTTTGCACCCAAAATACCAACAATGGTATTAGTTTTAAAGTTTTAACATAATATCAAAAGGTACAAATATGTCTGAAGACCTGAAGGGCCGTACAGGTGGTGAGTTCTTTCACCGACTATGATTTACACCATAATACTTATCAATCTCCAGTCCTCTACAATGCTAACATCGGACGATAAGTAGGATGATGTATGTTGCATGTGCATAGGGAATATTCTAGAAGTAATCGTATAAAGCAATATACATACAAAAATATGATTATTATATTATAATTCTTAACTAAAATCTCCGAACAGCAGTGGTGGTTGCAAATTGATACATACAATATAGAGTTAAACAGGTACGAATTTAGAATTTACGGTTCAATTTGCGACAATGCTGCACCGTTTTTCCAATTTTGGTATAGAACACTAAAAAGTAAACTATAATATAAAATTACATTTTTAAATGTTATATTATTATAAATGTTTACACAAATCAATAGACAGATTAGAAGTCAATATTTATTTTACTGTTGTGCTGGCTATTCAAAGATGATGTAAACGTGGATCGTAAAATGTTAATAATGTTCTGGTGGTGTAAAACGTTCTAAGAATATTAAGACTCCTTTCACAATTATTTGTTATGTATATAAATTTATGTATTTGAGAAGTGTGGCGCAGTAAAGCTTATAACAAAGTTTAATATCTAAATATTTAACAAATGTGTGCGTACTGGGAAATTGAGGAACCCTAACCTAAGGCAGTTAGAGTCTTCTATTACAGAAAAGCACGACAGAAGATTTTGAAGTCGATATTTTAAATCTGTTGGTAGTCGTCCAGTCAACAAACGTATCCATCGTTTTTGACAGTAGTGATTAATTACGATCAGGATTTTTAAGTGACCTGAAAACATAAATTATCGGCAAACTGGATAACTAAAATCTCTTTATTAAACTTACAATTAGTGTGAGGACCAACACAGTTTATAATTGAACAATAAGGGTGCCTAGACTAAACACTGTGGGAGCCCATCATTAAGTAATGTCACACAAACAGAGAAGTATAGCATAGAACACATTCTTAGAGTCCAGTTAGTATGTTTCTTGATTATCTCTGCAATTATGCATCGAGATCGACACATGCTGCGACATATTTTTAGAGAATTGTTTAGTGAAACTAATAAAAACGCCACGTTGAATTATTTAGTAGGGAGTAATTTTTGAAACTGTTAGAGTTTTGAAAGTGTCGAGATAGAGCTTGAACACCACGTACAGCTAAGTATATAAGCTATACAAAAACGTTTTCTGAGGCACACTTATACCATCATAAATTAATTACTATTCTTTTCATTCACCTAAAATATCTTTTCACTGCAGGTTTCTTTGTTACAAATGTAAAGAAATTCAATGTGTAGTGGAATCAGACCGGACAAATCAATTGTCACCAAATAAAATTGGATATCTAATTTTTTAAAGTATCCATCTTCCAACTTGTAAAAAAATATTAAGCTTTACTAAAGTAAAAACAATAAACTTAAACACATTTCTTTTTTATTACTCATTGTGCTGACTTTATAAATAACAATAGAAAATTGGCCCGTTTCTCCCGAAATGTGCACTTTCTTGACTGATAATTACAAAAATCTGCAAATTTTTCTCATAATTTAAAACTAGTTTCTGACTACAAAAGGTATTTCTTAAAATCCACAACGATTAGTTGTGTATTAGAGTTCCTAATTAGTTAGCTACTGTTAAAATAACAAATGATTTGCGTTTATTAATATTAATATATTTCTAACTAAATAAATATAACAATTATTTGGATTAAATGAGTTAACAGAATATAATAAATCACTCTCTAACATTCCATAAAATCGAAATCATGTTCTTTAATAACTTCTTGACGTATTTCTTGAACAACTTCATCCAAACATGACCGCATATTTAGGAAAAGATTAGAAACTTCAGTCATTATAACTTCAATATCTTTAACCATATCGTCCGTAAGTATAACACACTGACTTTCTAGTGATTTCGATATCTCATGTAGGCATTTAAGTGATTGTCCCTCAAAACGAATTGATTCCAAACATGACTCCGTTCGGTTTGGAAGGTTCACTAATAAATCATGAAAAGTAACCGCTGAATTTAATATATTATCTACAATGTTTTCTATTTCCCAAAATGTTGGCATTACACATTTATTTGTTGGTTGAAACAGGTCTGGACTAATGACTGAAGTAAAACCTTTAGTTTCAGCACATTTTCTCGTTTTCTCGATAAATGTAATAAATTTTGCTGCTTCAGTGTCCACGAATTGTTTGAATGTGTTTAATGTACGTGTAACATTCGGACAATTTTCACATTCGAATTTTTCAAAAACCATATTGTGACATTGCTGGTATTGACTTTGTACGGTAGATTCAAAAGTAGGGTAAGTGTCAGGTGATTTCAATTTCAAATCGGTCGATATTTTTGAAATTTTCTCGCTTACTTCTTTTGTGGAATTTATTAAGGATTGTTGTTGTTGCTGCACCGACGCGTACTTTGATCTACACCCAGCGGACACATACGAAGCCTAAAACAATGAAAAATAATTTTTTTACTTTTTCCATTATGAGAGCTAAGGCTAAACGAACCACACTAAATCGTTTATAGATTAAATTGATCGATTTTTCCTCTCAAATAAGTATGTACCTCAATTTTATCAAAAAAGTTACGGCAGAATTACTAACAATATACTTTTTAGTAACAGAAAACAGTGAACTTGAATGAATTACTGAAGGGGTTCGATAACATTTAATGAAATACAAAAGTGCTCTAAGATGAATTACGTTTTTTTGAGATACTAAAGTTACTTTTGAAAAAATAACATGTAATACATATTTTCATACAATAACAATAGAAAAACCTACTTCAGTTTATTATAATAAGTATAGAAAATGTAAATAAATACAAAAACTTACCAGTGTAGTGCAAATTAATACAAGCGCGAAGGAAGACTTTTTGTAGGATACCATGTTTGCAGTTTATTTAGTTATTTGGCTAACTGTTTAACAGAAATAATTGATTGTACTTTTTTCCTGAGGTAAACCGATGCTTGCTTTTAATTTTGCATCGAATTTATACAAATGTTTGTGTTTAATTTTTCAGAGTGACGCTTTTATTTTTCTTTAGAACAAAAATTTCCTAGTATGGATATTATAACTTGACACTTCTTTCGTCTCACTTGTTATCAAAAACATATCATGTATGTCATGTTTTTATTTATTTCATAGTATTGTGATAGTGTTATTCATAAAATGTTCTTTACCGCACGTAGACAAAAAATACGGTACACTAAACTACCTATTTTCTTTATGATTTTTTTTTTTATTATTAGTTATTCAAACAAAAGGTAGAAAGAGTGCTTAAATCTAAAAAGAAGGAACTAATAACTAAAATTTCTAATACTGTAACCTGTTTTCTCGCCAATATTATTACACGAGTAGTTTGTATCTTTTCGAAAAATTATAAAAATTCGTTGCTTAACAGTTTAACAGCAATAACTAACCTCTATATATAAAGCTAGCCGTCCCACTAAAAAAAAATGCAAAATCCTAAAAAACTAGTAAGAAAAAAATAGATGTATCTTAGGTGTAAATTGGATGAGCTAGTAAAAAAAAAAATTCGTCAAGTGCGTGTTTGACACGCACTAAGTAATGTCCCTCACAATCAGTGGTCATAACTAAAACTTCTTAAAATATAACAGTCCGGACACATACGTTCACGATGTGACACATACGAACACGATCGTTCTGAAATCAAAAAATAGGTTATACTTTAGGAATAAAATTTATTTATTAGGAAAAATATTTTATCCACCTTCATATCCCGTTATAAAAAATTCCTAGAAACAATTGATTGTACGGAACACTGTTAGCGCAAGTACAACTTGCACTTGAGACTTGTTTTTATTAAAGTTAATTATGTATATAATAAAAATATTTTTAAATAAATTAACACGATAGAAATAAAAATGTCTACCACGTAAGATATGTAACGTAAAACGCTAGAACATGTTTTATACGTCCATCAATTGTTTTGTTGAAATGGCGGAAACGGACGAACTATGACGAAACGAATAGGTATAAAATGAGCGAAAAAACGTACACTGAGAGCCATCTTACAGTTGGGGAGAAAGTATGATGTGCAATATGGCCCTATTTTTGATAGGATTCTATATGTACATAATTTTTTCTATGGTAAGTTTTCTCTCTACCCCATTCTCTTTAGTTTGTTGCAGGTTGATAATTATGTGGGCACGTCGGTAAGTATGTAATTATCACAAATACGTAAAGATGGCTCTGTGTGTATTAAAATAAGTTATTAGACAAAGATAACAATTTTTAGAATCTGTCCCATTATAAATAATTTTAAGAAAAAACAGCGAAAGGAAGAGATAACTATATACACGCTTCTATATAATAGAAATAGAAAGAGAAAATGTTTTTTTTTATTGAAATTTTGTTGTTAATTTCATATCACAAGTAAACTTGATTGTGCATTGGGGATCAAACCATAGGGTTCACAGGTACATGAAATACATACAATACACAAGCACTACAGTCCTCTTGCGTTTATTCAATATATGAATGTAAAACTCTATAATTAATAATAATAATAATAATGTGTTTAACGTCCGTTTTTGAGACTATTTAGTCTGTAACAGACGCCACCCACATCATTATTTGTACACTTTATTTATTCGTTACAAATTTTATTCATTACATTATACATTTATGATGTGGGTGGAGGACAAGGAAAGTGGTGTGAGGGCTAGGATTTGGTAGGTATGCGTCTGCAGCCGTCTTCTGAAGGAACTATGCCGATATTCATCTGGAATTGCGACGGGAAACTGCAGAAAACCTTCACAAGCATAGCCGGTCGCGGGATTCGAACCCCAGACCTACCAGTCGGCAAGCGTTTAGTGCACAAGCACGCTCGGCCACTCCGCTGGTGCTAAAACTCTATAATTATTTACCACTTCTCTCAAATTTTCGGTCACTCAGGCATTTTATAATGTTCCGAACTTACACGAAGTTAGTTCGGAACATAATTAAGTGTTCTTACCGTTTTCGAGAAAACATGAAAAACGAAAGGGATGGCTAGGTTTACGTAAACCTAGCCATTCCATATAGGTAAACAAAAGTGTTTTGAATAATTTACAGTATTACAGAATAAGATGTAAATTAGGTGGCTTTGGACCATGTTGACAAAAATTTTGTAAAATGAAAATTTTAAGAAAAATCATAAAATATTTGAAATCATGGGAGCGCTGTGAGTAATGTTAAAAACGTTATACAAAGCGGTTCCATTGTCTGTTGAATGTTATATATTTTGTTATATAGCTGAATAATAATGTCAAAAATTTTCTTATCGCAACCAGCACACCCCGATCAGCACTATAATAATGGTGTTATGAAACTGATAACTTGTTATAAGTTTAAATTACCATGTCAATATGTATAAAGCGTAAACACTGAACTGTAGTTTTCAACTATTTTGTTAAATGAATGAGTGTAAAAAATAATTTGTGTTTCTTCGCAGCGCTCCTGTTGTTTCTTAGGTTGTACACGCATTATACCATATAGTTGGAAAGAAAAATATTTAACATCTTATGACGTTCTCAGGAGTCCACAAACTCGAAAGCTTATGTATTTGCTAAAATTTGATTACTACAAAATTTCTTATTCATTAATAAATAAGAAAATTATTTTTTTTCTAATAATTATAATATTTCTATACCGTTTAAAGTAGTCCGGCCGTGTTGAGACATTTATGTGTATAAATGTACCCGAGCCAGAATTTCAACGGATTATGGTGACGCGCCAAATCGAAGTGCGTATCTACGTATGTATGTATTGGAAGTATACGATTAAGAATCTCGTTCCAGCCTCAAAAGACCTGATTTTTAGAGTCAAGGAGCAGTATTGTAGGGTCAGTGGAGATACTAGTTTGACACTATAAGTGGAGAATCCGTCATTTTGCGACAACATGTAGGCTTAATGTAGGCTTTTTTTCCATGTAATTTTGAAACTACTTTAACCCTATTTAATTCAATAAAAAGCAGTGATCTAGGTTTAATACAGGTTCAAAATTTTGACGCGGGTACATATAACTGTTGTTTTTTTACGTGGATGTTGCATTTTATCAATTTATTTTTCATTTTTTGTTTATAAAAGTACCGCAAAGCACAAAAATACTAATGAGAAAAGAAAGCTAAAGAATTAATCGTTCAATTTATCGAAAAATATAGTTAAATTCATCTTGAAAATTTATTTTAAAAAATAATTAGACATAAGTCTCCATAAGGTTACATGTTAAATGGTCACTATTAAAAGATAGATTATTTAAATTTTAACGCCGTAAAAAACCCTTTTTTTGGACGGTTAACAATAAAAAGACTTTTACTATCGATCACGATCAAATTTATAATTATTTCATCGTAAACCAAACTTCGGCCGGACTACTTTAAGGTAATAGCACTGGTAACATTTGCATTATAGTTTAAACATTTTGTTACCTTTGGTAAAAGATCTTCATCTGTACTCTCATTGTATTTTTTATCTGTCAAAGATCATTCTTTAATTATTAGGACGATATGATTACTTCGTTGACATTTTTTGAAGTGAAGACTTCCATAACGAGAGTAACTCTGCATGAGTGTTTAATGAAATCTGTAATGTGGGATTATAACAAAGTGGGTAATAAGAGAATGTAAACGGTGAAATGATTTGGCTACGGTGAAATTTGTAATGGTTGTTAGGTAAAACAAATGTAAATTGGCCATTGCTTAGTTGTTAATATTATATTTTTCAAATAATTTAGTTTATCCCAACATTCTTAATATCACTAAGCTTTTAGGAGCTTCAAATTGGTATACATAGTAATTGTGTTGTAGGATGTCACTGTCTATATAGAAATATTATATTTAATGATTTTTTTCTTTAAAGATAACAATAAAAATAAATACATCAAATATAATCTGTGAACTTTGCTATCATTTTGAAAAAGGGAGTAGTTCTTCTTACGAGTAAATAGTTTGTTTTTTTTAATTTATACATTTTACATAGGCATTTGATTCATTTGTCCATATTAAAATGATTATTATATTACAACTCTTAGAAAAAAGTAAAGGTAATAAAATTTTGAAAAAAATATGATTGGTTAAAAAAGATGACAAGGATAAAAAAGTAGCTTGTACAGTGACAGTTTAATTTATTTATCTCTCTCACACAAAAATGTGACAAACTAAGTCGGATTTACATAGCTAAAAAAAACTTCATAATTCAAAAAGTTAAATGAATGTATATAATTCTTAAAACTATTGATTTAGATTATAATTTAACATTTCTAAATCGTATTCTGTATTGCCATATTCTATTTTGAATTGAAAAGTAATACTTTTATGAATGTTGCTGCAACAGGGCAGTTTCGTACTGAAAATAATTTATTTCATTTTTTGCTATAGTGTAAATCCAACTTGTAAAATTTTATTACGTTTACTTTTTTCTTAGAGTTGTAATATAATACCTACCTATGTTATATAAGTATGTGTGACTGTATGAACACAAAGCAAAATAAGGCAAATAATACCCCTTTTAAGCAAATTTTTAACTTCCCATAGGAAGTTATTGTAATGGGTCCGATTTTACGAATCCCTAATTTTGACACACCTCCACGTTTCAAGGTCACTAGAATCCGAATCCATCGTTTTTAGCGTGATGTCTGTGCGTGCGTTCGTTAGTTCGTTCGTTCGTTCGTTCGTTCGTGAACTTTTTTTCGTCTCACATATCTCGAGAACAAATGATGATATCAACTCCGGACTAGTTTCATTAGATGCGTAATCAAAAAATGAAGACCGGATTTCAGCAAATTCGGATTAGAGGTTTGTTTTTTGTGGTAAAAAAACAGAATTAACTTTATTAAGATAACATAGATTATATGGATTTTTTACCATAACATTATTATATAATGGCCTACGAACCGTCCTTGGTGTTAAAAACGCCAGTATTTTATTATAAAATTTAGAAAAAAAAAAGAAAAAAACGAAATAAGAAACTGTTTTTGAAATATATTTTGTCTTGCATATCTTGCGAACAAATGATGTTATCATTTGTTTGATAAGGGTGGAGCCCCCACCCTTAGGTACAGAAGGCGAAGCCCCGGTATGGTGCAAGGGGGCAAAGTCTCCATCGGGGGCTCAGGGGAGAAGTTGCCTGAAATGATAAAAGAATTATTTATGTACAGTAGTCTCTAGTCTTTAAGGACACCCAATGGGAAGTTGACAGTGTGGGTAGACTAGTCCCCCAAGTTTTTAACTTTTAAATTTATGCTTATCTATAATTAAATTATGATTCCTTGTGGAAATTTATTACATTATTAAAATAAATGAAGAAAATTTAGGATGGGTGGGGGTGCTGGTTACATTAGGAATATTTTTGACATTTTTCTATTAAGTTACATAACAAAATATATAACATTTAATAAACAATGGAAGCGCTGTGTATAACATTTTTAACATTATTCACGGGGCTCCCATGATTTAAAATATTTTATATTATTTTTCTTAAAATTTTCATTTTACCAAATTTTTGTCAGCATGGTTGAAAAACCTTTAATTTACACCTAATTCTCAATACTTTAAATTGGCCAAAACATAGTACACCTAATTTACACCTAAAATATACCTATTTCTTATCTACTTCATTTTTAGGATTTTGTAAATTTTTTTTGGTGGAACGGCTGCTTTATGGAAATAGCAAAACACGACAGCGTAACTAGAGTGTTTTTGTGTTGACAATTCTTCAAGTGAAATTGCTTTTAAGTTGTAAAAATCATAGATTTATTTAGAAAAATATAAAACTCGAGTATAAATACGGTAAGGTAATTTTAGGAGTAAAATTGGGTTACTACAATTTATATGTATATTGTTACTCAATGTTTCGTTATTATGGCTTGAAATCAATTAAAACCAGTAAAAATTGTTGCTATGATTTTTACCGTATTTAGCTATAATGAAATAACAAATGAAAAGTTTCTTATCCCTAAATTCAACATTTTCATAAAATTTAATACACATGAGTTAAATTGTCAATAATACCTATTACATAGAGTTTAGAATATCAAAACGCCATGAATACCTGATTTGTAGAAATTTGTAAGGGAATGAAGCAACTAAAAAAGAAATTAAAAATTACAAATATGATAGATAATTATATAGGGAGACTGGGGTAAAGTGGCCAGTGGAGATAAAGTGGCCATTGGCCTTTACTCACCGGAAACTACTACAGTCTTGTGGCGAAGCTGAATACTAGCTTGTAGACAAACCATTAGTATTCTATTAAAATGTCAGTGATCAGTTCCCTAGACTGTATGAATTATAAAGAATTTTCTGAATTTTCGAGTGTTGATGTAAAGTAAGTTTTAAGTTGTATTATCATTATTTTTTTATTAATTACGAATACAATTTTTTAATTAGGATAGCTAAAAACTCTGTCTAATTACCTTTAAAATAATATAGTTATCGATGAATCGGAAAATTCTTTTTTGAAATTAGTTCTGGTTTGCCGGAATGGCGTCTAACGAGGTAAAGTGGCCAGGCTTATAATGGGGCAAAGTGGTCATTGTCTCCGATCGCTGCTCAAATTTAATTCTTAGACTATTTTAACATACTATATTAAATTCAGAACATTTATTTAGTTCTTTATATTTTATAAACAAAAGAATTGCCTGAAATCAGTTTTTAGGATTGCGAGAAAAAATGTGAAAAAGGACCCCTTAGGATGAGACTTCAATGTCCGTCCGTCCGTCCGGCCGTTGATATATAATAATTAATGATACAAACATAGTTTGATTTTGTATATAAACATGTTTATTACTTCCAGATTTCTTTTTGGGTTAAAATGGCTACCCGTGGCCAATTTACCCAACATAGTGAAGTAAAGTGGTCACTTTACACATGTTGCGAAAAATAAAAATTGTAAAAATTCCTTTCAAGATATTATTGATATATTGATGGTTATTGGTTCTGCACTAAAGCAACTATATGCTAAATACTTATTAGTATGTATTTCCTTTCAAACAAATAAACAACATTTTGTCTTACAGTGGCCACTTTACCCTAGTCTTCCCTACTACTCTTTCATTTTGGTATATAAAATACTTTTATTTTCTATCTGTCATTACATAATTTTGTTGCGGTACTGTAGTTTTGCAAAATAAGAAAATTTTTTGTTAAATACAAAATAATATCTTTGAACCAGGAATCCATTTATCTTTTTTTGTTAACTTTCTATATAAATTGTAACTCAGTCATTTTCTTGTAAATTGAAAGTGTAGTTTTCTGTAATTTTAATTTGAAATTGTTTTTAATTTTTACTGCAAATTTTGTCTAAATTTTCTGAGAAATTCTTAATGAACAATGTTACGTTATATTCCCTGATCCCAGTGTGAGTTTCCAGAAATTTTTAGTCGAATTTTTCCATGAAAAAATTATACTTATACAGTCTATACGACAAGAACGGTGAGAGGCGAGAGTAGGGGCGCTATCCGTTTTCGGACCCGTAGAACACGAATATGTAGAAAAAAATGTCTGATATATATATATATATATATATATATATATATATATATATATATATATATATATATATATATATATATATATATATATATATATATATATATATATACTAGCTTTGACCCGCGGCTTCGCCCGCATTGAATTCGATCCTCTCCCCCGTTTAGTATCCCCCTTCTTCTCCCGGGAACCTTGAATCGGAATAAAACTATCCCGACTAAAACTATTTAAAAATTATTACTATATGTGTTCATAGTAAATAGTATCTGTATGTTAAATTTTATCAAATTCGGTTCAGTCATCCCACAGGAACCTTTAATCGGGATAAGATTATCCTATGTGTTAACTCAGGATAAATAGTGCCTGTGTACCAGATTTCATCGAATTAAGTTTAATTTTGTGGGGCGTGTTTGAAAAATTTTGTATCCCTGAGGAACTTACAACCGGGATAAAATTTAGCCCATATGTTAACTCAGTTTATAAAGAGTGTGTATATAAAATTTTATCAAAATCGGTCCAGCCGTTTCAGCGATTTTATTTTAATTATGGATTCCTATAATAAGGCTATGAAAAAAATTTTATACCTAACATGTTATTGCAATACTCTCGGTGTAAGGTAATACATAAATAAATAATTAAATGGGCGTATACTTAAATTTTATAACTTCAAAAATCCATTGCTTACTTTTACCACCTTTATGCAAATCTCTCTTATGTTTTATTTTTATTGGCTTATGTATGACATTCGTATTTTGAAAATCCATCTTATTTTAAAACTGTTAATCACATGTCCTACAATAGATAGTATTTTCTATACCCAAATAAGGGATTATTACGAAAATAAATAATTTTAAACATAAGTACCAAGTATAAAAAAAAAATCATTTACATTATTCTCCGAAATTTTAAAAAGAGTAGATAATAAAATGTTTATTGCTATGCATCTGATTTAAATAATTGACCTAATTTATATTTACACCTCCATAAATTTAATTATAATAAAACCTTATATTTAATAAATTGAGTGTAACTAAGTAATTTATTCCACATGAATCTTCAATCAGTAATAGAGATACTCACGGGAGTGATTTTCTTAATCCGTTCCCGCCCACTCTCGATTATACCCATCGCTCCCGTTCACTCCCATTCCCGTCGAAAAATTGTCACTTCTGCACGTTTCTTTCAAATTAGTCCCGTTCCCGGTAGAACCCGTTTTATACCCATCGCTCCCGTTCAATCCCATTTCCATAGAAAATTGTCACTTCTGCCCGTTTCCTTCAAATTAGTCCCGTTCCCGGTGAACCTGTTTTATACCCATCGCTCCCGTTCACTCCCATTTCCATAGAAAAATTGTCACTTCTGCACGTTTCCTTCAAATTAGTCCCGAACCCGCTTTCTTTATTTCCGGTCCCGCTTTATCAAAAAAATTTTTAATTTTAAATAACGAAAATAAAAATGTAACATTCCCAGCATATTTATCCACTCCCGTCCGTTTCAATTCCCGTCAAAAAATTTCCACATCTGTGCGTTCCCGTTCCCGCCGGTAAGACTCGAGAGGACCTTTAAAACTCTCGGTCCGATTCCTATCTCTAATCGATAATAAATGATTCTGTATTAATAAATTGAGAGTTAATATCTGTGCACCAAATTCCATTGAAATCGTTTCAGTGATTTTGTCGTGATTGAATGATTGGTTTTGTATCCCATAGAAACCTTCTATCGAAACAAAATCATCCTAGGTGCGTATTCAAGATAAATAGCGTTTGTATACAAAGTTTGATCACATTTAGTTCAGTCATTTTAGTGTAATCGAATAACTAATCTAGTGTCCCACGGGAACTTTCAATCGGGGTAACGTTATTCTCTGTGTTAACTCAGCATAAATAGTATCTGTGTACAAAATTTTATCAAATTCGGTTTTAGCAACACGTGACTGAGTAATTGGGATTGTATCCCCCAGGAACATTCAATTGGGATAAAACTATCCTATGTGTTATTAAAATAATTCCAGTATGTATTCATTATAGCAAATAGTTTCTATATACCAATTTCACCGAATTTAGTTCAGTCATTTTGCTGTGGTTAAGTAACTGGTTTTGTATCCCACAGGAATCCTGAATCGGGATAAGATTATTCTATGTGTTAATTTAGGAAAAATATTGCCTGTACATCAAATTCCATCGGATTCGGTTCAGTTATTTGAGCGGGATTGAGTAACTGAATTTGTATCCCTCAGGAACATGAAAACGGGATAAATTTATCCTATGTGCTATTAAAATTACTCCTGTACGTATCCATAGTAAATTGTTTCTATATACCAGTTTCATCGAATTCAGTTCAGTCATTTTACTGTGGTTAAGTAACTGGTTTTGTATCCCACAGGGCCTTGAATCGGGATAAGATTATTCTATGTGTTAATTCAAGATAAATATTGCCTGTAAATCAAATTCCGTCGGATTCGTTTCAGTTATTTGAGCGGGATTGGTTAATTGGTTTTGTATCCCCCAGGAACATAAAATCGGGATAAAATTTAGCCTATGTGTTAAGTCAGTGTATAAGAAGTTTGTACGTAAAATTTTATCAAAATTCGTTCAGCCGTTTTGGCGTGATTGAGCAACGAACATCCAAACATCCAAACATCCAAACATCCAAACATCCAAACATCCAAACTTTCACATTTATAATATTATTAAGATATATATATATATATATATATATATATATATATATATATATATATATATATATATATATATATATATATTCCCGCCACCTTTTAATATCTTAACTTCCATAGGGCCCCCTTATGGAAGTTAAGAGATAAAATTTGGTAAGTGGAGCTCAATTTCGAGGCACCTCATACTATTAAAGTGGGGTCAAATTTTGGGAAAATTTTTAATCCGACGCAACTTTTAAGGATGTGGTGGGGGGCGGTAAAACAATAAAACTTTTCCAAACTGGTTGGAAATAATATTTCGGTGAATTATCTACAACATATCCAAAATTCAGCTTCCTAGAATGATTTGGAGGGAGTAGAGGGGGGAAAAAGCCGATTTTAGCTGGATCTAACACGCCCCTAGCCCCCCAGAATCAACGTAGAGGGTTGAAATTTGGTGTGTTGATAAAGTTCGTACCTAGGTTGTGCTTTTTGGAGGTTTTAATATTTTACCCCCACCCCCCACATTTTTAAGCTATAATTTCATGCATTTTCGACGTTTTCGAAGTTTGTACCACCCGCACGGGTCACCCAAATAAACCTAGAGGGCTAAAATTTTGTATTCGGACTGAGTTAGTATCAAGGGGGTGCGTTTTAGGAGTCTCGACTTTCAACCCCTACCCTCACCATTTTTATACCAAAAAGGACATGATTTTTCTTGATTTTAACAGTTTCGTTCGGGTCAAAATCTCCCCAAATAAACCTAGAGGGCTGAAATTTTGTGTACAGGTTAAGCTAATAGCCAGACACTGCTTTTTGGAGGCTTCAACTTTTAACCCTTACCCCCACGATTTTTACGCCAATATTTTCTTAATTTTTTTGCCTGTTTTCTAACACGCCTAGAGACTTTCTAAGGAAACCTAGAGAGCTGAAACTTTGTACGTATATTCAGTTAGTATCCAGCTAATACCTTTTAGGGAGTCCACATTACATTTTCCCCCACTTCTGCCATTTTTAGATCGGAATTTAATGCTATTGTTAAATGTGTTTTAAATTCATTATTAGTCGAATTTTCTCCGAAAAATTAGACTTATACAGTCTATACGATAAGAGCTGCGAGAGGCGAGAGTAGGGGCGCTATCCGTTTTCGGACCCGTAGAACACGAATATGTAGAAAAAAAAATGTCTGATATATATATATATATATATATATATATATATATATATATATATATATATATATATATATATATATATATATATTTTCCCGCCACCTTTTAATTTGTGTAGGGCCCCCCCTATGGAAGTTAAGAGATGAAATTTGGTAAATGGGGCTCATTTTCGAGGCACGTCATACTATCAAAGTGGGGTCAAATTTTGGGCAAATTTTTTTTCTGACCCGACCTTTAAGGGGGTGGTGGGGGGGGCGGAAAAGCAATACAACTTTTCCAAACCGGTTTTAAATAATGTTTCGGTCAATTATCTACAAGATATCCAAAATTCAGCTTCCTAGGATGATATGGTGGGACTAGAGGGGGGAAAAAACGATTTTCGCTGGATCTAACAGGCCCCCAGCCCCCCAGAATTAACGTAGTGGGTTGGAATTTGGTGTGTTGATAAAGTTCGTACCTAGGTTGTGCTTTTTGGAGGTTTTAATATTTTACCTCCACCCACCTCATTTTTAAGCTACAATTTCATGCATTTTCGACGTTTTCGAAGTTTGTACCACTCGCACAGGTCACCCGAATAAACCTAGAGGGCTGAAATTTTGTATTCGGATTGAGTTAGTATCAAGGGGGTGCCTTTTGGGGGTCTCGACTTTTAACCCCTACCCCCACCATTTTTATACCCAAAAGAACATGATTTTTCTTGTTTTTTAACAGTTTCGTTCGGGTCAAAATCTCCCCAAATAAACCTAGAGGGCTGCAATTTGGTGTACAGGTTAAGCTAATAGCCAGACACTGTTTTTTGGAGGTTTCAACTTTTAACCCTTACCCCCACGATTTTTACGCCAATATTTCCTTAATTTTTTGCTTGTTTTCTAACACGTCTAGAGACTCCATAAGGAAACCTAGAGGGCTGAAATTTTGGATTTTTTTGGAAAGAAAAAATAACTTCATAAAAGCCTTCAAGTTTACTATTTAAGTTCCTTTTTAGCGAATTTCCAAAACTGGAAATTCAGCTTTTACAGCAGGTGTCATGGTGCGACCTAAGCCCTGGACCATATTAGAAATATGTTTTGAGGTCCCTAGAATACGAAAAAAATATTCACTAAAATTTATATATATATATATATATATATATATATATATATATATATATATATATATATATATATATATATATATATATACATATATATATATATATATATATATATATATATATATATATATATATTTATGTGTTCCCACGATAACTCTCGAACGAAACGTTTAGTGCACATGAAATCTGGTGTGTGTATTGAAATCTGGTTTGGCTCGCCTAAGTTCGTTAGCCAGACACGTCGGATGCCCAAAAGTAGGTTTTCCGGGCGTTTTTTGTCAACAAAATGAGTTTTTTGCCAGAATTAAGCAATTTTTCAAATTTGTTTTTACACCAGGCCATAATAAAAGGTAAAATGCATAAAAAATGTTTTTATACCATTGCTCTAAATTACTTACTTTTCGAGAAAAACTAGGAAATATGTCGTTCTCCATTTCACTCGCACTCGCATTCTTTTTTTTTCTGTCTCATTTTTTGCGAGCTAAATTCGAAAAAAACCGCTTTATAAGTAGCATGTCATGATTTTTTTAATCCAATTTAACGATTCGGCTATATTCTTTTTCTTTGTCAGTTAAATGTTTTTATCATGTATCTCTATTCCATTTTTTTTTAGTTAAAAATCACGGCGCAGGTTTTTATGTGATATGATCAGAATTTAGATGATGTTTACACCTTCCTAAAATTAATAAGAGTTTGCTACAATCGCATAAAAATTACGTTAAATCATATTCAAACAATAATATTTTTACGTAATTTTCTATCCAAATGACAATACTACGTTATAATTATATGTATAAACCCATCATTTTAGTGGTAAATAAATTTGCACATTCAGTTTTTTTTTTTTTTTTTTTTTTTTTTTTGTGACAACAAAACAAATAATTTTAAATTTTGACAAGTTGTATCATACATTTTTGAAAATATTAAATATTTTAAGGCAAAAGAACTGAAATTTGTTTAACAAAAACCATACATCTGCTCGTTTTACCTTAAAAATCTCGGAAATTAGAATATTTTTCAATAATTAACTCAGAAAAAGCATATATGAGGTAATTTTTATGATATTTTTTTGAAAATTTCAAAATAGTAGGGTTACAATGTTTTTTTTTTTTAATTATTTTGTAGAATTTGATAAACACACATCGTAACAAGTACTCGCCTTGAAAAAATCAAAAAGTATTTAAAAAAAATATACTATTTTAAAATTATTAAAATTTTGTACAAATGCCGTCCTGACCAACTGATATATTGGAACCGATTTTGAGCAGCTGGATTTACTACAGGCAAAAGCTCATAGCGAATACACACATTTTTTAACATCCTTTTGAATTTTGTAATTCAATCATTACAAATAAAATCTAAATAAAAAAAATCTATATAACCTGTTTTTTCTCAATTTTCTAGCATCAAATCTAGCGATAATTAACTAGCGGGTGATTGTCACGACATTTTAATGTAAAATATAGTAATTTCTACCGTCTTCAAAATAACGTTTCGATTTTAACAATAAAAATATTTAAAAAAGTGAAGTTCTGGCAAGATTGTCAAAAAGGGGCTGAAATATTTTTAGATATTGATATATACAAAAATATTAATGTGTTAAGCACTTGCTAGACTTATTAACTTTCATTTTCGTATACGCTTTCGGTTTCGGATATTTAATTATTTCGGATATCGGTAGTTTTAGTTACGGTTACGAATATCCATAACATCCCTAATGTAAATATTTGTCAATCCAACTTCATCGAGAGAAAGTTAGTTATTTACGATTTTCGGAAGAACACGTATATAAACATCTTTTTTATAAGTACGTATTATCATACAAACACATTTGGTTTGCAATTTTCTAATAATTAGTTTCTAGGCTACTGAAATTATCTATCCATTTGAAAATTGGGATCCAGTGATGTACATTGGCACTACAAAAGTGTGGGTGAAAAATTTCATTTTCACTTTTACTGAAATTATGTCATAAATTCATATTTTCAGAATTTATTCATTTGACAGAAAAATTCTAAACTATTAAAAAAGCCAAATAATTAATAACAATTAAAATAAAAAAAACAGAAAATATTTATTTATATTTGCATTTTTATAAAAACATGTAGGTATTATATTTTATATGCACTTTAACTAAAATGTCAAATTTCACACGTTGTTAATTTTCAATTTCACTCAAAATACGCTTAAAAATCAAAACTTAAAGTTTATAACATTCACAATCCGTGTAGAGTGTCCATACGTCTTGGTTTTCCCGGATTTGTCACGGTTCTAGCTCCGGTGTCCCGACAGACTTTTTCAAGACTTCGATTTTTTCCGGTTTTTCAAACTACTAATTTTTTATTTTCATCATCTAATAAGTACACAATTTTTCATTTTAAATAATGAATAGTTCAGTATCATATTGAAAGATCAACAATAGATTTATTTACAACCAAACCTAAAAATATTTAAAAAAAAATTAATTACTAATTAAATTTTCCAAGTTTTTTCGATTTTACCTTAAACACGAACTTCCAAAAAACATTTTCTTTTCTTAACTTTCCATCATATATGTATCTACATAAATAAATTGTAATATTATTTTGCTTGCTTTTATGATACTGAAGTTCCTGAATTTAAAAATTAAAATGACTGGAATTTTATTCAAACTTTTAAATAAAGTAGTTAACTTACGCGGACACTGATGGCGCCACAATACAGAAATTGCCAACATTTAAATGTTCATGTTTTAATACATTTTTCTTGAAAATGAAATTGTCTAAGAAGCTCACTTTCATAAGAAATTTTATAAAAATTTAAAAAATATATATTTCCTAGAACAGGAGGCGATTTATTTTGAAAAAAAAAAATAATATTTTAAATAAATAGCCATTATTAGGTAATCCATACATATAATACAAATGTAACGAGACCGTTTCTGTATAGGGAATATTTTTTAAAAACTGTGCAGATACTGTAAATAGTAATCGATGTAGATATCAAAACAGCGATTTTTAAAATTTTTGTCTGTCTGTCTGTCTGTCTGTCTGTTCGTCTGTTCACGCATCACACCAAAACTACTGGATGGATTTTAATGAAATTTGGTGTCCTGACAACTTATTACCCGGATCAACACCTAAGATACTTTCTACTTCGAGAAAATGTCTCATTCCCACGGGAAAATGGAAAAACCATGTTGAGCATGTGCATACAGTACGCAAAAACTATTGAACGGATTTTGATGCAATTTGGTGTGGTGATAACTTATTACCTGAGTCAACATCTCAGATACTTTTTATTTCGGGAAAGTGGCTCATTCCCACAGGAAAATAAAAAAAACTTTTTGAGCATGTGCACATATTACGCGAAAACTATTGAACGGATTTTTATGAAATCTGGTGTAGTGATAACTTATTACCTGCGTCAACATTTAGGATACTTTTTATTACGGGAAAATATTTCCTTCCTTCAGGAAAATACAAAAATTATTTTGCTTATGTGCATGTATACTTAAAACTATTGTTCTATGCGAATGATTTATAATTACTATACTTATATACTTGTCATTTATTAAATTAAATTTACAATAATACAAAATTTCTGGAGACTAACTCTATTTTAAATTAATTTAGAAATTTCGAAAATTTAAGTGCCTATATTTCCGAGAAATTCATTTTGGGATGAAACTTGTTATATTTATAGGATAGATACTAGTTTGGGATGCAAATATAATAAAACAATAAAACGTTGGAAGTCCAAAAATTTTGTATGAGTTCTCCAGTCAGACACGTCCGATTCCAAAAACCTCAAAAAAATGAGTTTTTTGCAAACAATTTGCGAAAATTTAAAAGTTTTTTCAATTTTTTTTACATTGTGGTAAAGAACCAAGAAAATCACAGAAAATACATTTTGAACCATTATTCTAGGTAAGCGGGTTTTCGAAATAAAGTAACTTTTATGATTGGAAATTCGCTATGTTATGCAGATGCTGCGACAGGGGTATTTAATATTTAAAAATAAAACACAAAGGCAATTGGCGGATAAGCATAGGTAGGAATGCCCTCGTACGAATTGTGTTGGCTTTTTCCCTGTGAACTGCTATCGGCACAAAATTGAAATTTACTGAGATTCAGCCCTTAAAAACTTAAAACCTTTTTTTAAAGCCCCGATCAATCGGACACTCATCATCAGTTTTGAAACCACCAAAATGACAAATCGCTTGTAGACTTTCAATTACATTTCGCTTGTAGACACTCAATACCGAAGATGAAAGAAAAAATTCGACTTCTGTGATGGGACTCCGCTGCTCACGGCGTTTTTTTTTCTGAGAACAAATGAACTTGTTGCGAAGTATTATCATTAAAGATATAACTATTTTTTTATACAGTTTTAAGAAAATTCTACTACAGTATAGAGGCTACTGATTTTTTGTCCAAAATTTTTTTGACCTATACATATACTTGCTAATAAAATCGGCCGAATTTCTAATGACAGAACTCCTTTCTCGTACCGGAGAACTGGCTAAAATGGACAAACACGCTGGGTAGTAGTCCGTTAGATACACATATACTGCTAAGTTTGATAGTTAATTGCTTTAAGTTACAAAAAAAGGATGTGGATTGGACATTTCATTGTACTGTAAATACTAAACTTAGGTATACTATTTTAATCGCAAAATAGCAGACAAACAATAACAGACCACGATATAAAACCCTGCCTGATTGGTGATAGAGTATCTAAACAAAACTTGTCTACTTTATAGAATACCTTCTCAAGAACATGAGACCGGTAACAAATTTTGACAAATTTTGATCTAACTATACTGATAATTAAGGTAGTAGTCTGGTAACTCGCGCTGATTCTCTTGCCTATTTTTATGGGCATTTTTATTTTTGAGAAAGAACTTTTTTTCTTGAGCGGGGCTCCATCACGGTAGTCGAATTTTCCCCTTCATCTTCGGTATTGAATGTCTACAAGCGAAATGTGATTGAAAGTCTACAACCGAATTGTCATTTTGTTGGTTTCAAAACTGGTGATGAGTGTTCGGCTGATCGAGGCTTTAAAAAAAGGTTTTAAGTATTTAAGGGCTGTATCTCAGTAAATTTCAATTTTGTGCCGAAAACAGGTAGCAGAAAAAAAGCCAACACAATTCGTACGAGGACATTCCTGCCCATGTTTATCCGCTAATTGCCTTTATGTTTTAGTTTTAAATATTAAAAAAGGACCTTCAATAGTAAATTGGAAGGCCTTTATAAAGATATTTTTTCTTTCCAAAAAAATCCAAAATTTCTATTTTATAAATACTAAAAATCCAAAATTCCTAATTTATAAATAAACAGTGACTTTAATAACATTTTTAAATTACTTAATATGTATGTATTTCATTTGTCATAAAAGTAAGTTCACTTTTTTTTAAATTTTTTAAAATTACTATTCGCCTACTTGTATTTAGAATAAACATAATGCTTTTAAAACACATTTAACAATAGCATTCAATTCCGATGTAAAAATGGGAGAAGTGGGGGGAAAAGTGATGCGGACTCCCTACAAGGTACTAGCTGGATACTAACTGAATACACGTACAAAATTTCAGCCCTCTAGGTTTCCTTATGGAGTCTCTAGACGTGTTAGAAAACAAGCAAAAAAATTAAGGAAATATTGGCGTAAAAATCGTGGGGGTAAGGGTTAAAAGTTGAAACCCCCAAAAAACAGTGTCTGGCTATTAGCTTAACCTGTACACCAAATTTCAGCTCTCTAGGTTTATTTGGGGAGATTTTGACCCGAACGAAACTGTTAAAAAACAAGAAAAATCATGTTCTTTTGGGTATAAAAATGGTGGGGGTAGGGGTTAAAAGTCGAGACCCCCAAAAGGCACCCCCTTGATACTAACTCAATCCGAATACAAAATTTCAGCCCTCTAGGTTTATTCGGGTGACCTGTGCGAGTGGTACAAACTTCGAAAACGTCGAAAATGCATGAAATTGTAGCTTAAAAATGAGGGGGGTGGGGGTAAAATATTAAAACCTCCAAAAAGCACAACCTAGGTACGAACTTTATCAACACACCACATTTCAACCCTCTACGTTAATTCTGGGGGGCTGGGGGCCTGTTAGATCCAGCGAAAATCGTTTTTCCCCCCTGTACTCCCACCATATCATTCTAGGAAGCTGAATTTTGGATATGTTGTAGATAATTGACCGAAACATTATTTAAAACCGGTTTGGAAAAGTTTTATTGCTTTTCCGCCCCCCACCACCCCCTTAAAGGTCGGGTCAGAAAAAAAATTTGCCCAAAATTTGACCCCACTTTGATAGTATGAGGTGCCTCGAAAATGAGCCCCATTTACCGAATTTCATCTCTTAACTTCCATAGGGGGGCCCTACACAAATTAAAAGGTGGCGGGAAAATATATATATATATATATATATATATATATATATATATATATATATATATATATATATATATATATATATATATATATATATATATATATCAGACATTTTTTTTTTCTACATATTCGTGTTCTACGGGTCCGAAAACGGATAGCGCCCCTACTCTCGCCTCTCGCAGCTCTTATCGTATAGACTGTATAAGTCTAATTTTTCGGAGAAAATTCGACTAAAAATAAACTTGGTTAATTATCACTTCATGTTTCTATGTAATGCTTTGTTAGACTTAAATTTTGAGACATTTTTTAATCGATAAACAAAAAATCTTTAAAAGTGATTATCGACCAAAGGCATAACAGTAACCGTAGTAATTTTTTTTTTAAATTTATCCTAAAGATGTAAACTAAAATAATCTGGAAAAAAAATAGTGGTTTTTTACCCGCTAATATTTTTCAGACACGTTCGACGTCTGGAAGCTCAAAAAACGAGCTTTTTGGAATAATTTCGCAAGATTCAAAATTTTTGTTTACACCATTGGAAAGAGGAAAAAAATTACATAAAAAAGGTCTTTAAACTATTACTCTATGTCAACTAGTTTCCAAGAAAAACTAACTTTTATAAATGGTCGCCGTATATACCACTGTCGCAGCATCCTGCATAACATAGTGAATTTCCATTTATAAAAATTAGTTTTCTTGGAAACTAGTTGACATAGAACAATAGTTTAAATACCTCTTTTATGTAATTTTTGCTCCTCTTTCCAATGGTGTAAATAAAAATTTGGATGTGGCTATTTATACATACAGTATGTATACGCAATTGGCTATTTATACATACAGTATGTATACGCAATTGGCTATTTATACATACACTATGTATACGAAATTGGCTATTTATACATATATAGTATGTATATGAAATTGGTTGTTTAATACATATAGTCAGCTGAGTATTGGTTTGTACCAAGTCAAGTTTTTAAAAAATTTTTTCTGATAGTGGTTTCGGCTTCCTCAATGTCCAAAACTAACAAAACAACTATTTAGAAAAAATATGTAAAAGGTTGACTTGGTACAAACCAATACTTAGCTGACGACATGTGTATACTGAATTGGCTATTTAAACCTACAGTATGTAGTTATGTACTACCTAAACTAAACTGATTACGCAGTTGGCTACTTATACATACTGATTGAATGCGCTATTATTACAATTAATATTTTTTTAATAACTACACCATTATAATAACCGAATACCTCCGATTGAGCTGAATTATTTTTTTACATAATATTTTTGGCTTAAGAAGTTATCCCCTAAACGGATTTTTGGCGACGCGGACCGGAAGTGTATTTTTCAACCCTTCGAATTTCAATCGTAGGGGTTACTAAAAGATGTTTTCCGTTACCATAGTAACAAAAATTAAAGATCGATTCTTATGGAACTTGGTGAGTAGCACAAAAAAGAAAGAATGAAGTTTTTCGATATTTTGCTTAGTTTTCGTGATATTACGTGTCAAATTTGTAAAACTTACTATATTGGATAGACAATTATTGTAGGTATATTACGGCTTGTATTGATAGAAGTAAGTGGAAAATGGACCGGACGACATCACTGAAACCTCATTTTTAGGCAAAGGGTAATTAAATAATTTTGAAGTGATTACACGCCGAGACACATTTATAAATAATTACCCTTTGCTCAAGAATGAGGTTTCATTGGTGATGTCCCGTTCATTTTTCACTAATTTCTATGAATAAAAACCAAAATATACCATTCAAAAATTATATTTAAAACTGAGTTTATATTCGTAAAAATTGATACTACGTATATTTGTATGTGTAAGTGTGTAATATACAATTCATTATCTCATTATAGTAAGTTTTAGAAATACAACACATATTATCTCGAAAACGAAACAGGATACCAAAAAAATTAGTTCTTCCTTTTTTGTTCCACTGATCAAATTCTATAAGAATCTGCCTCTATTTTTTATTACCATAACAAAGGAAACCTTTTTTTAGTCCTCAGATATGCACCTTCCGGTTCGCGTCCCAAAAAATCCGTTCTTAAGCTAAAAAAATTATACAAAATTCAATCGGTGGTACGCGAGAAATTCGTTATTATTAGAATCGATAAATTTGTTATTATAAGTTATTTTACTGTCACCAGTGGAAAAGTCCATTTTAATACGCGCACCACGAAATTTGGACGATATTTTTGGTGCTCAATGTGTGCATTATACATCAGAAAATACGGTAATTCTGAATAAGTAGTCAACTGCGTATACATACTGCATGTTTAAACAAAATATTTCATATACATACTGTATGTATAAATAGCCAATTTCGTATACATACTGTATGTATAAATAGCCAATTGCGTATACATACTGTATGTATAAATAGCCAACTGCGTATACATACTGTATGTATAAATAGCCACATCCTAAAAATTTTGAATTTTGGGAAACTATTCCAAAAAGCTCGTTTTTTGAGCTTCCAGACGTCGGACGTGTCTGAAAAATATTAGCGGGTAAAAAACCATTATTTTTTTTACAGATTATTTTAGTTTACATCTTTAGGGTAAATTAAAAAAAAACAATTACTACGGTTACTGCTATGCCTTTGGTCGATAATCACTTTTAAAGATTTTTTGTTTATCGATTAAAAAATGTCTCAAAATTTAAGTCTAACAAAGCATTACATAGAAACATGAAGTGATAATTAACCAAATTTATTTTCCCTGTAATCTCCTGACTTTTTTGAACATTTTCATGAAAAAATTATTGCTTTATGTTAAATATTACAGAAGTTATGGATTTTTTAATATAATAATGTCACCGAAAGTGATACCACAGAAACATCATTTTAACCCTATTTTGCTAAATTTCAAAAATTCATAACTTGAAAACTATTAGAGATAATTTTCTTAAATTTTGTACAGATAATTAGGATGGTTAAATAAACAAGTAAAAAAATTTTCAGCTAAATCTGAGGTCATGGGTGACATGACCTGGATGAAGTGGCGTGTAATGACCCAGAGAGATATTTTCGAAAATGTTAGAGTTTTGAAAGTGTCGAGATAGAGCTTGAACACCACGTACAGCTAAGTATATAAACAATACAAAAACGTCTTCTGAGGCACACTTATACCATCGTAAATTAATTATTATTCTTTTCATTCACCTAAAATATATTTTCACTGCAGGTTTCTTTGTTACAAATGTAAAGAAATTCAATGTGTAGTGGAATCATACCGGACAAACCAATCGTCACCAAATGAAATTGGATATTTAATTTGTTAAAGTTATGCATCTTCCAACTTGTAAAAAAAAAATATTAAGCTTTACTAAAGTAAAAACAATAATCTTAAACACTTTTTTTTTTATTACTCATTGTGCTGACGTTATAAATAACAATAGAAAATTGTCCCGTTTCTCCCGAAATATGCACTTTTTTGACTGATAATTACAAAAATCTACAAACTTTTCTCATAATTTAAAACTAGTTTCTGACTACAAAAGGTATTTCTTAAAATCCACAACGATTAGTTGTGTATTAGAGTTCCTAATTAGATAGCTACTGTTAAAATAACAAATGATTTGCGTTTATTAATATTAATATATTTCTAATTAAATAAATATAACAATTATTTAGATTAAATAAGTTAACAGAATATAATACATCACTCTCTAACATTCCATAAAATCGAAATCATGTTCTTTAATAACTTCTTGACGTATCTCTTGAACAACCTCATCCAAACATGGCCGCATATTTTGGAAAAGATTAGAAACTTCAGTCATCATAGCTTTAATATCTTTAACCATATCGTCCGTAAGTATACCACACTGATTTTCTAGTGATTTCGATATCTCATGTAGGCATTTAAGTGATTGTCCCTCAGAACGAATTGATTCCAAACATGACTCCGTTCGGTTTGGAAGGTTCACTAATAAGTATTGAAAAGTAACCGCTGAATTTAATATATTACCTACAATGTTTTCTATTTCCCAAAATGTGGGCATTACACATTTATTTGTTGGATAAAATAGCTCTGGACTAATGACTGAAGTAAAACCTTTAGCTTCAGCACATTTTCTCGTTTTCTCGATAAATGTAATAAATTTTGCTGCCTCAGTGTCCACGAATTGTTTGAATGTGTTTAATATACGTGTAACATTCGGACAATTTTCACATTCGAATTTTTCAAAAACCATATTGTGACATTGCTGGTATCGACTTTGTACGGTAGATTCAAAAGTAGGGTAAGTGTCAGGTGAATTCAATTTCAAATCGGTCGATATTTTTGAAATTTTCTCGCTTACTTCTTTTGTGGCATTTATTAAGGATTGTTGTTGTTGCTGCACCGACGCGTATTTTGATCTACACCCAGCGGACACATACGAAGCCTAAAATAATGAAAAATAAATTTTTTACTTTTTCCATTATGAGAGCTAAGGCTAAACGGACCACACTAAATCGTTTATAGATTAAATTGATAGATTTTTCCTCTCAAATAAGTATTTACTTCAGTTTTAACAAAAAAGTTACGGCAGAATTACTAACAATATACTTTTCAGTAACAGCAAAAAGTGAACTTGAATGAATTACTGAAGGGGTTCGATAACATTTAATGAAATACAAAAGCGCTCCTAAGATGAATTACGTTTTTTTGAGATACTAAAGTTACTTTTGAAAAAATAATATGTAATACGTATTTTCATACAATAACAATAGAAAAACCTACTTCAGTTTATTATAATAGGCATAGAAAATATAAATAAATACAAAAACTTACCAGTGTAATGCAAATTAATACAAGCGCGAAGGAAGACGTTTTGTAGGATACCATGTTTGCAGTTTATTTAGTTATTTGGCTAACTGTTTAACAGAAATAATTGACTGTACTTTTTTCCTGAATTAACTGATGCTTGCTTTTAATTTTGCATCGAATTTATACAAATGTTTGTGTTTAATTTTTCAGAGTGACGCTTTTATTTTTCTTTAGAACAAAAATTTCCTAGTATGGATATTATAACTTGACACTTCTTTCGTCTCACTTGTTATCAAAAACATATCATGTATGTAATTTTTTATTTATGTCATAGTATTGTGATAGTGTTATTCATAAAATGTTCTTTACCGTACGTAGACAAAAAATACGGTACACTGAACTACCTATTTTCTTTATGATTTTCTTTTTTATTATTAGTTATTCAAACAAAAGGTAGAACGAGTGCTTAAATCTAATAAGAAGGAACTAATAACTAAAATTTCTAATACTGTAACCTGTTTTCTCGCCAATATTATTACACGAGAAGTTTGTATCTTTTCGAAAAATTATAAAAATTCGTTGCTTAACAGTTTAACAACAATAACTAACCTCTATAAAGCTAGCCGTCCCACTAAAAAAAAAAAAATGCAAAATCCTAAAAAACTAGTAAGAAAAAAATAGGTGTATCTTAGGTGTAAATTGGATGAGCTAAAAAAAATTCGCCAAGTGCGTGTTTGACACGCACTAAGTACTGTCCCTCACAATCAGTGGTCATAACTAAAACTTCTTAAAATATAACAGTCCGCACACATACGTTCACGATGTGACACATACGAACACGATCGTTCTGAAATCAAAAAATAGGTTATACTTTAGGAATAAAATTTATTTATTAGGAAAAATATTTTATCCACCTTCATATCCCGTTATAAAAAATTCCTAGAAACAATTGATTGTACGGAACACTGTTAGCGCAATTATAACTTGCACTTGAGACTTGTTTTTATTAAAGTTAATTATGTATATAATAAAAATATTTTTAAATAAATTAACACGATAGAAATAAAAATGTCTACCACGTAAGATATGTAACGTAAAACGCTAGAACATGTTTTATACGTCCATCAGTTGTTTTGTTGAAATGGCGGAAACGGATGAACTATGACGAAACGAATAGGTATAAAATGGGCGAAAAAACGGACACTGAGAGCCATCTTACAGTTGGGGAGAAAGTACAATGATGTGCAACATGGCCCTATTTTTGATAGGATTCTATATGTATATAATTTTTTCTATGGTAAGTTTCCTCTCTACCCCATTCTCTTTGGTTTGTTGCAGGTTGATAATTATGTGGGCACGTCGGTAAGTATGTAATCATCACAAATACGTAAAGATGGCTCTGTGTGTCTTAAAATAAGTTATTAGACAAAGATAACAATTTTTAGAATCTGTCCCATTATTAATAATTTTAAGAAAAAACAGCGAAAGAAAGAGATAAATATATACACGCTTCTATAAAATAGAAATAGAAAGAGAAAATGTTTTTTTTTTCTTATTGCAATTTTGTTGTTAATTTCATATCACAAGTAAACTTGATTGTGCATTGGGGATCAAACCATAGAGTTCACAGGTACATGAATTACATACAATACACAAGCACTACAGTCCTCTTGCGTTTGTTCAATATATGAATGTAAAACTCTATAATTATTGACAACTTCTCTCAAATTTTCGGTCACTCAGGCATTTTATAATGTTCCGAACTTACACGAAGTTAGTTCGGAACATAATTAAGTGTTCTTACCGTTTTCGAGAAAACATGAAAAACGAAAGGGATGGCTAGGTTTACGTAAACGTATAGGTAAACAAAAGTGTTTTGAGTAATTTACAGTATTACAGATGTAAATTAGATGTCTTGCGACCATGCTGACAAAAATTTTGTAAAATGAAAATTTTAAGAAAATCATAAAATATTTGAAATCATGGGAGCGCTGTGAGTAATGTTAAAAACGTTATACAAAGCGGTTCCATTGTCTGTTGAATGTTATATATTTTGTTATATAGCTGAATAATAATGTCAAAAATTTTCTTATCGCAACCAGCACCCCCCATCAGCACTATAATAATGGTGTTATGAAACTGATAACTTGTTATAAGTTTAAATTACCATGTCAATATGTATAAAGCGTAAACATTGAACTGTAGTTTTCAACTATTTTGTTAAATGAATGAGTGTAAAAAATAATTTGTGTTTCTTCACAGCGCTCCTGTTGTTTCTTAGGTTGTACACGCATTATACCATATAGTTGGAAAGAAAAATATTTAACATCATATGACGTTCTCAGGGGTCCACAAACTCGAAAGCTTATGTATTTGTTAAAATTTGATTACTACAAAATTTCTTATTCATTAATAAATAAGAAAATTATTTTTTTTTCTAATAATTATAATATTTCTATACCGTTTAATGTAATAGCACTGGTAACATTTGCATTATAGTTTAAACATTTTATTACCTTTGGTAAAAGATCTTCATCTGTAATCTCATTGTATTTTTTATCTGTCAAAGATGATTCTTTAATCATTAGGACGATATGATTACTTCGTTGGCATTTTTTGAAGTGAAGACTTCCATAACTAGAGTAACTGTGCATGAGTGTTTAAAGAAATCTGTAATGTGGGAGTGTAACAAAGTGGGTAATAAAGACGGTTCTACACGATGCTACGAACACCTTCCAACATTGGACGTTCGATGGTTCATCGCATCGTGTGGCCGTTGTTCGAACCTACGAGTGTCCAATGTCGAGCGTCAAACATTCGCATTTGGCCATGTCCCGCTCGATGTCGGTATTCTTGCATCGAGTCAAAGGGATGCTTCGAACGTTTGAAGGTCAATGTTGGTTGCGTTGGTTGGTTCGACTCAGCAGCTGCACGACTCGTTCATGTGAAGAGAGACAACATCAGTGTATAACATTAGAGATAACATCAGACAGATAACAGCTTCGTCCACTGAGTACCAACACATCATCATTCGTATTGGATCAAACATTCGATTCACGGTGTAGTAGATACATTCGTCGCACCAACTATCGAACTTAACTGCCTCAAACGTTCGATCGAACGTTGGAAGGAACGTTCGTAGCATCGTGTAGAACCCGCTTAAAAGAATGAAAACGGTGAAATGATTTGGCTATGGTGAAATTTGTAATGGTTGTTAGGTAAAACAAATGTAAGTTGGTCATTGCTTAGTTGTTAATATTACATTTTTCAAATAATTTAGTTTATCCCAACATTCTTAATATCACTAAGCTTTTAGGAGCTTCAAATTGGTATACATAGTAATTGTGTTGTAGGACGTCACTGTCTATATAGAAATCTCATATTTAATGATTTTTTTCTTTAAAGATAACAATAAAAATAAATACATCAAATATAATCTGTGAACTTTGCTATCATTTTGAAAAAGGGGGTAGTTCTTCTTACGAGTAAACAGTTTTTTTTTTTTTTAATTTATAAATTTACATAGGCACTTGATTCATTTGTCCATATTAAAATGATTACCTACCTATGTTATCGAAGTATGTGTGATTGTATTAACACAAAGAAAAATAACGCAAATAATACCCCTTTTAAGCAAATTTTTAACTTCCCATAGGAAGTTATTGTAATGGGTCCGATTTTACGAATCGCTAATTTTGACACACCTCCACGTTTCAAGGTCACTAGAATCCGAATCCATCGTTTTTAGCGTGATGTCTGTGCGTGCGTTCGTTAGTTCGTTCGTTCGTTCGTTCGTTCGTGATTTTTTTTTCGTCTCACATATCTCGAGAACAAATGATGATATCAACTCCGGACTAGTTTCATTAGATGCGTAATCACAAAATGAAGACCGGATTTCAGCGAATTCGGGTTAGAAGTTTGTTTTTTGTGGTACAAAAGTAGAATTAACTTTATTAAGATAACATAGATTATATGGATTTTTTACCATAACATATTATATAATGCCCTATGAACCTTCCTTGATGTTAAAAACGCCAGTATTTTATATAAAATTTAGAAAAAGGCAGAAAAAAAACGAAATAAGAACTGTTTTTGAAATATATTTTGTCTCGCATATCTTGCGAACAAATGATCTCATCATTTGTTTGATAAGGATGGAGCCCCCACCCTTAAGTACAGAAGGCGAAGCCCCGGTATGGTGCAAGGGGGGCAAAGTCTCCATCGGGGGCTCAGGGGAGAAGTTGCCTGAAATGATAAAAGAATTATTTATGTACAGTAGTCTCTAGTCTTTAAGGACACCCAATGGGAAGTTGACAGTGTGGGTAGACTAGTCCCCCAAGTTTTTAACTTTTAAATTTATGCTTATCTATAATTAAATTATGATTCCTTGTGGGAATTTATTATATTATTTAAGATAGAAATACATGAAGAAAATTTAGCGTGGGTGGGGGTGCTGGTTACATTAGGAATATTTTTGACATTTTTCTATTCAGTTACATAACAAAATATATAACATTTAATAAACAATGGATGCGCTGTGTATAACATTTTTAACATTATTCACGGGGCTCCCATGGTTTAAAATATTTTATATTATTTTTCTTAAAATTTTCATTTTGCGAAATTTTTGTCAGCATGGTCGAAAAACATTTAATTTACACCTAATCCTCAATACTTTAAATTGGCCAAAACATAGCACACCTAATTTACACCTAAAATATACCTATTTCTTATCTACTTCATTTTTAGGATTTTGTAAATTTTTTTTCGTGGAACGACTAGCTTTATGGAAATGGCAAAACACTAGAGTGACTAGGGTAACTAGAGTGTTTTTGTGTTGACAGTTCTTCAAGTGAAATTGCTTTTAAGTTGTAAAAATCATAGATTTATTTAGAAAAATATAAAACTCGAGTATAAATACGGTAAGGTAATTTTAGGAGTAAAATTGTGTTACTACAATTTATATGTATGTTACTCAATGTTTCGTTATTATGGGTTGGAATCAGTTAAAACCAGTAAAAATTGTTGTTATGATCTTTACCGTATTTAGCTATAATGAAATAACAAATGAAAAGTTTCTTATCCCTAAATTCAACATTTTCATAAAATTTAATACACATGAGTTAAATTGTCAATAATACCTATTACATAGAGTTTAGAATATCAAAACGCCATGAATACCTGATTTGTAGAAATTTGTAAGGGAATGAAGCAACTCAAAAAGAAATTAAAAATTACAAATATGATAGATAATTATATAGGGAGACTGGGGTAAAGTGGCCAGTCGAGATAAGTGGCCATTGGCCTTTACTCACCGGAAACTACTCCAGTCTTGTGGCGAAGCTGAATACTAGCTTGTAGACAAACTATTAGTATTCTATTTAAATGTCAGTGATCAGTCCCCTAGACTGTATGAACTATAACGAATTTTCTGAATTTTCGAGTGTTGATGTAAAGTAAGTTTTAAGTCGTATTCTCATTATTTTTTTATTAATTACGAATACAATTTTTAGTTAGGATAGCTAAAAACTCTGTCTAATTACCTTTAAAATAATATAGTTATCGATGAATCAGAAAATTCTTTTTGAAATTAGTTGTAGTTTGCCGGAATGGCGTCTAACGAGGTAAAGTGGCCAGGCTTATAATGGGGCAAAGTGGTCATAGTCTTCGATCGCTGAGCAAATTTAATTCTTAGTCTATTTTAATTAGTTTAATTAAAATAGCCTAGTTTAATTCAGAACATTTATTTAGTTCTTTATATTTTATAAACAAAAGAATTGCCTGAAATCAGTTTTTAAGATTCCGAGAAAAAATGTGAAAAAGGAACCCTTAGGATGAGACTTCAATGTCCGTCCATCCGTCCGGCCGTTGATATATAATAATTAATGATACAAACATAGTTTGATTTTGTATATAAACATGTTTATTACTTCCAGATTTCTTTTTGGGTTAAAATGGGGTACCCCTGGCCAATTTACCCAACATAGTGAAGTAAAGTGGTCACTTTACACATGTTGCGAAAAACAAAAATTGTAAAAATTCCTTTGAAGATATTATTGATATATTGATGGTTATTGGTTCTGCACTAAAGCAACTATAAGCTAAATACTTATTAGTATGTATTTCTTTTCAAACAAATAAACAACATTTTGTCTTACAGTGGCAACTTTACCCTAGTCTCCCCTACTACTATTTCATTTTGGTATATAAAATATTTTTATTTTCTATCTGTCATTATATAATTTTGTTGCGATACTGTAGCTTTGCAAAATAAGAAAATTTTTTGTTAAATACAAAATAATATCTTTGAATCAAGAATTCATTTTTCTGTTTTTGTTAACTTTCTATATAAATTTAACTCAGTCATTTTCTCATAAATTGAAAGTGTAGTTTCCGTAATTCTAATTTGAAATTGTTTTTAATTTTTACTGCACATTTTGTCTAAATTTTCTGAGAAATTCTTAATGAACAATGTTACGTTATATTCCCTGATACCAGTGTGAGTTTCCAGAAATTTTTTAGTCGAATTTTTCCTGAAAAAATTAGGCTTATACAGTCTATACGACAGAACGGCGAGAGGCGAGAGTAGGGGCACTGTCCGTTTTCGAACCCGTAGAACACGAATATGTAGAAAAAAAAATGATATATATATTTATATATATATATATATATATATATATATATATATATATATATATATATATATATATATATATACAAGGTGGTCCAGAATTATGTACCGTAATTGGTAGAGCTCGTAGTACGTTCAAAAATAATGGTACCTTTTCATGTACACTTTTTTTCAAAACTCAATAATAAGGGTAATACAATTCTGTAAAGGGGTGAAACGGAAACCATTATTTCTTAAATATTTTCCAAACGCTTTTGAATAACGGATTGATATTTTAGGGGTACTTATTTTGCGTTAGAAGGATTAAATTTATGTCAACACTTATTCCACCACTCATGACCAAGAGGTGGTTTTGGGTGGTAGTTGTGAGTTATCACGTCTTTTTTTTTTTTAGTTTGCAATTATTTAAACAAAATCCCTGGTAATATAATTCCTCATATACTTTACGCAAAAAAGGTATACTTGTTACATTTCGATAAATATTATCGTTTTGGAGTAATTTAAAGTAGAAGTATCTATTTCCAAATTATCCCCTAATCATAAGTGATTCAATAATTGATACCATTAATTAAATTATCTTAGTGTTTATACGCGCCCCTAGAATATAAATTCAGTAATCAGAAGCGTCTAAAAAATTTAAAAAAAAGAAGTCAGTTTCCTTCCACATCTCTACATTTATCCCTCTCCTTTATCTTCCTTATTATTGAGTTTTGGAAAAAAGTGTAAATGAAAAGGTATCATTATTTTTCAACATACTATCAGCTCCAGCAATTACGGTATATAATTCTGGACCACCCTGTATATACCCGCCACCTTTTAATATGTGTAGGACCGCCCTATGGAAGTCAAACAATAAAACTTTTCCAAACCGGTTGGAAATAATGTTTCGGTGAATTATCTACAACATATCCAAATTCAGCTTCAGCTTCCTAGGATGGTTTGAAGGGAGTAGAGGGGGGAAAAAACGATTTTGGCTGGATCTAACACGCCCCCAGCCCCCCAGAATTAACGTAAAGGGTCGAAATTTGGTGTGCTGATAAAGTTCGTACCTAGGTTGTGCTTTTTGGAGGTTTTAATATTTTACCCCCACCCCCCTCATTTTTAAGCTACAATTTCATGCATTTTCGACGTTTTCGAAGTTTGTACCACTCGCACAGGTCACCAAATTAACCTAGAGGGCTGAAATTTTGTATTCGGATTGAGTTAGTATCAAGGGGTTGCCTTTTAGGGGTCTTGACTTTTAACCTCTACCCTCACCATTTTTATACCAAAAAGAACATGATTTTTCTTGTTTTTTAACAGTTTCGTTCGGGTCAAAATCTCCCCAAATAAACTCAGAGTGCTGAAATTTTGTGTACAGGTTAAGCTAGTAGCCAGACACTGCTTTTTGCAAGTTTCAACTTTTAACCCTTACCCCAACGATTTTTACGTCGATATTTTCTTAATTTGTTTACTTGTTTTCTAACACGTCTAGAGACTCTCTAAGGAAACCTAGAGGGCTGAAATTTTGTACGTATATTCAGTTGGTAGCCAGCTAGTACCTTTTAGGAAGTCCACAATACTTTTCCCCCAACTTCTGCCACTTTTAGATCGGAATTTAATGCTATAGTTAAATGTGTTTTAAATGCATTATTTTTATTCTAAACACAAGTAGGCGAATAGTAATTTTAAAAAATTTTAAAAAAGCGCCGTGAGCAGCGGAGCCCCATCACGGAAGTCTAATTTTTCCTTTCATCTTCGGTATTGAGTGTCTACAAGCGAAATGTAATTGAAAGTCCACAAGCGATTTGTCATTTTGGTGGTTTCAAAACTGATGATGAGTGTTCATCGGGGCTTTAAAAAAAGGTTCTAAGTTTTTAAGGGCTGAATCTCTGTAAATTATAATTTTGTGCCGATAGCAGTTGACAGGGAAAAAGCAAACACAATTCATACGAGGGCATTCCTACCCATGCTTATCCGCCAATTGCCTTAGTGTTTTATTTTTAAATATTAAAAAAGGAACTTAAGTAGTAAACTGGAAGGCTTTTATGAAGATGTTTTTTCTTTCCAAAAAAATCCAAAATTCCTAAGTTATAAATAAACAGTGACTTTAATAACATTTTTAAATTACTTAATATGAATGTATTTCATTTGTCATAAAAGTAAGTTCCCTGTTTTTTAAATTTTAAAATTACTATTCGCCTACTTGTATTTAGAAAAAAAATAATGCATTTAAAACACATTTAACGATAGCATTCAATTCCGATGTAAAAATGGGGAAATGGGGGGAAAAGTAATGTGGACTCCCTAAAAGGTACTAGCTGGATACTAACTGAATACACGTACAAAATTTCAGCCCTCTAGGTTTCCTTAAGGAGCCCCTAGACGTGTTAGAAAACAAGCAAAAAAATTAAGGAAATATTGGCGTAAAATCGTGGAGGTAAGGGTTAAAGGTTGAAACCTCCAAAAAACAGTGTCTGGCTATTAGCTTAACCTGTACACACAATTTCAGCCCTCTACGTTTATTTGGGGAGATTTTGACCCGAACAAAACTGTTAAAAAGCAAGAAAAATCATGTTCTTTTGTGAATAAAAATGGTGGGGGTAGGGGTTAAAAGTCGAGACCCCCAAAAGGCTCCCCCTTGATACTAGCTCAATCCGAATACAAAATTTCGGCTCGGCCCCCTAAGTTTATTCGGGTGACCTGTGCGAGTGGTACAAGCTTCGAAAACGTCAAAAACGCATGAAATTGTAGCTTAAAAATGAGGGGGGTGGGGGTAAAATATTAAAACCTTCAAAGGGCACAACCTGGGTATGAACTGTATCAACACGCCAAATTTCAACCCTCTACGTTAACTTTGGAGGGCTGGGGGCGTGCTAGATCCGCGAAGATCGTTTTTTCCCCCCTACTCCCTCCAAATCATCCTAGGAAACTGAATTTTGCATATAATGTAGATAATTGACCGAAACATTATTTCCAACCGGTTTGGAAAATTTTTATTGCCTATCTGCCCCCCACCAAAATTTGGGTCGGGTCCAAAATTTGCCCAAAATTTGACCCACTTTGATAGTATTGTTGTGCATCGGAATGAGCCCCATTTACCAAATTTGAGCCCTTCACTTCCATAAGGGAACCCTACACATATTAGAAGGTAGTGGGAAAATATATATATATATATATATATATATATATATATATATATATATATATATATATATATATATATATCAGACAAATTTTTTCTACATATTCGTATTCTACGGGTCCGAAAACGGATAGCGCCCCACTCTCGCCTCTCGCCGTTCTTGTCGTATAGACTGTATAACTCTAATTTTTTCAAGGAAAAATTCGACTAAAAAGTGAACTTACTCTTATAACAAATGAAATACGTACATATTAAGTAATTTAAAATGTTATTAAAGTCACTGTTTATTTATAAATTAGTAATTTTGGATTTTTATTATGTATAAAATAAAAATTTTGGATTTTTTTGGAAAGAAAAAATATCTTCATAAAAGCCTTCCAGTTTATTATTTAAGTTCCTTTTTTAATATTTAAAAATAAAACAGAAAGGCAATTGGCGGATAAGCATAGGTAGGAATGCCCTCGTACGAATTGTGTTGGCTTTTTCCTTGTGAACTACTATCGGCACAAAATTGAAATTTACTTAGGTTTAGCCTTTGAAAACTTGAAACCTTTTTTTAAAGCCCCGATCAACCGGACACTCATCATCAGTTTTGAAACCACCAAAATGACAAATCGTTTGTGGACTTTCAATTACATTTCGCTTGTAGACACTCAATACCGAAGATGAAAGGAAAAATTCGACTTCGTGACGGGGCTCCGCTGCTCACGGCGTTTTTTTTCTGAGAACAAATGAACTTGTTGCGAAGTATTATCATTAAAGATATAATTATTTTTTTTATATAGCTTTAAGATAATTCTACTACAGTATAGAGGCTACTGATTTTTTGTCCAAAATTTTTTTGACCTATACATACTTGCTAATAAAATCGACCGAATTTCTAATGACAGAACTCCTTGCTCGTACCGGAGAACTGGCTAAAATGGACAAACACGCTGGGTAATAGTCCGTTAGATACATATATACTGCTAAGTTTGATAGTTAATTGCTTTAAGTTACAAAAAAAAAGATGTGGATTGGACATTTCTAAAATACATTGTACTGTAAATACTAAACTTAGGTATACTATTTTAATCGAAAATAGCAGACAAACAATAACAGTCCACGATATAAAAACCCTGCCTGATTGGTGATTGAGTATCTATGTGGTAAAACTTGTCTACTTTATAGAATACCTTCTCAAGAACATGAGACGGGTCACAAATTTTGACACATTCTGATCTAACTACACTGATAATTAAGGTAGTAGTCTGGTAACTCGCGCTGTTTCTCTTGCCTATTTTAATGGGCATTTTTATTTTTGAGAAAGAACTTTTTTTCGAAGTCCGCGTTTTGTTATTTTTTGATAAAATTTAATATTTCTAGTTTCGACCAGAATGACATATCTATAGATTAAGACTACTTAAGAATTTTTGATTTCAGATGTGCCAAAGAATCAAAATCACCCGGGCCATCAAGGTGCGTTTTTTTTGAGGCGCCAACTTCAAGTGATGATAATAATAATAATAAAATAAAATTTTATTTATTCAAAAAAAGAAAAAATTTGTTACCTTAAGATGTAAATAAAAAAAATTAAAAACTTTTCATTTGTTCTTTCTCAAAAAAAATGCATCTAAAATAGGCATGGAAAACAGCGCGAGTTACCAGACTAATACCGTAAATTAATTAGAAGACACCATCAATTTAAATGAAATATTCCTTGATTCGGTTGCCGTAGTACCATGATAACATTCAATGAAACTATTAATAGTGCGTAAATAAGTGCATGTTAGACACGCATTAAGATTTCGCAGTTCAGTAACTAGAGTTTTATACAGTTCTCGGTGAAAAATATTTTTTAACTTTATTTAATATAAAAATTTGCCTTTGATTTGGTAATATGATTATCTAAACCCTTTTATATAGGTAAGTTGAAAAAAATGTGAATAATAATTTATAAAAAACGACACTGTCTCTTAATTTCAATAAAATCCGATGCACAAAACGCAATTAAATGAATTCATAAGGCTTTTGTTGTTAATATCACGAAATCCTAAAAAAAGCGTTTAGATTATACCCATTAAGTCAACGTAAAAAGAGTCTGAAATGTTTCCAATTTTACTTACTTATATTTTCTTTTTTTAGAGAATAAAAAGAAAAATATCAGAATTTGATACGTTCTAATGAAATATTTATAAAAACAAATAATATAATTTTCAAGGAAATCACTTCTTATTCGTAGTATATTAATGTATACGGACGAAAAAACGTTTGTTTTCAATATTAGTATATTTGACTGGTATTTGATAGTTTCACAAATTGTTATCAAAAATGTTATATTGATTTGTTAACAATAACCTTTAACCTTTAAATTCTACTAAGATCTTTTATTTTGTCTCGGTATTAGTACTATTAGTCCTTATAAGATAGATTATATTTGTATTGCAATTACGTCACTAATTTTGAGTCTACGTGTGTTTCGATTATTATTAAGAAGGGGGGGGGAAGTTTTAGGTGTTTAATATTTATAATAAGGATAATTTTTTTAGAAAAATAACCACCAAATTCAAAATATTCAAACGAATTCAAAATATAAATCCCTTATGGCTACAAATTAATTAGTCTTTTGTACAGTCACTATTCACAAATTGCCCGACTTTATTATACTGTTATATTTCTTCTTTCTCGGAAGTGCCTTTTCACTTGAATTAGTCCATCAATTAAGGTACTATCAGAGCAACTAACATTACCTATTAACAGTAACTTAACCAAAGCACGTTTTACGCCAAATAAATTAAAATTGCCTGTTTTATGACGCCTTTAGCACGTTTTTAGTTACAAAGGAATTCGTAACAAATCAGTTGTATTATAAAAATTTTCTTCCTCTGGTTTATTTACATTATTAATTTTTTTTATTAATGCATACAGTAACTATATAATTATTTTTAGTCGAATTTTTCCTTGAAAAAATTAGACTTATACAGTCTATACGACAAGAACGCCGAGAGGCGAGAGTAGGGGCGCTATCCGTTTTCGGACTCGTAGAACACGATTCTGTAGAAAAAATGTCATATATATATATATATATATATATATATATATATATATATATATATATATTTTCCCGCTACCTTTTAATATGTGTAGGGCCCCCCTATGGAAGTTAAGAGCTCAAATTTGGTAAATGGGGCTCATTCCGATGCACAAAAATACTATCAAAGTGGGGTCAAATTTTGGATCTGACCCAAATTTTAAGGGGGTGGTGGGGGGCGGTAAAATAATAAAACTTTTCCAAACCGGTTGGAAATAATGTTTCGGTGAATTATCTACAACATATCCAAAGTTCAGCTTCCTAGGATGGCTTAGAGGGAGTAGAGGGGAAAAAAGGATTTTGGCTGGATCTAACACGCCCACAGCCCCCCATAATTAACGTAGAGTGTTGAAATTTGGTGTGTTGATGGAGTTCATACCCAGGTTGTGATTTTTCGAGGTTTTAATATTTTACCGCCACCCCCTCATTAGTCGAATTTTCTCCGAAAAATTAGACTTATACAGTCTATACGATAAGAGCTGCGAGAGGCGAGAGTAGGGGCGCTATCCGTTTTCGGACCCGTAGAACACGAATATGTAGAAAAAAAATGTCTGATATATATATATATATATATATATATATATATATATATATATATATGTATATATATATATATGTGTATATATATATATATATATATATATATATATATATATATATGTATATATATATATATATATATATATATATATATATATATATATATATATATTCCCGCCACCTTTTAATTTGTATAGGGCCCCCCTATGGAAGTTAAGAGATGAAATTTGGTAAAGGAGCTCATTTTCAAGGCACCTCATACTATCAAAGTGGGGTCAAATTTTGGGCAAATTTTTTTTCTGACCTTTAAGGCGGTGGTGGGGGGCGGAAAAGCAATAAAACTTTTCCAAACCGGTTTTAAATAATGTTTCGGTCAATTATCTACAACATATCCAAAATTCAGCTTCCTAGGATGATTTGGTGGGAGTAGAGGGGGGAAAAACGATTCTCGCTGGATTTAACAGGCCCCCAGCCCCCCAGAATTAACGTAGAGTGTTGAAATTTGGTGTATTGATAAAGTTCGTACCTAGGTTGTGCTTTTTGGAGGTTTTAATATTTTACCCCCACCCCCCTCATTTTTAAGCTACAATTTCATGCATTTTCAACGTTTTCGAAGTTTGTACCACTCGCACAGGTCACCCAAATAAACCTAGAGGGCTGAAATTTTGTATTCGGATTGAGTTAGTATCAAGGGTTTTGGATTCGGATTGAGTTAATATCAAGTTCCTTTTTTATTCCTTTTGGGGGTCTCGACGTTTAACCCCTACCCCCACCATTTTTATACCTAATAAAACATGATTTTTCTTGTTTTTTAACAGTTTCGTTCGGGTCAAAATCTCCCCAAATAAACCTAGAGGGCTGAAATCTTCTGTACAGGTTAAGCTAATAGCCAGACACTGCTTTTTGGAGTTTTCAACTCTTAACCCTTACCCCCACGATTTTTACGCCAATATTTCCTTAATTTTTTTCTTGTTTTCTAACACGTCTAGAGACTCTAAGGAAACCTAGAGGGCTGAAATTTTGTACGTGTACTCAGTTAGTATCCAGCTAGTACCTTTTAGGGAGTCCACATTACTTTTCCCCCAACTTCTCCCATTTTTACATCGGATTTCAATGCTATTGTTAAATGTGTCTTAAATGCATTATTTTTATTCTAAATACAAGTAGGGGAATAGTAATTTTAAAAAATTTAAAAAAAGTGAACTTACTTTCATAACAAATGAAATACATACATATTAAGTAATTTAAAAATGTTATTAAAGTCACTGTTTATTTATAAACTAGGAATTTTGGATTTTTATTATTTATAAAATAGAAATTTTGGATTTTTTTGGAAAAAAAAATATCTTCATAAAGGCCCTCCATTTTACCATTTAAGTTCCTTTTTTAATATTTAAAAATAAAACACAAAGGCAATTGGCGGATAAGCACGGGTAGTAATGCCCTCGTACGAATTGTGCTGGCTTGTTCCCTGCCAACTGCTATCGGCACAAAACTGAAATTTACTGAGATTCAGCCCTTAAAAACTTAAAACCCTTTTTTAAAGCCCCGATCAACCGGACACTCAGCATCAGTTTTGAAACCACCAAAATGACAAATCGCTTGTGGACTTTCAATTACATTTCGCTTGTAGACATTCAATACCGAAAATGAAAGGAAAAATTCGACTTCCGTGATGAAGCTCCGCTGCATTGTCAAAGATTTAGCTTTTCAAAAGTAGCAGAAATATACTTAGTTGTCTTTTAAATGACCTCTGAATGAAATAGGGTAAGTGCGGGAGTGATGCCGCGTCGACAGAGAAGCCGCAGTAGCCATAGGTCGTCCGTTGATTGATAGATAGCGCTATTAATGGATTATATCTTTAAAATAAGTTACTTATTTAAGCTGTATATGGTAACATTTATCATTAGTCCATCAGTTTAGTAATTTCCCAACTTTTTATAATTGAAAAATAAGTTTTTAACATAATATTTTATGAAGTATTTAATTCATTAGAATTTAAGAATGTATATTTCATTGTTTTAATGAAAATGAGTTTTGTTATTAATTTAGGTATATTTTAAAAGTACTTTATAAAATTCTAGGTTGGAATTCCGCACTATGCTTGCTATAGCAACATGCGGCATCTATCCCAACAAAAAAGAGAGATGCTGCATTTAAAGTTGGTATAGATGCCGCATCATATTACATGTTAAAAACATAGACTTATATATCTATCATGCATTATTTTTTGGACTGTAAATTAAGCCACGTAAATATAACAGATCCATTAATGGATCAGGAAGAGCCCTCATATTCGTGATGATAACGAAAATAATGATGATTGCCTGTGCATTGAATGCTTTGAAAGGTACTCAGAAACAAAAAAAAAGTTGACTGGTTAAGATATATAAAGTGCCAAAAGTGGTTACATATGGCATGCATTATGTATGGAGATGTGTGTAAAATGCAAAATTTTTAATATGAACTATGCGGCGTCTCACCTTCTTTGATGCGGCATCTCACCCATGGGTGTGGAAGAGACGCCGCTTTGCAGGCTCTACAAAAATGTTAATTATGAATCTTTTATGACTCAAAATTCAAAATTATTTATAAATAATTTTAAAGCATAATGTTTACATTTATTGTTTACTAAATTTCAAATCAATTAAATGCATACTTTAAGAATTACCAACTGTTTTCAAAATGTGCAGCATCTCTCCCGCATTCGCACTAAATGCATTGAATTTTTTACAATTTATCTAAATATGACTTTTAAAGTTCATATATGATTATCAGTTTGTTTGGTTTCGTTATCAATAATAAAAGGTCATTTTTATTTTAAAAAATTTTCACAAAAATTATCAACACAGTAGAAGCCCTCTATAACAGCTTCGAGTTTGTCACCATTTAATTCTGTTTCACTTCATTCAAATAATTAAAGTAACCAAAAAGACACATAGCTTCAACTTAGTGGCTACAGCTATTGCTCTCATAGTTAGACTTGGATGGAGTGACTCAGAATCTCACTCGGAACGAAATTGGGCAAACAAAACTCGGCGGAACGAAATTGTGCAATTCGGCAAACAGCGTTCCACCTACCGGGAATTTTTTAGATTAGTCTTTTTATGTTTTTAATTTTTTTTTTGTTTTTGCTCGTCAGCGTCATTTTAAAGGGGAACGACATTTTGATGCTTTGATCAGCATCAGTTTTAGGAAACGAGGCTTTTTTTTCCAATGTATTTTTGGGTAAAAATTTTCGTATTGATAACTGGAGATATTTTAGGAATTACGCCCTCATGCCAGCAGCTAAAGAGAAAAAAAATTAATTTTTGTTGTTTAATATGTATATGTAATGATGTGAAAATGGTTTCTTGTATTCGAACTTCGAAGCAAGTATGTGCATATTTGTCATCATTTTTTTAATGCTAGTTACTAGTTGGTCTGGCAGCCATTGTTGCCTTCCCTTCCCTGTAGGCAACGTGATAAGTTTGAGTTAGTTAAAGCCAACATACATTATGAATTTGAGTTTTATGTATAAGTATATATTTTAAACTGAATCGTCGTCTCGCCAAAACAAAAATATTGTGCGAATATGACTCCTTCTTAGTCGACCAAGTCGTTCATAAATTACACAATCACTAACAGACGTTTTGAAATTTTATATGGGAAGAGAAATTAAAAATATGTATGTTCACATAATGTGAATTGAAAGTATTTATTTATTTAAAAATTATAGATATATGAACAAAAATAAACATAAAAAGCAATAATAATAATACGGAAAATCATTTGATAAATTATTATCAAATAAGTCATCATTTATATTTTTTCACATTTGATAATATCTAGATTTCTGTCTTTAATAAACTGTTTCCGAATTTCTTCGATTGCTTTGTTAAAACATGGACGTAAAGTTTGCTTAGAATCACTGATATTCCACAGTATATTTCTTGTATGATTTAATATATTATTTGTATGTGTAGCACAATTGTTTTTCAATGTTTGTGCTTCCCTATTGAGACACTGAAACAGCTTATCATCACCACTATTCGATTTTCCATTTAAACACTTGTCAATGTGAGTGGGAAAATCTTTTAATAATTGTTCCAAATTCTTCGTTGAATCGATCAACGAAAACCCATCTTCTTCTAATTTCGTGAATATTTCTACTACACAATATTCTGCCGGTAAAAATAAATCCCTTACTGGCGTTATATCTCCAATATTTTGCGTTTCAACGCACTTTTTAACTCTATCCATTACCTTTTTAACCCGTGGAGTCTCGTTTTGTATAAATTTCGTATAAAAATTGTCAATTATTTGAGTAACATTTGGACATGTTGGACAAGTTATATTTTGATTGATGATATTTTGGCACTCGGTAAATTGTGTTGTTACGGTATCTTCAAATAACGTATGAATATCGGGTGACTGGCGCTTGAGTATTGATGAGACACGATTAAGCTTCTCGTGGGTCAGAACCGTAATGTTTGATAGAGATTTTCTGGATTGTTCTGGTCCATAAAGCAGACAATCTCTTCCACATTCTTCTTCAGCTGCCTGAAATAACCGATCGTAAAAGATTATATATATATATATATATATATATATATATATATATATATATATATATATATATATATATATATATATATATATACATATATATATATATATATATATATATATATATATATATACATTTATATATAAAAAAAATTGTATTTACCACTGAAATGATGATTGCTAATAAAGTGAATAATGATATTTTAAAGAACCACATCTTTAATAATTTATGTCACCACGTTTAATTATATACTACATGCACATATTAACTTTTCTAATGTATTTATATCAATTTGTTATTTACGTTTAATTTATATAAGTGACGTTTTCATTTTTGCGATATTATTGCTTCATATACAGTGTATGCATTTTTTCTTTTAAGGGGGGAGTTCAAATAAAAAAGCAGCTTTTTTATTTATGATTATTTTGCACTTTGAAATTTTTTTTTCAAATTAAGGAGGGTTTCAATTACTCTTCCCTTTGGGGGGAGAGGACCCATTTTAACAAGTTTTTAAGCGTTTACAAGGAACGCCATATCTCAAAAAGTAATGAATATTTTTTAAATACTTTTTCTTTATTTTACTTCTAAAGGACCTGTTCATAAAGCTGGGTTTGGGTTTCAGGTAATTTTAAAAATTAACTATAAAATTGTAATCCCAAACTTCTAAAAATTATAAAACCCATTTTTTTATTAAAATAAAAATGTTTAAGAATACTTACAATTGTTCAAATAGAAAAAGCATACTCCACTTTATGCGCAATATATTTTTGAACAAAATTTAAAAAAATTAAGTCTCTATCTTTTCTAGAACTTGAGATATGATTTTCCTTGTTGGGAAAAACACAACTTTCGGGAACCGGTAAGAACCAAAAATAATAACAAAAGAAGCGGTTTACTCACTGTGACAATTAAAATACGTCTACAAAGGCATACAAATAAAAGAACATTATCTCAGTGCATACTATAACTCATGTACACACCAAAACTAAATATTACTGATCAAATCGCGAGGGGGGCGAGTGTTATCTGCAAAGGAGCAGCAATTGGCTGTGCAGCGGTTCACAAATAAATATTTTTCTACTTGAAAAAAAATTTTTTGGTCATGTTTTATATATCACCGTGTTTGTAAAGAACCACAGAACAAAATAAAAACAAAAAACGAGATTCGAAAAAAATTAGTTTATTAGCCGTTTCTGGCGTGAACTCCCCCCTTAATAGATATACCCACTCTTGTGTATTTCAATTCATAGTACAGTAAACAACAAAAATAAATGTCTGAAATAATATGCTTTTTCTGTTAGCTTAACAATATGATAATTTTATTTTTGAATATTTAGGTGAACACAAAATTGTTATATTCTTAATTTGACCCAAAAGACCATGTTGCATTAGAATGAATAACCGAAGAAAGAAAAAAAAAACTCACTACCACGAAATGTGTTTCGGAAATCCTTACAAATTTGAAACAAAACGTAGCTTAATTTTGTCGTCGAAAACAAGTAAAGCTATCAAAAAATCAGAACGTTCAAATAAAAATACCATAGGTTCGTCTTACCAACAAGAGGTTATTGGAAGGGAAGGAAATTTTGAATTATGGATTACTGGCTGTAGCTCCTAATCTTCATGGAATTTTTGGCTTCAGAAAAATTCATCTAATTTAACCAAAATTGTATCTTTCATTGTTGGCGAGACCGCCACCTGATAATTTTGTTTAAGAACAGTTTACATAATTGATTTCTGAAGCTACAAGAAAGAACAAAGATTCAGTTCAAATAATAGAGTGGTATATTTTGACGCTGTACTGTATCTGTAAACTTACAATTAGTAGTAATGCGAAAAAGTTAATTTTGACTTCTTTGAATTGAGTATTTACTTTATTTGAAACATTAAATAGATATTGATTAGAATAATTTTTAAGGGAAATTTCTAAGAAAAATGTTATTTATTAAGTTTTCTCATTTTCCAACGTATTTTCTCGCTACTTGGAATAGTAAATACCATAAAAACAAAATATTCTCGAAGTATTTTGTACAATGTTAAGAATTCCTTTAAAATTTCTGGTTTGTGAATTTATTATAATATAGTTTGGGAATTGAATTTAGCACAACCAGCATAACAAATCAATCTGTAGAATGCCTATGTTTACTAATTTCATGCGTGTGTATCTTTGATCAAACCGATACATTACTATTAGTTAATATTATTTATTTAAATTATATTTTAACAATAATTGCTCTCCAATGAGAAAGATACGTAATTGTGATAGTTACTTATTTGAGATTTTTGACTAAAATTCAACTACCATTTTTTATTCAACTGATTTTCCATTTTTTAAAGCCGTGTATCTGCTTGGTAAATGAATTATTAAGTCTCTACAAACGCTGTCATCTAAAATTATCGCTATATTTTTTTTTGTGGTGCTATCGGACTTTAAATGTTAATATTGGACCAAATATGATGACGTTCATATAACAATACTTGCCATTATAAAACATTCAAATATTCAAATAATGCCAAGAGCAGCGGGGGCCCATCGCGGGAGTGGAATTGTTCGCTACATCTTCGGTATTTTCAAGATATCTAAATATGGTTGAAAGGATACAGGCGGATTGTCATTATATTGTTTTCTAAATTGATAATAAGTGTGCGGCTGATCGGGCCTTTAAAAAGAGGGTTAAGATTTTAAGCGTTGAACCTCAGTAAGTTTCGATTTATGTCGATAGCAGTTAGCAGGAAACAAACCAACACAATTCGTACGAGGGCATTCCTACCCATGCTATTCCGCCAATAGCCTTTGTGCTTTATTTTTAGATATTAAAAAAGGACCTTAAATAGTGAATTGGAAGGCCTTTATGAAAATATTTTTTCCTTCCAAAAAATCCAAAATTCATATTTTAAAAATAAATACCCCTGTCGGAGCATCTGCATAACAGCGAATTTCCAAAGATTTAAAGTCGGTTGGGTGGTTTACTTTTAACGACTTTGGGACGCTAGGACCTTAAAGGACATACCCGTTATCCACCTAAAATAGCTTAGCTATAAAAGCCAAAAAATTTCAAAATCAGTTGAATAAATTATTTTTGGCGTATTTGGAACCTTTGGACTCTCATATAACATAGCGTATGTCGATCTAAAATAGTTTAGTTCTCTAACAGTGAAAAATTTATGTATATTTAAATCTAAACCAAATTTGCAGCGATAACTAAAAATTGCATTAATTGTTCCAAATTATCCTAAAACAGTAAATACGTTCTTTATTACTGTGTTTCTCCTATTATTTAAAATATTTTTTTATCAACAATTACGCTGCCGGGAAAACCTGCAACTTTTTTTGTAATCTATGGATCAATATCTACTAACCTTATTAAAATCAATTTTTTAGTTATATTAGAAGTTTAGTATATCGGAATTGCGGGTGGGGGGTTAGAGTACGATTAACTGTCGAAAATTTTGAGTTACATTATTAAAAAAACTGGCTCAAAACTTATAAAAAAATAATTTTTAAAATCCTTAGGCCTAGCACACACGAGCGGTTTTTTCACCGCCCAACCGCTGCGGTTATTTCACCGCTTTGATAGAACACATTACTTTACATGAACGTAGACGGACGAGCGGTTGAACTGCCGGCGTCTACATTCATATAAAATAATGTGTTTTATCAAAGCGGTGAAATAACCGCAGCGGTTGGGCGGTGAAAAAACCGCTCGTGTGTGCTAGGCCTTAGGGGTGGTTCTCTCAAATTATATTTAACACGGTATACCACTTAAATTTTTTAGGGTCCCGCCCTCATTTTAATCCAAATTAATTTTTCCCTAATTGTATTCTACTTGAACTTTAAATATTTTAAACTAACTATACCTGCGACGTCGTTCGCGCATAAAATAAATGAGAAGTATATAAGTATAATAATAATTATAAAGCATTTGCATACAATAATATTATAGTTTTGCGTAATGCATGCACATTCTCAAAATGGTTTTTATATTTTCCCGAGGGAAGGAGGTATTTTACCGGATTAAAGAGTATCTTATATATTGGCGCAAGTAATAAGTTATCACCACATCAAGTTTCATGAAAATCCTTTCAACAGTTTTTGCGTAATGTGTGCATATGCTCAAAATGGTTTTTCTCTTTTCCCGTGGTAATGAGACACTTTCCCGGAGTAAAAGGTATCTTAGCTGTTGACCCGGGTAATAAATTATCATCACACCAAATTTCATTAAAAGCCGTCCAGTAGTTTTGCGTGAAGCGTGAACAGATTGACAGAGAGACAGACAAACAAAAATTTTAATAATCGCTGTTTTGATATCTACATTGATAACTATTTACAACACCAATACAATTTTCAAAAAATATTCCATGTATAGAAACGGTTTCGTTACAGTTTTATTATATGTATAGATTAATTTTCTAAAGGGATGTTTGAAAGTAAATTATCATAAAATAATAATTAAAGATAGTCCAGTGCAATTAGGTTTATACCTCGGAATTCAGCTATAATGGATGGATTGGAATGGTTTTGGATTTTTTGAAAATTTTATGCTCAAAAGTAAAAAGTTTACCTCTTGAAATCTTCCGCTTTTTTCGTTCTCTTTTTTTAAGGGTATTTTAATGTAAATGACGGTACTTTTAGTACAATATATATCCTTCTTGCAGCTATAATTTTCTTTTCTTTTGAGAATTATTTAAATTCTATATAAAGTATACAAAGGGATAGCAAATGTCCTTGAAAAGTAGATATTGCATGTACAGTAAGACCTTGATAATCCGGCTTAAATGGGCGACCGCTAGGCCGGATTTACGAAAAAGCCGAACCACCGAGAGACAGTTTAAAATGTAATGAATTTGAAACCCTAAGGTCGGCCACTAGTTGCTTTTTTTTAAAAAAATAAGTCCTTAAGAAATAAAAACGCCGTCAGCAGCGGAGCCCCGTCACGGAAGTCGAATTTTTCCTTTCATCTTCGGTATTGAATGTCTACAAGCGAAATGTAATTGAAAGTCCACAAGCGATTTGCCATTTTGATAGTTTCAAAACTGATGATGAGTGTCCGGTTGATCGGGGATTTAAAAAAACATTTTAAGTTTTTAAGGGCTGAATCTCAGTAGGGGAGAGCGGGGCTATCCCATACACTTAAGGGAGAGCTGTTATTGTTCAGCTAATATCGAGTATAAAATTATAAGAAAATTAGCAATATATAATTTGGACCATTGGCTATTGATTTCACACAAAGAAATTTGAATTATTCCACTGTTTACATATTTAAATTAAATTACAAAAAAAGTGTCTCTATAGGAAATAGCCCCGGGGGTCGGGGCTATTCCGTACGGGAGGAGGGGCTATACCGTACAGTAAAAAAATCATCTTGTTAAGGAAGTAAATAAGAGTAATGCAATAAATTATTGTAAAAAAATCACCTTGTTAAGGAAGTAAATAAGAGTAATGCAATAAATTATTTTAGAAAACACATTTTATTACTTATTGTCGACTCAACTAAGAAATATCATAACGTAACTTGTATTATCGGTATATTTAGTTCAGCTTATAAAAGTATAAAAAGTGTTAGGTTAACTTTTATCAAGCAAACTGGAAGGTCTTTATGAAGGCATTTTTTCTTTCCAAAAAAATCCAAAATCTCTATTTTATAAATAATAAAAATCCAAAATTCCTAATTTATAAATAAACAGTGACTTTAATAACATTTTTAAATTACTTAATATGTATGTATTTCAATTGTTATAAAAGTAAGTTCACTTTTTTTTTAAATTTTTTAAAATTACTATTCGCCTACTTTGTATTAGAATAAAAATAATGCATTTAAAACACATTTAACAATACCATCGAATTGCGATGTAAAAATGGGAAAAGTGGAGGGAAAAGTAATGTGGAATCCCTAAAATACTAACTCAATACACGTATAAAATTTCAGCCCTCCAGGTTTCCTTAGAGAGTCTCTAGACGTGTTAGAAAAAAGCAAAAAATCAAGGAAATATTGGCGTAAAAATTGTAGGGGTTAGGGTTAAAAGTTGAAACCTCCAAAAAGTAGTGGCTGGCTATTAGCTTAACCTGTAGACAAAATTTCAGCCCTCTAGGTTTATTTGGGGAGATTTTGACCCGAACGAAACTGTTAAAAAACAAGAAAAATCATGTTCTTTTTGGTATAAAAATGATGGGGGTAAGGGTTAAAAGTCGAGACCCCCAAAAAGCACCCCCCTGATACTAACTCAATCCGAATACAAAATTTCAGCCCTCTAGGTTTATTCGGGTGACCTGTGCGAGTAGTACAAACTTCGAAAACGTCGAAAAAGCATGAAATTGTAGCTTAAAAATGAGGGGGGTGGGGGTAAAATATTAAAACCTCCAAAAATCACAACCTAGGTATGAACTCTATCAACAGACCAAATTTCAACCCTCTAGGTTAATTCTGGGGGGCTGAACGCGTGTTAGATCCAGTTAAAATAGAAGGGCAAAGTAGAAGGTGAAGGTGATGCAAGATGGCGCAGTGTCATACTAAGCAAGTGCAAATAAGTGAGTTGAACAAATTAAAGAAAAGTGACATTATTGACATCATAATTAATAAGGAATTACCAAAAGATTATCAAGACAATAATATTTTGAAAAAGTTATTTGATGATTTATTTGATAAATGTGGATGTGTACAAAGTGAAATTTTTCAAGATTCATCAGATGCAATTGACATGGTAGACATTGTTAAAGACGCAAACTCAGTTGAAACAGTAAAAATGGAGGTCGGCAAATATAAAAATGATTTAATTGAAGAATTGAAAGAAAAAAATATTATATTAAAAGAAAATATTCAGTTATTGAAAGACAAAATTTCATTAATGGAGTTACATATACCTAATAATAAAAATAAAAATTTTAGTGACAATAATTTGAATGTAAATAAACAAATATCAACAGGTATAACTTCTGATCAATCTATTGATAGTAAAATTAAAAATAATAATAAAAATAATACTGTGAGCAATGAAAGTACATTAGAAAGGAATAGTTATAAAAATGCACTTATTAATAACGGTGCATTAAATGGACCAGGGGAATAGCCAGTCAAGAAAAATTGGTAATAATCACTCGAAGAACAATATAATTATAGGCACGGGTACAAGTGACACTCTGACAGCTGTCGAAAAGATGGCCTGGTTACATATATCTAGACTTGTAAGGTCAGCTACTGTGGATGATGTTCGTCAATATATAATAAAGAATTTTCCACACTCAAATCCCAGCTGTGAACTTCTTACAAAAAATGAAAATGCCACGTATAATTCTTTTAAAGTTGGAATTAAATTTGAAATGCTGGAACACTTAAACAAATCCGAAGCTTGGCCTGTTGGCACGCAAGTCCGCAGATTTCGTTTTAAAAGGCAGCTAGCGACATTTTAAAGAAAATCGACAAAAATCAGAATTAGAGCTGGTTGGCGATAACCTACGGGTGACAAACACTTCGATATTGACAAGCAATACTTCTTTCGAAAATCAAATGCACGAGTTCCGTGAGGTAACAATTACATTAGAAAATAATAGAATAGACGAAATTTGTATTGTACATCAAAATATACAAAGCTTAAAAAATAAATACTTGCAGTATGATGTCTGGCTGGAAAGTTTACAGACATATCCTGATGTGTTATTTTTCACGGAGACATGGTTACGGGAACATGAATACTGCCCATTGAGTAACTATACATATGTCTGTAAATTTTCCCGAAAATTACTTAAATGTGGTGGAACTTGCATATATATCCGCAACGGATCGAAACATCGCAGCTTTACAAATCTAAATTATTTAAATTGTGAACTCCATTTTGAATCTTGTATAGCTGAAATATTAGACTATAAGTTAATTGTTGTATCTATCTATAGATCGCCATCTGGTGATCTGGTTTCTTTTTTTGATAAATTTGATAAACTACTAGAATGTATTTTTAATAGGGATCCACATAGAAATTTAGTGATATGTGGGGATATTAATATAAACTTGCTGCATGAGACTAATGAAACTAAAAAATTAAAAAATATTTTACAATCTTATAATTTAAATATAACTATAAAGAATATTCCAACTAGGAAAGGAATTACTTGTATTGATCATATATTTACAAATGTAGACTATTTATCTCCTAATGTTACTGAAAATGGTCTTTCTGACCATACCGCTCAGTTAATAACATTAAATATTCCTACCAATAAACCCACTACTATTAACGATAGCTATAAGTTTACTCGTAATTTTAATGATAATGCTTTAAATGAATTTCAGTGGTATGTATCACAACACTGTTGGGATAATTTATATTTGATTGATGACTGTAATATAGCTTATGAAAAATTTATAAATGTATTTACTTATTATTTTGATGTCTGTTTCCCGCTAAGGAAAACTCGAGTAACGCATGAACGGAATAATAAAGATTGGATTACTTCTCATATATTGACACTAACTAATAAGAAACGAGAAATGTATGACTTGGTTAGAAGAAATCCCAATGATATTGCCTTTAAAGATCATTATAAACATTACTGTAAGTATGTTAAGGCTGAAATTGTTAAAGCTAAACAAGATTATAATAATCAGTTTTTGTTAAACTCTAGCAACATTTCAAAAGCTACTTGGTCCTTAATAAAACAAAATCTCCCAAAGCATAAAACCCCTGAATGTGAAAAACTTGAAATTAATGGTGCTAATATTTACGATCCACTAAAGATTGCTGAACACTTTAATGAATTTTATCTGAACATAGTAAAAAATCTTAATTTAAATTACTCAGATCTTTGTAACTATAAATTTAACTATGTTGGTCAATCATTCGTTGCAGCACCTGTGGACGAATACGAGCTTAAAAATCTAATTTTAAAATTAAAAAATAATTTATCGACTGGACATGACAATCTTCCAAGCTGCACCCTTAAAACTACGGTTAATAGCATTTGTAAACCGTTGTCATATATAATAAATCTATCTCTCACAACTGGAATATTTCCTAAATCACTTAAAAACACTGTTGTTAGACCCATTCATAAAAAAGGAAATTTAGAATTATTAGACAATTATAGACCTATTGCCCTTTTATCTAACTTTTCAAAAGTATTTGAAAAAGTTATGCATTCGAGATTAATTAATTTTCTGTTAAGCAATAACATTATAAATAAGTGTCAAAATGGTTTTTGTTCCAGGTCGAGACACAACTTTAGCTACATTTCAAATCTTGCATGATATACTTGAAAGAAGACGTAATAATGAAAGTGTTGCCGGTCTTTGTTTAGACCTTAGCAAAGCTTTTGATTGCGTTAAACATGACTTTTTATCAAGTAAGTTGGAGGATTGTGGGGTTCGAGGAATTACTAATGACTGGTTTTCGAGCTATCTAAAAGATAGAAAACAATGTGTTAAAATAGGTGAAACATGTTCCTCTTGGGAGACAATTCTTCAAGGTGTACCACAAGGTAGTGTCCTCGGACCTCTTCTGTTTATAATTTATGTTAATGATCTCCCTCGCGAAACTAATATATTTAGGATGGTGTTGTATGCTGATGATACCAATTTAGTTTTTAGTAATCGTAGTTTTAGTGACTTAGTATTAAATATTGAACGCGCCTTTACAAGTTTACAAAATTGGTTCAATTCCAATGCGCTTAAACTTAATATAGACAAGACACAGTTAATATGTTTCTCAAGCCGTAAAATCAAGGATACCGTAATAAATATTAAAAACTACCAAATTACAGCTGTAGAAAATGTTAGTTTCTTGGGTTTAATAATAGATAATGATTTCTCATGGAAATCGGATACTCTGTCTTTAATTAATAAGCTCAGTTCTTATACTTTTCTTCTTCGGTCCCTTTCGTGCATTTCTAGCATTGATACAACACTTACAGCCTACTATACATTAATACAATCAAGATTGAGATTTGGCATTATATTTTGGGGTTTCTCTTGTAATTTTACAGACGTATTTAAGGCTCAAAAGCGAATCATTCACGCAATATTTAAGTTGAAAACCAGGGACTCTTGCAGCAACTTCTTCAAAAAAATATAGAATCTTTACTCTTGCCTCGTTGTGTATATACGAATCTACAATTTTTGTTAGGAGAAATTCTAACTATTTTAATGACGGTACGCTGGTACATTCACATGAAACTAGACATAAAAACATGTTACGTAAACCTTATTCTAATAAATCTGTAATTCATAATAATGTAAGTTTTAAACTAATTGATATTTTCAATGCCTTACCTGGCGGCATTAAATGTGTCTCAAACATGAAAACTTTTAAAAAAAATTTGAAAGAATTTCTCCTGGCAAAATGCTACTATAAAATTGACGATTTTCTCTGTGGATCCTAAACTTTTAGCTATTGTACCTATTTTTAATTTATTGTTTTTGTAAAATTTATTATTTTTGTAAAATTTATTATATTTTGTATTTTTGTATGACATATTCAACGCCTATGGTATTTTATTGAATAAAAAATATTATTATTATTATTATTATTAAAATCAGTTTTTCCCCCTCTACTCCCTCCAAATCATCCTAGGAAACTAAATTTTGGATATGTTGTAGATAATTGATCGAAACATTATTTTCAACCGGTTTGGAAAAGTTTTATTGTTTTACCGCCCCCTAAAAGTTGGGTCGGGTCAAAAATTTGCCCAAAATTTGACCCCACTTTGATAGTATGAGATGCCTCAAAAATGAGCGTCACTTACCAAATTTGAGCTCTTAACTTCCATAGGGGGGCCCTACACATATTAAAAGGTGGCGGGAATATATATATATATATATATATATATATATATATATATATCAGGCATTTTTTTCTAAATAATCGTGTTCTATGAGTCCGAAAACGGATAGCGCCCCTACTCTCGCCTCTCGCCGTTCTTATCGTATAGGCTGTATAAGTCTAATTTTGTTAAGGAAAAATTCGACTAAAAAATGCTTGGCAATCACATGGAAACAAAAGGTTCGCCTATTCTAGACTTATGATTTCTAAAATGAATATTTTTTGTCAAGTAGTTAGTGTTTTATTACACTTAATCGATTGATAAATGCCAATTTGTGTTGAAAATGAATCGGCCGTTCTATAATTTGTAAGTTTAGTCAGTGCGGGAAATAAGCAATTATTCTTAACTATACCTACTTAACTATTCTTAAAGTTTTTAACAATAACGATTAAATTTATGAAATCTGATGACATTATACATCTCCAAAGAAGTTAGAAATTGTTTAAAACGTTTATCGTTTCAAATTTAAAAAAAAAAAAACGGACGGCCGACATTAGGGATAAAATTTGTGAAGAAATCCTAAGGTCGGCCAGGCCGTCAACAAACTATTTTTCATGTACTTTTTATATTATTATATTATTATTAATACACTAGCTGTGGGTAGTAGTCATAATAAGTGTTACGCTATTCTAAAATCGAAATGTTTTTTTATTATTTGTATTTAAACGATACTTTTCGTAATCGAAAACTTTGATCGTAAATATTTCATAAACGATGCGTCGTAGTGACAAAATAACGAAATTTTGAAGGCTTAAGCGAAGCAAGTTATGGGTATTCCAAACGTATTGCTACTGTTAAATTCTACTTTTCGTTATCGAAAATTATCGATATCGAATTACTTATCATAACTGGTTAATTTAGGCCCTATTAGTCCGAGTGAGTTGGTAAGCAGTAACATATTTTAAAAAAAATTATATTTCGTTACTTTTCGAAAACGTAAAGTTTTGATCGTAAATATCTCGTAAACGGTGCGTCGTAGCAAAAAAATAACGAAATTTTTGAAGGCTTAAGCGAAGCAAGATATGGCTGTTGCAAACGTATTGCTACTACTAAAGTACTTTTCGTTATCGAAAATTATCGATATCGAATTACTTGTCATAAATTGGTCATAACTGGTTAATTTAAGTCCTATTAGTCCTTGTAATAAACTACAATCAAAGTAATTCATTTCTATTATGAAAAATCCGGGTGGCCGACCTTAGGAACATTTTTGACCGGCTTTAAGGCACAGGTGGCCGACTTAAGGGAAATACAATTTTAAAGATAAAAATTGAAATATTTTAATTGTTTATTAATTTAGAAATTTAATCTCTATTTAGTTAGAAAGGCGATATTTAAAAGTACTTAAAGAGATGATAAAAATACGCCTAAATTCAAAATTCAAAATTCTGCATATCGTTTATGTGGCCGATTTTTCACACTCTCATCCTATTTGATATAAAGTTACATCGGTCCTCAATGTACGCAAATATACCAGTTCCATGTGGATTTGATTTACACGAATAAAAATCGTGTAAATTGAATCTGACATTATAAAAGAAAAATACTGGAAATAAAAGCTACTAAAATTTTTGAGAATTTTGTAATAGAAATGATAACGAATATGTAGAAATTTACATATTTAAATTTTGAAAATGTCGTTATTTTCGACATCGATAATTTTCGATAACGAAAGGTAGATTTTGACAGTCCCAATATGTTCGGAATACCTACAAACTGTTTCGCTTAAACCTTCAAAAATTTCGTTATTTTTTCGTTACGACGCACCGTTTACGAGATACTTACGATCAAAAGTTTATGTTTACGAAAAGTATCGAAAACTAATTTTTTCAAAGATATTTTATTCATGACCAAATCAGAGGGACTAATAGAGCTTAAATTAAACAATTATAACCGATTTATGATAAGTAGTTCGTTATCGATAATTTTCGAGAAGGAAGAGTAAGCTTAAACAGTCGCTATAGGTTTGGAATACCCAAAACTTGCTTCTTTTAAGCCTTCAAAAATTTCGTTATTAGTCCAATTTTTCAACTTAAAAAATTAGATTTATACAGCCTATACGATAAGAGCGGCGAGAGGCGGGAGTAGGGGCGCTATCCGTATTCGGACCCGTAGAACACGATTTTGTAAAAAAATATCTGATATATATATATATATATATATATATATATATATATATATATATATATATATATATATATATGTTAGGTCTATTTTTCTCATTAATTAAAATTTCCGGAACGCAAGCCGCTCAACAGCGTACAATAATGAAAGCTATTTGTCAACAAACACTTGTAGCAACAAGCACGAACGTTTTCAAAATATTTCATTTTCGTATTTTTCGGTAGACTTGATCTTATTTTTGTGAAAATTCAAGTAAAAATTATTAAGTTTATGTATACTATAAGCTAGTCTCCAATCAGGTAGGCTAAAGCGTGTGTATTTACTCGTAATTTACAATATTTGTACCGGTGAAATCGATTTCCATGTGTAGACGTGAGTTATATGTTTACACATAGATCTTCGGGTCAAAACCGTACGGGGTAAAACGGGGTATATACAACTTTGGCTTGGATGTATAAATATACACTAAACTGATTTTTTATTATTAGTTGCAAAAAGACGCTACGTAATCATAAAAGAGCCACTACTAGTAAAAAAATTGGAATAATATGAGAAAAACCATTGAAGCGGTATTTTACGGAACCATGGGGTATTTCAAAACTGCTCGAGCATGTCAGGTATCAAAATATATATACAAGATTGAGTCAACAAATTCAAACAAAAAAATGATTTGCGTCCTTCAACATGCAAAGGTTTAAGAGAATTTAAATTGATTTTTTCGGTGTTGAATATAGTATACGGTTTTGTCCATGTGTCGGGGTAAAACCGTAATAAATAGCGGTTTAAATTTTTTATGTTATTTTTGTTTAATATTATGATTATTCAAAATATGTTGACGTGATTATGTTCCTTATGAAATTGACTAATTTTATTATAAACGTTAGTTTCAGATAGTTATGTTTATTATGTATATATATATATACATATTCCCGATACCTTTTAATATGTGTAGGGCCCCCCTATGGAAGTTAAAAGCTGAAATTTGGTAAGTGGAGCTCATTTTCGAGGCACCTTATACTATCAAAGTGGGGTCAAATTTTGGGCAAATTTTGGATCCGACCCAATTTTTAGGGGGGTGGTGGGGGCAACAAAACCCCTTTTTTACCACTCGCACAAGTCAGCCTTTGGGAATCACAGGGTGCCTTTTGGGGGCCTCAAATTTTCACCCTTATCTTCACTATTTTTATATCAAAAAGAACATAATTTTTCTTGTTTTTTAACAGTTTCGTTCGGGTTAAAATCTCCGAAAATAAACCTAGAGTGCTGAAATTTTGTGTACAGATTAAGTTAATAGCCAGCCACTTCTTTTTGGAGGTTTCAACTTTTAATCTTAACCCCCACGATTTTTATGCCAATATTCCTTGAATTTTTTGCCTTTTTTCTAACACGCCTAGACTCCCTGAGTAAACATAGAGGGCTGAAATTTTGTACATGTATTAAGTTAGTACCTTTTAGGGATCCCACATTACTTTTCCCCCCACTTCTGCCATTTTTACATCGGAATTCAATGTTATTGTTAAATGTGTTTATAATGCTTTATATTTATATTATAAGACAAGTAGGCGAATAGTAGATTTAAAAATTTAAAAAAAAATGAACGTACTTTTATAACAAATGCAATACATACATATTAAGTAATTTAAAAATGTTATTAAAGTTAATGTTTATTTATAAAGTATTAATTTTGGATTTTTAGTCGAATTTTCTCCGAAAAATTAGACTTATACAGTCTATACGATAAGAGCTGCGAGAGGCGAGAGTAGGGGCGCTATCCGTTTTCGAACCCGTAGAACACGAATATGTAGAAAAAAAATGTCTGATATATATATATATATATATATATATATATATATATATATATATATATATATATATATATATATATATTCCCGCCACCTTTTAATTTGTGTACGGCCTCCCTATGGAAGTTAAGAGATGAAATTTGGTAAATGGGGCTCATTTTCGAGGCACCTCATACTATCAAAGTGGGGTCAAATTTTGGGCAGATTTTTTTTTTGACCCGACCTTAAAGGGGGTGGTGGGGGGTAACAAAACAATAAAACTTTTCCAAACTTTTAAATAATGTTTCGATCAATTATCTACAACATATCCAAAATTCAGCTTCCTAGAGTGATTTGGAGGGAGTAGGGAGGAGGAAAACGATTTTCGCTGGATCTAACACGCCCCCAGCCCCCCAGAATTAACGTAGAGGATTGAAATTTGGTGTGTTGATATAGTTCATACCTAGGTTATGCTTTTTGGAGGTTTTAATATTTTACCCCCACCCCCCTCATTTTTAAGCTACAATTTCATGCTTTTTTGACGTTTTCGAAGTTTGTACCACTCGCACAGGTCACCCAAATAAACCTAGAGGACTGAAATTTTGTATTGAGTTAGTATCAAGGGGGTGCCTTTTGGGGGTCTCGACTTTTAACCCCTACCCCCACCATTTTTATACCAAAAAGAACATCATTTTTCTAGTTTTTTAACAGTTTCGTTCGGGTCAAAATCTCCCCAAATAAACCTAGAGGGCTGAAATTTTGTGTACAAGTTAAGTTAATAGCCAACCACTGCTTTTTGGAGGTTTCAACTTATAACCCTTACCCCCACGATTTTTACGCCAATATTTCCTTGATTTTTTTGCTTTTTTTCTAACACGTCTAGAAGCTTTCTAAGAAAACATACAGAGCTGAAATTTTGTACGTGTATTGAGTTAGTATCCAGCTAGTGCCTTTTAGGGATTAAACATTACTTCCCCCCCCCACTTCTCCCATTTTTACATCGGAATTCAGTGGCATTGTAAATGTGGTTCAAATGAATGACTTTTATTCTAACACACAGTAGGCGAATAGTAATTTTAAAAAATTTAAAAAAAAGATGAATTTACTTTTTTAACAAAAGCAATACATACATATAGGTAGTTGCATACATACATATTATATTACATATAGGTACAGTCCGTTCAAATTAAACTTAAGCCTATAACCATAGTAATTGTCAATGATTCCCATTGAAAGCATTTAAGATTTTTAGTTTTCTCCAAATACTCTTTTAGTTATTAGAAATGTGTGATGTAACATAAAAATTTTATCAGAAAAAGATGGAAATAATGATTTGGGTGGCATCCACTATAAACAAAAACTCTTTAGAGAAAAAATTTTTGGTTTCTTAGTTTCTTTTTTTTCTGAAAATTTTGGAAATTAATAAAAAAATTTTATCTCTTTCATTTTTTCTATATGGTGCGCATCCCCCCCCCCCCCCATTCTCAAATAAAAAGCTTGATTTCTTACACGCCTGTTTTTTCTAACTTGAGCAGTTCGTACTATAGACTCAAACGTATTATCTTCATTAAACACACCATTCATATTGCCAAAATACAGTCAATACCGATTACTCGGTGCAGTAATGGGAGAACAAGGACAGACAAATCAAAATCATGGTTAATTCAAAATTAAACTGAACAAAAATTTAGTCATAAAAAAGTTAATTAAAAAAATCAAAAAACCAGACTGCGTAAAAATCAGACTAAACGGTGGAAACAAGATGAAATAGAGGAAAAGAAAAATGAATAAGTAATAATTGTACCAAGTTAAATAAAAATATCTGATGCCTCTGACTGCTTTACTTTTTAATCAGTTTTCTTTTTCTCTACTTGAATTGTGTTTAAAAATTATTTAGACGAAAAAATATATAGGTACGCATGCAGCGCGTGGGTTTTCACATTCAGCCTGGTTAATTTGCCCCCAAATAATTGGAAACTGACTGTAATATTTAATATCATTTTATTATCATATTACCACATGTAATTAAAAAACCCCAAAAAATGTTCAATTACGAAAATAAACCGAAAAGAAGACACAAAAATGCACGTCACCAATGTTTTTTAAAGATACTCTTTTACATACTCGTGCTAGTGGGTAGGAGTATATTTTGGCTTTGTTTACTCTCTTACTTACTACTTTAGTATTATACTCCAGAGTGGTGCACACCAGCGATTGTTTACTCTCCAGAGAATATTTTCAATACTTCTTTAGTAAAATACTCCACAACTGAAAATACTACATTAGTATAGAAAGTAATTGAAATCGTCAATTTTTCACTCTTTTAGTAAAATACTAAGTTAGTTACAAAATCTCCTGGTTGGTGCTCGTCAGCCATTAAGTAGGAATTTTGGATTTTTATTATTTATAAAATAATTTTTTATTTTTTATTTTTTTTTATTTTTTATTTATTTATTTTTTTTTTTTTGAAAGAAAAAATATCTTTATAAAGGCCTTCCAGTTTACTATTTAAGGTCCTTTTTTAATATTTAAAACTAAAACATAAAGGCAATTAGCGGATAAACATGGGCAGGAATGTCCTCGTACGAATTGTGTTGGTTTTTTTTCTGCTATCTGTTTTCGGCACAAAATTGAAATTTACTGAGATACAGCCCTTAAATACTTAACACCTTTTTTTAAACCCTCGATCAGCCGAACACTCATCACCAGTTTTGAAACCAACAAAATGACAATTCGGTTGTAGACTTTCAATCACATTTCGCTTGTAGACATTCAATACCGAAGATGAAGGGGAAAATTCGAGTACCGTGATGGGGCCCCGCTGGTCACGGCGTTTTTTATTTTATTTATAAGATAGAAATTTTGGATTTTTTTGGAAAGATAAAATACCTTCATAAAGGCCTTCCAGTTTACTATTTACTATCTTATACCTAAACTTTTTCTGTCAATAACAACTCACTCATATTTTATTTTAAAAATGCCTATTTTTATTTTTTTCGTACTTTTTAACTTGACCTAGTAGTGTACTTTTAAATAGTTTTAGAAATCAGTTTACTTATTGCAATTCAATTGTTTGATGAATTTCTGCAAAGAAAATTCAGCTACTACACCATATCTCACAACGTCACCATAAACAGAAAATAAAGCCGATTCGTCGATATACCTACCTATATATTTAAATTGTTCTCGAAGCGTTAAGAAAAACTTAACCAAAAAAGTTTTTCAAACGTTACAGAACGTTTATTGTCCGCATAAAAATACGCTTTTATATTCTCCAGCCGCCGTATTGAAAACTTTATTATGTGAGGACAATTTTGCCACGCATACTTGAAAATTAGAGTCCATAAACTTTAATTTGAGATATTGCAGATCTATTTTAAGCAACACCAATTTGAATTTCATTTTCAAGGTCATTTTGAGGTCAAGCCGTATTTTTCAAATGGAACGACCTACTTTTTATTTCGGATTCTGAAAGAGCGTGAAATTTCACGTCGAAAATGCTATGAACGAATTTTTTTTATTGACCTTTAATTTTTCATTTTTTAGCTATGAATATCATTTATTAGTTATGAACAATTAATTTTTCATAAATTTTTGGTGACAATTTTTTCAAAGATGTCGACACTTTAAAGTTAGGTTTTTCTTTTAAAATATAATTTTTGAATGTTCTTTGGTGGTCTTTACACCTCTTAAGATCAATTATAAAAAAATTAGTTTACAGTATTTTCGACGTGAAATTTCACGCTCTTTCCGAAATAAAAAGTAGGTTGTTCCATTTGAAAAATACGGCTTGACCTCAAAATGACCCTGAAATAGACATTCAAGGTCAATTTTAAGGTCACCATTTAATGTGACCCCCTTCGTACCTAACAACTTTTGTAAAGGTCATTTTTTGATAAGTGGCGCCTCTGGCGAGATATTTAGATGCAAAGATTAAAATGGGCCACCCTGCATCTATATAGGTATATATATATATATATATATATATATATATATATATATATATATATATATATATATATATACATATATATATATATACATATATATATATATATATATATATATATATATATATATATATATATATATATATATATTGGGACGCAACAACCGGAGGGGGGGCAAGGGGTCCCAACTCCCCGAAAATTACGTAAATTTTCCTTCCATTTATTTTATTCATATTAAACTGTTCACTGGTATTTTTTATTTGAAAATCGAATTTTCAGAGACGACATTTTACGATAATAATTTACGATGTTATCGGAGAATTGCGTTATCAAAAAGTTGGGTTGTTTTTTTTGGCCTCTCGGTAGATTTGTAGTTGTTGCGCCCCTATATTATATATATTTATATATATATATATATATATATATATATATATATATATATATATATATATATATGGCGAATCGGCATCATTTTCATACAAAGTTTAATTACCATATTTGACAAAAATAATGTTGTTAAGTAACCCTTCCTTCATCACTGGAAAGCTTTGATATTAAAAGTCCACAAAATCAAATATGGAAGTTCATATTACTTATTGTAATAGACCGTGGTTTTGGAAAAGAGACATCAACGCCGATTTACATATAAATTTTATAATACGGGAAAGATTAACCTTATCATTAAACGGATGAGTATGAAATAATAAGGCCCTTAAAACCCCCAAGTACATTCCAAGTACATGTCTTTGTTACTTACAAAATGCAGTGCATTACAAATCTATAAATACATATAATAAAACTGTAAATGGACCCAGGGCCGTGGAGAAAAATAGTGGGCCCCGGGAATAAACTACTTTCTTTTAAAAAATTCCTCCCAAGAAAATTAGTTATGAGCAAAAAAACCTTTCTTCCTTGGCCCTCTATCGACAGTTACGAGCCCCCTCCTCAAGCCCGGGCGCCGGGGCTAGAACCCCAGTTACCCCACCCTCTCGTCGAGCCTGAATGGACCGTGTCTGTATGTACATGGAATATTTTTGGAAAATTGTTCTGATATTATAGACAGTTATTAATTTAGATACCAAAACAGTGATATTTAAATTCTGACCTGTCCGTCTGTCTGTGCACGCACCATGCAAAAACTACTACGAGGATTTTGAAGAAATTTGATTGATTTTAAAAATATTTATTTTTTTAGCTTATTGTACTTTCTCACTTGAGCTGGTAGTGTATTTCTAAATATATTTCAATTTCTTATTTCATTACTTCCTATCTTCAATTGTTTGAATGAATTTCCGACTGAAAAAAAATTCAGCTACTACTGTCACTGTCATGGTAAGACTTGAGCCTGGGACTATATAAGATTTTTATTTGGAGGTTGCCACAATCCGAAAATGATGCCGATTCGCCAAAATTTATATACATATATATATACTCGTATATATATATATATATATATATATATATATATATATATATATATAGGGGCGCAACAACTACAAATCTACCGAGAGGTCCAACAAAAATTTAAACAACCCAACTTTTTGATAACGCAATTCTCCGATACCATTGTAAAATATTATCGTAAAATGTCGTCTCCGAAAATTCGATTTTCAAATAAAAAATACCAGTGAACAGTTTAATAAGAATAAAATAAATGGAAGGAAAATTTACGAAATTTCTGGGAGTCGGGACCCCTTCCCCCCCCCCCGGTTGTTGCGTCCCAATATATATATATATATATATATATATATATATATATATATATATATATATATATATATATATAATTATATATATATATATATATATATATATATATATATATATATATATATATATATATATATATATAGGACATTCTTATTGAACGGGACACCCTGCTGTTAAAAATTGGTGTTGCTTAAAATAGATCTGCAGTATCTCAAATTAAAGGTTATGGACTCTATTTTTCAAATATGCGTGGCAAAATTGTCCTCACACAATAAAGTTTTCATTACGGCGGCTGGAGAATATAAAAGTGTTTTTTTATGCGGACAATAAACGTTCTGTAACGTTTGAAAAATTTTTTGGCTAAAAATATAAAGTTTTTCTTAACGTTTCGAGAACAATTTAAATATATAGGTATATCGACGAATCGGCATTATTTTCTGTTTATGGTGACCTGGTGAGATATATTGTAGTAGCTGAATTTTCCTTGCAGAAATTCATCAAACAGTTGAATTGCAATAAGTAAACTGATTTCTAAAACTATTTAAAAGTACACTACTAGGTCAAGTTAAAAAGTACGAAAAAAATAAAAATAGGCATTTATAAAATAAAATATGAGTGAGTTGTTATTGATAGAAAAAGTTTAGGTATAAGATTGAAAAGTTTGGTTGAGTTGTTTGTCATTAAATAACTATAATTTATAACTATTTCATCCACTTGCACAGCAGAATCTAATTACTAGTTTACCATTACGTTGAGCCTTACTGTACCAAATTAAACAAATTTGAAAATCTTATTAAGAGTAACATTTGACAGACAGCTCATTATAATTACCTCTTCTTCTGGAGTGTAATTACAAATACAGGTAGGTAACGACGTAAGTCGCCTCTTTATATTATTATCATTAATATTTCAGTTGTTTTTGTTTAATTAGGTTGGATTATATTATTATATTATCTTTTTCTAACTCGTAATGTTAAATAGAAGGAGTATTTTGAGGAGTATTAAACATTTTGTATTCAGTTATTGGTTTAAAATCTATATGACGTCATTTTGAATGGTTAAACTAATTTGTGACTTAATTGTCTAAATATAAAATTTCAGGTATATATTTTTATCTGAAAACAGGTTGATACAGGTTTTTCTTTAAATAAAAACATATTTTTTTTATTTTAATACATTTTAATACAATACATATACAATAATATTTGTATATGGATATAACATTTTCCATGGCGCAAGTTGCTCCGGAATGATGGCCACATCGAGGACTAGTGTATGTTGATGTTATGATTCCCAACTTGGGACAAATTCATGTTAGGCGCTGATGGCAGTAGTCATTTCAAATACCGCACTTTTTCTTCTCCTTTCGTATAGATGATTCGAGTACCGTGTAGATTGTTTATTAAAATGTATTGTAGTTCTTCGTACTCAATATGTCCATCCATCCAGGAGAACCCGTGATGATTTTTCCGCAATCAACGAGCTGTGCACTGATCCCTTTCACTCAATTCACAAAATGGTATTGGTGATTTGAATATATAGTGTTGTAGTATATAATCTTCGCTATAATTTTCTTTGGAAGAATCGAATTTCAACACTGCCAATTCCAGAATTCCCCCTTTGTTGTGCTTACAAAGACTTGGAAATCAACAATCGCTGCGTCGGTCTTCATTATGTGAAGTCTAGAGTCAAACTGTTCGGCTTAGAATTCAGTAACTAATGTATTTTTTAAAATAAAACTGGTTTTTTATAGGTGTGAGTTTGCTTAAATAAGTCATATGTATGCATGTGTTACTGACGTCGTTAACAGATATATTGCTACTGATACTACGAACGAAAATTTCAGTCTAATATGCAAAAATAAAAATTATGTTATAATTTGCTTTATTTGAAGTACGAAACATTATTCGAATATCATAATTCAATATAAAATTCACATAACTGTGTATGTATAATTGTTATTATTAACACTGTACAATTTAAATAAAAACGGTTATTAGTAGAAAAAAAATTTGAAAACTATTATCAAAAGTTTTAAAAAATTTAATTTGAGATTAAAGGTTCACACTATAGCAAGGTTCACGCTATAGCGTGCATTTGCTTTAATTATTGTAAGAATACACATTCTTTCCATTTATCTAAAAAAATTGTAATTTAATATGTACAGTGCTCCGTTACAAGTAAGGATTTCTATACCGTTAAAATCATATTTTACAATATGAATATATTTTTTAAAAAAATCTTATGAAAAATTTCTTTCCCATATTTTACGTTTACTTAAACAATGTATCTGTTTTTGTTAAATTTATTACTTGTCAGTTTAATAGCTAAACAAATAGCTAAATATACCTATAGGTATTAAATGACTTCTAGTTTTTGTAAACGACTGTAATAAGATTAAAAATTTTTATATACTTATCCAAATATCTTAAACATGAAATCGTCGAATCGGCATTTTTACATACTTCAATATGTGTCTATTGTATATTATTATAATTTACTTATAAAATAAAATGTGTTTATTTATTAAAAATTTAAGAAAATCACAAAACTGACTACACGACATTTCTGATTAAATACTATGTCATGTCTATGCATATATTAACGAGTTTGCCAAAAAATGATGATGAAAAAACTTTAAGGCTTAAGACGTTAGTGATTGTTAAAAATAAGGTTACACTGACAAATGACGATGAACGATTTGGTTCATAGCACCCAACAATAACTTAAAACTCTCCCATGGGTATTCAGGGGTAAATAAGAACATTAATTATATTGGGTGATTTAGAAATATATATATTATATATATATATATATATATATATATATATATATATATATATATATATATATATATATATATATATATATGTAATATTTTAATAAAAAATATCTTTAAAGGTAAAAAGATAAATAAAATGAAAATCCGAAAAATGTATATTAACGGTATGTATATTATGTATATTACGGTAACTCTCGAACGAAATATCCTATTTTTACGAAATTTGGTGAAAATGTTGGAAGTCCCAAACCCGAACCGTTGGACAAGTTCGTTAGTCAGACACGTCCGATGCCGGAAACATGTTTTTTGAGCATTTTTCGTGAAAAGAAAAGTATGTGCTAAAATTTTCCCAAGTTCAAAAATGTTTGCAACATTTTTTTACACCATTAGAAAGAGGAGAAAAAATCAGATAAAAAAAATTTTAAACCATCATTCTGTATAAGCTGGTTACCGAGAAAAACTAATTTTTATAACAGGAAACTCGCTATGTTATGCAGGATGCTGCGACAGGGGTATTTCTTTTTCTAGTTTATAGATGCGCATTTCGGCATTACTGTTTATACGTATTACTTATTTCGGAGTTTTGTGTCACATCTTGGATTTTAATCAAACTTTTTGAAAAAAATTGTTCTTAGGAAATTTCAATTAGAATAAACAATTTAACGTGATTGTATTACTAGGATTTTTGTAGCATCTCAATACGTAGTAATTACAAAATATTATTATTGAATTTTTGTAGACATAAACGTAAACAATAATCAGTATTTGTTGATAACTATTCAAAGATTAAAAGGTTATTCATAAAAAGAAATCCATGATACTTAATAGTCATAGTCAGTGAATTTATATGCATGTGATTGAATTGCAATTAATTCATTATATAGCGTGTTTCACAGTAAAATATCCGTTGGTTTTAATAATCTACTTCACTTCAATTTAAGCATGATTTATCTTTTATAAAATTAAGGAATTCCCGTTTTCTTAGTTTTATCTCTTTCATTGTTGCAAATGCGTAAATTTTAAATTTACAATCTGTTTTTAGATGACTCATGCTCAATTGTATTTAAAACCGAGTATATTTTAAACACATTTCCTTTATGTTTAAAACTTAATTGTCTTAAATATTTTATTTTCCCATAAATGCACCAATAAACAGAAAAAGTTAGTGGGCCTATAATATACGTTTTAAAAACTTTATAGCCTAAATCTTTTAACAATTTTTTTATTGCCTTTTAAGTTACTGTAGCATTCTTGATGTTGATTCTCTAAAATTTAGTTAGTAAATAAATTTTCAATAATTTGAGGATATATTTCAATGTAAGAAGTATTAATGCAGTCAACTATAGTCCAAGCAAAATCACATTTTATTCAACTGTGGCTCGGTATTAGTCTGGTTGACAAGCTTTAAAAAAGACTTGAATAAGGCAATCATTTGTCAATTTCAAATATTATCGAGCGCTTGTGAGACATTACTACGTATGACAAACGATAAGTGAACATATGAGTACTGCGCGTGTTGAAATGCAAACAAAAGTTTGTCATACGTAGTAATGTCTCACAAGCACTCGATAATATTTGAAATTGAAAAATTGTAACTGTTTCTCGTATTAGAGAGAGTAATACCAATACACATGGGTGATTGAATATTTTCTGTATCGGGCGGCTGTCGAAACACAGGGTCGTTGTTGTAATGGTGAACACGCCTGGCTAGTTACCGGGCGATCTGGAGTTCGATTCCTGGCCGATCGGGATAATTTTTCCAATCACTTTGTGATTTTTAAGCAATCATATTTTTTCAGTCGTCGTAATATTCAACTTATAATCCTTGTTACGTAATAGCTAAATACCAATACCCCATTACTCACAAGTAAAGATCCTCAGGGAGGACATATCAATTTTGATGAAATTTAGATATGTTGTAAAATACTAAAAAATTAGTGACAGATATTATTTTTATTAGTAGAAAGACGGTTTGAACGAGTGAAATCGCCCTTCAAAAATTGAGGTGAAAAATTTTCAAATAAGTATCTTGAAAATGGTAAGAGATATAGCAAAAGGCATCGTAGCAAAAAATTACGAAATTCCTGAGGACCTAAGCTAAGTTACAAGCATTCCAAACATATTACGAATATCAAAATGTAGTTCTCGTTACCGAAAATTATCGATATCAAAAATAACGATATTTTTAAAATGAATGAAAAACAAACATATCACACCTGCTAAATCAAACTTTTCGTCATCAAAATCTTTCGAGCAAAATACATCATTAACGCGTTTGTTTTTAGTAATGATATCCGAACACGAAAATAGTCGTAATAATTAAATAAACAATTATGTTCTTTTTAATTGATGGGATTATTAAGAAGAAGTAAAACGAAGTGTGACGATGATTAACAGATATTTACGCAATTTTGTTCCGAGATAATTTTGAATCGTCATATCTGAATAATGTCATAGGACAAAAGCTGTTGGCATTTACTTAAAAGATGAACACGTTGTTCAGAAACTGTGAAATAAAGTGTGAAAAATGCGGAACTTTCCAAGAATTTTACTCCCCTACTTGATGGTTTGACGTTATTGAAAATTTCTACAGTGGATATGTTTCTTTTTTTTTAAGTATAATAATTGGCGTGTTAGTACTCAAAATGGTGTATCAGTTGGGCATTTCGTCATAATTTTTCACGACCACAAGTTTTTTTAATCAATTAATCAAAAAATATTAAGGTGGTACGATTAAAGAACCGATACACTATAGACAACTTCACCCCGAAGTAAAGCACTAAGGCAAGATTGATGAGGCACTGGAAAATACTCATTTACAATATTTCCGAATTTCCGGCAAGTTTACATAATTCTAAACGAACATCCTGTATATAATTAAATATCGACACGCACTTATATCCGTAAATAGTATTATTATGCCTATTTATGTGAAAGAAATTTTTATATAATTATGTATACATATTGATAACGTATCAAAGTCAATCGACAACATTAAAATAACAATTCAAAATAAAAAAAATAAAAAAACAATGCTTAAAATTAAAAATAGGATAATTCGTTAATAATAAACATATAAATACATAATTAATAGTTATTAAGATCAAAGGCCTTTAATACATTCTGAACTGTGTAAGGTGCTGCTTGTATGAACTCTGTACGGTGCATGTGATTGTTAAATATCAAATTTAAAAATGTTGTTAAAATATTTGTTGCTGATTGTTGTACTTAATGTCTATGTAGGTAGAACAAATTTTTTCTAAATGCTAAATTTAAAGTTTAATGCGTGTCCAACACGCACTTGATAAAATTTTTAAAATTAAAAATAATTATTAAATTTATTTAATTTACACACTTGCGTTATAGTTATGTCACTTATTCATTTATAACTAAGATTAATAGTTAAAATTAAATTTTTAGTGGCGCCTAGTATATAGCACTGCTAAAATTATCTTGGTAATAATTATGCATATGGCTCCTTGTTACCAAATTTAAATTTTATTAATTAATTCTATATAGACTTTTTTTTTAAACACTATTTATTAAATGATTTTCTAATTTCAAAACACGCTATACCGCATTTTCAAAAACAAACAGCTCTAAGATTTATAAGTTTTAGAGTTTTAAGATTTGAAAATTTTATCACACAATAATTTATTGCTCTGATCTTGCAGTAGGTGTTACTAAAATTTCTTAAAATTTAAACAATTAATTTTAAATTTAAGGGGCCTTTTACAAGTGATGTGCTAAAAAACACCGTTTTGGAAATTTTTTTTCTTCTTTAGAGAAACTCTTTATCGTAATGACAACAAAAAACTTTTAATTTTGTAAATTAATGTACATATGTATAATTAAGACTATATTGATTTTTTTTATCCTCCCATCTGCCCTTGTAAGGAAACAAAAGGTCAAAAAAAAAAAAACAAAAAAAATTCAAGATAAAGATAATTATTGTATAATGTATACATTTTAATGTACAGAAGTTTTTTTCACTACAATAAATAATTTCTCCAAAAAAACAATCCTCAAAAAGTGTATTTTTAGTTCATCACTTGTAAAAAACCCATAAATTCAGAATTGCAAAAATGTATATTTCAGTAGGTACTCACTTTTTACGTCATCAAATTGCGTAAAAAGGACGGCCGTTTAAATTCGTTATAACTAGAGAGAGTATTAGGTTATGTTTCAAATATATTTTTCATTTTCAAAATACATACTTTTTTTGCTTTGTCAATTAAGAGTTGTTTAAAGACTGAGGGCGATGAACTTAAAAAAGCGAACTATACTAGTTCAAAAGCTCAGTAGTTGAAGTATAATTCTCTTTTGTATCGGAGATGCGGTTTCTTCAAAAAAGTTTTGCATTACTTAATTTTCTTCAATATAAGTACCCGTTGAGTCAAGCAGATACAGGATGATTTTTTTTGTAAAGGGCTTGCAACTCACTAGTTAAAATTCACGAATTGCAGGGCCCGCTCTAGGGGCGGCAATCCGAGCATTTCGTCGGCCATCTCACGAATGGTCGTATCTCATTTTCGTATCTCTATTCAAATTTCGAGTTGCGACACCGACAGTATTTACTCAGCATTTTAAATAAGTCTCGCGAACCCTTGTGTCCCTAGTTTTTGCCATTTAGAAACTGTATTGATGAACGGTTTAAACGTTTCTCACTTGGACTTCGAATAATTGCTCACAAATCGTCATAAATGGAGAAACCAGGAAAAATGAGATACGACCATTCGTGAGATGACCGACGATTTGCCCGGGTTGGCAAATTTTAAGGACGAGATTTTTTGCAAATTTTTAAAAAAGAGGGTGGCAATTTACAAGTCATGGAGCAAAAAAAAGAGATTTGCCCAGAGTGGAAAATTTTAAGGGCGGACAATTTCGTGAAAAAGAGGCGGTATTTTTTACAGCTGGCGAGCAAAAAAAAAAGGTCGCCGGTGTAAAAAAAAGAAAAGACGGACGGAACTTTTTAATAGCCGGCGAGAGCAAAAAAAAAAGATTACCGATTCTGCACTGGGGCGGAATTATTTACTTTTGCCCGAGGCGGCGTAAAAGCTAGAGCGGGCGCTGACGAATTGATGAGCTTGTAAATCAATAAATAAAATTTAATTGCAAAGTAGCCTTAATTCTAAAAGGTGGGAGCAGATTGAGAGGGGTCGGCGATGTTCTCTTCCATTTTGCCAAAATTAATACTGTAAAATTGACCAGAAAAGGAGTCAGTCCTAATTTAAGTTTCAGTATTCGAGAAATAGATAATTTATGACGTGTACTTAAATAAAATTTAACAACGTTTCTGTAAGAATAAAAAATTTTTTACATTTCAGGTCACCATCGCATTCCAGAGTGGCCCTTTTCGCACCGATATTGCAGCAAACGACTTACGTGCATGCATGAGCGACGCCAAAGAAAATTTAACAACAATTCTAAACCATGTTCGTAGACGTCCTAATGTGTATTTTTCCATCGAATCAATGTTAAACACCACACTGAAACAATGTAGCCATTACGTAAACGAAGCCGCAAGTCAAAATGGCGTCAATGTCACCGAAAACATTAAAAACTACTTTCAACGAGTCTACTCAATCGCATATAACGTTCGTGAGCTAGAATACAATTTCACAGAATGTATTGAGGCAAAAAATATGCAATTGGATGTTAAAAAATTATTTAAAAGTGTTCGTGATTGTGATACGCGTGTACAAGAAGTTGTCCAACAAGAAATGGAAGAGTTGCTTGCAACGTCTTACACATTTGATGATTATTTACGACAACAAATTGAAAATGTTCGCGAGTGTTTGAAAACAAAATTATTGTCGAATTCGAAGACGACGTGTATTGATGATATTTCAATGGATATGACAAGTGAATGTGAGTTAAAAGCAAAAGATATTTTGAAGAAGAATAAGAAATTTTTGAAAGTATTACAAGAAAAAGAAATTGAATTAACCACTTGTCTTGATAACTCTATTCAACAAATACCAAAAGGAATCTCGAAAATCAACAATAAAACCGATGATTGTATTAATTTGCTAAAAAACTATAAAAGAGATTGATATTTGCTATTCTTGCTTATTATATACAATTACTTGCTACAACTACTTTGCTTCTTGTATATTGTACATATTTTTTTTAAGAAATTTTCATTAAGTTTTTTCGACATTTTACATTTTGTTACCATTTTTTTATTGAAAAAAATTTCTTGTAAGTAGTCATTTAGCGGAATTTGTAGTAATTTATTTTTTATTACTCATGCGGGGGAAGTACTAACTTGAGCCTTGGCGCATACATTTCTGTACGCAAAATAGCTGTTTGCCCACTGTACTCTTCCCACATACTTATTTGCGTGTGGAAAGTTACTTTCCACACGCAAATTGACAATAAAACACACAAAATTTAATCAAAACACACAATGCCGCCTCTTGATTTTTCATTTAATAAATATTTCATAATTATTTCTATAGAAACCACCAACAAAGTAATTTAAACTATAATTAATTCAGAAAAAAAAGACGAACACTTAAAAATATTATTTTAAAAAGTAATAAAAATGTCAAAAATAGTAATAATAATAATAGAAAATAGTATGTAAAATTCGTAATAAAAAAAAGTATGTGCAACTCGTGCGGGATTGTCGATTGCCCACTCAAGTGAATGAGCGCACTCACTACGTTCGTGCGCTCAACTTCGCTTTCGTAGGCAATCGACAATTTCCCGCACTTATTGCACAATATACTATTTTTAATACATTTTGTATAAAATATTGAATATTCATATGAAATTCCACTAGTAAACGGAATATACTGATTCATATACAAAAGAAATTTTTATATATACTTATAAAATATCACATATCGAAGTAAACAATAGTAAATTAAAATAGTAATAAATAATATAAAAAAAAAAATAAATAATTGGATCGTTTTTCAATTACTAACTTTTAATATCAAAATACTTGTATTCATAAAAGTCACAGCAGATTTAATATATTTTGGTTTGTAAGAAGCTGTTTGTAAAATCACTGTGGAGAACGTCATTGTCAAAAATAAAATTAATTTCAAATAATGTTTTCGAATTTTTTATTGCTGATTGTTGTCTGCAATGTGCATGTAAGTAGAATAATTTCTAATAAATAAAATTTTGGCAATTCATCAAAAAGTTTAACTAACCAAAGATGCATGAAACAGAAACTGAATGTTATGATGATGAAAACGGAACTAAGACAATTTCAAGAAATTTGGTGTGAAATACAGCATAACCATTTTTATGGAGAGGATAGGGTCTGTATAAAAAAACTTCGATAAAAAGCACATAATTCAAAACGCTCAAAACCTCACGATTTCATTAAAAGTGTTTTTCTAAGCATAAAGTATTTATTTACACATGAGAACATTTAATATTTCGTTTCTATATTATACCAAAGTTGTGCTAAATACATATTATGTAAAGAAACTTAGAAACTTAATGATGCAATAACTTATATTTTTCTGCAATGCACTGATTTAATGCTTAAAAACAATCAATAAGTAACTTTACCGCAAATGAAAGTCCAAATTTGTTGTTTTTTCTTACTTTCCTTTCTTATTACACACTTTGATGAGCGTTTAAGAACCAAAAAAAAAATTCACGAAAAAATCGCACAAAAAAGTACCGTCAATATTCCTATAACTTTACCTATTAAACCTAATTGCCATACCACATTTTGTACTAAAAAAATTAAAATTTCATAGCTTATAATGTTTACAGCATTTTTTTAAAGTGACAAAGCTGTTTCTAACAAGTTATTAGTATTCTAAAAGTGGTTCTGACATTAGTAGCTACCATTTCTTTATAACCCTAGTTTTATTAACTCATGTGGTACATTTCTATTTTCATGAAGTACGTACTTACGCGAACTTAAGTTGGCACATTTAAAAATTATAAAACTGATGCGGGTAATTTTGGGCGTTTTCGCGTTGGAGCTACCGTAGCGAGGAGCGACGCTACTTTGTGACCGTGTACTCGCAACCATTGATTCCGGTGGTCATTAGAGCTATGTTTAAAAATATTTTGACATGACTAACGCAATATGGCTCCCGTTGACACATAACCGTGCACATAACTTAAAAAAAGTTTCAATTTTTCAAATTATGTTTTAATAATTTTTGTATTATGCCACGTTAATTTTAATAATTTAAACATAAAATTTTTGTTCATTACATTAAAAATTGCAACCATTTTAAGAGATTTTCAAAAAAAATTTTTGAATGACATTTGAATGACACACGAACAACTATAGCGCGTATCCATGGGAGCAATGTTCATGCAACGCGAACATGAATGCTACGTCGATCCGAAGTGATGCCCAGGGAAGCGATAAAAGCCACAACGCGAATACGCCCTATATCATATAAAAAATTACACAATCTCACAAGTATTTACAAATCACTGGGCAACAAAAAAAAAGTTTTTTTTTGTCCCAAAGGGTTTAATGCCTGATCTTTACAGTATTTTATACGCTGAATCCAAAAACGACAACAGTTTTTTCCCATCGCGCAAGGTTTTCTTGTGACAATCCAATAAATATATTACAATTAATACAAATTTACTCCAATACGAATCCAGGTTTGGTACATTAAATGATAGTTTATTAATATTTTTTTGAATATTTTGCTTCTGGTATATCTCTTTTAAGGGTTCAGCAGTAGTTAGTCAGCATTCTTGCATTTCGTTCTCTCCGGTCCCTTTTTTCCATACTGAAATAACTGGATGAAACCGTTTTCCATGTTCATTACTTATATACCCTAGATTCTGTGGAACCGAAGGAACCGGATTTTGAGTGACATGTTGTAACCCAAATCACTATGTGCTTTCAGCAGATAGTCCACATATTTCTTATAGTTGTCGGGTTTATATCGTTCTAATAAATATTTTACCACATGTTTTAAACAGATCCATGCTTTTTTCTCTAAGCCATTACGTCTACTTTCCAAATTATCATATTTTATCAGTTCTTTTATCTGTGGGCCTACAAAGATGTCTTCTTTGATTTTAGCATCACTAAGTTTGGGAAACTTCCCTTTTAAATATAGAAACCTTGTCTATTCTTGTCCATAGCATTTATTCTTGTCAAAAATAAGTATCTCCTGTATACCAGCGGAATGGATAAGCGTGCTTAGGGACTGGTATGCCGACTGGTAGGTCAAGTGTTCGAATTTTGCGGCTGATTATGCTTGTGAAAATTTTCTGCAGTTTCCCTTCACAACTCCGGGTGAATATCGGCATAATTCCATAAGAAGACGGCTGCAGACGCATACTGCCAAATCCTAGTCCCGTCACTACTTCCTCCATCTCCCACCCACATCATAATGCTAGGTAATTGTAATGTGTATAAATAAAGTACAAAAATAATGATGTGGGTAGTGTCTATTATAGACAAGAATGTCTGAAGGATAAACGTTAAACCCCCATTATTATTATTATTGAGTAGCTCCTATAAGAAAAACCTTACGTGATGGAACAATTATGATTAAAAATTTGAATTCTACTAATATAAATACGTAGGAATAAGTATTGAGAATTAATCTCAAATTATTAAAATTTTCCCAACGTTTTAGTAGTAAATCATTTCTCTATATATAATTTTTGAGTAACTAATCAATCCCAGGTCACCCTCGCCGTCTAACCTGGTCCATTTGCAGTAATAAAACGCCCCGATATTGCAGCCCGATATCTACGCACGTGTGTAAACGATGTCAAACAAAACGTCACAATGAGTTTATACGATGATCGTCAAAGTCCAGACGTCTCTTTCTCTATCAATTCAATGTTAAACGACGGACTAAATCAATGTGATTATTACGTGAACTTAGCCACAAGCTAAAATGGCCTTGATGTTACTGAAAATATTTCACCTTACTTCCGACAAGCGTTTGAAAACTTTCGGACAATAAGCAGTAATTTGAAAGAATGTATATTGAAGCAAAAGTACGACGTTAGACGTTGAAAAATTATTTACCGGCAGTTTCGAGGGGTCAAATGCTCCCCGTATAAATACTTTAGAAGATGAAACAAAGGAGTTGCATGAAACGTTTTATATGTTTTGTGAATATTTACGACAACAAATTGGAGGTATTCGTAGCTGTCTGAAAACGCAAGCATCATCGGATTCTAAAACCGCTTGCATAGATGATATTTCAAAGGATATGATAAGTAAATGCGAGTTAAAAACAAAAGGTGTTTTCGAGCAGAATTTAAAATTTTTGAAATTATTACAAGAAGAGTTAATGAAACTAATGATATGGGATAAGTTGGCTCAACAAATGCAAACAGAATTGTCGAAATATAACAACACCGAAAATAATATTAGTGATTGTATTAATTTATTAAAAGATTTTAATGTATTCCGTCCATAGCCTTCCATATTTTATTGATTGTAAAATTGGTAGGTATTCCTTTTAAGGTATTTTCATTAAAATTTTTTGTTGCTTTACCTACTGTTATCAAAATTTATTGTCTTTTTTTTTTTTAAATAGTCATAAGTTATTGTTATTTATGAATAATTTTAGAGCTTCTTAAAATCGTTTAAGTAATTTCGACAGTTTGAACGCCATTGTGCCTAAAACGCTATCATGTTGAGTTTGAAGCAGATCTAGTAACCTCGAATTGGCGAGTCCACGGCTAAATTTAAAGTTTTATATAATCTTAGTTTAGGTTCATTTAGTAATATTAATAATTTTCTTTAAATATGTTTCCAGGAGCAAATTTTTTCCTGTTTTCAAATTTATATTATTTTTGGTGAATTATATATTGTTATTTAAAAATTTTAAAATTATCATTTCAAAATTAAAGATGCAATTACCATTTTATAAAGGTTTTTTTCGTATTAGTTGATTGTATATCTTCAAAATTTATGTACATACTTCAGCAATTTGTATAATTGTCAACAAAATTTTGACGTGCAATAAAATTGTTATTTAAATTTCGATTTAAATCGATCCAAAAATCGATTTTTTTTGGGAGAATCGACATCTCTGTCACTGAGGTGATATTACTTAGTGCGTGTTTACACGCACTTGACGAATTTTTTTAATTCTAAAACGACGAAATAATGCATACAAAGCTCTTGAATGTAGTTTGGGAAGAAGTTGGGTGTTAAATGTTATTCATCAAAATTGCGAATTGACATGACAAAACCTTTTCTTGTTAGTTGGCGTCGTAATAAAAGTCCTTTACTGTTATATTAACGAGACGTCATGCTGCATTTGTAAAAAGATAAATGCGTATAATTATAAGAAAATTTAATAGATTTCACCGATTTTACTGTCAAAAATTAATATAAGTTAACATTTTCGAATAATACGATATCGTAATACCATTGCTCTATATGTATAATAAAATTACTTTTCTAAATTTTTGAACGAATTAACGTAGGGGAGACCGGGGCATGTTGACACAGTTTTTAGTTTTCGATTTTTCTAATTTTTTGTATTACAGCTATTTTGCATGCTTTTTATACTCAAATATAACTTGATTATTAAGCTTCATTTTGACACCTATAAAAACCTTCCTACTATCATACCTTTTTAGATACTTAACTTTTTCTTGAGTGATGTCGCCTGTATAAACATGCCCCCTTTACGGGGCATGTTTATACAGTACCTAGGGTAAGTTTACAGACTTTTTAAAATGGGAAAAAATAGGGCTAACAACTGTAGAAAAAAAAATAAATAAATAAATATGTGAGTCAGTTTTATTAGCAAAAGAAGAACACAAAACTTCCAATTCAAATACCAAAAAATATAAAATAACGAAAAATTCATAGGATCTACAAATCAATTACGATGAGTCACAGTCAAAATGACTGTTACAGTTCATGCACACAAAAAAAATTGAATCAGTTTCAATAAACCTACAGTTATCATATGTGTAAACATACCCCATGTGCCTTGCGTAAACTTGCCCCTTCGGCTTATTTTCAACAAAATATAACCTATATAAATTTTTTTAATGAGATTAGCATTTAACAAACTATCTTAAAATACCCGTAAAAGAACGACCTAACAAGATAATCCATTATGAATTGTAAAGATCTAATAGTATAATTACTATTCACATCAACATAGTAGTGTAAAAATTTACTCATATCAAAAAAAATCACAAATTCTGCTCTACGTTGTTTGTTACTAATAGTACTGGTTGCAAACTGATGTACTTGCAAATGGCAGTCTCAGTAACTTGTTTGGCCTGACAATTGCTGCGCTCCGATCAACGGTTTGTGAGTTATAAGGATTGTGTAAACTTACCCCTGTACCAAACTTGCTCCGGTCTCCCCTATAGCTATAATAAATAGGAAATATAAACAAGCTAATTAAATCATAATTATTGCAAACTACAAATACAAATAATATTTTCATCAAAAAATAATACATGAACAAAATACTAGAATAACTATCATCAACCAGTCACACAATATGTATAAATTTTTACACGGATATTTTATTACATTTTATAATATCAAAATTATGCTCCTTTGTATATTGTTTGCGGAACACTTCAATCGCATTCACCAAACATGGATGAAAATTTTTCATAAAATCAGAACTATCCCATATTATTATTCTGAATTGATCCCCGATGTTATTTGTATATTTGGCACATTGTTCTTCTAAAGATATTTTCGCAAAACAAAGAGCTAATCCATCTTCAGTATGCTTTGAATTTACACATGAATTCACCCGAACTGGCAAATCGTTTAATAATTTCTCCAAATCTACCGTAGAATTTATTAGCGAATCCACGTTTCCTTCAAATTTTTCAAGTTTAGGCCAAAGACATTTATCAGCCATTGAAATTAAGTTTGCCTTCACGTTCGGTATCTCTGGAATATTTTGAATTTTCAAACATTCTTCAGCCTTTTTGATAGTTTTTTTCGTAAAACTAGTTTCCTGGAACATGAATTCTTTAACATTTAAAAGAGTTTTTGTAACATTTGTACATTTTTCACAGGTTATTTTTTGAATTATCGTATCGTGGCACTCGGTAAATGACGTTTTAACAAATAATTCGAAATCTATTTCCTTATCTGGCATCTTACGTTGAACATTTCGTGATAATTCCAAAAGTTTCGTTTGGGCTGTATTAGTTGCATTAAATAGTGACTGTCGTAATTTTTCTGGTCTACAAAATATCGGATGACAATGGTCCTGAATTTTCTTGTTATCTTCGTCACAATTAGTCTAAAAATAATAATAAACACAGCGTTATTTTTAAAGCATTTTTTTTTTTCGAAATTTTTTAGGCTACTTACCATCGAGATGATAATTGCGAAAAAAACAGAATAGAATATCTTGAAAAACATCATCTTGACTGAAAGAATTGAAACCTAACTGTTAGTTCTTTGTCACTGAAATGTTTGATACTTATTTTACTTCCAGATCCAAATTTATAATAAATTTTAATGAGATTATTATTTTCGTTTAATCTCTAGAGCCGACCTTTTGAAATTTTTCTTCAAAGTTGGCCTTTTAAAATTATTTTTCAAAATTTTATTATCTTTTGCGTAACTTAAATTGCATTTATAATGAAAATAAACATTTAATTAGTACAGTATACCAACAAAAATAATCATTAAGAATTTAATAAATTAGTTCTAGGGAAGCTATATAGAAAATTTAAAGAAATACTTTTATATGTGGATTCAGATTGGTGTTTTCAAAATTCGGAGCAACTATAAGGCTGCAGTTACACTGAATATAAATTGGATAATTGAGTGATCTAGATGGACAATACAATATAACTGTCTGTCTTTATCTAAAAGTTTTTTTAATTTCTTTATTATTTTAAATTATCTAGCAAGCTAACAACGCTATTTTAGTTGGATTTCACCTGCTGATTGGTGATGATTTGCAAATTCTGCTTGTTGATTGGTTTAAAAGCGGGAACAAAAGTAGTACCTTGAGACTAACAGTAACACTTTACATTTATATGATGATCACTTTTTAGCGAATTTTCAGAATGAAAATTCAGCTATTACCGTAGCTATTATAGTAAGAGCTAAGCCCGGGACTATGGCAGAAATTTGTTTTGGAGCCTCTAGAACCGGAAAATCTACTTCACTAAAATTTATATATATATATATATATATATATATATATATATATATATATATATATATATATATATTTATGTGTGTACGCGATAACTCTCGAACGAAACGTTTAATGCTTATGAAATTTGGTATGCAAACTGGATTCTCGATTTGCTCTGTTTAGACTGCCCTTAATATATTTCAAAAATTTGATCAGATTGATGATAAAATACTAAAAAATAATGTCTAATAATTATAAGCAAATCATTATATTTATGATATTTTGTCAATCAAACTGTAATTTTTCTTTAATCGAATAAATCTTTTATATTATCCACCAGCATAAACGTGTCTTTATATACACAAAGTAGACGATTGTCAATATCATTGTCATTTTGTTTTTAATTAAAAAATATGAGGCGTTCTAAAACGAAACTCGCCTAATTCATACAAAACGAGTTATTTAACGAAAAAAATGAAAAAGACGAGTTTTATCACAACTTACTGCTAAGGCCAGTTTTGCTATAACTATAATTTGAAATAAAACTCCTTTTTGAATAAACTGTACTAAGCAATACAAGCTGAAGAATTTATTTTCATCGCTAACTCATTTTCGACCAAACCTGAAATAGATTTATTTGGAACGCCTCATGTTTTTTTTTTTTTTTGACATTTCAAATAATTTTTTTCTACCAATAATAGATTCAAAATAAATATCAAATTGTTATAATTTCTAACATAAAATTCTTGAATTATACGTAATTTATGTATTTGACAATTCAGGTGGATGCATTCAAGCATACGAAATGCATAAAAATTTTAACATATTCTTTTTCATAATATATTTCTTTTGAAAATAATAAAAAATTGTACAAATAAATAAGAATAATGAAACACAAAAAGCTAATTTCGTAAGTTAATTAGTAAAATTTCGTATACTTCAGCACCTGCGGTGGAAAATTTGGTGTTATTAACAGAAAATATATTTTATTTCTCAAAGTATTGCGGCAGTTTTGAACAAAATAGTTCTCCATTTTATACTCAAGTTCATAGCAATTATCGAAAATACACGAAAATCCTTTAATTTCCACATATTTTGTCAGTCATTTCAACTCGTGAACAGTATAATTTAAAATTGGAAAGTAGACTTAGCTTAAAATAGTGCTGGTTAAACTGACACATTCTATTATTTAATTAAATTAAACAAGAAAACACGTTTTAATTATTTATTTATTTTTTTAAATACATTAATTAATTATTTTATGATTTCTGGTTTTTCTCTTCATAAGGCAAATATCTCCTTCATTTTTTTTGCTTCGTAAGTTTTCTTTCAATTTATAAATAAAACTTCCAGTTTAAAATCTGTTGCAAATATAACAGCAATTTTTACTTCTATTAAACCAAAATCAAAATTACATTAAGTAAAAATTCATTTAATTTTAGTCTTCAAACGTAAATCAAATTAATTTTTTATTCATCTTTGTGAGATCCTTTATAAAAATCACAATAATTTTCGTTCACTTTCTTTAAACCTTGTTGTATCTAGAAAAAAAAAAAAACATCAAATTTAAAGAGAAAAACATATAAAATGCATAATTATAGATTATAAATACATATAGATAATTAATATTTACTTACTTGTTATAGTAGATTATATTTAGGTTAAATTATAAAATAAATAAAAATAAAAATAAAAATATTGACAGCTTGCATGTAACAAACAATGAAATTTGAATTTAGGAGAAAACTAACCGCTATTATCAGAGAATAAATTCGAAATGTAATAATTATATTGGCGACCATAGAGCACTAGAGATGGTACCTGTTTCTATACTACTGGAACCAGTGTAACCAGCACTGATATACGTAACCAGTGAAGGTACGAATCCACCAAGCGCGCAACCTGTTTGCAAATGTTTGCGAACATAAAATATGTTTGGTGGATACGATCGTCACGAATGTTTGCTAATGTTTGCAGTGTTTCGTCCAAAGTCGGTACATCAAAGGGAATTTGTTGTTTGGTACGTTTTGTGTTTTTTTGGTGAAGACGGTATGTTAATACGAAGTACATACCCGAAGTACGAACAACAAACGAGTATCATAATATGTATGTACATTATACATATTGCGATATAATATACACATATTGCGATATAATATATATACGAATACGAATACGTGGAACAACTACAAACATTCGCAAACGGATTATCGTTTGTAACTGTTTGTTCAGTGGAGACAGTGTGTTCGCAAACAGTTGCAAACATTTGCAAACAACTACAAATATTTGAAGCAAATGTTTTTTCGGTGGATTCGCACCTTAAGAGATAGAAAATTTCCCAATAGTCCCAAAAATCAAAAAAGCGTTCATCAAAGGATGAGTTCGTCAGCCAGATACGTTCGATTTTTAGAAGCGAAATTTTTTGCCATTTTAAGTGGCTTTTTGCAAAATTTAAATTTTAAAAAATTAACTACTCAACCGATTTTGAAAATATTTTCACCGTTAGATAGCTAAACTATTGTAGATAGATACAGGTTGTTATATGAAATCTGCCAGTGTCCAATTTCTGGAAATTCGCTATGTTATGCAGATGCTGCGACAGGGGTATTTAATTATAAAATCATTTCGTTTGTATTTATCTACGAGCACAGAATGAAGGCAATGTAAATTTTAAATAAATTGTACAGTAACATGAGAACATAAAATAACATAAAAAGGAAAATGCGTCTTAAATGCACTGTATATAAAAAGATATTGAAATATTATTGAAAATGTCTTATTTTGAACGAAAACCACAGTTAGACCAAAGTTTGGCGTCCCACAAGTAATATCAATTGTAGTTTTAGCGAATTTCCGTTCTGGAAAATCAGCTATTACAGTGCCGTCAGTTGGGACGAATCTGGACGATTTTGCCAGTTTTTTGGCAATAAATTGTTTAGAGTTTATCTAAAAAATTCTAAAAAAATAATTTAAATGCTTTAATATCACGAGCATATAGGGCAGTAATAAAAATATCAAAATTGGTACTGCAACATTTTTTTTTCTTGTAGTTATATAGTGTCTAGATTCGCCCCTATGTGTGAGGCGAATCTGGACAGTGCTTTATTTGCAATATAAATCACATCAAACACACACAAATCTATGTATATATCAAAGAAAAAATTGTCTGAATGATTTTAGGCACTGAGTCCAAAAATATTGAAAAATTTGTCTAAAGCTTACGTAATGTGTTCATGCAATAAAGAAAGGTTTTTTAAGGGTTTTTTAACTGTGAAAGGAATATAATGGGAGTTCAAAACTGGTAAGCAGAGAAAGCATTCAACGGTTCGATTAAGTCAAAACTTCGTAGAATTTCTCTAAAACAGAAAAAAATTACAAATTAAAGACGTGTTCTACACTCCAGTCGGGGTAAAGTTGTGATTTTAAAAACCGAAAATTTGTTAATTTGTTGACGGTTGCCTCTAAAACCACGGTCCGACTACGAAAATTATTTTTGTGTCGGAAAGCTTGAGGAACCTCTTGGTATATCAAGTATCACGTTTTGATTCATAAAATGACATAACTGGTTAGATTTAAATCAAATACACAGGTACTATTGAGATCCTATGGAAAAATAAATACTGAGCTAAAAACGTACTCAAGATTCAGGAGTTCGAAATTAAAATGTGAATGAAGTATGAAATGCTAAACTGAAGCGATTTTCCGAGTGAACTAAAGCACATAAGGAACTGATTTTATACAGAATTGCAGAATAAAAGATTCAGAAAAGGTAAAATAATTCTAGGTGGGTGGAGCCACTAGTTATGTTATATTTTTTAAGCATTTTATAATACATTTCTAATGAGTGCTACATTTCAAGTCGAAGAATATAATACCTACTTAATTTAATAAAGTTTTGATGCTGTAGTGTAATTAACTAAAAAGATAACCTAAAAATTACGAATGACGTCACCTCTGTGAAATAGTCAATTTTCTTTTAAAAATTTATACAGTTTAGATAAAATGGAACAAATCTGAATAATACAAAGTTTTTCCATCTAACTGCTTTTTAAGTTTGAACATTATAATTTCTAGAATTTAAACGTAACTATCCTAAAAGTTCGTTGAAAGTTTAAACCAGAGTAAACAAAAAAGCTTCATTATTTTACTAGAAATTTATAAGGACGCATTACGGCACGAAAATATCTTAAAAGTAGTTTCGTAGAATTTCAATTACAATTAAGAAATTTTCATAGACAACCAGACAAAAAAGTATTGGTATTTTTTTTTAAATTTTATTTCTTGTGCATCGTACTTCCTATTGGTATTTAAAATAAAAAAATCACACAAAAAAATATATTCAAAAACATCATAAATAGATATAAAAAGTTTAGTTAGGTCCGGACAGTCAAAAAAATTTTTTATGCAATGGATCGGGACCGCATAAAAAAAATTTCAACGAAAATACATAACTCAAAACGCTCAAAACCTCACTATTTCCTTAGAAGTTGCCTTTCTAAACAAGATAAAGTATTAATTTAGACATGACAATATTCTATTTCATTTTTATAATATCAAAATTGTGAGAAATACCTATAAGTATCTATAAAAAAAATTAAGGTAAAAAAAATTTATTAATTTATTTTATACTTTTTAGTTTGGTTACAATTAATTAAAAAAAAAAATTACGCTAATCAAACATAACTACAGAAACTAAAAATTGCAATGTAAAATCAATGGGCAATAACTTGACAGTTCGAAATGTCAAAAAGTTGTACAAGACTAAAAATCAACCATTCTAGTCTTAAGGGAATTTAGGATAAAACTAATTATATAATATTACATTGTCATCAATGTTATACACGTATGAAAAATTTGAAACCTCTAGCTCAATTAGAAGTCTTTGTTCAAATTTTGATTACAAGATTTGATTTAAACAAACTAACTAACATTGCAAAGTTAAATAAAAGCTTTTAAAAACTTAATGATGCAATAACTTATATTCTTATGCAATGTATTGATTAAATGCTTAAAAACCGTTAAAAAGTAATTTTATCAAAGAAAGTTATTATAGCAAATGTTTAAGTTTGTTAGTGTCTCTTGATTTTGATTCACATTATGCATTTTAATGGCCATTTTTTTTAAAAACCGCACAAAAGAATCACACAAAAAAGACCACGTAAAAAAAGGTTTAGCTGTTTAAGTATTTATGGACTATTAAATACCAATAAAAAGTACGATGCACCAAAAATAAAATTAAAAAAACCGATACACGCGGTAACTTTTCTTAGTGAAAACCTTGAAAATCCGAAATTGTTGTATGAGTACGTTAAACAGGCACGCTCAATGCCCAAAACCATGTTTTTTGAGCATTTTTTATCAAATTAATTTTTTTGAAATTAACGGACAAACTAATTAACTTTACTACTACTTCGAGCCACGCATGATGTAATCATTGTCGTAAACTTCCCCGTTGAGTTTCAACTTTGTCATTTCCGTGACCACCTTTTCAAAGTTCACTCCTCTATGTTCCAGTCATAAGAATGTATTTCCATACCACAGAAAATTAGTTTTGACCGATCAACAGAGCCGTTATTCTAATAAAAAATAATAAAAGTCTTTTTGTACGCAACAATACGCAGTAAATTCACTACCTCAAAAATTCAGTCTCCATTCCGACCGCCTTCCTTCCGGTACCTGAATTAGAACCGTCTTTTCTTCACATGCTGGGTTCAAAACTAAAACTTAAAAATTCACTAGTACAGTCGGACTCATGTATTTTCAACCTGTCGGGATTAATCCGCTCATGTATTTTCAACTTCTCCTTCATCCTCACTCCATGGCAATTAGAAGACCACGTGACAGACATAGAACCAATCACGAAAAGCCCGCGCAAATCTTTACATAGTAGTTACGTGTACTTTCCCAGTGAATAACCTTAAAATGGTAAAATGTCAAGTAACATATGATAAACAAAAAAGTGAAGCACGAAAAAAGTTTAATAAACTTGCAATAAAATTATTTTTTTAACAATTGCAAATGAAATAAAACCATATATTATACGATAAAGCCACTAGTGGTTAATCGGTTAATCTGACAGTTATTTTTCTGTATTAAAGTATTGCGTGAGAAATGGGGACCAAAAATTTGAAAATACGTGAGTAAAATTAATTGAAAATAGATGGTGTTGAAAATATATGAGTTGAAAATACATGAGTCCGACTGTACTTTCACTTTAACCAAAATATCTTATATCTGTCGTTTCAATTGCCAGCACAATGTTAATTTTTTTTTAAAGTTTAATTATGACACGTGGAAGGTACCCCAAAATTTTAATTTCACCACGAACCATACACGGAGTGGCACGTGGAAAAACTTTTCATCCCGGAATAAAAGGGAAGTCACTTTAAAAATTGAAAATTTTTTTGTATTTTTAATTTTATTTAAATCTATAGCTGTAGCAGATACGTGCAAAATTTCATGTTCATCAGCATGAAAGATGTAGATTAAATTACATATGTGAGGCATGACCGACAGACAGACAGACATGACTAAATTACAGGGTTTCGGAAATTTATTTCTTCGGAACCCTAAAAACTGTACCAACCCGATTTTAGAGATATTTATTGTACTGCATTTCATTGAACTTTATTTCATATCCTTTAAGCAATAATCATATCTACTAGAGACATAAAAAGTAATTTAGAACATTACTTATTTCCTTATTATATTTAAGTCGAATTGAGTTGAGCAAAAAAATGAACATTATATAGAAGTTATTCATTTTGTTAAACAATTTACTGCCTTAACGTATTTAGACGTAGAACATTTTCTTAAAAACGTCTGATAATATTAAACACGTCTCTATTAAGAATATTACTAACATCTTAATAACAGTAATTGAAATTATTGTTTAATGTAATTACATTATGGAATAAATTCTGTTTAGAAAAATGAATTTTTAATGAGTTAATTATTTTATTTATGTAAAATGTTGTGCAGGATATAGTCTGATTATCAAATTCCTTACTTATAGTGGATTTTTCAGCGTTAATTACAAGAAAAGAGCTTCCTGTATCCTTCAATCGTATCCATTCTTCAAAAAGTTACCTCTAGATCTAACCAGAGGCGGTGCAAAACTAAAACTGAAAATAGACAAGGTGAGTACAGCGTGACCCCCTTCGTTGATTTTTCAAAAATTCCTACCCATTGTATAAATAACGAGCACAGAAAACTATGGTGTGAGGCTGCAAAGAACACGAGACAAAGTGCGGTCGCACAATTCTCACACCTTTATACCGTCTGTCTTTGTGACATTTCAAAAGTTGTTTCACACTTCAAAATTCCTTGAAAATATCAATCAATAACGGTTGACAATGGTATATTTGTTTAAGGGGGTTCTCCCATGTGTTGGGTTCAGAAAAAAAAATTTTTCCACTTGAAAACAATTCATTTTGACAGATTTTAAAAAGGAACAGGAAAGAGTACTCTATGGACCAGGCATCGAAGATTGATGATAAGTTGAGATTTTCATACTTTTAACTGTATTTGAAACTTTAAACGCACTTTCTCAAAACTGTGTTTTTGAAACTGGCCTCCATCATATCTCGAGAATGGTTTGATTGATTCACTTGAAATTTATAGGGTAGTCTCGGCACGTGTAGACGCATTGAATGAACTAGAATCATCCAAAAATTCCGAGTATTTCTATTCTTTTGTAAAGAAAAAAATCATGAATTTTGAAAATTCTTTTTCAAACGTCTGCAAAAAACCCAATTTTCAATATTTTCAAATGATTCTAGTTCATTCGATGTATTTATGCTTATAAATTAAAATGCCGTCTTTTTCTTAAAATAGTAATAAATAAATGATAAAAAGCTCAAAGTTCTATCTGTTCGTCAAAAAAAATTCCCCAAAAATGCTTAAAAAACTGGTTGTTACACGGCAGAACCGCCTTAAGTTATAAATTTTAGATTATTAAATAATCAGTCAGTGAAATGTTTTCATAATTTTTGGACTCTTATTTGAAAAATAAATTAATAAAAAAAATTGAAAACAAGAACAATGGCCTAGTTGAGAAAATGTGGAATTAAAATATAACGTAAACTATGAAATATAAAAGTAAAATATAAAATATAAAAGTAAACTATGTGTAAAGTGAAAATACCAGTTACTTTTTTAATTTTAGGTTGGAGGATAATGTTTAAAAGGATGAAGGGAGCTGATTGTGTTGGATAAAGAAGTAGCTTTCTTGCTCAGAATCAAGCTTGACATGCAACGGTTCTATATATCAAGCGGTGAATGGTCGACATAGAAATTGAAATTTTGATGTAGCGAATTGGCCGCCTGTCGTAATTGCGTAGGAAAATTCATGCCGACTGGTTAAAAGAATGAAATTGTGGTTTGGAAATACTCTCTTGCGACTGTGCGCTGGAGGAATTAACTTGGAAAAAGAAACCATGGAGAAAAAAGGGGAAATGAAAACGGACCTGTAAGTTTCACTAAAGTGGCATAATCAGGTGTATTTCTAAAAGTTTTTGAAGTTCGTGCCGTTTTTGGATTTTGGTAAAAAGAGTAATTGGTCGGAGTAAATCTCGCTTCTTTAAAGGCCTCATATATCTATATAGAATTATCACCAACCTGTTTTCATGTTTCTAGTAGTTCATTCATGAGGTTTTAAAACGTCAAAATACGGCGAAAGACACAAAGGCCAATTTGGCCTGATTACCTAACATACCTAGTTTTTTTTCTTATAACTATAGTTTGGATACAAAAACGGAAAAGTTGTTTCTTCCATTAACTATAAGAAAATAATTTAAGTAAACCAAAATTTGTAAAATATAAAAAGTAATAACGAATATACAAATCACCTCTAACTAAAGTTCCTTTTTTATTGATATACTCAGAACTCTTTATTTTTACTCCTCATTATTACAGTTACGATGTACAATTCAAAGAAATAACATTCGATTTTGCGCGTATAAAAACAATAGGAGATCTTCCACTACAAAACTTTATAATTCATGTTTCTTTGAAGAATAAACTGTAAGAATTTTTAACAACACACATGCTTTCAAAAATGCATTTACTATCAACATATTTTCAAATTGCTGTTTTGGTATTTCTGAGCGTACAGGTAAAAGTAAATGTTTAAATAGTTTCCAAGTATTTTTTAACCAATTTTTCTTTCAGCTGGAAAGCTCCCATGCTGGTTTGCAATCAGCCAAACATGAAATCCGAACGGCCAAAGAAAACCTAGTTGCAACCATTAACGCCACAAAAGAAGAATTAAGTGACTTGTTGGAAGAAATCAATATGCCAAAATTTACGAGAAATCTTCAAAAATTAGATATTTGTTACAATCTAATGATGCATTACACAACAACTAATGAACTGGATGCGTTATGGTCATTACAAAACCTAGAAAAAACCATGAACGAAACTATACTTAAAACTGCCGAATATTTAGATTCGATAATTATATGTTCACAGCATCAAGGTGTCGAAGGAGTTGAGGATTCGTATAAACCAGTTTTAAGTTATTTAACGAGTGTGTTCGATACAATTGATGAACGAATTCATACTTTATCAAATGAAACCGACGATTTAAATAACTACATAACAACAATACCAGATCGAATTAATGGATGCTTACGTTTTATCAAAGATACACGAAGTGAACCAAGTCTCCTCATTTCAAAAGTGATTGGATACTGCCTAGATCAAACGTTAGATGACATTGTTCCAAAATGTAAATCATTGACCTTCGATGTGGTGCTGGAAGAGGAAGGATTTATTAAATATTTAGAAGAGCGAAATGATTATATTCGGGAAAATTTTCGTAACGACATCGAGAAAATACATAATCGATTGCTGATGGAGAAAAATTTTGATGTGGATACATGCGATAATTCGATTTTGGTGAATTGAGGAGTTTTGAGTTATTCTGTATTTATGTGATCATCTTATTTAAAAAAATAACATTTTTTTTTTAATATAACAGTGTACTGATATTATATACATAGATATGGATTTATTTATTAATTCCATCCCTCGGGTTATTTTTCTTCTTTTTTTTTTTTTTTAAGAAAACAAAATATATTGGTTTTGTTTTTGTGTTAACTCGTGATGATTTTGAAAAGATAACTTTTTTTCGGATGGTGAAGTATTATATTATATAATGCCATTTTCAGTTTAAATAAGAGTTCAGAGGTTACTAAATATATATGTATATACATAATTTCTTTGATTTCATCTATGGAACAAGGAAACGTATGTACTTAATATAGTGACGAAAGGAACTTTTTCTAAGATGGTGCATCATTTGTAGTGCATATTATAAAATAACGTAATTTTGAAAAAAATCAGTACCTTAGACAGGGGTGAACAGGCACGAATTCAGACTTCACACAGTATTTTATTGCATTTATTTTATGAGTACCTAATCTGTAATGTATTAAAAATTTACGCAAGGATGGTCACGTTATCACAGTATTCAACAAAAAATTTTGAAAATATCGGTGGTTTTTGAAAAAATAACAAAAATCATATAATTCTTCTCCATTAAAAATTGGGGTCAAAAGAGACGATAAAACGGTAAATGGGGTCGACCCGTAGGGCCGGCCAAAATTGATATTCAAATGTAACATAATTTCGAATTGTTTGTATTTATACATTCAAAAAAGAAATAATACTTGGTGATTTTCAGTAGAAATAAGCGTAAAATCTAAAGTAAAGTTTATACAGTATACAAACGTTACGCTGACTATGTTTATAAAAATATCGAATGACTTAACGACCTTGAAAGTGCTCTGTTCTATGTTCCAATACACTCCTCAACCGTCCCTAAACATCCCACATTTGTCTCTTTATACTTGATATAAACGTCCCTATTAAGCAATATACTGTTCATATTCACATTTTTTCCGTTCCTATTAATCTGCAACTTAGACCGAATTTCAAGTCCTCATTATTTCCTCTTAAGAAGATAAAAACAACTAACAGTTTGCAGTCTTTTTTTTTCAGATATGTTTCAAAGTAACTCAATTTTCGATTAAACAATTTATTCATAATAGCACCGAAATAAATAGTTTTTAGATAAAGTGTTAAGAAACAAAAAATATCACTGTTTGAAGCCGTCAATCTAAACTGATTTTTTAATATTTTTTATCAAACTTCAAGCTTAGTCACTATTGTTACCCGAGTTTACGGTATCGGTGTTAATATAATTAAAACACTGCCATTGCTTCTAAAAAAATATATTTTTATTATATTAGTTGTGATTTATACATAGAAACGTAAAAGATTAACTGATTCTTTTCAATATTTGTTTTATAGGATTCAATAATGTATGACTTTTATTTTTATCAGTTAGTTTTCCGATTTATTAATTATTTACTAAATCGTTTTATTTTTTAACGATACACCAAGAATACTGTAAATTATCATAAACTGAAAACAAGAGTTACTCACATTAATAGATTATATTTACAATGTATAGCTACTTTTGCAGGAAGATTATGTTTTGGACATATTTTTTCGATAAAGTAAAGGTAGACACAAACATAAATAAAAGTAAACATTTAAAGTAGAATTTATATAAACTGAAAATAATTCATTCAATAAGAATGCACGTAAGTTTATGTATCAGACACGCTCGTAATATAGCTGTCTCTAACAAGATCTACTATCTAATATATTGAAAAAGGATAGTAGAAAATATAATAAATTTTATATGTGACAAAATTTCATTTTTACATTCTTAAGGTGTGAATCATTTTCATTTAATATAGTTTTTTCTATATTATCATTTTATTAAATAATAATGGAGTTTAACATGCGTTTTCACACAACAATTTAACAGACACCACTCACATCATACGCCGATATTCATCTGGGACTCTGAAGAGAAACTGGAGAAAGCATTGACGAGCACAGTCGGCCATTGAGATTCGAAATCTTAACTTATCAGTCCGTAAGTGGCAGCGCCTAAGCACGCTCGATCATTCCGTTGGCTTAATTAAATAAATAAATACAAACAAAATACATAATAAAATAAAAATTGTCGTTTTATTTTAAAATGGAATACCATAAAGTAACGCTCAAATCTATCAAAATATATAATGTTGAAATTATATTTTTATATCATAATTAATTTTATATAAACAACGTCACTGAAATTAACTATTAGTTTAGCCTACATTTTTCAATATTTCCAATTTTTACAACAGAACTTTTTGTTGTTATTATCTCATGTTTCAAATAAAAAAAAAAACGCCGTGAGCAGCGGGGCCCCATCACGGTAGTCGAATTTTCCCCTTCATCTTCGGTATTGAATGTCTACAAGCGAAATGTGATTGAAAGTCTACAACCGAATTGTCATTTTGTTGGTTTCAAAACTGGTGATGAGTGTTCGGCTGATCGAGGCTTTAAAAAAAGGTTTTAAGTATTTAAGGGCTGTATCTCAGTAAATTTCAATTTTGTGCCGAAAACAGGTAGCAGAAAAAAGCCAACACAATTCGTACGAGGACATTCCTACCCATGTTTATCCGCTAATTGCCTTTATGTTTTAGTTTTAAAAATTAAAAAAGGACCTTAAATAGTAAACTGGAAGGCCTTTATAAAGATATTTTTTTTTTTAAAAAAAATCCAAAATTTCTATTTTATAAATACTAAAAATCCAAAATTCCTAATTTATAAATAAACAATGACTTTAATAACATTTTTAAATTACTTAATATGTATGTATTTCATTTGTCATAAAAGTAAGTTCACTTTTTTTAAATTTTTTAAAATTACTATTCGCCTACTTGTATTTAGAATAAACATAATGCTTTTAAAACACATTTAACAATAGCATTCAATTCCGATGTAAAAATGGGAGAAGTGGGGGGAAAAGTGATGTAGACTCCATACAAGGTACTAGCTGGATACTAACTGAATACACGTACAAAATTTCAGCCCTCTAGGTTTCCTTATGGAGTCTCTAGACGAGTTAGAAAACAAGCAAAAAAATTAAGGAAATATTGGCGTAAAAATCGTGGGGGTAAGGGTTAAAAGTTGAAACCTCCAAAAAACAGTGTCTGGCTATTAGCTTAACCTGTACACCAAATTTCAGCCCTCTAGGTTTATTTGGGGAGATTTTGACCCGAACGAAACTGTTAAAAATCAAGAAAAATCATGTTCTTTTGGGTATAAAAATGGTGGGGGTAGGGGTTAAAAGTCGAGACCCCCAAAAGGCACCCCCTTGATACTAACTCAATCCGAATACAAAATTTCAGCCCTCTAGGTTTATTCGGGTGACCTGTGCGAGTGGTACAAACTTCGAAAACGTCGAAAATGCATGAAATTGTAGCTTAAAAATGAGGGGGGTGGGGGTAAAATATTAAAACCTCCAAAAAGCACAACCTAGGTACGAAGTTTATCAACACACCAAATTTCAACCCTCTACGTTAATTCTGGGGGGCTGGGGGCCTGTTAGATCCAGCGAAAATCGTTTTTCCCCCCTCTACTCCCACCATATCATCCTAGGAAGCTGAATTTTGGATATGTTGTAGATAATTGACCGAAACATTATTTAAAACCGGTTTGGAAAAGTTTTATTGCTTTTCCGCCCCCCACCACCCCCTTAAAGGTCGGGTCAGAAAAAAAATTTGCCCAAAATTTGACCCCACTTTGATAGTATGAGGTGCCTCGAAAATGAGCCCCATTTACCAAATTTCATCTCTTAACTTCCATAGGGGGGCTCTACACAAATTAAAAGGTGACGGGAAAATATATATATATATATATATATATCAGACATTTTTTTTTTCTACATATTCGTGTTCTACGGGTCCGAAAACGGATAGCGCCCCTACTCTCGCCTCTCGCAGCTCTTATCGTATAGACTGTATAAGTCTAATTTTTCGGAGAAAATTCGACTAAAAAATTGTTTATATATGTAGAGTACTAATTCCCGTTTCGGCATTTCGTTTACTTTGTGTGATGCCAAAATTACATAGTATTTTTCTGCTTAATAAAAACGTATTTTGAAATGAAAAATTTAGAAGATTAAATGGATTTTTAATAAAAGTAATTGCATCTGTTGGTAAATACAGTATTTATTTTATACATTTTTTTTCTAAAAATTACAGATTTTGCTTAAAAAATACAGTTATTCTGTTAAGAATTAATATTTTCAAAAATGGCTATTTACTTCTCTAAATATTGAAATAAAAAAAGAAAAATTTGAGTAATTGTGAACAGATAAAAAGTTAAGATATTCAAACTGCTTGCCGTTTACTGTCTTGTCAAATACGCTTATTTCTTTTTCCAGGTGCAACTTCGCCATTTTGAATATTATTTCAATCAACAAAATTCTTCTTCTTTTGCTTTTTAATATGGGTAATGAAGTTATTTTTATTAATTTTTTTTTAAAGTGTCTGCAAAAAGTTCACAAAATTTCAAACATAGAAGTTACTTTAGGCCAGTTAAATATGTGTTAGGTAACTGACCATTAGGAATAATAATAATAATTTTATAATAATAATTCATTTATTCAGTAGCCACATACATGAACAGAAAATGTCAATTAATGATATAAAAACATATTTGCATAATACTAATTAATAATTAAATTTATTTAAAATACTAATTATATACACACACAGACATAATTAGCGGAACATACAAAATATCTCTAAAAATCAAACAAACCATTTAATTTTAAGAAACTATTAGTCTTATTTAATTATTCACTTAAAATTACAAGTTCACAAGTTAATATACCTTTATTTTTGTTAGTGAAAGCAATTAACCATATGAAATGCCAACTTTTTGGAATCTTATGTCGTCTAAGAATCATTTAAGTTAAAGATTATTTAACAAATAGAAAATGAAACATAGCGTTTTAATACCGCATGGTTTCTCCCGTGCTCTTGTCAAAGCTTCCATTCGTCTTACTATACTCAGAATGATGTTATCTATAGTCTCCTGAGGCAATCTTTGCCCTTCTTTAATTACGACAGTCTGAAGCTCGACTACATTGAGAAGAAACGGCATTTGAGTTCGAAAGTGACAGACCTCTTAAAACGATTTGCATCAATAATGAATAAGAACAATTCTATGAAAAGTCAATTGATTCATTACTTCAATATTATTTTAAGTGAAAATGAAAAAAAACAGCCAACTTTGTTTAATAAATAGGATTCTATATTTTTTTATATTTTTTTTTATGTTCCGCTAATTATGCTGGTGTGTGTAGATTAAAATTAAATTTAAAGAAAAAACGAAAAATTAGAGCATAAATGTATACATATTTGATTTACACCTGGTGATAAAAAAGCACTCTTTAATAAAATATTCTTTCAATTCTTTTGATTTTTCAAAATTTTTGAATATTTTTAATATTTTCTGATAGCTCCATTGCTATATTTTACTGCCCTGTATTTATTAACGTGTAAATTATCATTTATTATTGTATTACTCAACGGATCTCATTTCCTTTAATTAAAGAATCTGCATATATTTTGCTTAATATTTAACTTATATTTATAATATACTACTCCAAACAATTAAGGGAGCAAAAAAAAATTGTTAATTATTTAGTGATTTTGAAGGGCTGTATTTACGTGAAAAATGGTCATATCGAGATGTTTAAAAAAGCATTTTGAAGCCTCAAGATTCTAGTTTTCAGATCTTTCGTCCAAAAATTGTTAGGAGTGACAGTTATCGAGCAGTTATAAGGAATAAGACAAAAAAAGTTTTTGCAAATTTTTTGCTCTTTTTTTTTGATCTACGGGCTTGAAAAATTTTTTTTACAGTAAAACCGTGGTATTGACGTGATAGCCTGTTTATTCAGCTTCAAATTCCCTTTTAAAATTTTTCTCTACGTTGATTTGTTTCTGAGGTATCCAACTTTGAATAAAAAAGTATCGTTTTTCTTTTAACCATCGATATCTCAGTAACCAGTGATCGGAGAGAAAATTGAAGGACAGTTTTGGAATATGGAATAAATTTCCTACAAGGCTATGCCGCGTACTTTAGGAAAAAAAATTTTTTTCATCCTTAATTTTAATCTGAAAAATGTGAAAAAAAGGGACTTTTTTCATTTTTGCGAGAAATCGTCCGCATCCCTGCGAATATCGATGGGGAGTCTAATGTTTGTGGGAATTTTTATACCTCACTGTACCCCCAATAACCGTGTAAATCGACAGATCGATCTATCGAATGGTTTTCCTAAACCGTTTGTTCAAAACTTTCGAATTAAAAAATAAAGGAGCAAAATTGAATGAACAAAATTGAATGAAAAATTCAATTTTTTTTTTCAAATTTATCCACCGTTAAGCATCTTTTATCCATTAAATTTGAAAATTAAGAAAAAAAAATTTTCAAAATTTTTTTCACAATTTTTTAAAAAAAATTAAAAAATTAAAATTAAGTTTAAAAAAAAAAATTGGAAACAATTTGAAAAAAGATCGTTTAAATTTTGAAAAAAATTTTAAAAAATAATTTTTTTTTCTTAATTGTCAAATTTTAATGGATAAAAGATGCCTAACTGGAAAAATTTGAAAAAAAAAATTGAATTTTTCATTCAATTTTGTTTATTCAATTTTGTTCCTTTATTTTTTAATTCTGAAATTTTGAACAAATGGTTTAGGAAAACTATTCGATAGATCGATCTGCCGATTTGTAGGGTTATTGGGGGAACATTGAGGTATAAAAATTCATACAAACATTAGACTCCCCATCAATATTCGCAGGAATGCCGACGATTTTTTGCTACAAGGAAAAAAGTCCTTTTTTTCACATTTTTCAGATTAAAATTAAGGATGAAAAAAATTTTTTTCTCCTAAAGTACGCGGCATAGCCTTGTAGGAAATTTATTCCATATTACAAAACTGCCCTTCAATTTTCTGTCCGATCACTGGTTACAGAGATATCGATGGTTAAAGCAAAAACGATCTTTTTTATTCAAAGTTGGATACCTCAGAAACAAATCAACGTAGAGAAAAATTTAAAAAAGGAATTTGAAGCTGAATAAACAGGCTATCACGTCAATACCACGGTTTTACTGTAAAAAAAAATTTTCAAGCCCGTAGACCAAAAAAAAAAGAGTAAAAAATTTGCTAAAATTTTTGTTGCCTTATTCCTTATAATTGCTCGATAACTGTCACTCCTAACAATTTTTGGACGAAAGATCTGAAAACTAGAATCTTGGAGCTTCAAAACGCTTTTTTAAACATCCCGATACGACCATTTTTCAGGTAAATACAGCTCTTCAAAAATCACTAAAAAATTAACAATTTTTTTTTTGCTCCCTTAATTGTTTGTCGTTTTTGTGTCCGGGAAACTTACTGATTCTGTTGAATGTTTCCATAGTACCGCACAATATTTCATTTTACTATACGCAAATGACAAGTAAATAGAGGAGGAACTTGACCCTAATTTTTAACAGAAAGCGACCACGAGCGTTCTAGTGGCTGATTTTTCTTTTAATCGATTCAAAATTTAAAAAGGAATAAAAAATTTCAATACTAGATATTTTTTATCAAATGCCGGCAACACTGTGAAAAGTTGAAATTAATGAAAGTGGTAGGATAAATGTATAAATTTTGTATTAGTAGTATTCGATAAGCACAATTGGTGTATAAAAAAAAAAAAAGTACAGCCCAATCAACTTGGGCCCAATCAACAGCCCAATCAAGCTTGCCGGTCAGATGGGCAAATGAAAGAGTGCGACAACAAGAATTAAACATATAAGATATAACATATATGCATAAAAGTGTGATAGAAGTTGTGTTTGTCTTACTGCGCGTACAACTTTGACCGGCAACCCTATCTTGGTTGAGCTGTATTTATAACATTTTTTTAGAGAGAGAGAAAATTATTGAAAATATGATATTTTATCTTAATCAATTTATCTTTTTATTTATCTTAATCAATTTTTAACATTGAAGCCGTGATTTAATCAAAAAATAGTATTTGAATTTTTTATTTTATTTTAAATTTTGTATCGATCAAAAAAAAAAAAAAAAAAAAAAAAAAAAAAACAAAAAAAAAAAAACAGCCACTAGAAGTCACTTTTTCAATTCCTAAGGATCTTTTTAACGGTAAGCTCCTCGCCTAAAAGTGTCAACATTGTTTACCAATCGACAATTTTACTAAGTGACCTCATATTTTAGTAAAATATTTGATTTAATTTTTTACATACATCTTCAATGTAAGGTGTTCATATTAAATCTGCACCAATTATGAGACCAAGCAATTGGTTTTAACTATCTTAGAATTGTCAAGGGCAATTGCGACATTGTTATCAATTGATTTTCCTCGGTTGATGAGCATGAAGCTTGACTTAGTAAGACTGATTATTACATGATTTTGATGACGTCAGTTGCTGAATTCATGTATTACAATATTTATATTTTCACTTAGTTAGTTTAACACTTTCAGTCCCAAGAATTCGGCATCCGAAACCAAACAAAACATCCTCAGAGGCCGACCGCGATCCATATTTAGAATAATAAACAAAACACTTAAAAATATTTATAAAAAAGATTTTATACAATGTATTCTTATAAAAATAATTTATTATGTACTACGTACCGGACACTTTTCATTTTTTATACATATAAATATACATAATATGTTTTATCATCAAAATATCTAGGTTTGTTTATACAATATTTTTATCCACATATTATGTATGTATGTGTGTGTTGTATGCTTGTATGTATATGTGTGTTACTTATCTTTTGACCTACACCAGTAACACATACATATTGAATTCTTTAGTGTTTTGTGGAATACTTTTATGTACTTGTTTACATAAAATTTGCTTAAAAATTTTGTCGGCTTGCGGGGAAGTTTACTGTGAAAGTGCTCGGGCCTCATAGTGTTAAGGTTTTACTACTAACTAAAATAATCCTATCATCACCATACATTACGATATCTTCTTTTGTTATATATTTGTATAGGTCATTTACATACAGTGGGAACATTACAGGACATAGATTACTTCTCTGTGGTATACCAACATCAACTTTAGAAGCGTCTGATAGTTCATCATTTACATTAATCGTTCATAAAGTCTTCTAACTCCCATTCTCAAATTTTGTAAGAGGAAAGATGACTCATCGCGTCAGAGGCTGCCAATAAGACGAAAAATAACGTAGAAGCAAAACATACTCAACAACACCCCAACTTGCTGTACATGTAGATGGATTAGGACGGATTTCCCATTGACAATCTGATTATATATTATTATGGCTAACAAAATATAGCTTAAAATATTTTAAGCACTCAAATTACCCATATTTCCGAACAAGGATTTTGGTTTTAATTTTTAAATAATTTCAAATTGACAGCAATCTCTCTTTAGCATTTTTGGAAGATCTATTCTTTTCTATTTATTATTCACCGTTTTCTAGGACATACATATATTTCCAAAGCCTTATTTCGAAATCTTCAAATTTTAATTCTTCATTAACCAAAAAAAATTCACTAGTTTCTTATTCATTATTTAGCCTTACTCCGTCCTTCCAAAAACTTTATATTTCTTTCTAATAGGGATGTCTTTTTTTAATCGATAAATCGAGAAATCGATTAATCGGAAGAATGAAAACCGATTTTTAATCGATTATTGATTTTGAGATCGATTCACACATCGATTTTTATTTTATGGAAATCGTGAAACGATTTTTTTTTTTCAAAATATAAATTGCGTTTTTATTTATATGTTGCTATTTATTTATTAATTTAAATTTAAATCTATTATGGGTACTACGATTATTAAATTTTAAGCATCAAATGCATATAATAAATCTCTATGTATCAAATCAAATTGTCAAAATTTACAAATTGATAACTGTACCATGTACCATGTCCCTGTCACTCTCCATTTAGTCTATTATAAAAAAATGGACCGTTTTTTGACGTCGCTGTAACTAATATACCAGATGGCGTTGATTTACTAGGGGATAAAATTAGAGTCGAGACATGAGGTTTAATAGTTCGCTATTTTTCATTTCAAATAAATTGGAAATAAATTAAATATTTAAAAAAATACTTTAATTCAACCTAGAAAGATTAATTAAATTAAAAAAAATTTAATTCTTCGTTAACACATAACTTGGTGCCGATACTTTTGTACTCAATCATATGATAATTAATTTTGACATCTATTTGATGAAAAATGCTCACATGTCCCAACTCTATTTAGTATACCCCCTATACCATTAGCGCCACGTAGCAAACTGTGACATGAAAAGGTCCGTCCTTGAAAACAAGTGGCAGGGACATGCCATGTACTTACAAAACAATAAAGTTTAGGCGGGGAATTTAAAAAAAAAAATTTTAATTCTTTTTTTATCCCTTAATCTATAAAAAACTTTGTATGCAATTAAATAAAAACTTTTCAACATTTAGTACAATTTAGATAATATTAATACAATTAATATTTTATATTAAATGAAAACAAAAATTGTCAACTTTGTTGTGATGGTGTGATTCATCTTTATACCATAGAATAAGATTTAAAAAAAAAAATGTTGGTAATTAAGTATGTACAGGTTTAATATTTTTTTCTTAAAAGACTTCGAAAGTTCATCTTTCTGAATTATAAATTTTTACTTAAAAATTACCGCCACTTTTGCAACAGCAAATTTGAATCGATTTCTTGGAATCGATTTTGAATACAATCGATAATTTAAGCATCGATTCTTTTGTTGACAAATACGAATCGATTCAAAAATCGATTTTTTTTAAAAAAAACGACATCCCTACTTTCTAATAATTTACTTTCAGTAAAATTTGATATGATGGCGTGTCTAGTTTGAGTTAAAGTCTCCTCAATTTGATCTTCAATGTTGATAATACAAATAGTTAAAGTATAATATTTTCCTAGAGTTTTTAAAACGATCGTATGTAAATTGTCAATCATTTTTGGCGAGAAATATGACTTCTCTTTGGTCTTCTGTTTTAGCTTTTTCAATTCAAATTTCGTGTCATATGGCATAGTTTCTATCCAGTCAATTAATTCTTTAATATTTTCGAAAAATTTTTTGATTAGTGTACAAACTGTTTTCAAATCTTCGTCAATATCGTTAAATAATGGTTCACATATTTCCTGTGAGATATCCTTGAGGGTGGTCAATTCAGTGCATTTCATAATTGAGTCATTGACATCATTTTCGTACTCTATAAGCGTTTTTACTATACTACTATAGTAATCTGTACTGATGATTAGATGTAGATAGTGATTATATAACTTGAAATCCCATAGTACTTTATCGATGTCTACAAAAATTTTGTACCTTTCAATTTTATTTAACAAAATCGCCATTTTTTCTATAGCCGGTTTACTAGTAACCTCCAATTTTTCTTTTGCGGTTCTTATCAACTGAATACTTGATATTAATTTATTGTGATGTTTCTGAAACTAAAATATAAAAATAAAAATAAAAAAAATACTTTTCACATTACGAAAAAAAAATTTTTTTTTACTTTCCCGTCCATATAGGATCTATAGCAAAGATAAGATCGCCAAGTCTGACAATTAGTCCAGTTTAACCACCTGTGGTTTTTACTGGATCTTGCCGTTTTGAATTCTTTGCAATCTTTGAACGAAATGATCTTTTTCATTTGGCTTTTTAGCTATTATTCATAAATACTTACATATAAATTCGTTATCAATTGCTCCCCTTAGAAGATTTTCAAAATAAAACAAGACGATAATAAGCCTTGACGTAAATGATAGTTGTTATAGTAATTTATGTTAAAATGTAATTCTTATAATTTAACAATTACATCTAATTATTGTACTTGTTAAATAAAATGAATTTAAAAAAAGAAAAGAAAAAAACATGGAAGTGGTCATCCTTACGTTTTCCGGTATGATCATTCCAATAGTTATTTGTTTACAAATACTTAACTCAGCGTCCATTATTGTAAAACTACGTATAAATTATCAGGTAAATTAATACTGATTTCGATCACAAACTTATTAATTAAAAACACTAAATGTTATTTAAACTTTGAAATTTAAAAGCTTTATAATAGTGAATAAATACGAAGTGATTAGATATTATATCATTTTGTAAAAAATAATATGATGCAATATTGCGTTTTTAACTTCATTAGTATGATGTCTACTGCACACAATTGTTGGAATTTGTTGCGCAATATGATGTCTGCGCAACTGTACTCTAATAATGTGTATTTTTTATTTAAATTTATATAAATTAGTACCTATAAAACTGATTGTTTCTATGAAACAATTTCATAATAATGGTGATCAGTTACATAATTTTGGAAATATTGACCTTGCGATTACTTTAGGATTATTTAAGTAATTAAAAATTCACCAAATGACTTTTAAAATTAAAATATGTAAAATTTTATGAACAGCTCTGTTATTAGCAATGAATTCGCGGCAACAGTTACTTTCTGATATATTCAAGTCGCTAATATAAACAATTGACGATTACTTCTTTAAAGTAGTAATAAAATGTACATTATAATTTATAAATATAACTGATACACCTGCTAATGCTTGCCTTATTAACGAAACCATAGGCTCAAAATCGTCGATATTGAATACATAATTAAATAAAGTAGTGTTATTCCTACATAACCTTGAAGGCAACTTGATTGTCATTGTCATCATTATAATTTAAATGACTGTGTAAGTATGTGCTTAGAGTTCAAGGCTATACACTTGATACATTGTGTTCGTTTAGACACGACATTGAAAACTATATGTAGGTAATTGAAAATAACTTATGTTGACTAAATTGACCTACATAATAACATATATACTTATACCGTGCAGATGTTATGGCTGCCTGTACACGATCAATAATATTGTCAGTATTTCAAAATACTGACATTTTTATTGATCGTGTAATGATGATACTGAAATAATGATGAAAGTATTGAAGAATGGCTTATAATTCCATCAGTATTCACTTCAGTACTAAGACGCGGAGGGGACAGTGACATTAATGACAGTTAAAACCGTTAAAACATATTTCTCGTAGAGATGTACCAGCGGTACCAGCCGAGATAAATACAAATCGATTGCAGATCGTATATGTACTTCATGGAAAAGTAGGCCTCATAGAACACTAGAAGCCAACTAATATCAACGAAGTGTAGCTTGCTTGGAGCTCTTTGTAGGCTTGTCACAGCTTTAGTCATGTAGTCAGTCGCTGTCCGTCACCGAACTCACAGTGCATTGTATTACATTGTTAGACATTGTTAGTTGAACAGCACACATTTCCCTCTCTGGTAATACGTGTGTTGTAGTAGTGTTTGTGAATACGCACACAGACGCAACCATTAAACCAATACCACTGCAAACAGTGTGTATCTACACCAACAGAGTGGGGAAATTTTACGTCACCCACTTTCGACAAGTGGAACAGTGTAATTTGGTTACTAGTATGGTCTCTTGGTAGGCCAGTACATATTATTATTGATTAGTATGTACGGCAGTATGTACAATATGTACGATATGTACCATATGTACATTGTACATACATGCGTATATGTATGGCTTAGCTAGAAAAACAAAATCGAACAGATCGAACATAACGCTTTTTCTTCTTTGATTTCTTGTTTTGAGTTGCAAACGCAAGTACTATAGCTAAACACGCTTCTTCCATAATAATAACAATTCCAAAATTATATTAATTTAAAAATTCCGAAAAATTAAATTTGACAGTTTCTTTTAAAATACTGAAGAAAATAATGATAGTGTACGGTATCATAAAAATACTGAAGTAATAAAAATAATGATTCATTATTTTTATCAGTAAATACTGACAGTATTACTGATTGTGTAAAGGCAGCCTATATGTTGAACGTCATCTTTAAATTGCCGCTTTATGCGCAGTTGTGCACTATTTTATTTATTAGAATTTAGTTCGTAACGTGCTGCCTCCTACATGGTCTTAAATCGAACTATTATTTTTGGAATAGCTGTCAGATTTGCATCGGTTATTTTCTTATTGTTTATTTACTTTGTCTTAAATTTAAAGTAAGTAAATAATTTTTTATTCAAGCAATTTTTGTTAATTTTTCACATTTAAAAGACATACATTTTTAGTATAATATTCACCACCGTATTGAGAGTGCGGAAATTTGTCTACTGTATATAATGTAAATATAATAAGCCATTCAATCTTGTTACAACTTTGAAAAAGTGCACATTTGATGCACCTCGTCTAGCCTGGTAGAGCTGGGGGGTAATGGGTTATATCCTCTAAGAGGCTGAAATACTTACTATTACAAAAATAACTAAACTAAGTTGAGCGCCACCATATTTTATCCGAAAAATATGGAAAAGATGCGAGTTGTTATCCTCTATAATTATCACTATAATTTTTATTTTGCTGAAAGAAAACCAAGTGAGAGACAGGAACAACAATCAGTTCAGAATAATTGAATTATTATTAGTCGGATTGTTTCATATAACTATTGAGTTGTGATCTTTGAAAAATGTGTACAATCAATTAATATAGAAAATCTGTGAGTACAAAGGTGAGTAAAGTAAATTAATTATATTTCAATCAGAATTAAGAAAATAATTTGATACAGGACGACATTCAGTTATGTGAAACTACATTAATGACGATTCCTAAACTTTATGAATGTCTAATGACAACGGCCTGAACGCCCAATCCTCAAATGTCAAAAGTAATTTTTGTTCACTTAATTTAATGTACGACCAAAAAAAAATTTATTAACTTGTACTATCTTTGTTTTTATTAATGCTTTTCTTTATCCTTTTTTTAGGGGTAATTATAGGCCGGCTGCTAAAATATTCCTACACGACTAAAATTTAAATTATCACATTTAACCTAATTAAACTAGTACAGCTAACGGAGGTCGATGCAGTTCAAGTAAATATTTACATGAATATTATGTTAAATATGCTTAGATAACTTTTTATTGCAAGGACGTCCGTTCAGTTTCCTTAACTTAAAATCTACAAACATCAACAACGAACAAGGTAAATATAATCAATAACAAGAATTTACTATTAAAATAATAATACAACGTTTAATGAGTTTTTATTTTTTCTTATTAGAGAAATGTACTCACACAATATTCATTATAGAAGTGATACAAGGTGTCTCTTTGCGTATACCACCACTGTTTCTAAATTCCAGACGAAAACCACGGATCGGAAGTTATACGGTCACCAGACATTTGACAGCACCTGCATTTTTTTACCAGAATTGGGCCACGTCCACACCATAAGCGGCACCAGCCAAAATTTTGTTCCACCACGTGGACACCAATTTCAAAATGTTTGGCGATCCAATTTTCAGGCGACAATTTGTGAGGGTTTCCGAAGAATAAATCAAAAAATTAGAGCAGTATTATTGAGATAAGTGCTTTAACTTTCTTTCACTAAAATAACTTGTTACATACACTATATTCAGCACCAATTCAATTAGTAGCTCCCAAATCCCAATATGGTTAAAAATTGATTCGCCACATGGCGTACCATTCACAATTTTTATTGTTGGAAGTTCAACACCTCTTGTTACATCTTCCCCTCCTGGGCTCCGAAATAACGAAAGAGCTAATCATTCCTGTCCAATACCCATTTCACTTCGGCGATCTTTTCTAGATCGTTCGATGTTTCCGCACATGCGTGGTCTCAAGTGACCGATTGTTCCGTCAATACTGACAACCTCCACTTAAATGTCATTTGGTTTCTTTACAGATAAACGTCAAATTTGTAACCTAATTTACAGTTGTCACTTTTTTTTCACTGTTTGTGTAAATTTAACTACACTGATATTTATATTTAAATTTTCTCGTTTTAGTTTAAATCATGTTTACAATAAATTAATACAATTTTTCTTGTTTTTAGGTTCAAAAGATGCATGAAACCGTTTCTATGTAAACCGTCGTACGCAGTACAAGTACACAGTAATTTATACAAAGTGAAATTGTAATACTGGAATTAAATAAATTATTTTACAAAGATTGTTGTTCCGTCAATCAACCTGTATCGTTAAGACGATTGAGAGATAAAAGTATTTGCAAAAAAATCGTAACAATCTTTAACATCCGCCCGGTACATATCGTCAGCTAAGTATTGGGTTGTACCAAGTTCGTTTTTTAAAAAATTTTTTCTGATAGTGGTTTCGGATTTCCCAATGCCCAAAAGTAACAAAATAACTATCTAGAAAAAATGTTTAAGGGGGACCACTAGTGTGACCGCATGAAAAAAAGTGATATTTGGGAACTTTTTTAAAGAAAACTACTATATGGAATGTTTTAATATTTCCAGGATATATTCGTTGATATATAATAAATTCATGATAAAATTTTTGAACCGAAAAATTGAAAATTCAGTGAGTTATTCGAGATCACCCAAGGCTCCCAAAAAAAGTTCCCCCACTGTTGCAGTGATAGCGGCCTTCACACTACCTGAAATCAAAAAAACCAAAACGCCTATTCAACTAGAAGGTATGGTCCGTGCCGTGAACCTCAATCGAAAAAAAGTTGAAATTTAATAAAATGGCGGAGTTTTTAAAAAAATGTTTCAAATTTTGTGGGAAAATCTGAGGGTTTTTGGCTTGCGAAAATTACATTTTTTATTCGATCGGAAAACTGGAAGTTCATGGTACGAAATATATATAAAAGAAGCAGCAATAAGAATCAAATCGATCGGATGATTTGTCTTCGAGTTATAACTGCAGCAAATTTGAAAAATGTAATTTTTCGTAATTTTACCTTTTATTTTTAATCACTGAGAATTTTTACTAAAATTAATTACGATGTACTCACTATAACGGTCATAGTAGAACTAGATGAGTCGTTCAAATGTGTCAGGGTCTAGCTTCTCCACAACATGTAGCCACGTCCAGGAACTCCCGAACTATCAACCTTCATTCATTTCTCAATACCTCAAAGTTAACAATGAAAATCAAAATCCACTATTCGGATGGCTGTAACTCAAAAACTGTTTGAGACATGCACTTGAAATTTTAGTATGTTATTTTTAAGGGTATAGACTATCGAAACATGCAAAAAAAATTTTCCAATTTTTTGAAAACGTCACACTAGTGGTCCTTCCTATAAAGTTGACTTGGTACAAACCAATACTCATCTGATCATGTGTAGAAATATATTACTTTGTCTAATTTTTGCATTCCCAGCTAACTTACCTATAGGTTTTTACTGATAATTAATCGACAAGGTTCTACCAAATCATTTCTGTAACACGCAGAAAAATAGTTTTAGTCAATGTTAAATTTTTTTGTCTAAAATTGAATAGGTATCTTACGAGATACCAAAATAACAACACTTTTACCTAGATTAGTCTAGGACAGCGGTTTCCAAACTGAAACACCCCCCTCTAGAAGGGGCGCATTTTTACCTGCGGGCGCAGGTTAATTACAAATATCGTCGTCGTTTTGATAAAATCAAACATCGTCGTTTTAAGAATAAGCGTTCAAACATAATTACCAAATAATGGACATTTTATACTAAGGAATTACATGGGTCTTTTTTAGAAAAAAAACACTATTTTTTCAATTTTTTCTTAGAATCTAAGAAAATATAATTAATTTTAATTTTTAGCATATTATTACCTATATATTATTTTGAGACACTAAAAATTTTTTTTGAGAAAAAAAAAATACTTAGGCCATTGGCAGCTAGTTTTTGAAAATCGCTGATTTTTCGCCGTAAGCAGAGTAACTAGGGAAATCCAAAACAAAATTTTTTTCTATTAGTAGGTGCTTATGGCTTGTACTTAAATGAAAAATTACTGTTTCCGTTCATTACATTTCATTTTACAAGTAGAAAATCAACGCAAAACACAAAAATTTTTATCAAAAATCAAAATTTTTTGTTTAAAACACTGTTAAAAGGTGAAATTTCATTTTTTTTTAAATCCCTTTGTTCAAATACAACCCACAAGCATTTACTGATAGAAAAAATTGCTAAAAAATGGAATAATTTAAGTTATTTTGCTAAGAAAAGCCATGTAACCCCTTAACACAGATTTTTCTGCTCACTGCTGTACTCAAGTGGTCAGAGGCATCTTAGCGCGTAATTATCGAATAAGTGTCTGATCAACGGTTTGCTCTCCCGTGTCTTATAGACCTGTCGTCCGCCAAGAATATGAGCTTTTCAGTAAAAAAATAATTTAAGAATTGTTTATAAAGTTTTTTGAGAGTGGGGGGGGGGGGCACAAAGGTAAAATTTTTTATAGGGAGGACGCTAGTGCACAAAGTTTGGAAACCGCGGTTCTAGGATTATTGTATGCGATGTTGACATTCAAGTAAATTTGTAGTCTAAGGGAGGTGTCTAGATCAGGCTAGAGCAGTATCATAAATTCGAGTTGCTAGATTTCTCTGGCAAATATCTGCGTTATTTACACGCTGGTGTCACACACGGAGAATAGAGCAGTGTCAGACATTTTACGCGACACGCGAGAACTGACCCAGTTCACTAATTATTTCGGCAGACATTGTAAAATTGTGTAATTTACGATTTTATTTTAGCTGTATATAGTGATGGCGCTATAATTGTAAAAATGAGTTTACATACTTGCATATAAGTAAACTTATTTTTACAATTACAGCCCCATCTGTTACGAATAGAAAAAAACGTTTCGTATAAAAGTTGAGTATTTGTCCCGTAGAATCCGAATCTGCAATAAAAAATGGGGATTTCTATTTTTGATTTCAAAATTACCCACGCCCTCGTACGAATTGTGTTGGCTTTATTTCTGCTAACTGCTATCGGCACAGAATTTAAATTTACTGAGATTCAGCCTTTAAAAACTTAAAACCTTTTTTTAAAGCCTCGATCAGCCGGACACTCAACATCAGTTTTGAAACCACCAAAATGACCAATCGCTTGTAGACTTTCTATCACATTTATCTTGTATACATTCAATACCGAAGATGAAACGAAAAATTCGACTTCCGTGATGGGGCCCCGCTGCTCACGGCGTTTTTTCTTCTTCATTCTTCTTACTAGATCGATTTCGATCACGTCTGTAATCCTTTTCAGTAGTTTTTCCGTTAAAATGAAAAAAAAATTATTATTAATTTATGTATCCAAAATTGAAAAGAAAATTATGTACCAAATTTTTTTTTCTTTTAGATTCCTAATCTATTCTCTTTCAATTACAAAATTACGCTTTCAAGAGATAGAAATTTTTCAAGAATGCAAATTTCTAGACAGATAGGAAACATTTTTAATCAATATATTATTATGTACATAGATAATCTCGATAGCAACTATAATTCCTGCAATTCCCATTTGCCGAATGTTACGCATTATTATGAAATAAACATTGTTACGTCACATTGTGAAAGAATACAATAAAAGCCGGCCGGCATGGCATGCCGTGCTGTTCAACTGGCTAGTATACGTCACAGTAATATGTATGAGTCATCGATTCAAGTATGCGAGTCGACAAAAATACATATGTACATACGACCAATGTTTGTAAATACACTAGGGCACAACATTCACTACGTGCAATTTAAAATATGGAATTAAAAAGGTAATATTATATGCTGCGTATTATAACCTTTTGTTCCAGCAACAGTTCGTGAATACGTAATCTTCCCGGCTTTGTTATGTTTTAAAAGCTACTATCAAAAATTAGATGAAATCTTCTTGTATAATATGAACAGTTAATCGGAGTGCAGCAGTGGCGCAGCTAATCTTTATTAGACCCACTATCAAAATTTTTTAGTAGACCGCTTTTGGAAAATAAACAAAAACACTAACATAAACAAAATGTTTACTTACAAAAGACTCTTCTAGCTTATTTATACAGCTGTTGCCGCGGTAGATACGTCCTTGTGTGTGAATTTATTTATGTTTATTACCATGTACGTATGAGTATGCAAAACTTGGAAAAGTAACTTGCATTTGAAGCATTTTTCTAAAAAATTTATCATTTTAAATTATTGGAATTATTGGTTATTTTTTAAAATCTTAATATTGAGCCATAAAATTAAAGGCCGCGTATAAACCTTAAGTACAATGTCATTTAATAGAAAACCAAACAATCTTATTCTGTATTCATAACATTTATTTGGCATTCCACTTTTCAGAATACTTATATAGGAGAAAAATCAAACATAAACTCTGTTTAGATGAGTGACCACCTTTTTTTAAGTTGATAGAGTATTTTTAAAATTTTATGCAAATAATAAAGTACATCTAATCAAAATATAAAAAATACATAAATATATAAATATATAAATAAATAAATAAATAAATAAATAAATAAATAAATAAATAAATAAATAAATAAATAAATAAATAAATAAATAAAAAAGTAAATAAATAAATAATTATATAAATATATAAATAAATAAATAAATACATAAATAAATAAATAAATAAATAAATAATTAAACAAATGAACAAATGAATAAATATTGTAATATGCTTTGCTGTAATATGTATATAATTTTTAAGTATTTTTCTGATAGGTAATCTCCTTCGAAAATTTCCAAAACAATCTTTTTCTTTCCACATGTAGAAACCTTCTAAATAACTAATTCCTTACAATTAACGAATCATGAAAGCACAAGAGAATATACGCTGTTTGTGATTCGAGGATCCTAATATTGATCCTAATTTTGATATGGGTCATCAACATTTTAAACCATGTAAAAAACAGAAATGGTAGTTGTTTGTAGAACTTACATCATATTTTGACATGGTATGGACTGGACAAATGATTTTAATATCAAATGATAACAAAAAATATTTTTGTATGAATTAAAAATATTTTCTAAAGAATTCGAGAACTTAAAGGAGAAATGAATTAATAAGACTCAGCAAGTATAAAGTATTTGTGTAGTTTATTTCCCTTAGAAATTTTAAAATATGTTATTTATTCGAAATAAAGTGGAACCAACACTTTATTGTAAAGAACGGGTGGCAACCCTAACTCTGGTAGATAACCGTTTCCCTTTTAATTCTGACATATCACGAAAATCTTCTAAATTCGAAAATGTTTTATTAAACACTAACATTTAAAAATTCTGTGTATCAATTCTGGTGCTCCAGAGTAAATTTACGAATACATATTAACTCATATCTAAAAATGTTTGTATCTCTTCACATTATCAACGGTAATCCCCAGTTCTTGACAATACGTATAAAAATAGCTGTTTTGACTTGAAAACAATTAAACATTTTACCTTCACTACTCCTGACAGTTCAGCAATCCAGAGTCGCACAACAATACAATTCGAGTTCAGTTATTACGAAACTGTTTAACTGTTTGGACTGCAACAATCATGGTTGCCTGGACGGATGAACAGGTACGAGTCAAATTTATTTATTTAAAGACCAAATTTACTTTGAGCATCTTCAAAGCTTTCAGTTGTAACTATACAATTTTTCTTTTATTTTTTATTTTTTTTTAGTTTCGTAAAACATGTCAGGATATCTTTGCATCAAAAGAACAAATCAAGGAGGCGCGGGAGCATCTACAAACAGCAGCCAGTGAAACCAAGAAGGAAATGACCCGACTATTAAATGAGATTCGCTCATACAAATTATTCCCATACATCGAAGACCATTACATTAATCTAAAAGAACTGATCCATTGCGCTGTCACTTACACAAAAATCAACAATGACGTCTTTACGAATTCGAACGCTTGAAGAAAATTTAAACAATGATATCTTTCCCGCCATCAATCAAATTCGAATTGTATACCTAGTCCGCGAACATGCATACCTCGAAGATTTACATAAAGAAATACAAAAATTCATCAAAAAAATAGAACAATTAGCTGATAAGTTTGAAAAAATGATTCATCGTGTAACTGACGGTTTACTACCCATCCGTGAAAAACGAATTGAAAATATAAATACGAGAATCCCCTATCATATGAGCGAAGAACTTCGTGACACATTGTATAATATTATTAATGAAACATTGTACGCAACACATGACGTAATTGCCGCCGAAGACTGGTTAAAAGATGAAATTGAAGATCATCGAAAAATGTTGACTGGATTGTTAACAATTACTGACGTGACTACCGAAATTGCTAATTTAGAAATTAGTTAAGTAACGATAAGACTGTGATTTAAAGGCTGTGATATTATCTAATGGTATGAAAATGAATATTGGCAGTTGAAAAGTGTTTCTAATTTAAATTGTTATATTTTTTGTAAATACTTACCTTTTAAAATAATCTAAAATGATTATTTTAACTTTTAATGTTTAAGAACTAGTTTATCTTTTAATAATAAGAATATTTTTTATCGGTAATATCAACTGCCAGTATTCAGATTCATATATTATTTCAGTAAATTTTTATTTTTTTATAAAAATATGTTCAATTATTTATTATTTACTAGTAATAAGTATTAATTAGTTCTATAATTAATATTTATTTGAAAAACTTTTGTTATCATGACGTTAATACACTTGTATAAATGTATACCTGTCGTTAAAATATGTACTTTAATATTTTTAATAATCCTGATAATAATCTATTTATAGTTATTAATTTATCTACATATATTATTTTTATATTTCAAATGATTAATAAAATAATCAAAATACTACCATTAATCTTTGATTTTTATTGTTTAAATTGTTTTCTAAGTAGTTCAACTTTAGATAGAGCATAATAACTTCCTGACTCATTCCAGTGGGGTACCCGAATTGTAAATGTTCTGAACTTTTTAAATAGAATTAAAAAGAATGAAATAGAATTAAAAAATCCGGATCAAATAAATTATTGGCGATAAAAAGAAAGATTTTCCTGCTTCTGTTTATAATTGAAAACTTTACTGTTACATTTAACAGAGGGGGATTCATTCATCTATTTTGACATTCGAGAATAAACTGGCGAATAAGAAAACTCTTTAAAAGATAATACTTTTTGGCCTTCAAAATTTGATAATTTTTATGTAAAATTCTACGTATAACTCTTATGCGTCTAAAATAAAATTACAAATATCTTTTTGAATTAAAATCCTTTAATATATTTTCGTAATTTTAATACCTAATTAAATTTTCTTCTACATTTCGCGGTCTTCTAAGTTATCAGAAAGTACAAATTTTAATCACTATTAAACGAAACACTTTACCATACCATACAGTAATAATGCTGAAATCTATTCAATTTTAGTCATTTCTATAGAAAGATTTTTAAAATTATCAAAATAACAAGGAAAATTTGTGCTAAATACTTCAAAGAATCTTACGCATTATTATGAAATAGTATATTGTGACGTCAGACTACGCGGAATACATTACATACAACGTTTATTCAATTTATCAAAATTTACGTATGAGTCATCAGTTCATCACATTCTAATATATATTTTACTAAAAAGAAAAAGTGGCGGGTTCTCCCATCACTAACGGTATTCCCCACATTGAATTTTGTACGGTATATAGACAACTGTCTACAACTGATCAAGTTTACAACGTATGAATTCATAATAAGGGTTTCACGTATCAGTAACAGTGCAAAAAACTGTAGGAACAATCGAATTTAAACCGAATTACGAAACTGTTTATTCTCTAACCTGCAGCAACAATGCCTGTCTGGACGGATGAACAGGTAAGCCTCACTGAAATTTGTTACTTTACAATTAATAAAAATAGCATTTTTTTAGTTTCGTAAATCTTGTCAAGATGTCTTATCAACAAAGGAAACAATCAAAATGGCACGGGGAAAATTTAATAACAGCTGTTATGGAAGCTAAAAAAGAAATGACACAATTATTGGGTGAAATTCGTTCATATAAACTATTTGATCAATACGAGATGGAAGGGTATTACATTGATTTAAAGAATCTGTGAACTTTACCATAACGTATGCAAAAATTAACAATGATATCTTCGAAGAGTTGGAAAAGTTTGAGGAATGTTTAAACAATGAAATATATCCCGACATTGATAAAATTAAAGTTGTCTATTTGGTTCATGAACATGCGTATTTAGAAGATTTATACAAAGAATTTCAAAAATATATCAAACAGTTGAAACAAATAACGGAAAATTTTGAAAAATATCACCATCTGTTATTAAGAAACTGTTGCCGATACGTGAACGAAAAACCGAAAATATTAACGTCCGAATACCATTTTCAGTGTGTAATGACTTAGGAAGCGCCATGTGTACAGCAGTTTTTCACAAAACAACGGAAAAAATTACGGTATGTTATTGCTGCTGAAATTGGTTGCAAGATGAAATTTCAGATCAGCGAAAATGTTTGGTGGAATTAATTATGATCAGTGATGTAACCACCGACATTTCAAATTTACAAATTAATTATTAACCACAGTAAGACTGATTTTGGACTGTGATATTATTTCTGAATATAAAAGTGAATATTTGTTAGTTGACATTAAAAAAATGGCATTTTGGATCATTCTGATTGCCAGCAATCATTTTCATATACGTGGGAGTAACATTTTTTTTTTTATAAAAAGTTTAAATTTTTTATTGTTAGCTAATCATAAATATTAATTAGTTTTATAATTAATATTTAATACAATTTTTTATCACTGATAATAAAAGATGTATAACTTTATTAGTAGGATGTAAATAACTTCACAGTAGGATGTAAATAAATTAATTATGTGTTACCTAGAAATAAAGAATTATACTATTTAAATATTTTCTAAAGAAAATCGACTTAAAATACATTTATTTATCCCCTTTGTTTAATTAATATTCCTTGTCTTCAAAGTAAAAACAAACGATTTTGTGAGCTTATTCTTTCAGTTAGTAGAACCTATTTTGCTTTCAGTATTCTAGAAATCTATTTTTTACTGGCAGCGACTAAAATTTCCTTGTGGCCGTTTTGAAACTTACGTATAGCAAATACTTTTCGGCAATTATAAATGTACCGGGTTTAGCTTAATTTCATGGTGTTTCATAAAATTTTGCGGTAATTTTGACTTGAATTTTGACAGTTAAATATACCACAAGACTTCATAAGAGTGAAAATAGTATTTTGTCAATTATGTTGCTATGTTTCGATAATAGAGAACGAAATTTCAGTAACGTAAAATATCAACACCTTAAATCATGTAATTATACGTATACTTTACGTAAAACTATATAAAATTGTTATTAGAACGCTAACTTATTTGCAAGTTATTTGTCATGCGTTGGTTTCTTCTACATAAAACTTTTAAATCAATTGCTTAAAAGTTTCTACAACCTTATTACAGTAATTTTTATGATTCGTTGGTAAATTTTATACTTTTTCAACTAAAATATCAAAGTCTGGTTTTGAAAGGGGGGAATTATAGTACAGAAAAATTTACAAACCAGACGTTTTCATTTGGGAGTATCGTATCATATCCCCAAATCACAAAATTTATTACAAAGCACCTGAACAATAAACGGAAGAGATTACTTCTTGTCATCAAGCATTCATTAACACTGACAACTATAGAAAATATATAGTAAACAAAATTAAAAGTGAAAGTTACCACAAATACGCATGGTTAAATATCTTAATAAATATGATTTTAACCCCGAACTTTAGGGGCTGGTTTTACACCGTAAATCTGGAAGATGGTCAAAAAGAGAATACGGGTCCTTTGTTTTTACCTTTTCTACTCACCAGCAAAGTTTGATCAAAATTGCAAATTTCACTCTGGGTGCATCTCCGTGTTAGTATATATCGCACCTCGGCGATAACACAGCCACATTTATACACACAATTCCATAAGACATATGGCTCTGTTATCGTCGTGGTGCGATATGTTATAGTGAAAGGTCGATATGCAGTCTTTTCGCGGAATGACTCGTTTATGCTAGGTTTGGCTAACGCCTTTCGGCAAACCCCGAAATAGGTTCCTATTTCGGCATTTGACTGATGTATTTTTAGTCAAACCTAGAAGTACTTAACTTTTTAGTCAAACGTCGGAAGTAAAATATTCTGTTTCGGAGTTTTCCTAGTCTATCCTAGAAGCGACTAAGGGACATTCGGTCAAACGTCCATTTTTACTGCACTTGTTGTATGTTTAAACAGTTTTTTGCATGCGAGCCTAACTTTTTGCGGTACTCTAATAAATTTATTTGTCATTCCCGTGGTCATTCCGTATTTGTGCACAGATGTGTGAATCAAACTGTACTGTGACTGAAAACGTGGATAAAGAAGCTTTGAAAGCTAAGTTTATGCAGAAAATATCTAATCTGAATAAGTATAAGTGTTCAATGTATCAGAGTAGGAGCAAACAGGGCCGGATCTAGGGGGCATCGGGGGCACGTGCCCCTTGCAAACTTTTAGGGGCGCCAAAAACGTAAGTTGAGGAGAGCCAAAACGGTGAAAAATTTTTTGTCGCGGTGATATTTTAAAAATTTTTGTCTGGAAAAGGAAGTGATGACTAAAAAAAAGGTCAACACTGTCCATTTTTGATAGGGGTAAAAATTTACTCTTGACCTTTTTTTTCTTTTTTCTTTTTTAGTCATCTTAAAAATTTTTGCGCCAACAGCAAAATTTGACCTCCTCTCCTAATAACTCTAGGTCCGGCCCTGAAGAGAAAATACGGAATAATCAGCACACTTTTTGCTAGCAATCAGATACAAAAATGCAAAGAGGAATTTCTTAATTTGGAAGATGTGCTCGACCTTCAGCTTTCTCTGAGGGAGATTAGTACAAAAGTTTCTAAGTTTGGGAGCTAAGGTTTTATAAAATGCCACTGTAATAGAAAATGCTCATCGAAATTGTGTAAATATCAAAGATCGAACGTATTGTGCAACTAAAGATGCCATAACGCATCGTCTTGTCAAAATAAAATCGTTTCTTCATTAATTACATACCTATTGTTATGATACGAAATAACAATAGCTAGTTTTATTTCTTGTTGTGATTATCTGTCAATTCATTCCTAAAATATAGAAACAATAAACATTAAAATTACAATTATTTTTTTATTATAGCTAATAATTAAATAATTTAGGTCTGACTGGTCAAACCCCGATTTCATCAAATTGAGTGTCGGCGTTGGACCGTCCAAATTAGTCTCTCCTAGGATTAATCAAAAATTCGTTGGACAAAGGTAGAAAAGTGCTTTGACTGAGACGTTATGTCAAACCTAAGGTTTGACCAGACAAATCTAGGAGCCCCGGCGCTTCGGTGTTTGACTATAACATATATAGTAATAAATAGCATGTATATTGTATAATTATAAACCATGTCGAAAAATCTATACTTATAATAAAACTGTAACGAGACCATTTCTGTACACATTTTTTAAAAATTTTACTGGTACTGTAAATACTTATCGATGTAGACGAACGATTTTTAAAATTTTTATCTGTCTGTCTGTCTGTTCACGCACAACGAAAAAACTATTGGACGGATTTTAATGAAATTTGGTGTGATGATAACTTATTACGTGGGTCAACATCTGGAATATCTTTTATTCCGGGAAAATATTTCATTCCCACGGGAAAATGGAAAACACATTCTAAGGATGGACACACATTACGCAAAAACTATTGGATGGATTTTGATGAGATTTGGTATGGTGATAACTTATTACCTGGGACAACATCTGAGATACGTGGGTCAACATCTGGAATACCTTTTATTCCGGGAAAATATCTCATTCCCACGAGAAAATGGAAAAACCATTCTGAGTATGTGCACACATTACGCAAAAACTATTGAACGGATTTTGATGAAATTTGGTGTGGTGATGACTTATTACTTGGGTCAACATTGAAGATACTTTTTGCTCCGGGAAAATGTCTCATTGCCACGAAAAAATAGAAAAACCGTTTTGAGCATGTGCATACATTATGCAAAAATTATTGTTCTATGCAAGTTCTGTATAATTATTTACACTTACACCACAAATCCAATTTTACGTAGTGGTCGGTGTAAAGTTAAGGGGACGTGCGTAAAATCGGAAGATCAGGGGCGTCGGTAAACTTTTGTTTCGGGGGTTGGTAAATATTATTTATCTGAATTTATTTAAAACAATATAATCTTAAGAGACAATTTATACCTAAAATTCGGTTGTGTAGATAAAGGAAATCGAATGTTATACTGATGAATATAAGACGCCAAGTAGCGGAAGCTGACAAAAATTCTAGAATATTCTACTCATGAACTAGCAAAGATACCAAAAAAAAAACTTCACTATGGAATTGGGCACTAAAAATTAGATTAAGCAGCGCATTTTGACAAAAATTCTAGAATGTTCTATTCGTCAACTAACAAAGATATCGAAAAATCGACTGGACCATTTAACTGGTCATCAAATAAAAGACGGAATAGCACATTTTGATAAATGTTCTAGAATATTCTATTCGTCAAATTGCGAAAATTTTTTGTCAAAATCGGACATTTGGTTTACATTAGTTTAATTTCGGTTAGACAATTAAGTGGGCAATAGATTTTCCAATATCTTTGTTAGTTGACAAATAGAATATTCTAGAACATTTCTCAAAATGTGTTATTTGGTCTCTCTTTGTGGTAGGCAATTCAATGGCGACGTCTGTTTTTGAATATCTTTGCTAGTTGACGAATAGAATATTCCAGAACATTTGTTAAAATGTGTAATTTGACCTCTTTTTCAATGGACAATTAAATGGTATAATTGATTTTCAATATCTTCGCTAGTTGACAAATAGAACATTCTAGAATTTTTGTCAAACTACACTGTTTAATCTCATTTTTAATGACCAATTCAACGGTGAAGTCTGTTTTTTGATATCTCTGCTAGTTGAGGATTAGAATATTCTAGAATTTTACGTTACTGATTTTGCATTTGTATTTTGCATATTACGTATACAGAATATGTGCATATATATCTGCAATGAAATTTTAAATTTTTAAAGGCTACGAAACCCTCAGACAATATTACCTACGGCCCTGACTCTGGCTTGGTACATAAATTTTCACCAACACAGACAAACAACAACATATCTGTGAGAGGAGAACCCCACTAAATCGCTGACGTCACTACGTAAAATCGGAGTACGTACCATTAGATGGCCACTGTATATACTTCTCATTGAGTTTATAATATAATGTGTCACGCGAACGACGTCGCGGGTATAACTAGTTCTGTGTGAATTTCATTGTTTAATCTCCCAAAAAAATAAATACATTTGAGATTAGGTTAGATTTTTTAACTATTAAAAATAAAATTTTTGACACTAAATACTAATACCCAATTAAATGACTAATATTAGATTTTTATCTCTTGAAAGAGGGACATTTCGAATTTTCTTTATTTAAAAAAAAAAAGTTTGATCTTATGGAGATGAATATAAGTGATCTTATGGAGATGAATATAAGTTATTATTTTCAGTAGGTAATAAATTTTGTGGAAAATATTTTCATATTTTTTATATATTATATAATTTTGAGTATTTTTTATCTTGAAAGTTCGTTTTGAAAATTTTACCTACCTAAAAAAATTTTAATTTGGGTCAGACTTAAACTAAAAAAAAAATCAAACGATAGTTTATATTTCTAAAATATTTATTTATAATTTTTGTCCATTTAAATCGTCTTTAAAATTTTTATGATTTAACAAACCTGAACATCTTAATAAATTTATTCTGGTTGTTTCTCTTGTTTTTTTGCACATTCCTTAACATCAAAATCTCTATCCTTTAAAAGTTTTTCTGTCTCAAATATATTGTTCGCATAACAATGTAATAGGAAATTCTCAGCCTGTTTCATAAATTTCTCGGTCAATCTCAATTGTACAGCAGTGCTGGCACAAATTCGTCCACTATTGGAGGCCAATTCCGGTGCAATTTGTCCCAAACAGAAACACGTTTGACTTATTGAGTCTTTATTCGCCTTTTCATCATCGGTTATTTTCAGAAGACCTAGACAATCTTGTACTCGGGTTTTACTGCTATAAATTTGTTTTTGTAATTGTTTCAAAACGGTCACAGTGTCCTTCAATTGTTCTAGGATCATTTTACGGTGACGGTCGTTACATTTGAACACCGATTCATACGATACGTCTTCAACTTTCTTCTCTTTGGCACATTCGAGTACACGATCGACATATTTTTGAATTTGTGCCGTGCGTTTAGTTTGTAAATCTTTGAAATGTTGTAGGGCGTCGCCATAGTTGACCTTCGATTCGGTAATTGTCTCCTCAAGGGCTGAGAAAAATTTTTTTATTGCATTGTCGGAAATTGATTGAATAATTTTGTGGACTTCTTCGATATTTTGATGTTCGTTGGTGATTTGTTGAACTTCTTCGCGAACTTTTTTCGATGTGGGGATTAATTCTTGAATCAATTTATTAATTTCGACAATTAGTTGTTCTTCTTCACCTTCGTCATTGGCAGCGATAAACTATAAACCCCAAAAATTGTTCTTTAATATTTAATGGATAGTGCGAAACGTATCGCAACGAAAATTTTAAAACTTACAACTAATAAAAGAACTGAATGAAAGTTTTTTTTTTTAAAAAAAAATATGAAAAATTTATTTAGTGCTATTAAAGACATAAATTTAGCTTACCTTATCTGGAAGAATCACACATAGTGCGAAAATTAAAATATATCCTGTAAATTTCATTGTGTCTAAATTTTTTCTTTTAATCGCTCACAAACAGTATTCGAAATTACACTAAGTTCAATTAAGAAAGTTGTTAAAATGCTGAAGAAAAGTTATCTATCCACTTATTTTTTAGTTGTTAAAGTTTATCAAAATTTTACCCAAAAATAACACTTAGGTCAAGGTAAAGATAATAAATGTACATTAAAAAAAAATTTGGTAAACTAAATGAAAAATATAAATTTAATCGAAGGTTTTTTTCGATTTTTTTATCATTTTTTTTTAACTACAGGATGATCTATTTATGTAGATTCTGGGAAGCTTACTTTTATGTTACTAAAAATCCATTAGTAAAACCTTAGTCATGTAAATAGCGTTTAATAATTTAAAAAATCTAAATATTTATTTCTATGTCATCAAATATATTATTATACCGTCTTGTAGTTCTAAATTTCTTACTTCAGATCCACCAAATAAACAAAAAATTAAATAATTGTAAGAAAATATATATTATTAGTTTATTCACTGAATTCCCAGTTTTATTGACAAATATCTATTTTTTATTTATTTTGATCTTAAAAATTAAAGTCTAAGGCAAGTAAATCGATACAAAAGTTGGTAAAGCCGCAAGCCACTGCTAACTTTTATGATAAATTCTGTATTATGAAAAAAAAAAAATAAAAATATATATAAATAAAAGTTCATTTTAGCGATTCATATTTTTATTTACATACACAGCCCTATTAAGGGAATGGTAACGTATTAAAAATTTTTTATCTCATTATTTTTTTTTATTGTTTAATATGATTGTACAACATCTTAAGATTTGTGTGTCAAAATTTGAAACAAATCAGAGTGAAACTAACTAAGATATAGAACTTTGAGCGTTTGTTGCTCCCATACGTTTTCATATCCGTGCCCAGCAGGTACGTGGCTTTATGCTCTCGGAATCCCTGAATCCTTTTATTCAAGGATGGGTCTTTGTAAGTATACTAATGTATACTATAACCAATGACGTAGATATGAAAAAATTTGTCATATTTAATTTTGGATTTTCAGGTATACAAAACTTTAAAGCGATTTTCTGACACTTGTCATTTTTGAAGCCGGTGAACAGTTTAAATCAAAATCTACTCGACCGATTGTTTTGAAATTTTGTATACAGCTTCCTTACAAAAATGACCAGGTATCCTTGGGAGCTGTTTTTTTATTTTTCATAATTATTAATTTAACAATAAATAGGTCAATTTTTTAGACGAAAATCGGTGTTTTCAATTCTAAGTGTCACCAGAAATTAAAAAACCGAAAAAAAGAAAATCTCTCCCAGGGATACCTTAGGAAAGAGGTTGTCTAATGATATCATTCATTTTTTTTTTATTTCGGATGATCCACTCATGAGTTATATTGTTCACCGACAAACAACTTTTTTCGCGGCGCCTTCGAAGATTTGCTGCCGTTGGCTTAATTAATTAAAAATTTGTTTTAAAAAATTAAAGAAATGTTGTTCGTATATTGTACTATAATGTTACGATCGATTAATTAAATTTGTGTTACGGGTAGCGTCTGAAAAAATTCTTAAAACTGGGTCTTTTTATGCCGAATTAACGTTACCATCCCCTTAATGTTCTTCGTTACGCGTACAGATACTATCTTATTTTCCTTCTTTGAGCATTTTTTTTTTTGGTTTTGAAGTATCTGGTATTTTTTAAATCATGCGATGGACGTATTTAATCATCGAATTGATGATTCGTAGACATTGTGCGCAAAAAAAAAAATTTACGTGCATAAAACATTTAAACACTGAATAAGTGAAATTCAAAGGTCAAATCAAATCTTAACAATTAAATACGTATAAACAGGCCTTTACTTTATATAATATAATATGTATTTTATGTCCATATATTATTTTGCATCATATTAACGTTTACAATCATTTCAATTATTAACCGAATACTATTAAAAAACAACAAAATAAAAAAATATCAAACATGAACCAAACACAATAAACACCAAAAAATATCGAAAGAGATTAAAAGTAGTCATTAAAATCAATGTACAATATTTCGTGGATTGAGGCTCGCGCTGGGGCTGAAGCTCAATGCCTGGGAACATAAAATTGATTGTGTAATATTTATTTTTGATAATAATAATTGACAATAAAGCCCGTTGAAGCCGGTATCATATTATGCCCATATAGGTAGGTATATGTATAAATACTACATAACGGTGCTCTTGTTTTTAGTACATAGATAGAGATACTGATGGCGTTGTTGATGGTGTTGGTTCTGGGAAAATGGTATAGTAATGGTGAATATTATATTATGTTATATTGATGGCGATGTTTGTTGTGTTATTATTGTTCCTGTTAAATAATTAATGTTTTAAAATACACACATTTATTTTAAAACCATATATTAAATTGTTTTTGGCATGTATGCATGTATGTATGTATATACGAAAACGAGGAACATGTGATACGGTATATGACTAAAATGAGCGTCAAGTGAGAGATACGGAACAAGTTAAAAGGATTCTTCAACGTTTCTCATTATTCAAAGATGTATTCAGTCATTTTTATGGTAAAAACTCTAAACGTTTGTTTATTTGACTGCTTAATACCATAGCTATCGTTTAGGAATAATGAAAATAAGCTTCCTGTTCCTAAAGAATTATAGGTAAACGTTTAACAATTTTTTGTAGTATCTGTTAGCGTTTTTATTCCATTTTCGAAATGGTAAATAAAGGATAATTATTTTTATTATAAATTTAAGATTATATTCTGTCCTACAGATCTATTTCTTTAAATTTTTTCACGTAAACATATGTCATGATATAACATGAGAGTTAGTGCCTACATTTAAACTAATTTTCCACATACGCCGGTTATTATTTAGCAAATTTTGCAGACGAGGACTTTGGCACTAAAAAAATATGTGGAGAAAAATTTCTAGTTATTAAAAATACAACTATGAAAATATTGAGAAACACATGGAGAAGAAACAATTCTACACAGTGAAAAAAATTGTGTTAAAATTAACACAAATCATATATCCAGAACGGTCCACTCAATTTTTTGTGTTATTTTAACATAAAGCATATATGTCAAATTCACGATATAGTAAATAATAAGATATGCTCACGCGCAGGCCGCGCAGGTATGTTGTTGTTGTTTCTATCACTATTACGTCATACGTCAAGGTTTATTATATGTTCGAGAGGTTTGCTCATTGTAGGTTTTACCGTGGACTGCAGTATAACCAGGTCCGGACTATTTTTGTTTTTATTGTGTCTTAATAATTTTAAAGTGAACAAAAATATTTAAATTACTTTAATGATAATATTAAATACCCGAGTCAAGTTTTGAAAAAAGAGAATAAAAAATGATTAATATGATTTTTTCAATTAAATATGAATAAAATATATGAAATATATTTATTACAATTTGTCATAAAAATAGAGAAATATTCAGTTATCTTACACGTGTCTGTATTCATTCTCTGTATGTCATAGAATTCGGAAATTATGAAGCATTAAGGAAATACTCTGCCTTAATTTGTTAATTACGGGACAATTTGGATTTCTCTATGTTTTTAACTCAACTGATCAGGAATAATTTTAGCTAAAAGTTCTTAGTAGTGCTACTGTGTCCTTTTTTCCAGATTTTTTGGATCCACAGTTGAAAACTTCGTGGTTCGAGATGGTTAATCAAGGACGTACGTTTGGTATCCTGTATATCTCAAAGCATTGGAAAATACACTGTGTTTTGCATTTTTTTCTTTATCAATATTACATTTATTTTATACATAATACATATTTTCTTAAGAAAAGGAAAGAAAATTATGTTGTTTCGTTGATAGCAATGGTCGATGCAAAAACTTAAAGTGAACCGGATATACCAGGCATGACTATAAAAAATATAAGAACAATTTTAAATGCCGGCCCTGAAGTAACAATTTTCAAGAAGGTATTAATAAAATTAGTTAAAATAACTAAATAACTTATCTTTGGTAAAAAATAACTAACAAAATGTGAAAAATTAATAAAAATAATTATATTAAACTGAATATTATATAATGAAAAAAATTTTTTTTTTTTTATATATTTTTTTTTTTATTTTTTTTTTTATTATTCATTTTACCTGCAGTTGGATTCTAATAATTTTTGAATATTATATTATAATCAGCTAGCGAAGTTTCGGTTGCACTAACAGGACGGGCTTTAGATTTTCAAGTATAAATTAATATATATCAAATAAAATATTGAGGAATTGTAATCTATTTTTGTGCTTAGATAAATGCTCTCTTAATAAGAAATTTAGTGCCTTAATTTTATATAAGGTACCTAAGGCAATTAAGGCCCACCTAAGCAAAATATGCTTATTATTTATATATCTTATAAAATATCAAAAATATAGTATTTAATTATAAAAATTTACTTATTTTTTGATAAAAATTCCTAAAAAAAATTAATGAATTTGTACTTATATCAGTCAAAAATTTGATTCTAAAAAGTGTCTGCAACTGGGCCTTATTTCCGACTGGTGTAGAAAATAAGGCCCACCTATTACAACTGCCTGAAATAGTGCATTTATTATTTTTTTTTTAAATTAATTGGGGGATTTTAATTACTTTAAGAATAACTTGAACTTGAAAATACTTTAAGAATAACTTGAACTTATATATCAAAATATTTTGTTATTTTTACACGTTCAAAAAGGTTTCGAAAATCCTTGAATCCCACTTGACTGCGTGACTGTTATTGAAAACAACAATAAAAAAATTACCTAAGTCATTATTTTTAATTTTTAATTTTTTTATCATATTTTTCGAATAAGTCAAGTACTAGGTGTTTGAATATATTAAGTCGAAATAAATAAATATTAAATCTAAGAGTTCTTCTTAGAATTCCGAATCTCCTTGCAACCTCTCTTTGATTGCCATGTCGAGTGACATAGCTTAAGGCTGATGCCAGTGCTTCCTCAGACCACAACGCTCTCTTCTTTTTATCAGACATACTACCAAACACTAAGGAATAAAAATAAAAATTCGACCAAACCAACTAAAACTGATCTGGGATCATTAAACAAATTGACCAAATAAATCAAAATTAAATATACTTAGTTTTTTGTCCTTTGTCCTTTTTGTTATTTTTATATTAGAGTAACTATAGTAATTTAAGGCTGTGCGTCTAATTTTGCTTCATTTGTTAATGACGTCAGACCTGTTTTAATTGATTTGACTTTGTAATGTTTGATTTTAATTGTGTTGGTAATAAAGCCCAAACAAAATATGAATGGGCCTTATTATCAACATGTCAATATTTATGCTTATATACATTTTATATAAATACTTTAGAAATAAACTAAATTAATTGATGTAAAACTTAAAGAATATTAATTTTTTTCAATTTTGATAACAATTTGAAAGAAACATACCTTTAAAAAATCATTAAAATAACACTCACAATGTGCACAATTTTTATATCAACGAACGAAAATGTAACCTCTAAATTTGTTTGTTAAAATATGACATGAGTTTGTTACTCTGAGTAGCTCAACTTTTGTATCTGGTTTTGAAATGATTGAAAGTTCATTTTAAACTTGTTGATAAGTTAGAGAACTTTTCTTGGTAAGAAATATAGCTAATGGGCCTTATTACCCGCTGGGCCTTAAATGCCTTAGGTACCTTACAAAACTAGGTTACAATATCTTAATATTTTATTTTATATATCTTAATTATAGTTGGAAGCTTAAAGCCGGTCCTGTTCGTGCAACCGAACCTTCGCTTCCTGATTATAATAACTAATAGTTATTCAGAAATAATACTTTAAAATTAAAAAAATGACAGTTAATATACAAATATTGTTGATGATCAATTGACGCTATAAAAACAGCTGATTGCAGTCCCAAAGCCTGCAAAACCCAATACATGTATAGCATACGGATTGCATCTACCTCATAATATATATATATATATATATATATATATATATATATATATATATATATATATATATATATATATATATATAAACCTTGGTCATACGTTACAAAAAAATTCAGACAATCTGTTCATCGTGGTGTTTTTTTGTAAACAAATTAAATTATTGTCTTTATTTTGCAGCAATTTGATAATTAATTTATTGCTTATAAATAAATAAATTTCTCATATAATAGTTATAATGAATTAAATTGTGGACCAAATTATATAAAAACTTGAGTTGAAAGAGCAGAATGTGTAACATGTAATACGAATGTAGTCATTATATTTTCGAAGGAAAGTGTTTTTTAGAATAAGAATTTTAAACCGGAAAATTGTAGAATCTTAAATTATAGAAAAAGAAAATTGATTAAAATTGGTAAAGCTAAAGAAACAATTTTCTAAAACTTATTTAAAATGACGAGAAAGAAAAGATTTAAGGAATTATTCAGCGTTGTGGAAAAAAAATTCCAATTTTTTTTTTCTTCGAAATTTTTATTCTTTTATATCCCAAGAAATATCTAAAATTTGCAAACGAAATATGAAAGGGTCGCCGAGTTATATGTATATATATTACATATGCAGTAAAATGGCTGATTTGTCCTCTTGGATATACATGTCTGTTTTAAATAAAGGATCACAATCCTTACTAAAATTTTTCGTTGTGCTGGGGTTTCACACGCATACAATTACACTAATAAAAAAACAAAAAACAAATGAACGTGTTAAAATTTCGGAAAAACACTGCACTTGAAAAGACGAGGACTGCTAAAAAACAAATGATTGCTGAGAGTGAAGAACTATATTGAGAAATTTTCGGACTTCTGTATAATCCTGGGATAGTGGACTAAATAAATGTAACCAATTTTTTTGGATTTAATTGATTTTAATACAAAAAAATTACAAAAAAGTCTTTAAACGCATTTTACTAAAAACTACATTTTCAAATCGGCTGTCATTCTGTAGCCCATAGCTCTCTTAACTATAATGAACAATGCCGGATTGGAAGCGTAACAATTTTCTTAGTTCCTAAACCTAAAAAATTCACTCCCTTTAAATTTCAACCCTTTTTTACAGACAAAAATAACAAAATAAAAATCGGGATTTTTCTTTTTTTTTTTCAAAATCTTAACTTTTTTTATTTTCTTTCTACATATAAATTTCTTTAGAAAAGATTATTAGGTGTCTTTTTTTAGCTCCTAATCCTTAATTAGCCCCTTAATAACATTTTACACAACAAGAATTTTATTTATTTTTAATTCAGTAAGAAAGTAAATTTAAAATATTATTATAATCGTGCCAGATGTAAAACATATACATCATATAAAATCAGCATAACATAAAAGCGATATTTCAAAATTTTTGTCACGCGATGACGACATGCGCAGAACCTAAGCACTTTTGTATAGCTATTGAATATATCTTAGTACTCTACTATATCGTGTGTCAAATCTATACACAAGATTTGTGTCAATAATTTAACTCACAAGAGGACATACATTTTGTCTTAATTTTTCATCTTTATCCGAGTTAGTTGTTAAACTTTTTTATTCAATATTTTAATTCCACTAAAGTTTAAGATATTTGAAAGTCGTCAAAGATTATAACGATTTTGTCCATATATTATTATAAATGAGACTCAAAGAACGCAAAGTAAGTCAGTTCTTTGTAACAATTCTTACTTTTGTCTATATACAGTAATTACCACAAGAGCGTGGCGTGAATATCTTAGATAATGTAACTCGAGGAAAGAAAATAATAATGTGAAATAAAACGAATATAAATGGGGAAGGATGCATTGTATTTAATACACAGTTCAGTCACCATTATTATCAAGTATAGCTTGACACCGATGAGGCATGCTTGTTACCAGATTTTCCGCATATGATTGAGGAAGTGAGCGCCATATTTTTCCTATCTGTTGAGACAGTTGCTTTAATGTAAAGACACACTTTCCTGAAGCCTGTGTTTATAAACCAGGTTTGCATCGGGAGATTGAAATGGCCAAGAAAAACCGATTCAAAACGAGATGCGTAAGCAGCACTCATTTTTAAAATCCAGAAATTAACACAAGAGGGTGGCGTTTGAAACTCTCGTACAGTTAAAAATAGCACGGAGTGGGGGTATTATAACTGTAGATGTTAGTGTTCTTGAATGCAATATACTTAGTATGTCAATATTCCGTAAGCTGTTGAATTGTGAGTTTGATTTTTAAAATGAATGCTGCTTACGCATCTCGTTTTGAATCGGTTTTTCTTGGCCATCTCAATCTCCCGATGCAAACCTGGTAGAAAATGGGCGTTTATAAACACAGGCTTCAGGAAAGTGTGTCTTTACATTAAAGCAACTGTCTCAACAGATAGGAAAAATATGGCGCTCACTTCCTCAATCATATGCAGAAAATCTTGTAACAAGCATGCCTCATCGGTGTCAAGCTATACTTGATAATAATGGTGACTGAACTGTGTATTAAATACAATGCATCCTTCCCCATTTATATTCGTTTTATTTCACATTATTATTTTCTTTCCTCGAGTTACATTATCTAAGATATTCACGCCACGCTCTTGTGGTAATTACTGTATATCTACGAAAAAATATATAATAAAATAGATGAGAGTAGTTCTTATTATTAAACGAAAGTTTTTTCAGTTAGTAACGAATATAGTTTTATTAAACGTTTGAAAATGAAAAACTTTTCTTACATTTTAAGGTTATATTGTTACAGATTCAGTTAAAAAAAATCATGTAAGCTTATTTGAGATTGTGTTATATAATATACCATCTTACATGTAAGTACGCTTACATGATTTTTTGTAACTGAATATGTAACAAAATAACCTTAAGATGAAAGAAAATTTTTTCATTTTTAAACGTTTAATAAAACTATATTCGTCAATAACTGAAAAAACTTACAATTTTTCGGTTTTGTTTAATAATAAGAACTACTCTCATCTATTTTATTATATATATTTTGGTAGATATATATTCTAATCTAACTTGCCTACTTATAACATTCTTTTGCTCTACACAAATATTATGTTACTTCTTTGTTGTTCAAAACAGGTTAACACTTTTATTCTGTTAAATCGAAATTTGTGTTAATATTTTCATTTAACACAAACACGAAATTTTACATTGATCGCAAGGTTGTTTTAGTTATTTAACACAAAAATTTTAACCAATATTTTTTTTTACACAGAACACAAATTTTTTTACTGTGAAAATTTAGTCTAATAATCGTTTAAGTAATTCCGTTTATTTGGTGTGGAACACTGAAAAGGTACCTACTGTACTAAACTACGACATTAAAAAATTCAGCAAGTGACTGAGAATTACTTAAATTTTCACTAATCTACTTTTAGAAAGTATATTTCGCAAACAATTTGTTTACGAAATTCTAGACAGAAAAGAGCTAAGTTAAAATAAATTTTGGTAATTATGCACTTACGATGTGCATTAGAAATGTATATTTTTTTAAATTTTAAATGAAACTAGAGACAAAAATAACAGATTCTATGTTTTTATTTTTTTGCGGACTCCTTGACAAATAATTAAAATATTGATTTAAAATTGTCGTCTGATTCAATATTATTTCAGCCATTTTTCATATATGTGTGAGCGTTCTATGTATGTGTAGTAGTGTTACTACATGCATACTCTTTCTTTATTGGTTTTTTAATGGCGGTATGTTTTTAAAATCATTGGCGCGCGAAAATTTAAAATTGACAAATATATAATTTGTTGTTGTTGTTAGTGTTGCTAATGTTTTTGTTGTTAGTTGTTCCTTTTGTATTTTTTAGCTAACAATACGTGATTTAAATAGATTTTGTTTTGTATTAAATTACTAGTTAAACTTACCCTAATTAAAAATAACTAAATTAATTGTTAATAAAATTCATATTAATTTTAATTGTGTTTTCAAAAGAAAATTTATGAATCTGTCCTAGCTAGAGCACTTTTAAATTACAAATACTTATTTATAAAGTGTGAAAGAACTATAAATGGGACTGATTTTATTTTATATTTTACCAATTTTGTTGGTATCATTTGGTATTTAGTAATATAAAAATTTGAGGAATGTCCTTGTTTGCTTTCACCTGCATTAACTGGTGTGGTTATATGCAGTTTAATAAGCAAACAAATTTTGCTCTGAGAAGACAGAATTTTTGTTATCCTGTCTCATTTACCTCCCTAAACCAGCCCCATCCTGTAGAGTTTTGTTCAAGTGTACTCGTTATCCTAATGATTATTCACTGTGAAGGTGAATATAATTGCCCTACTGCAACATAAAATGCATGTAAGCGGGACTCTAAATCTGGATATTTACGCTTAAATAAGTACTCAGCTAAATATCCAGTAAAATGTACCGATTTACCTCCATACCGCGGAATATTTGCGCGAACTTCTCGCCACACTCTTTCGATGGTATTTGTATGCGCACCTGATACTGGATCGACGAAGTTATAACTATGATTTACGGTCAGATGTTCGAAACCTTCCGTACTTAAGCTATGATAAGCTTTCCAACAATCTGATATAATCGTTGTATCTGGTTCTATGTACTCTCTGATAACTTGCAACAAAGTGGCAAAATTCCTTTCTGCTACAGGTACCAAAAAAGTACGACCATTCCCTCTTTCTATACCCCCAAAAACCCACTGTCCCTTAATAATTCGACCACGGTGATATTTTCGGCGCCCGAACTTCGCCTCGTCAATTTCTACAATTTTTCCTGAACCACCGATTTTACTGCTATTATTTATAAGTGAAAAAATAAAAACTTCGCGACAATAGGAATACCAACTGACCATTGTATGTTGTGAAATTTTTAAATTTCGACAAATGAAATCTTGACGAGGTGGTTTCATGAAAAGTAAAGCGGTTGTGAGCCGCCAAATTGTAATTAGGTCTAAATGAGAATTTTCAATAAATGTATTAAACCTACCACTTTGAAAAAACCTACATCGTTGAGATGTATTTTTTGGTGTACGCTTAAAAGTTCTAAAACAACGAAAATTTAGATTTGAATCGAGTACACATTTCATTTTACAAGTCGGACAGTAACATTCGCCTAAAAGTACACCATGCCGAATTAAAAAATTTTTCACGTCCTCAAAATTAAACGCGGCACTATCCCAAAATAAAATACTACAACCCTCGTATAAATTAACCGAGTTACCCGAGCTAACCATTATCCCAACAATATTTATAATCGTAAATGATCTATAATTGCCAATAAATGCCCAGAAATATTAAAGTCTGAATGCACTGGACTCTACAAACAGACTGATTAATTGTTGGCTTGCTGGTCATTTATATTGTTCTTAAACGTCGGATGGATTTTTCTAGAATTTATATGACCGTCACAAAAAATTGGAATGTTAAACAATCAACAATTAAATAGACCATTTTAAAATTTAATAACGTTTTACTGAACTTTACAAACAAACTGGTTCATTGTTAACCTGTCGTTTCTTTATACTTATTTGATATGCGTACGTTAATAAATTTGTAACAAAATTTTCTAGAGTTTCTATACCATCTATAAAATTTAAAAAATCAGAATTTTCCAAAATTAAAAGAAAAATATTACAAAACTTTTTGATAAAATGTTAAAATATACTTTTATTTGCAGCAGCTACATATTTGTGGAATATTAGAATCTAATTCAGTGTTTTGTCAAATGTTATGCATTTTAAACTTCCGCGCGCGAATTATTTTAAAAACATACCGCCATTAAAAAACCAATAAGGAAAGAGTATGCATGTAGTAACACTACTACACATACATAGAACGCTCACACATATATGAAAAATGGCTGAAATAATATTGAATCAGACGACAATTTTAAATCAATATTTTAATTATTTATCGAGGAGTCCGCAAAAAAATAAAAACGTAGAATCTGTTATTTTTATCTCTAGTTTCATTTAAAATTAAAAAAAATATACATTTCTAATGCACATCGTAAGTGCATAATTACCTAAATTTTAAATATGTTAGTACCTAAAGGAAACGGCCTTTAAACTGATATATAACAAGACATATTTCATTTGTATTAGATAAGAGAAAAATATTTTTTTCTACTCCTACTATTAAAAGCAACCTTTTGCGCACGGCTAACTATATGTAAAAATTAACAATTGCCCACACTGTACGGAATACAGTGGGAAATTATTTCCCACGCCCTAATATAATAAAAAAGTAGGCTGTTCCGTTAGTTTAATATATAATATATAGAAATAATATTAAAAATATACATATATGTATGTTGATTATTTATTGTTGTTTACATAGTTTCAAAGTACGCTTTGGCAAAAATTTGAACATCTTAGCATTGACATTATAAACTTTAAAAATTTTTACTACTTATTTAAATTTTATTTTAATTATTTATGCTAATTTTACGAAAACAAATGTGTTCGTAGAAAAAGTATAGTGTAAAATACGTGGGAAAAGCTTATTTCTCACTCATACGAATTGTTGCACTCGCCTTGCGGGCTCGCGCAACGAACTCATACTCGTGAGAAAGAAGCCTCTTTTCCCACTTATTGTACAATATACTATTCTGATACCATGCAAGCATCGGTAAATATCTATTTCTCCGAAAACACTGATTTTTTACTAAATGTACTTACCTTTTTCTCAATAACCGTTAAAGCTAGGACCTAGAAACTTTGCACACACATGTAAGGCATTATTATAGATAATCCCTCCAATTGGTTTTTAAAAAAATTTAAAAACAAGAAAGTTAAAAAATATTTTATGGGTACTTTTATATTTAAAAAATCTATAGGTACTCATAAAAAAATTTTATCGAACAAATAAATTGAGCTAAATAAAAATCATCCGGAGAAAATGTTGAAAAAGGATGTAGGAAATAGTCGTAAAACTTTCAGATCTCTATCTCTAATGGTTTTTAAGAAAAAGGTACGTAAGCTAACCTGGCAGAAGATAGGGAGGTCTGCTCCCCTTGATAACAATATAATATAGAATTTGAAATTAATTGTCGAAATTTTTAAAGAAATATATGTATGTAAGTCAAGTTTTAAACATATGATTAAATTTTCAAATACCAAAAAAATCGCCAAGTGCGTCTTAGACACGCATTGAGCTCGGTTCCTCAGAAGAAGTTAGAGTTTTTTACAATTTTTAAAGATAAATATATTTGACAATGCTACTTGCACGTGCCGTACTTAAAGGTTAATTCCATGAACAAACACATCAGTTTTGAAGATTAATATTTGGCATACAAAGGTTAAAAATAAAAAGTGATTAACAGTCAATATAGATCATATTGATCAACACCTCATTTGTCCAGATGTGGATAGTAAGAAATTATTCGTGTGTGGACAGATCTTGCAAGTTATGCAGACGACAAAACCTCCATGTTTAATTATTGCAGGGAATTGAAGATATCATTGAGAAAAAAATTATTTCATGAGATGATTATGGAAATAGAAAATTCAGTTAATGAAAAAATTACAAACCCAGCGAAGGCAACATAAGCTTCTCAGTATTCAACATCCACTTGACGAATTTTCCTAACACGACACAGGCGAAGCCGCGCGTAAATGCTACTAGTTTATAGTTGACTTCAAGTATTCGCAACCGTACCTGTATGTCAATGAATATTTTTAACGCGTACTGTACTCGTTCGTATACGTATTGAATTCATTCACACATATATAGGAATATAAACCAACAACCATTAAATAGAAGAACCCATAGCATATAACAATATAAAGCATGTTTAATGCATTTTAACAATAATAAAGTTTCGCGATATTTTAGTACTGCATTGAGCAATTAATATTGATGATTTTATATCCATTACAATTAACATTGACATAAACGTTAGAGCAGCAAAATAGAAAATTTATTTTCATATTTATAGATCGAGTAAGCGTTCGAATATGAACGTATTAACTGTGATGAACATTAGCGCTAGTTATATTGAATACTACTAGCTCGATATTTCGTAGATCTAAATTTTCGAACTGATTGTAAAGGTTGTAAATTTTACTGGTTTAGTTTGATTTGTTACTTATTTAAATGGTGTGTTAGTTGGTGTTGTTTCTGATTTAGGATAAAAAATATCAAATTATTATTATTATTATTATTATTTTCTTTTAATGTATGTACACCAATTTCTTCCACATTTCTGGGCCAATTTGCGCCATTCTTATTTTGGTTAGTAGATAAAGTTCTCCAGGTGATCCCATAAAAATTTGCTTTGGTTGAGTAACTTGAGTTGACATTGCTTGAGTAATTTTTTAACCATCTTCAATAATATGAATAATGGGGAATTTGACTAATTTTGGGAAATTATTTTAAAACACACATATTTATGTATTATGCATGTATACGTTTTTAATTTTTAAAAATAATGCCGAAAATTTTTAGAAAAAACTATTTTAGTATTTGTTCTCAAAATTTGCGCGAAAACTTTTACTAGCTGTCAGTTGCGTCACATTCTCTAGATAGCAACAGGTGTCCTGTAACTAAGAAAAAAAAATTTTATTTTTCCTGTAACTAGGAAAATAAATTGTTGATTTTTAAAAAAATTAATTAAATTTTGATTAATTTCCATAGTTATGTTTGCTAACCGGAAATTAAGTAGAGACACTAGTGGTAATAGTGTTGAAATATAAGAGAAAGCAACGTCACAGCCCGTTTCTGCTTACGTGGATTTTAGCTAAAAAATTACTTTTTTAATTAATTTTTTTTTAAATAAAATAATGATAGTTAAGATGAATTAGTATAATAAATTGCTGTCTTTTGTTATAAATTTTCATTAAAATTTGTTTTAATTGCTTTTCTTTGATACTGTCAAATACCCCATTACGGCAATTTTAAAATTTATATAATTTTAAAAAATTATTTACTTTAAAAACTATAGTAGCATATTTTAAGTCGAATTCTTCCTTTAAAATTGGACTTATACAGCCTATACGATAAGAACGGCGAGAGGTGAGAGTAGGGGCGCTATCCGTTTTCGGACCCGTAGAACACGTTACTGTAGAAAAAAATGTCTGATATATATATATGTATATATATATATATATATATATATATATATATATATATATATATATATATATATATATATATTCCCGCTACGTTTTGACATGTGTACGGCCCCCCTATGGAAGTTAAGAGCTGAAATTTGGTAAGTCGGGCTCATTTCGATGCACAACAATACTATCAAAATGGGGTCAAATTTTAGGCAAATTTTGCATCCGACCTAACTTTTAAGGGGGTGGTGGTAAACAATAAAACTTTTCCAAATCGGTTGGAAATAATGTTTCGGTCAATTACCTACAACATATCTAAAATTCAGCTTCCTAGGATGATTTTTGAGGGATTAGAGTGGGAAAAAATGATTTTGGCTGTATCTAACGCACCCACAGTCCCCCAGAATTAACTTGTTTGTTAATTAGGTATGTTGATTGGGTTGAAATTTGGTATGTTGATCGAGTGGAGAACCCAGGAAATTAACGCTGTCGACTCTGCTGAATTTAAGAAGCGCCAATTTAGTTTATGGGGGCACAACGTTCGAAGAGGTAATACTCACTGTTGGTGACACGAAGAAGACGTTTACGTCGCGAGCAATACGACCCTGCCATACAACACGGGTACCCCAGCGCGTCGGAGTTGCAAAAGGCAAATCACGGACCGTCTAGTCAATTTCGTGTATGTAAGTGTTTTTCTTAACTCAAATGATACTCTACCTTCCAGTTTACTATTTAAGGCCCTTTTTTATTTAATATTTAAAATAAAACACAAAGCCAATTGGCGGATAAGCATGGGTAGGAATGCCGTCGTACGAATTGTGTTGGCTTTTTTTCTGCTAACTGCTATCGGCATAAAATTGAAATTTACTAAGATTCAGCCCTTAAAAACTTAAACCCTTTTTTAAAGCCCCGATCAGTCGGACACTCATCATCAGTTTTGAAACCACCAAAATAACAAATCGCTTGTAGACTTTCAATCACATTTCGCTTGTAAACATTCAGTACCGAAGATTAAGGGAAGAATTCGACTTCCGTGATGGGGCTCCGTTACTCACGGCGTTTTACTTAATTTATGTTGATCTAACTATCCTAAAAATAATTTTCTAACAATATACTCTATTTCACCTAAACATATGAAATTTGGAATATTTCTTCTTTTAAGCAATTATCACTATAAAGGCTGGTAAGCATTGTCACTAAAAGGTATGAAATAAAAGCTTTTCAAAAAACCGACTTCAAAAAGTAAAAAAAATAATATAAGAGACGTATTTTGAAGTCAAGCGGGCCGTAGTATCAAAAAATGTAGATCTTTAAGAATTCGTGAATTTTGTAAGCACATCCGATCGCAATTTTTCATAGACCCCGCTTGACTTCAAAATACGTCTATTATACTATTCTTTTAATTTTTGAAGTCGATTTTTTAAAAAATCTTGTATTTTATACAATATACTCTACAGATATGTGCTTATGATTGCATAAAACACAAATATTAACTATACCTCATTTCAGATACAATTGATCATGCGTTTTAACTAAAAAATTAAATAATTATTATATTCGAAACAAATCAACCTTCGATTCTTTTGTAAAGACAAACTTAAATTTAAAATTTACGTAAATGTAATAACGAAAGAGATAAAGCCAAGAAAACGGAAATTATTTAATTTCAAAGTGACGAAGCATGGTTAAATTTAATTGAAATGGACCATATAATCAACGAAATCTGTTGTTTTTTAACACGTTGATGGTCATGATGGATTTTGAAAAAAAGCCCAACTTGTGCAGTACTATTTTCAAAGGTGGTATTTCATACTTTTAGACTAACAGTGGGTCAAGGAAAAGGTTATTGATGTATTCTTTTTCCTTCTGTGACGCTTATTAACGTTTTGTTTTAAGTCAGAAATTTGTATTACTCAAAATAAACACAACATAGATAAACGTCACGAAGAAAGAAGCTGGCAATATTTTTAAAGAAACTTATGTAGACATACATACCCAACAACAGGAAGTAAGATAATAAACATGTAAAAATAAATACAAATATAAGAGAAGCAAACAAATAGTAATAATATAGAATACTTAAGGTACCGTCACAATATGATTTGCCGAAAAATAGACAAATTTTCACAATTTTTTTCGGATAGATAGGATGGGGAAATGGGGATGAATTTTTTTTTGCGATTAATACCACTATTTAACAATACAATAAATATTTTTTTTTATTTATTAGTCGAATTTTCTCCGAAAAATTAGACTTATACAGTCTATACGATAAGAGCTGCGAGAAGCGAGAGTAGGGGCGCTATCCGTTTTCGGACCCGTAGAACACGATTATATAGAAAAAAAAGATGTCTGATATATATATATATATATATATATATATATATATATATATATATATATATATATATATATATCCGCCACCTTTTAATTTGTGTAGGGCCCCCCTATGGAAGCTAAGAGATGAAATTTGGTAAATGGGGCTCATTTTCGAGGCACCTCATACTATCAAAGTGGGATCAAATTTTGGGCAAATGTTTTTTCCGATCCTACCTTTAAGGGGGTGGTGGGGGGGGGTAACAAAACAATAAAAGTTTTCCAGTAAGTACGAGTTTGCAGTCCACTTTTTTCTTCAGTATACGAGTTTGTGAAATAAATCGAGTTTTTTTGCATATTCCGATAGTTTAACCAGTATTCTAAATTTTAAACGCATTTTTTTCGAAATTACATCTTTCAAATTTGCTACGATTAAACCCGGAGACAAATCATGGGATCGATTTGATTATTACTGAAACTTCTTTTATATAATATATTGTTGTATAATTAATTATATTAGTTGTTTTTAGTAAATACGAGGTTACAATCCACTTTTTTTGCATAGAATTATAAGGATAAGAAATTATGCTTAGAGGTTATAATTGTCAAATAAAGATACAAAGTGGTGTAAATTATTAAATAATATTTTTTTTATTTCAATATATTTGAGTCCATGAGTTTCAAAACCATCTAATTAACATAAATAAAAATGTTCAGGAAACACAAAAAACTGTTTTTCTCACTTGTAATAATGATTTTGAGGTGGTTGTTACCATTACATTTTTAGGAAAAACCATAGTTTTTATAAAGAAATAATAACACCGATACCACTCATCAATAATTAGTAAATAACGATTAAAAATTATAATTAACTACTTTTGCAGCAGTTTGCTTTAATTAGATGGTTTTTGAAACGGTTGATTTTGTAATTAGCTACTTTTGCAACAGTAACATTAAAAACTAGACACTTTTGCAGCAGTAACACTAACAATTAGACACTTTCGCAACAGTTTATTATTATTATTCTTTCAATAGGTTTTAAATAAAACAACATAGATCGATCTATTTACATCGTAGGTACAACGTCTTTTAGCGAATTTCCAAAACTGGAAATTCAGCTTTTACGCCAGGTGTCACGGTGCGACCTAAGCCCGGGACCATATCAGAAATATGTTTTGAGGTCCCTAGAATACGAAAATGATATTCACTAAAATTTATATATATATATATATATATATATATATATATATATATATATATATATATACATATATATATATATATATATATATATATATATATATATATATATATATATATATATATATATATATATATATATATATATATATATATATATGTATCCGCGCGATAACTCTCGAACGAAACGTCTAACGCTTATGAAATTTTGTGTGCGGACTGGATTCTGAATTGGCTTGGCTAAGTTCGTTAGCCAGACACGTCGGATGCCCAGAAGTAGGTTTTCTGGCCATTTTTTATCATTCGATCCTATCATAAGGCAGTTCGATTTTTACATCGTTGAAAAGGAAAAAAAAAATTATGAAGAAAATATTCTTATAATTTTCTTTCTATTTTAAGTATTTTTCGAGAAAATGTAAATTTTCACTTTTATTCTTTCTTTGTTAGTCTAATAAGTAATTTATATTTATATCTCAGTTCTTTATGAAGTATAAAAATATTTCACTTTTTTATTAAAGAATTTTGTGAGAACAAGTGAAAACTATTCACATATATGTGATATAACACACATACATGTATAGAGTTTTGTTTCTCATTTATTGCATTATAATTAGCATGGTTCTATCCCATGTTAAAAAATGTAAATTAAACAGATTTTCTAAGCTAATGTAATGAAGAATTTTTTTTTTTTTTTTTATTGAATTTTTAAGTAAACAAAAAATTGAAGATTATGTTATGATATAAATATTATTAAATATAAAACAAAACAAAATATGTACAATGTACATATTATGTATGTACGGAAAAATATTTTTAATCGATTTTGAAAATTTTTCCTCTAATAATTAATAATGTTAAAAAATTAAACCATTTCAAATGGATTTAAGGTATTTTATGTGAGGTCAAGGTTTTCGGGACCTAAAAAGGCCAGAAATTAATTAACCAATCGATTTTAAAAAATTTTTCACAGTTAGTAAGTTAAAGTATTTGAATTAATTAATTAAATGATGTCCGCAAGAAGCTTACGGACTGCCATAAGTTAAATGAGATCCTTAGAACCCTTTTCTTACTGTTAGAGTACTAGACTTGTATGAGTTTCGCCAGGATTTACTGATCCCATAATTGTAAAAAATAAAATAAACGACCAATTTGAAAAATTTCTTCACTGTTACAGAGCTAAACTATTTTAGATAGATTTAGAATACATTATGTAAGGTCCGTCAGGGTCCACAGGACCCAAAAGTGTCAAAAATAAACTAACTGACCGATTTTGAAAATTTTTTCACTGTTACAGAGCTAAACTATTTTAGATAAATATCGATTACGTTATGTAAGGTCCGCCTGGGTCCATAGGACCCAAAAGTGTCAAAAATAAACTGCCTGATCGATTTTGAAAATTTTTTCACTGTTACAGAGCTAAACTGTTTTAGATAAATATAGATTCCGTTATGTAAGGTCTGCCAGGGTCCATAGGATCCAGAAGTGTCAAAAATAAACTAACTGACCGATTTTGAAAATTTTTTCACTGTTACAAAGCTAAACTATTTTAGATAAATATAAATTACGTTATGTAAGGTCCACCAAGGTCCATAGAACCCAAAAGTGTCAAAAATAAACTAACTGACCGATTTTGAAAATTTTTTCACTGTTACAGAGCTAAACTATTTTAGATAAGTATAGATTACGTTATGTAAGGTCTGCCAGGGTCCATAGGATCCAGAAGTGTCAAAAATAAACTAACTGACCGATTTTGAAAATTTTTTCACTGTTACAGAGCTAAACTATTTTAGATAAATATAGATTACGTTATGTAAGGTTTGCCAGGGTCCATGGGATCCAAAAGTGTCAAAAATAAACTAACCGACTGATTTTGAAAATTTTTTCACTGTTGGGGAACTAACTATTTTAGATAGACATACATTACGTTATTTAGGGTCCGCCAGGGTCCATGGGACCCAAAAGTGGTAAAAATAAACTAACCGACCGATTTTGAAAATTTTTTCACTGTTACAGAGCTAAACTATTTTAGATAAATATAGATTACGTTATGTAAAGTCTGCCAGGGTCCATCGGATCCAAAAGCGTCAAAAATAAACTAGCCGACCGATTTTGAAAATTTTTTCACTGTTGGGGAGCTAAGCTATTTTAGATACATATAGATTACGTTATGTAAGGTCTGAAGTGTCAGTAGGACCTAAAAGTGTCAAAAATAAAATAACTGACCGATTTTGAAACCTTTTTACTATTACCGAGGTAAACTATTTTAGATAGGTACAGGTTGTGTTATCTGAGATCCACAACTGTCCTGCGGATGCAAATGCGGCGTAGAATGCTACACAACGGGTTTTGAATATATATATATATATATATATATATATATATATATATATATATATATATATATATATATATATATATATATATTACATAAAGTCCGCCTAGAATATACGGTGGAGCTGATTTTTTAATTAGGTCCACCGGGATCTTGCAGATCCGAAAACGCCAGTAGTAAGCTATCGAAAAGATGCTAAAAAATTTCTCACTGCTAGAGAACTAAATTATTTTAGATGGATACCACTATGCTGCACAAAATTCGTTCGGGTTTTTGGGTCCCCAAAAATACCAAAACTAATTACCCAACCGATTTTAAAAATTCTTTTACTCTTAGAAAGCTAAACTATTTTAAATAGGTACAGGTCTTAGATGAGATCCGCCAGTGCCCAAGATTTGGAAATTCGCTATGTTATGCAGATGCTGCGACAGGGGTATTTTATCATAACTTATGAAAACTAAGAAAGATATTTTCCTATAATTTAGTAGAATATTCTCCCATAAAACAAGCCTATTTACTGTAATTTAACAGTAAAACTTAAATCAGAACTACGGTGTTTCACACAATTTCATTCTGTACACATTCGCAGTCTGTTATATTTGACAATTCCACCAGTTTCTTTGTATTTTTTTCTAGTTATTTCAATAGTAAATATTTTCTTAAATTAATAGAAGTAATAGAATTATCACATACAATTATTTGATCCCCTGCAGGCTTTGCAGTGCCACATATTGACCACCTACCTAGCTACTTTTGTTCTTGGTTTTTCTAATGACGCCATTTTTATATAAATAATTAGATGGTTTTGCAGCTGGTTTGTGTTGCTTGCAACTCCATTTTTTTCAGTTGGAAAATATTGCAATTAGCAACTTTTGAAACAGATTCGTATTTTTGTCATTAAGATTGTGCAGTTTATCCTCCTGAATAATAAACCGTATCTAACTGAATTTTGAAAAATTCGTCAATTAGACAGTTTTGAAACTCAGGGACTCATTTCAACATATTACATCATGATATTATAATATTTCGAGATATTGTAACAATAGTTACAACGAATATAGAAAAATGAAAAATTTTTATATTTGTCACTCATGTATGTGGGACAAAAAAAATTGTTTAGGTTAAACAAAATACGTATTAATTAACGTAATTATTCTGCATAGGTAATATGCAAAATGCAAATGCAAAATGAGTAACGTAAAATTCTAGAATCTTCTAAACGTCAACTAGCAGAAATATCAAAAAATAGACTTCACCATTGAATTGCTCACTAAAAATGAGGTTAAGTAGCACAGTTTAAAAAAAAATCTAGAATGTTCTATTTGTCAACTAGCAAAGATATCGAAAAATCAATTGCACTATTTAATTGGTCATTGAAAAAGAGGCCAAATGACATATCTTGACAAATGTTTTGGAATATTCTATTCGTCAACTAGCAAAAATATCCAAAAACAGACGTCACCATTGTCGTCAACTAGCAAAGGTATCAGTAAAAGAGCGGTATGGGTTCTGTCGCACACTACCGCGTCAAAAGTATAGGAACGCCCTGACCCAGGGGTGTGCCCACCCTTTTGACGCCGCACTGTACTTAATGCTGTGGTACACTGCCGTGTCAAAAGTGTTGGCACCCCCCCCTGGGTTAAGGTGTCCGATCACTTTTTGTAGCGTACTGTACTTATTTTGTGGACGTACAAACCTTGAAATTTAACACCAACGCGCGCTCGCTTACATAAGTACAGTATGTTTCAAATGTGATCGGACACCCTGACCGAGCGGGTGTCCACACTTTTGACACGGCAGTGTACCACAACATTAGTACAGTGCGGTGTCAAAAGTGTGGGCATCACCCCCCTGGGTGAGAGTGTTCGATCACTTTTGAAGCGTACTGTACTTATTTATATATAATATGTACTTGTTTATATAATAAATAATATTTACCGACCCCTCAAATAAAAGTTTAATGACGCTCCTGATCTTCCGATTTTACGTACTTTCCCCTTTTGCACCGACCACTGCGTACCATTGGATTTGTCGTGTACAGCACCTGCGAACACTAGAGTCAGATATTTGTATCTTGGTCAAGTACGCTGATAAAAATGTTACTATTTCAAAAAATAATTTTACACAGTATATCATATACCAGGTTTTGTCAGAAAACTAAATTTAGTTCATGTCGTACAAGCTTGTATTAAATTGAATAATTCATTTTCCATTAACTGTATTTTGCAATATTTCTTAGTGCATCATATAGGGGAGTGAATTATGTACATGTATGACTTTCTAACTCAAAACCGCCGAAAAAGCTTATACGAGGTTGAGAAAGAGTACGCGCGATATATCAAAAGGGCACCACGAGGCAAAAAATTTTTAATGTAATTATTTAAACTTTTACGTAATTATTTGTGGAAACAGAGATCCGTAAATTATTTATTGGTTAACAATTGCATAACTTGATGAAAAATTAGGGTAAAAATTTTTTCCTAACGGGATCTTATTCTTTGAAGTGTTTTGAACATAGCAAAATTTTTTTAAATTTTTAAATAAACATTTACTACTATAAAAAAAATTATTATCGGTGGTATGCTGTTTTCAGCGTCGCTGCGTTTGTGCTAAAACTGGCGCGTGGAACCCGATTTTCGGCATTAAATTAAAATTCGAAATAATGGAGGTAGAGTTCCGGGAGTTACGACTTTTTTATTGCAAATTTCGTCCTCTTTTAGAATCTTTTTGTCTCATTTCTTAACTATTTTTTTTAAGTCATCAACAAATAGTCATAATTTTTGAGTCATCAACAAAAAACTGAATACCTCGTTTTTTTCCATCTTATTTTGTTAATAACAATTGCAATTTTTTATGTGCTGTAAAATCCTTAAAATAGATTTTTCTATAAGTCATTACGAATCGAATGAGCTATTGCTCATATTTTTAAGAGCTTTATTTCTATTTTTCACGTTTTTCAACTTATGAACTAGACTAGATTATATTATGACTTACATATCGCACCCCGGCAACAACAGGACCACATCTGTACATACAACTCCTGTTGAGGAGTTTTTCTGGCGCAGGTGGGAGATTTCTTATAGTAGTTATATATCAGAAACGGTGGCTCTTAGAGAAAAAAGTATTGAGACATTTTCTATAGATAATTATATGATCTACAATTTTTTCTGACCTAATTTTACGATAAAACTTACCGTTTTGCTGAAAAACGCGAAAAACCCATTTTTGAAACCTTTGATCTTGAATAGAATTTTTTCCACGTACAGAATCGATGAGGACTCTTCAAAACTTAATTACAATGGTGTTCCGAACATTCGTACCAATTTTCAGCTCTCTCCTAATTTTTGTATCTGTACTACTATTTTTAAGGTTAAATTGATCGGATTATATTAGGTAATTATAATTTGTCATTTATGTTTAAATAGGCGATAATAAACACTTTAAAAATAATTTTTTTTCACTCTCCTTACGCTTATGTGCGTGAAGGGATTAAAAGACGTTTCCATTTGTGCGGCTTAGTAGTGCGCATGGTAGTCCATTATTTTAGACTACGATCAAGCGCAATCATAGCTGACTATTGCCAATTGAAATAAATTAAAGTAAAAAAATATTTTTTAAGAAAAAGCTTTTATTTAAAAATGGGCTAAAAATAAAATAACATAACCTTTGAGTGAAGTTTGAAGCAATATGCGACATAATTTATAAAAGCTTGAGGCGTTATTAATTATTTCTGTTGTGGATATAAGAGCTATTTTACATTCCAGTAGTTACCAAACTTAATTAAACGCCTCAAGCTTTTATAAATTATGTTGCATATTGCTCCAAACTTCACTCAAAGGTTATTTTATTTTTTTTTAGCCCATTTTTAAATAAAAGCTTTTTCTTAAAAACATTTTTTTACTTTGTTTTCTACTTTTTAGTCTGATTACAGTTAATTTGAAAAAAAAAATTAAAAAAGTAATTTTTTACCTATATTTTAATCGGTTAATTTACCTTAATCAAGCATAACTATGGAAACAAAAAATTGCAATGTAAAATCAATGGACAATATATGACAATTCTAAATGTCAAAAAGTTATACAGGACTAAAAATCAACAATTTTTTGGGGGGACAATGTTGGACAAAACTAATTATACAATATTGCATTGTCATCAAGGTTAGACACGTATATAAAATTTGAAACCTCTAGCTCAATTAAAACCTGTCAAAATTTTGATTCCAAGATTTGATCTAAACCAACATACTAACATATCAAGTTAAATAAAAGCTTTTAATAAAAATACAATACTGAAAAAATAAAATAAAAAATGAAACACTAATTTTTTTGTAATTAATTTACGAAATTTGCTCGTATACTACTATTAACCCTTTGCACTCGATGGGCGCCGCCACGGCAACACAATTCCAATTAATTCCACTCGTTAGGCGCCGCAGCGGCGCCATAAACAATAGGTACGTATTTTATTATTTACAACAACCCTAGAGGACCTAAGGCCCGATTTACATTAAGGCCCGATTTACATGAACGCTCCGCTCTCAGTACGATATCACTCCATTCCCGGTTTGATAAAATATTCTTACATAATAAATAATGAGTGTATTCACATCATCGCTCTGATATCGGTCCGATATCAGTCATGGTTCGCTCTCACTTCAATACCGCTCCAATACCAACACCACTGAGATAATATTTTATCGGAGCCATATCAGACTCTATATCGATGATAGTGAACACGTTTTTGATTCCACTTCGCTCCGTTTCTCAGCCCTTTTCAATTATTTGAAAATTATTATATTAGGAAAACATGATACAACACAACGACGCGACGTCTTGCTACAATACATTGTGATACATATTACTAAAATTAACTAATAGATATATTGTATTATGGATATTATGTTATCCTAATACCTCGCAGCGTGTTTGCAGCGTTTTAAAACTACTGTGGAGTAGCTGAGTACCCATACTAAAGGTTCGAGTGCAAAGGGTTTTCAATGAAATTACTAACTATAATACTAGACGTATCACGCAAAATGGATAGAAATGTGGTGTGTGAGTTTGTCAGTTTTCATTTAACGCCTTACAACGACAATGACCATCAACCAGTAAAAAAATAGTAGTGTGAGCAAATTCTAAATTTTTATTTTTATAAAGCTTTACTAAAGTGATTGATCTGATATTCTACGTTTCAAAGCAGTACGATATTTGAGAGCTTAAAATCGTTTATTGCAGATTTTAGTTAGTTAAAGACGGTGTGTATTACAATTTAACTTTATAAGAGCCCAGATGGTTATAAAACTAAAATGTAGTTTATTATATTACATATTGGACATAAGAGAAAACCTTGAAAAATTGATTCAAGCGTAAGGTTGTCATTTTTTTTTTGTCCGAAACAATCTTCTATAAGATTTTATTGTCCAGAAATTATGAACTTCAGTTTGAATTTAGATAATAAAACAATGGAAATAATACAATAAAAATTATAATCATCCGGGCATATCGTATACAAAAATGTGTCGATAATTTTAAATAATTTTATTTCGAAAATTCACTTTTTTGTTATTTTCTTTTGAACTTTTCTGCCAACAGGTATATTAAGTCTGATTATCGAACAATAGAATGTTTCAAAATCAAAACTAGTGTACATAATTTGAGGGAATTTTGTTTTATAATTAAATTGTTACAAAACATATTAACAATAATTATTAACAATGGCATTAACAATTAAATAAAATTATTATATAAATTTTAGTCCTAATCGAAATATCCAACCTATATATCTACAAGTTATATAAATTTTATAATTATTGTACTTAGAATGTAATAATATGTAATAATTTAAACGACAGTTAAATAACAAAACAAACCATAATAAAATAATAGTTAATAATAATTATATTGGCACTAGAGTGAAACAGAAACTGTACACCTATGCAAAAATTGTGATAATCATAATAATATTAACATGATTATTTTTTTTAAGAATCATCGATTTCTTTCAAAAACACTATAATCTAGTTTTTACATATTTTTGGCACTTTCTGAATATTTACAATCGATAATTTGTAAACTTTTGTTTTCCTCAGTGTGTCTTTCTTATTCTTATATTAATATTAGCCGGTTCACGATCGTTGACGCTGTAAGATATTAAGTGAAATCTGACTTATTCAGACATCACGCTGTAAGACGTCAATAATTTCATATAAAATGTATTGGTTGTCAACATAGTGTACAAGTTGAGTGCCGAGGCGTAACTACAATGAAGCAGGTGGAACTGTCGCTCGAAAAAAAAGAGAAGTCAGAACAGTATTTTTGGAGGCAAATCGACGTCTGAGACGAGGACATTTGAGTCAGAATCGCTTTCGGGTGCAAAAAATTGTAGTTACGCCTCTGGTTGGGCAACATGTAGATTATGACTAGGAACGAGTTAATATTTTCATCTGTGTCATTAATTTTCTTATTGCATTTTCGGGTATTAAACATAAGTTATTTTTAAAAATAGTATGGTGGAAGCGTAATGTATCGAGAACAATAGATAATTCAAAATTTAGTGAATACTAAGAACAGATTTTTAGAAAATACTCGGACAAAATGTCTAAAGTAATTAACTTAAATCTATGCTAAAAATGGAATTCCATGTATTTTTATAAAGTTGGTAATCCACTTTATTAAATTGCAATCTTATGTGCCCATTCAACCCGACGATCGAGAGACCACTGTATATTTCTCAATACCAATATGATATTTAATATGTTTTATAATTATTAGCAATTTATCAAAGTATTATCATGGCATTTGTATTTCAGCGCAATTATAATTATATCGGATTAATTTTTGAAATGGTTATATTAACTGAAACTGTTAATATAATTATTATTATATAATAATAAATAATTATTAATGTTCTATATAACCTTATTTTACTATTACAATTGTTATAGTACAACAAATTTTTTATAAAAAAAAGTTTATTTATTTCAATAATGAATTTTAATATGTACGGGTTATAATATAGGGGAAAGCGGGGCTATCCCGTACACTTAAGGGAGAGCTGCTTTTGCTCAGCTAATATCGAGTATAAAATTATAAGAAAATAAGCAATATATAATTTGGACCATTGGCTATTGATTTCATACAAAGAAATTGCAATTATTCCACTATTTACATATTTAAATTAAATTATAAAAAAAGTGTCTCTGTACGAAATAGCCCTGGGGGTCGGGGCCATTCCGTACGGTAGGAGAGGCTATACCGTACAGTAAAAAAATTACCTTGTTAAGGAAATAAATAACAGTAATGCAATAAATTATTGAACACATTTTATTACTTATTGTCGACTTAACTAAGAAACATCATAACGTAACTTGTACACTGAGAAAAAAATACAGTAATTTTTACTGAAATTTCTGGTAAAAAATTACTGAGCTCTCTGGTAATGCGGACATAAGTGACAAGCTAAGCAAAAAGTACGATAATTTATAGTAAAAATTGTAAATTACCCTATAGCTCAGTAAAAATTACCGTATTATTTATAAATAAGGTTTTTTTTTATTTATTAATAAATAATTGAATTAAAATAGTTTAAAAGGATATTGATACATAGAAGGGTAAGCATTAAAATCAAATTATTAATATAGAAAAATTTTTTTGTGGTTTTTTATTATTTGTGGAAAAAAATATATAAATTCTTTATTTGACATATTACATGATAAAACAATAGGCACATTACAATAATTTGTATAAAAACATATTTCAATTAACATATCAATACATATAAAAAAAAACATACAAGAATTAAAATAAAAACTAAACAAAAATTCATGAAACACAACAAACAAACACTTCATAAACATCCAGTCATGATGGTTGTTATTGCACAACTGAACGAAACCTGCTTAGTTGCTATGCCTGTAACTCGTGTTGGTCGTGTTAGACAATGCTCGGTGCGCTTGCGTGCTTGTTTTATTTATTCTCATGTCTGTGTGATGCTTGGTTGCAATGATATGTGAGAGGGATAAAATGCACAGCGACTCAGTAAAAATTATTCAATGTCTAGTATAATTTTACAAAAAATTAAGTAAATTTTCCCGGTGTCCACATGAAATTTTACTAGCCCGTAGAATTTTACGCAGCTGTATAGGAAAAATTCTTAAGGTGTACAGGAAAAATTTTTAAGGTGTACAGGAAAAATTTTCTAATGAATCGTAAAAAATAATGTTTGAAACGCATTTTTTATATTTTTGCTTAATAATTTCCAACGGACTGGACACTTAAGACTCGTTTACCGGAGGCAGCTCAATAATTTTTACTGGAATTTTTTCTCTGTGTATTATCGGTATATTTAGTTCAACTTACAAAAGTGTAAAAAGTGTTAGGTTAACTTTTATCAAAAAAAGTGATAAAGTTTTTAGAACGAAAGTATTTTATTCAAAGTTTATACATTTAAACATAAATCACAAGTAAAGTTATCTGCAGACTCGGCAGCACTAAAACTATAATGTTTATGGTATTTTCTGCATCAAAAACAATCTATTAATGTTGCCATATTAAACCATTTGGGGCTAGGTCGTGCACTTCTGTACGGTTTAGCCCCATCCTGTACCTTGTGGGAGTTTCAAAACCTAACCTCAAATTCCGTCGCCTAACTAGTCATCACTAGTGATCAAGAGAGAGCTTAAAAAAAGTAGTTTCTTATGATCTTATAGCTACTAGCTCATAAGTAAAGGTTCTCCACTCAACTCTTATTTGGCAGTGCCCCAAAATTATAAGAGAAATAATAAAAACAAGTTTTTTCACCGTCACATCGGCATTTATACGCACAGCGAAACGAACTCAATCCTGTGATTTTCCGCGGTCAGGCGCAATGTTGCGACGCCGATTGGACTCGTCTAGCTTGAAATCTAGACACGAAAAATGGGTGTACGGTTTAGCCTCGTTGTACGGTATAGCCCCGCTCTCCCCTAATTGTCTCAACCATTGATATAAAAGAATATGGATGGAGGCCATTTCTTAAGAGAGAGACAAGATATAATATAATATTATATGTTAAAATGAATACGTAGATTCCTTTAAATGTACCACAAAAAATAAAAAACAAAAGAGTAAATAGACACTAAAACACGTGTAAATAAGCCCACAAGATCCAGTCCTACAAAAAATTAAGTTTAAAACAATATTAATAAACGTAATACTCCATAAATATAATATCTGGGTAAGTAAATGTTGTATTTATAAATAAATGCAACCATTTCTAGCGAAAATTTGTTAATTTTTCTAAATTTCTCATTTAAAAAAACAGGTTTATAATATGCGGAAAAATACCAATTTTGACATTACACAAAGTAAAGAAAATACTTAAAAAATATAGGTTAGATTGACCCTTCATTTCAGTAGCTTCCTTTATGTAAAATTAATGAGCATATAAAAATTTAATTCAAGATTTTGTATTTTGTTTGTATTTATTTATTTATTAATAAAATGATAATTTAATCAATGTATAGTTATATTTATGTGTGTGTCTACTTTTATCAAAAAGATATGTCTTCTTTGTAATAGAAAATTATAAACCAAAACTATTTTTTACAGAAATAGTTATAAAATGTAAATAATCCATAAATTTGAGCAATTTTTGTTTTCAGTCTATAGTAATTTATAATATTCCTTAAGCATCGTTAAGAGATACAAGAATTTAGTAGACAATTAAGAATTCGAAAAATTAACTGATAAAATAGTCGAACAGCATTCTTAAGGAGTTGCTTATTGAATCAAATAGAACGGATATTAAAAATAATTAATTAATTGTTTATGTTTTTATATAGAAATCACAACTATAAGAAAAATGTACTAAATATATTGTTTTAAAAGCAATGGTAATATTTTAGTTAAATTAAGACCGTTACTGTTTATTTACAAAATGACGTCAGTCATAATACGCATGTTTAATATTCATAATATGTTGATCAGTATTTTGGGAAATGCTCCTTCCTTTACAATATTATATACCTTTTCTTCTTCCATGGTTTCAACTAATTTTATTCATTTTTTTAAATTATTCAGATGTTTTAAGGTGGCTGGGACACTAGAAAATTGCAAAATTTAATCGATGATCTTATTTGAACCAATCCTGACGTACAGTTTATGAAATAATAACTTTTAAAAATTAAATTGTTAACACACAGTTGACAGGGTTGTCCGCTAAAATACACCGGAAACACTCATTCACTAAATCAAATCAATGAATGTTTCCTACTGTCACAGCATCCATACATACTTACATTAGGAACAATTTTTGTCTAAAAAATAAATGAATCAGATTTCGTTTTAGCGAATTTTCGAATCGAAGGTTCAGCTATTACGCCCACTCTCGACTTGAGCTCGAGATTATGATTTATATATATATATATATATATATATATATATATATATATATATATATATATATATATATATATATATATGTATTTATATATCAGCACGATAACTCTTGGCGAACCATTCTATTGTTGTGAAATTTGGTGGAATTATTGGAAGTCCAAAAATCTCGGATGAGTTCTAGACAGGTCTTATGCCCGAAACTTGGTTTTTCGGGCATATTTTGTAAAAAAAATTAGTATTTTGCCAAAATTTTCCCAAATTTAAAAGTTTTTCGATATTTTTTACACCATTGAAAAGAGGAGAAAAAATCATATTAAAAAGGTTTTTGAACAATTATTCTATGTTAACTGGTTTCCGGGAAAAACTAATTTTTGTAAAAGGAAATTCGCTTTTATACAGGATGCTACGACAGGAATATTTTCTATTTCTCGGGTTTCGGTCGAATAGTTTTTTAGTATTCGATATTCAACCGACTATCAAAAAGGGACCGAATAAGCCGAATACCAAATAGTTGCCGAGTATTCGTTGCAAGTCTAGATTAAAACATATGACATCATACTGGAGTAAGTTAATCAGTTATTGACGTAGATTTATAAAGTTTCAACTTACATATTTAAGATAAAACTATTTGTGTTTTTAAATGCTCTTTTGTACTTTTGTTAAAGCAGGAGTACATCAATTGAAAAGGCGACATGATACCCTTCCCCTCGAGTGATAATCAAATACTCACGCAAATTCAATAATTGCGAGATGCAAATTAACTTTATAAATGTTTATAAGACCGAAATAATTTCTACCGCAAAATTTCCCATTATACATTACACATGTGGACACTAATGCTAATTAGTTTCATTAATACCTTTATCCTGTCGTACATAACGGGATATGTGTGTATGTGTGTGTGTGTGTATATGTGTGTATGTGTGTGTGTGTTTGTGTGTTTGTGTGTGTGTGTGTGTGTGTGTGGTTGTGTGTGTGTGTGTGTGTGTGTGTGTGTGTGTGTGTATGTAAATACGTATGAGAAGCTATGTATATAATATAAATTTATATGTATTTCGTCATAATTAACATTTAATAGCCCGTATTTGTTGAAAGACTAAATAAAGTAAATAAACTCAATAGCTATCGCCACATAAATACCGGTACAAGGTGTTGGAGGTGAGTTCATACACAAAGGACAAGAAATGAATGTTTTTTAAACGTGGCACCCAATAATCAATACATAGTAAAAAATATTTGTGTTTGCGTACAAAAAAAGCAGTGGTTAAAATCTTTGTGTCAAACAAGTTTCAAAACCCTGTGTTAATGTAACATTTCGTGTTTGTGTTAAATTAAAATATTAACAAAAATTTTAATTTAACAGAATAAAAATGTTAATATATTTTAAATAACAAAAAATAACATCATATTTGTGTCAAATGAAAAGAATGTCTATATATGTAAGTACACTTATTTGTGTAGTTCCAACACAAAAAAACTGGTTTCGCGCGCTCATAAACATCGTCACTGCACTGGTGTGTTGAGTAGCTATGACAATACTAGGATGGTGGACACCAACGACACCAGGTAGCTGGACCGATATTAAACCACACCAGTCGAACAAATTCCTCCACAGACAGAGGTATATTGGCAGAACAATACAATATACAGCACACACATTCATATTTTTCATATTCGTACATTTATGTGCTTAATAATTTTGTATTTTCATAGTCATTATGAATATTATAATTCAAAGCATCAAATACACAAGTTATTTTTGTTATTAAATAACTAATACGTTCATTGTGTTGTTCCTAATATTTCATCAAATTGGAGTCGGATATCACATTGCCAGTGTAGCAGTCAGCTAATTTCCATCAGTCACATTAGTGAAACCGACAAAAATCATACAGATATTAAATATTGATTATTAGGTAAGTTAATTAAAAATATTATAGATTGAATTTCTTTCTTTGTTTGCAGAATTTACTTCAATTAATTAAAATTAAAAAATTATCGAATATTCGACGTTTGAGTGATACGTTCCATTTTGTCTTCCACGTTAAGTTTGACAACGATCTTCACAATTTTTGGGTATTGCTTCTACATTATTTTCATCAAATACCAAGTGACATGCGCCAATATCATCATCGAAATCTTTACAGAAATATTAAATAAAAAGTTTAAGTACTTAAAAAATATTTTTTACTATTTCCTTTCATTTACATAATAAATAAATAACAAAATATACCAAAACATTTATTTCGTAAATTTCTACATTCTAAATCAATTAATTTTACACATCATTGTGTTAAAAAGATACACTAAACAATAGTTATATTATCATATTTACTGGTAAAATTATAACTAAGTAATTGTGTAAAATTAACACAAAATGTATGTCCTTTTGTGTGTTAAATCATTGCCACAAATCTTGTATATAGATTTGACACATATGCTTTGTGTTAAAATAACACAAAAAATTGAGTGGACCGTTCTGGACATGTGAAATGTGTTAATTTTAACACAAATTTTTTCACTGTGGGCTTTAATCGATAGTGTAGTACATTAAAAAATATCTCCATGACTAATAAGTAATAATTATATCATCCTTTATGTACAGGTTGAGATAAAAGTTACACATTTTTTTGGTTATATTTTCTGAGACGAAATCGCACAACAGAGTACACCAACAATCGAAATAAACATGTACCAAACAACTGAAATAACATTTATACGAATGACACTCAGAGTTTTCAGTAACTAATTAGACGCGCTATTACGTGTAGAGCACACGAATTCCGAAATCTCAGGATCCTGACGGACTGTTAATAATTTTCAGAATCATTCTCATTTTCCCGTACTTAAAAAAAAAAGTCACCAGGTCGGTGGGTGGATGCACAATAGGCATAATAATAAACAAAATGAGCTAAGTTTTATTAAAATCGGATAAGAAGTTTATGAACTAGAATTTGCGTAAATTTGAAAAATGTCATTAGCAAACCATATTGAACGATTTTTTAAAATAAATTTTTCTGTTTTATAAAATATCGATAAACATACTAATAGCCAATCAGCCAATCCGGGACCGTACAGTAATCCATAAGCAATCTCAAAATTCTTCCTCCTATAGTTCCCTATCCTGGTTTTTCTTTGTTTGGCCGTTCACTTTTATGCAGCGTCGTCAAAACATGACTCTACAAAAATCGGTCTAACTTTTTTTTTACTTTGAATTTTGACTTGAAATTTTAAATACATATTCTTAGAACATTTGTAGACCGTTTTATCAAAATAAAAAATAATTGAAATAAAAAATTTTAACTTACTAGGTAATAGTACCTTAAGTTAGAAAAATTCTACAAAAATAATAATTTTTATTCAAGTACCTATACAACATTGTATGAAAATCCCAATCCTGATCAAATTTCAATTCCAGGATCGGGACTGATACTTAGAAGTCCCGAACTCTTTAGACAGATATTACAATATTCGGATTGGTGCCTTAATTATGAAAGATCTTTGTTGGTTTCCATCGGTGTTGACGATGCCGTCGATTAGAATCCCCGAATTTGTATTTTCGATTTTTTGTTGAACTGCTGATTTCTAATTTATCGATTTATGAATATAGGTTTTCAAGAGACGCAAATCAGATTCGAAATCAGATAATTTCCAAAAAAATGTATTCATATTAAATTTTTACCTTGTATTTTTGAGAGGATTTTTTTGTAATTAAAAGACAATTTTTTACTTGGTTAATACCACTTTCTTCAAAGTTTTTAAAATATCTGTGACATGTTTCGGACCCATATGACCATTAACGAACAGTAAATTATATTTAACAAGCTACTTGCTTATATACTACTTTTCGGTTACATTTTACCTATAGTGAACAATAAAAACTGTTGCTGTCGAATCAGAGCGAACAAAACAAAAACAAAGACAAAACAGAAACGAAAATATGTGACTCAGACTTGTAAACAAAATAAAATAAATAAAATAAAACCAGTTTTTACAATGTTACGATTTCAGATAACTGTAAAAATATTTTTGGTAAAATTAATATAAAACAATTTGTACACGAAATAATTTAAAATAAAATGATTTTAACATGCACAAGTTCAAGACAAAATATGAATATAAGCTATATGCAAGTTAAATGGAAATAAATACGAAAAAACAAAAAAATTAATAATTCAAAAAACTAGATAATGTGAGATTACAATGTGTTGAATAATGTTGAATCATAAACGTCGATGCAGTCGTTCAGCATATTTGGGGAGTTATTTTTGTAGATTTCTATGGCTTCCAAAATGGTTAACTTTTGTTCTTTATTCGACTGGTGGTACTGTAATTTCTCTGTCTGGAGTATGACTGGTATCTATTAAATGCCTGGCGAAAGTTGAATCTGGTTTCTTACTTCGATATGATCTTAAAATGTTCTGCTCTTCTTGTCTCACAAAGTTTCTGCCAGTTTGGCCCACGTAAAAGCTATCGCAATCTTTACAGTTTAATTTATAGACGCTCGATTTTTTTTATTAATTTATCTATTTTAGTTTTATTACTATAGATTAAATTGCTTAAATTAGAACTTGATTTAAATGCTATGTTTATGTTAGATTTGGTTAAAATGTTTTTAATTTTATCTGATATTTTACCGAAATAAGTTATAGTTTTAAAATTATTTTTAGATTTATTTATAACGGGGGGAATATTTCTTATAAGATTCGTTTATGTTCTTTTTTAGCTATTAGTTTATTAACTAAGTTCGTATTAAATCCGTTACTTTCTGCTATTATTTATCTTATTTAATTCTTTTTTAAAATTTTCTTTAGATAATGGGATATTAAAGGCTCTAAGGATCGTTCAATTATAGGCAGCGATTATGTTGATACGGGCTTATCGAATCGCTGGGGATAGTAATGTCAGAATAAGTTTGCTTCCGGTATATTATATTGAATTCAAAACTAATGTTAGTTTTCGTTATTGTTAGGTCCAAAAAGTTAATACTATTGTCTTTCTCTAATTCTACATCGAACTGCATTTTGGGGTCTATTCTATTTAGTGACTACGTATTTTTCAAGTTGACGCGTTGTACCATTGAAGCCTACAATTACATCATCCACATACCTATACCAGAATTTAATGTGTTGTTGGGTTAGTATATTATTCATTATAATTTCCTTTAAATTCGACATATAGATCTCCGCCAACAAAGGATTTATGGGGGATCCTATTAATAGACCGCATGTTTGGCGGAAGAATTTATTGCCGAATTCAAAGTAATTTTGTTTTATTATTACATTAAATATGTTTATTAATTAGGACTGTTTAACTGGATTTTTTACTTTCTCTTTTATTATATTATTTATGAGGTTTAGACATTCCTTGGTTGAGATGTTTGTGAACATACTACGTATGTCCAGAGAAGCCAGTTTGTACCAACTGGAAAATGGCATATTTTAAGCCCGTTAACGAGCTGTATTGAATTTTTTATACTGTGTTTAGAGGTAAACTGAGTTTCGGTTTTAAACAATGTATCTAATTGTTTTGCTAGTTTGCGAGCTGGGCACCCAACGTGAGATACCACTGGTCTGATTGGATTATCTACGTTGTGGGTTTTAACCAATTCGTACAACCTGGAAGCCCTTGGTTTTATCTCCACCAAGCAATGTCTATCTTTTAGCGACAAAATGCTTCCGAAATACGTCCGAAACATGTAACAGATATTTTAAAACTTTAAATAAAGTGGTATTAGCCAAGTAAAAAATTGTCTTTTAATTTTAAAATGGAATACTATAAAGTAACGCTCAAATCTATAAAAATGGATTTTTTGTATTTAAGTGTCGAAATTTTTAATAAATTTCAACAAAAAGATTTTCCGGGGACTTAATTTTGTTTAGGAATAATTCCACTTTGAAAAGAAATTTCCATTTTGGGACATATATATAGTGTGTGCACCTAGATATAGTTTTTTTTGAATAATATATTCAGGTTTTCAAAGTCAGGTTGAGTCCATCTTTGTGTTAAATGGAATACCTAGTGAAAAAAAATGAAAGGAGGCAGCATAACAAAAATAAAAGGTCGATTACGCAAAATCCCAATAGGAATTTATTTAATGACTTACTTAATATTCATTAATTAGACTTACTGATACATAGCACATGAAACTTATAAGCTGTGCAAAAGATATTTTTAAAAACCTCTATGATTCAAAAAATCATTGTTTGTTTTACCTCATTTAATATTTTGCCACAAGCATCGAACACCCACGTTTACTTTTTTAAAATTAAAAATTAAGCTGCTTAGATAATAAAAAAAATTATCAGTTCAAATAAAAGTTTCGTAGAAATTTGTACCAGGCCACGAACAATGAACGCTAATTAAGTCATTAATTAGATTCCCACCAGGATTTGGTCAAAATTATATATAGCCAACCTTCCGTGTTTATTATGTTGTTTCTTGTTTTTTTTCTACAGCCAATACTTAGAGGGTAATATTTTGAAATGTACGCGGTTTTTATTGAAATTCGAATGTAATACAACAAAGAATTAAGATTTTTTTAAATCGCGCAAAATCACGTTGTGAAAATCGCGCAAAAATTTACAAATCACCAAACTCTAATCTAATCTATCGCACATCCTGTATTTATCCAGGGCACGATGGATGCATAAATGTTTACAACGGATTTCATCTCATTGCACAATACAGTGTAGCAAGCAGCACATATGTACAGTGGCATGTGCATGTGCAAATGTATGAAATGGATGAATGACAGGGCATCGGGTATGTTCATGCACGATATTTGGTCATAAACGAATATATGACTGAACTGTTGTTATGTACAGGGGTGTATTGGATGGATATTGACCAAATCAAACCACCACGTCGCCAGCGCCGCTGGTAGGTACTACCAGTGCTGCTGCTGCTTTTGTTCAGTTGCGGTTTTTGAAATAACAATAGATGTGCACAGCTTCAGTGTTCACGATTATAATAGGTGAATCTAGACAAGAATAATATTACCAAAGTTTCAAGGCACCACATTTCGAACAATACAATAGAGCGGCGAAAGTCGACGTACCGTTTATATCATATAACACGGAACAGCAACTGTATGACTCAGCGACGCCACTCGAGATAGTATACGCTATAAATAGAATCTAATGCTTCGATTGTACCGAAATTTGGTAAGAGCATTCTTGAGATAATGTGCTTTAGGAATATGCAATAATAAACACAAATAAATTTTTCCCACCATCACAATACATATGACCCCTTTAGGTTTTTATATTAAAAATATTGAAAATTGCGCCCTGCCCTAAGAAAATTCCCGTTGAATTTAGTTATTTTTCTAAATGTAATTTTAGAAGACTTTTCTTGTGAATTAAATTTTAGATTAGGGGAAAGTCGCCCACAGCGGGTACTCCTCTTAAAGCGGGTAAGCGCTTGTATATCGTTGTATCGAATATCAACCAATATCAATCAGTTACACTTGAACGCTTGTGTCGTTTAATGTCCTAGTTAAGCGTTATCAATTTTTTTTTTTTGTTGGTTTTGTTAAAATTTTTGACGATAAATATTCTGTGACTAGTCACAAATCTTTTTAGTTGTAATCAGTGGCGGTTATTCCAGGTATGCGGGGTAGGCGCCGCCTACCCCAGCTATTTCTAAAAAACTGAAATAAATTCATAACAAGAACGTAACATTGTTTACAAAATAATTTAAATACACAATTTCAATAAGATTTACTTTGATAATATTGCACATTATTACATATATTGCATATTAGAATATACATAATTATAAAATGCATAAATATTGTAATATTGTCCGTAGAACGTACATATACCCATTATATACACGATATACACTATACTACTATAGCATATCTATAGCCACTTTATCCAGCTATACATACAACAATATTATTCCACATGCACACTGCACAGATACCATACCTACCATGGTAGGCTCTCTGAGCAGAGCGTATCCGTGTGTACTGAACCTGTATATGTGTATATATTATGTAGCTGTATTAGTTGTTTATAAACACTGTTGGTACTTTCACAGAGTAGGCGATTTTTTCGGTGACTACCGTACATACGATTACAGCCGAACTAATCAAAACTTAATTTGTGTTCTAGTCATATCAGGTTTTAGGGTTTTTAGCATGCTTCTTGTATACCATTGTATACCTCTTGTAAATTTATCGTTGCTGTTCCGTTGTGGTTTGATTGTTATTTTATTATTAACTGTCTTTTTTTAAAATGACATACTACAATAAAGTATTAAAAAACATTTTTTTAAAGGAATATTGAGGAAAAGAATTTTTTTGAGTAGGTATATTGAAGGTAATTTAACTTATGCATATTTAATCCCATAAAAATATTATCGGTTTTTTACTTTTGCTGTGAAAAAAAAAGTTAGAACCGATATTTTATATTTTTTTTTAAATAAATTTGTGTTTTCTACAATTCTAATTTGTTACCTAAAGTAAATTAACTCGAAGAATTGTCAACTAGCAAAAATACGACAGCGAAGCAGAAATATTTTTGACAATAAATATTTTTTATATTATATAAACATAAATTTATTACAACAAATACAAATCTCTCGTGTAATATTAAGTGAAAAAATATGATTTTTTCGAGTGATAGATCATTGCTAATTTATCCTTATTTTAAGGGTTGATAATTCAGAAAAAGCATTTGTACATCAGTTTTAATAAAGTTTTTTTTGAATATTCTAGGTTAAATTGTTGTTTGATATCAAAAAAGCTTTTCTCTTGTCTATTCTCTGTGAACAAAATTGTATGGGCAACTGCTAGGTGCGAAAATTTTCCCAATGTTGCCAAAAAACATGAATGGAGTCACGCTCATATGCAAGCATGTATTTCATTGAATGTATTTGGTTTTGTAATAATTGATGCAGTAAAGAAAATATTTATTTCTTCAAAGCATAACAAAAAATCACTAAGGGTCTCATGAAACGCTTAACTGATGCTGTATATTTTTGGCTATGCAAGATCTTGTATTTCGTTGACATGACGAATTCTCAGAATTATCAAATTCAGGAATTTACATACTAATATTTGTAAATTTACTATTTTGATATGATGAAAAATTAAACTTTGATTTAGTTTACTGCATTTACCTTACTTGTTTGATAATGGTCATTTAGAAAACTCACATTCGTTTTCTAGGAACATTCTAAGAATATGATGAAAGATGAAAGATGAAAGCAGTTTAAGTTAATTTATATTGAACAAAGCTTTCCTGAAATATTACAGTTAAAATCTAACGTGCTGAGTAAAATTAATTTTTTTTTTTATTTCTTAATTATTCGTTTATTAATTTTTTTTAAATTTTTACATGCAATTAGTCCTTTTTATCCATCTTTGTGTTCAATGTATTTTCGCAGAAAAGTGTAAATTTAGAGCAGGGGTGGCCAACCCAAATGATCTTGCGGGCCACTTTGGAAGCACATCATAACTCCACGGGCTGCATATAAAATTATATGTTCCCATAATATATTACGTATTTTTTTTTTGATACATTGGTTTTCACTACCATGGTCTTTATAAAATAAATATATTTTGTATAAGTGTGATGAATCTCACGGCCCGCGGGTTGGCCACTCCTGATAGAGTAGGAATTATTTACGTACAATACTTTACGATATTTTTTAGTAAAAGAGTATTTGTTAGTATTAGACTTTACGATATTTAGTAAAAATTCGAAAATATCATTCCGCTTTCTCTTTAGTACTTCTTTACACACTAAGTGTGGTTTATCTTTTCTGAAAGCGCATACCCAATCTTAAAGCTCACGAGCCGCCACTGGTTGTAATCTTTTTGGTATTACCGTATTATGTTATCATCATTTGACTTTTAATGTAGAAAAAGATAGACATGTGTTGGCTTTCAGTTTGAAGTTATTCTAAGTTAACAAAATTAAGTCTTTTTGGAAAAGTGGGTAGTGGCAAAGCGGGTAGACAAAAGGAAGCATCTTAATGGGAAAAACTGTTGGAAGGGGAAAAAAATTAAAAAATCTTCTTTTTACGACGGAATGAGGGAAAAAGCTTAAAAAAAATATTTCTGCTTTGTTTGTGGTAATTTTGATGTCAAACCACCTGAAGTAATATGGAGGTTATAAAGTTACAGTTAATTGTTAAAAATTTATTATATTTGTCCTTTCTCAATTTTTTTTACTTAATTAATATTATTGCTAAGTTCTATATGATTAAGAACGTTTATATTAAAAATAATAACAGTATTTAAATACATAATGTACTTACCCGCTTTGCCCAAAAACGATTACCCGCTTTAGGATAACTATACGGGCAAAGCGTGTTTTTGTAGAGGTTTTGATTTTCTTTATTAAAAATAAATATCGTATAAAAATTTCTTAGGCGAAATTTCATTTCAAAGTGCGATAACTAATCTATCTGATAATATAAAAAAAGATCTGCTTATCGAGATCAAAAGCCACATTTTTGGGCCTTTAATCTTAGATTACCCGCTTTGGGCTATCTTCCCCTATTCACCGAATCTAGTCAATTTCTTGTAACATACAAATATTTTCAATAATTACGTTAAATTCGGTAATTGTAACATCTACTAATAAATTTCACATCGAAATGCTTAACTTGTTCACTGTATTTAATAATAATAACATTGAAATTGTAACCTTTTAACATTGAAATTGTAACCAAATGCTGAAGATATTCACTAGCATACTTGGGTCTTATGAGCCACAGTCCACAAGCCAGTAAACTGATTTATTTTACTCACTATTCCTACCTGAACAAAGGAAGCTATTTCCTTCTGAAATCACTTAGCTCTAAAGTTGAAGAATTTATTTCGGATAATGATTATTTATAGTGTCTATTAAAAATTGTTTATTGATCAGCTGGACATCATACCTATTAAAATAAATTAACACTTTACTGTCCACGTTTTCGCTATCCGAAAATAATCTCAACAGCCGCAGAGGCCGATCGCGATCAATGATTACACATTATGTGTGCGATGTTACCACAAGCAAGTATTTGTGTACTCACATAAACACTGTTTCTATAAACATTTTTAGAATAAACAAAACATTTAAAAATATTTATAAAAAATATTTTATATTATTACTGTTTTTTTATATTTATTGTTACCGTATTATTATCTTCCTGTTATTGATTTTGTTAAAAATATCAATGTATATGTAAGTATGTTTACACATCGCACGCTTAATAATAAACCGAAATAAGTCAAAATTTCAGAATTTGAACTTCTTGTAATAAACCTAACTACCATAGCTCAAAGAATGGGTACAATCCGATCGCCACGCGAAACAAAGCAATATTATAATATATTCTATTGCTTTTTCACGTGGCGATCGGCTTGTACACATTCTTTGAGCTATGGTAGTTCGGTTTATTACAAGAAATTTGAATTCTGAAATTTTGACTTATTTCGGTTTATTATTAAGCGTGCGACATGTTGAATCATTCAAGGTATTTGTTTATATAAAGTTTCTTTAAAAATATTACCGTCTCCTGGGGAAGTTTATTGTGAAATTGTTCGGACTAGATAGTGCTGACGACAGTTTAGATAGAAAAATCCAAATTCCATGCAAACTATAATCGATGTTGTCGTTTATCAAACGTACCGAACAGAAGTATGATTATGCTTGTTTAACATGTATTTAGAGGGTGGCAGCATTGCATGGGTGTCGCACTCCATAATACAATGTTATCACTTCTCCTACACAACTATAATATGTGGATAGTGTAGGATATAAATATTTTATAATAAAAACACATTACACATGCGAATGAAATAAATAAGATGAATTTATTGTGATATAAAGCACAATATAGCTAAATCGTATTTGTTTGTTTGTTAAATATGATTGATAAATCGTTTAACGTAATAACTATATTATTCTATGTTAGTTATAAATTTGTAAACTAAATAATTAGCATTTGAGAGATCCACTTCGGGAAAACCCATATTAGAAAATATGAGGAGGTTTATATTGTCACATTTTTCATCAAATCTAATAGTTTACGATAACGTGAAGCGACCATCTTCAGACCGAATACAATTAAATTATTTATTTTTTGGGTAATGAACAGTGTAAATTAAAAGTTGCTTGAAACTTGCCTACAGGATGATTAACCAGGGAGGAATCATCTATTTTAACTAGCAGATAATACCTTAGATCAGGTAAAATAAGTTCGGTGCCGAGCATGCCAAACAGTACCTTTCTTATAATTAGTCTTAAACAGGGCCGTACCTACTTATATTTTAAAAATTGACTTAAGATTTCACGGGCTGATTGTATTTTAAAAGTTATAAATAAAAAAATTACAACAAAGAACAAAGCGTTGCCTCTTTCACATTTCACTGGAAGAAAAAAGAGAATTGAGGCACATTTATCATTTATATGTTAACTTACCGTACACATTACATATGTATGTATTTGAATTAAAATCATACACAAACAAGTTTTAACAAGAATTGTATGCACAGACATATCTAAAATATATTCAAAATATACGAATATAAAAGGATATACCTGTATATAGGTATAGACAATTACGTATTAATTATTTCTAAAAACGCATCTAAATGTTTTTATCTAAAAAAAATTTAAAAAAATAAAAAAAATTAAAAATTCTTAATACCTTAAAAAAATAAAGACTGTTACCACCGCAACTTCCACGATCACTACTTATAGTCTATATTTTATATAATAAAATGATAAGTATAATTTTTCAGGTACGCGGATGATGCAAAAACTTCTGGAGGGATTTTAATGAAACTATATAAATTTATTCCTGAGAAGCTTGGTCGACATATCAAATTAAATATCACAATATCCCTCATAAGAGTTGAAATATTAAAGATGAAACAATAAAACAAATATTTTCCTCTACAAAATACTTCAAAATTTATCAAAACTAAAATAAACTGTACTAGAAAATATGCAATTTATTAGACGTAGTTCGCGCAAAGCATTGTTATAAACTCAATGAGAAGTAGGTAAGTGGAATAATTATACAGAACTTGCAAAGAATAAAAATTTTTGTGTAATACATGCACATGCCCAAAATGGTTTTTCTATTTTCCCGTGGGAATGAGGAACTTTCCCGGAGTAAAAAGTATCTTAAATGTTGTCCTAGGTAATAGGTTTTCACCACACCAAATTTTACTAAAATCCGTCCAATAGTTTTTGCCTAATGTGTGCACATGCTCAAAAGGTTTTTCCATTTTCCCGTGGGAATGAGAAATTTTTTCGGAGTAAAAAGTATTTTAAATGTTGACCTAGGTAATAAGTTATCATCACACCAAATTTCATTAAAATCCGTCCAATAATTTTTGCGTGATGCGTGGACAGACAGAGAGACAAAGATTCTAAAAATCGCTATTTTGGTATCTACTTCGATAATTATTTACAGTACCAGTACAATTTTCAAAAAATATTCCATGTGCAGAAATGGTCTCGTTACAGTTGTATTATATGTATAGATTACACACTAAATTGATATGTACTAGCCATATATGTATTAAGGGCTGCACCAAAAAGTGTCCTGTAATTTTTCAAAATAAAATGAGATTTGTAATTCAACATTTTTAACTTTAATTGGACAGTTAATTTTCTTTTTTCTTTTTTCTTTTTTTCGTAGATTGGCGATGTACAAGTCTATATTGAATTAGAAAATAAGACAAACCTTTAATTGAATATTTAAAAAAAGGCGAATATTCAGGAATAAGAACACAAATGTGATTGAGAATATTCGTTGTATCTCTACTGTGTATACACGGTGAAATTTTTGACTATGTGTCGACAAGGCAAGCTTGTGCACAATGGTTATCATTAGTTACTGTTTAGTGTCCTTATGTTGATATGTACCTATAAGTTATAGGTCTAACTGCACACTAAATAGTAATCATTGATAGATAACTGCTGTACAGAAACCTACCACGTCTACAGCTATTAAAAAATTTTACCTTGTTCACGTATGTAGATGTAGGCGAACAAGAATTTTTCTGGTCATCTAGAATGGTATATCTAGCTTTAAAAATGAAATCTTTCTTTGTAATCACTCCGTATATGAAAAATTCATTCGTCAGTTATATTCTGATTAGTTATGTCAAATTGTCATACTGGCGACATGTGGTGCTTTGTTCAATCTATGTATGAAATTATGTATTATAGAGGTACGATGTACCTACATACATGTATGTATGTTTGTGATATTCTCTCTATGATTTATCTGTCATAAATCTCTACGGTACACATTTGTAACTGAACTCCATTGTAAAAATGGTTTTAACAAAAATTATTTTATAAAATTGATTTTATTTTCAGCTTTTTGTTGCTTTATACTTTATTCTATATTTTGTTTTATAAAATAATTTCAAGCTTTTTACAGGTATTTAAATTTATAATTTAAAAATAAGAGGCAATTACCAGATAACAAAAAGTATTACCATAATATGCTGTATAACAGCATTCTTCCTATGTACTAAAAATTTATAGTAATTTTTTTGCTTAGTAAGTGTTCAAGTACCAACCAAAAAATCTTAGCGACGCGACGCTTAAAATTTTCTCTCTAGTTGTTGACAAAAGGAATAGTAGCGATAACCTAATTTATGGATATCTATACGAAATAATAAATATTTTAAAAATACTAAGTATTTGAGTCAACAAGTGTACTTGTTTATTTCTAGATATCAAATTTTCTGATATACTCTTACAAGGAAAGGGCAAGAAGTCGAAAATTCAAAAAAATCTGAAACTTTGTCAGTATGTTGAGAGTGGCTACCTAATAACATAAAAAATATCAGTTCCTGCTAAAAAACGTTTTTAAGGGGTGGAACAGCCCCTCAAAGTTGGAACTAAAAAACTTAAAAATCGATGAAATTTTGTTTATACGTACCTTAAAAAGTTCTAGTAACAAATATAACATTATTTTTTGCATTTACACAATTTTAAGGGTTGAAACCACCCTTCAACTGTGTAAATTGGAAATTAGAAACAAAAATTGACGAAATTTTTGTATGCAAAAAATGTTATATTTATAACTAGAGCTCTGTATAGTAGATTTATGTAAATAAAATATCATAAATTTATATATTCTTAAGTACACATATGAAGGGGTGGTGTCAACCCCTAAAAATTTGTAGATGCAAAAAATAATGTTATATTTATTATTAGAGCTCTGTATAGTATATATAAACAAAATATCATCAATTTTTAAATTTTTAAGTACACAGTGGGGTAATTTTTAAGGGGTGTTTACAACCCTTAAAAATGTGTAAATGTAAAAAATAATGTTGTATTTGTTACTAGAACTTTTTAAGGTACGTATAAACAAAATTTCATCGATTTTTAAATTTTCGAGTTCCAACTTTGAGGGGATTTTTCACCCCTTAAAAACGTTTTTTAGCAGCAACTGATATTTTTTATGTTATTAGGTAGCCATCTTCTATATACTGACAAAGTTTCAGATTTTTTTGAATTTGTTAGTAGGGTACCTTTAGATTTCCAAAAGTAGAAAGCATAAGCAGTACTTTCTATCAATAAATAAAGGAATAAATGGTATATAACAGTATAAGTAGCGATATTTGTCCTCGTTATTCATTACAAGAAAACCGAGATAAAAGGTTTTAGTAAATTACTTAACAGGGATTATCTCTACCAAATTACAAGTTTTGCACCCGCAAAACTTGGGGTAACAGCTAGTAAACAATACCCCATAAAGTAATATGACAGTACTTTTAATTTTTTTTCACCGTTTACGTCAAAAAAAGAATTCTCTTTTTGATAATGTTGCGTTCAGGTAAAATTTAGTAATCACCAGTAGATGATAGGTATTGTACATTTTTATTTAAAAAATTTGCTATGTTATGTAGGATGCTGCGATAGTGATATATTATTATATCTAAACATAGTATAGATGCATTTTTAAAAGCAAAAACTATGTAGATCGTGCACTATAGAAACACCAGTAAAAACAGCGTAGGTATACGTCTAAGTTTTCGATAATTTCTGTTTTCGATGTTGAATTTTGATCGAAATGGAGACATGGGAAATTGTAACGTAGGTGTTTATAATACACGAAAAATACTTTCAGCCAAAAATAACTTTAATCTTGGAAATTGATTTCACATTTCTTCGATGAATTTATAATGGCATTTTTTATGTTATTAGGTAGCCATCTTCTATATACTGACAAAGTTTCAGATTTTTTTGAATTTGTTAGTAGGGTACCTTTAGATTTCCAAAAGTAGAAAGCATAAGCAGTACTTTCTATCAATAAATAAAGGAATAAATGGTATATAACAGTATAAGTAGCGATATTTGTCCTCGTTATTCATTACAAGAAAACCGAGATAAAAGGTTTTAGTAAATTACTTAACAGGGATTATCTCTACCAAATTACAAGTTTTGCACCCGCAAAACTTGGGGGTAACAGCTAGTAAACAATACCCCATAAAGTAATATGACAGTACTTTTAATTTTTTTTCACCGTTTACGTCAAAAAAAGAATTCTCTTTTTGATAATGTTGCGTTCAGGTAAAATTTAGTAATCACCAGTAGATGATAGGTATTGTACATTTTTATTTAAAAAATTTGCTATGTTATGTAGGATGCTGCGATAGTGATATATTATTATATCTAAACATAGTATAGATGCATTTTTAAAAGCAAAAACTATGTAGATCGTGCACTATAGAAACACCAGTAAAAACAGCGTAGGTATACGTCTAAGTTTTCGATAATTTCTGTTTTCGATGTTGAATTTTGATCGAAATGGAGACATGGGAAATTGTAACGTAGGTGTTTATAATACACGAAAAATACTTTCAGCCAAAAATAACTTTAATCTTGGAAATTGATTTCACATTTCTTCGATGAATTTATAATGGCAATTATTTTTGAATAAAATAATACAATTTTATATAAAAGATTTCGTTTATTAGGTTATTTATTCTTATAAGTACTAACGAAAAATGTTAAAGATAATTTTGGAAAAATACTCATGTAGGCGAAAAATTGTTGGCTAAAACGAAAACTATTTTAGAAGAAAAAAAGGGAAAAATAATAAGTCTCTTGAGGAATCTCCTTTCAGTGGATGCTGGTTTTAAAAATAAAGTATTTCTGAACAGTTGTATTTTTGAACAATTTTTCTAATTGCTGTTTTTCTAATACTTATGCATATATTGTTAACTTTTATTTTATTCTATTTTATATAAGGCCTGATGAGGAGGAATTTCCGAACCCCGAAACGTAGGGGAGAAGTGGCATGAAAGTGACTTTTTTGTTTTAGGCGTTCTAGTAAATAAACGAAATAACAAACTAAATAGTTACGAATGAAATTAGAAACTTCAGTTATCTTACTCTTCAAATAAAATCCAATAATAAACTTTTCTTTGTTATTAGTTGTAATTTTTCTGTTTTAAAAAAAGTGGATTTTGTCCCTTTCATCAATAGACTGTATTGAAAGGGACATGATAATTTATGAAAGGGACAATATTAAATAATATCATTCATGTTGTTCAAATTTCAACCTTATGTACATAATGCATACGGTTCATACTATTGCGCAGGTCATCTTACTGCACTAATATATTACTAAATTTGATTCAATAATGGAAATAAACCAAATGATTTCAGTAGTCAATGATTGTTAATTGCGTGGTTTTAGTAATCGATAATTAAAATCATTGTTTTTCATTTCATTATTTTTGCTCGAAATTTTTAAACGAGAAGAAAGTTTAAAAAAATTAATTATTGACACTAAGAAAACACGACAATAGAAAAAAATTGTGACATGTGAATATTCAAAGAAAATTAATTCGAAATCACTAGTCTTAATGGTAGTCCCTTTCATAACTGTTTGTTCTGTCTCTTTCATAAATATCACACTCAAATTAAAAATTTAAACCTTTAAATCTACAATTTTATTTAAAAGATATCTGATCTGTTATTCTCCTCTAATTGAAAGAATAACTAACTGTATATAATTATTAATTACAAACATTTCAAAAAATACTTACAGTATATCAGAGAACGTTCCGAAAAATTTAAAAAAAATTACTTTGGAACATAAAAAAATTTACAAGCACAGCATTACCATGTTTGAAGTGGCGGTGACTCGAAGTCAGGAACAAACATCTCTGCGTTGGTGATGCCACACAAATACGTATGATTTGGTGGGATTTGTATTTAGCGCGTAATTTAAACTGTCCCTCTCATACCACTTCTCCCCTACGTCGAGTGAAATAAAATCATTAACAAATTGCAACTGGTGATTAATTATTTTTGCAAAATATCCTGTTTCTTAAAAATAAAATAGTAAAATCAAATTTAAAATGAGAATTTCAGATTTTTAGGGTAAAGGATAGAGAAAAAGCAACCATACATAACATACAAGATAATCTCTTGTAGATTTGTTTGTACAATTGCACATAAACTGAATGTATTTTTCAAGGACATTTATATGAACATAGTTACTGAATCAACTAAGTATAACTAATATAAGATTAAATATCAATTTTATTTGAAAGATAGTTTTAATATTTATTATTGTGAAAACTATTTTCTTAGCTCAGATTAGCTTTTCTTCTTTTTTCTTTTTATAATCTTATACACAGAACGTGTGTGGCTGCCATTTTAGTAGTGTTACCAAAATCATCAAATATCATGAATTAATTTTTATTTCAGATTACCTACCGACATAATATTATTTTCTACTTGCAATTTTTGATGTTCATTAGAATTCAGCTTTGTCAACATAAAAAATGACAAGAAATTATTAAAAGGGAGCCATGCACACAAGGCTTTACCCCGCCCCCCTCCCTAAGAATTAGACATTTGAAACACACTGAGTTAGTTGATCATTTTTGCCTTTTTTTCTCCTTAAATGGATTTCAGGAAAGATATTAGAAATTTATGGGCGCAGGGGGCGGGGAGAAAAAAACTCGTTTATTTTTTTGTTCGCTAACTTTATTTTAGAAAAAGAGTGTTTAAAATTTTTAGGAAATTTTGTTAGCTCTTCCGTTTCATGTATGGCACTCCCCCTTCTCAAAAAGCTAAAAGCTTGGCAATATACGTGCCTGAAAAAGGGATGGACTAAAAGTATAGACACAAGGTATCGGGTTCTTTTAACCACGGCAGATTTATAGATAAAACTCATATCTAATAGAAAATTTAAAACAAGAAATACACGGATGCCGCGCAAAATGGTACACCAAGAAAGGTTTGTTTCTTTCTATGTTACTATAAGTGCTGCGTATATAGGGTGTTCAAAATGTACACATATATAGATATACACATAAAGGCAATAAACGTAACATAAGTGTGATAAAAATAAAAAATAAAATAAAAAAGGTTTTGTACATATCAAACCCGTAATAATAAATGCACATATAACAATATCATTTTTTTAGAGTTAAAAATATTTTTAAATATTCATGTTATGATATCGTTTCTGAGAAAAAGCATTGTGAAAGACGCACATGTTCTGTTCAAGACTAAATATGTATTTAATTATCTAATATATTAATTTATTATTTTGTATAAAAAAATACATAAACATATGACAATTTGAAGATTTGAAAATAATATGTACATATGTGACTAAAAGTCTATCAATTAATGTTTAAATAAATCAGAATATACATATGTCATATCTTACATGAGGATACATAAATTATGTACGTATTTCTTTTATTTAAAAAGTTGCATTATAATGATATCATTTCTGTAAGTACAAATTTTGAATTAAAATATTTAAAGGAACATACTGTATACACTACATTTTAGCAAAAAAAACTTGTGATAAGGTAAACAAATTACCTTCCATCTCTTTATCTGTATTCAGTTTGTGAAGTAACCTTATTGCGAAGCAAACGTGTATCAATTTCAGTGATAATATTAGATCAACTCCAATTTCCCAGAAATATTTAATCAGTTGTATGTTTAATTAAGTCCACCCATGTATGTGTAAAATATAACTCGCTCAGTATATTATGATACGATATCATACCCACCACCCCCCGCCGTTATGATGAAATTTTACTCTTCTGATTTACGCGTTCGACTAATTGATCAACATTTTCGGGTCACTTTATTTTGATTAATTATCAATAATTATCTTGTTATTACTGTTGTTTAACACATTGCCTTCTCTTCTACGTACATTTTACTACGATAACAAAGGTAACTGTACCATTGAAAATAATTTATTGCGTGGTATAGATATGTTTAACTAATCATACTGATTAGTTAAACATTTTGATAAATTATTATAGGCGAGATAATTAACCCTTTTTAAGGTTTCGAAGAAAGACATTCTTCGGCGCCTTATAAAATCGTGCATCGTGTCGCGTCGTTCAATCAGAGGAAAGCACAGTGACAGCATATAAAAATATTTTCTATAAGGGGTATTTTTTATCAAGAAATAACCACGGATGTTCTAGTTTCTGATTTTCTTCTTAATGGATTCAGAATTCAAAAATAAATAAATCATAAAAATATTTTGTTTTTGTTAACTTCCGGTGTGACTTTTTAAAATATGATTAGCCTAAATCACGGAGGTATGTGGAGATGGCATTTCGTATGTGTGAATTTTACAGAAATGAAGTATTACATACACATTTACAATCGCATACGTACCTAAAAAATGCCATTGTGATCTCTTAACAATTTTAATTAGGGGATATTTTTATAAAAGTAATATAGGAAACAAAGGAATAATTAGCAAAGTATTTGCCAACAACAAAAACTTTTTTTGGTTTTTTGATGTCTTTTAATGAAAATAAGAGTTATATGTACAAAAAATACATAAAAAATATATACATAAAAAAATTTTGTTTAGACACCCATGTGTATAACATTATAAAATGGCGGATACCCATATTTAATTCTTAAAACATGATTTCTACTCATCTATGAAACTCATCTATTTCCTTCTGTTTTTACTCTATTGTCGCTTTTGCACCATAAAACACAACAATTAACCATTTTGGTTTCCGATGGAAAACGTTGTAGTCAGTTTTAATTTCACGACAACTTTTCAGACATCCCACGTGACGCATACACACAACTAAACAATGACAGAAGGAACACCAGTGCTTGCCTTCAGATCATCTAACAAAATGACTAGTCCATATACGTCCATGAGCCTAAATAATGTCAAACATTGCGTCAATCGTTATCGACGGTGAAAATGTAGGGTCCGTTCCACACTATAGGGCCGACTTCGATCCAATTTTGTGCCCTTAAAATCTTAGTGTGTTCACATTACAATGCCGTTTCTTATTCGTTCTCCATCCATGCTATTCTGTCACTGTCGATACGCTCTCGATTAGTTTTCGATTTACTATAAAATCTTTTTACAACCACATTGTTTGTATAACTGATTGTGAGTGTTAATCAAGTGGTGTGGGATCAATAAAGTAATCACACTATCGATACAAGTCACGACAAGGCTGATCGCGCCCCATTAATTGCATCGGTATATATCGGAATGTATCGGTATTGGACCATGATTGGAGCCGTAATTGAATCATAGTGATGATGTGAATACACTCATTGTTTCTTTTCAAGGAATATTTTATCAAGTCGAGAGCAAACAGGGGCCGTATCGGGAGTGGCACTATAGTGTGAAATGGGCCCAAAGCAAATAATAAATTCTTAAAAGAAATCAGTTATTGATTTTTATTTTAGTTGGGTATTCTTTTCGTGAACGTCACTGCGTGTGTCCTCTGATTATAATTTTTTACCAATTCCGAGTTAGTTAAAAATACAATACCTTTTATTTATTTTTTAATAGAAATAATTTCGAAATAACATGTGTAACATTTGGGGTGTGAGTGGGGGTATGTGGAAGAAAAATTTTTATTTTCATTTTTCAGTAAAGAAAATACATAGAAAAACGAGGGAAAAATATTTCCGCCGTCTTCAGGGAATATATATATATATATATATATATATATATATATATATATATATATATATATATATATATATATATATATAATTATGTATTTAAAACTTTCAAAAAATTTAATAAAATATCTTAAGAATATAGGTACCCCCAAAAATTCATTCTGATGTTTTACACTTTTTTTTAAATTTTTTTGGTTTATCGATATTCTTCATAACAAATCACTTATATACATTTTTTCTTTTTAATTTTTTATTTGGTAATTACGGTTGCTAAAGCCTTATCCAATGAGGTTTTCTTAACAGTCACATAAATTTGGTGCTGATCGGACTGACAGTTTTTTAGTAATCGTATCCACCGCAAATGTATTTTAAAATAAAAATGCGATTCTGAAATAATCGTGTCTAAGTTACAAAGCCTCTTTCATATTCATTATTGAACGTTCGAAAGCCTATACACAAACGCTTTAAAGTTTCAAGGCCATACATTTCCAACAATATGATAAAGCGGCGAAAGTCGACCTACCGCTTATATATATTATACCGAGCTGAAGCTATACATGATTCAGTGGCAAGAGCGCATGAGCAGCCGCGGACGCTACTCGTGGTAGTGTACCTACTATAAAACATATCTTCGAATCTAATACACCGATCGTTACGAAATTTGGTGGGAATATTCTTGAGATAATGTAATTAAACATGAAAGTAACAAACTTTTCTGACCATCACAACTTGTATAATATAACCCCTTAACAAAATAATAATGATTTCTAAGACTTTATATATTTATCTTTGTGACATAGAATTCATGTTATTTGTGTCAAAACACGTCTAGTGTCAAAGTGCAAAATACAAACAACAAAATAACACACATAGGTACACTCTTTGGTCAAACTGCACATATATCACAATTTGATTTGTCAGTGTGTCCGTCTAACTAGGGAAACGTCCATCCGTCCGTCCTGTTTCGTTCACATGTTTGGTTATTATTACGAAGCGCTAACCTCTCTAGTCCAAATCATTAATTACACAATAACTCGGTCAGGTAGAAGATCAATATATAGTTAAACATGTCTCAATTTATACTTAAATTAGGGAAATATTATTTGAATTATGCTGCTGGGATTCATAATGAAGATTCACGAATAGTACTCAGAATATAATTCGTGTAATTTTTATAAAAAATGGTTCAGAAATAAAAATTTAAACATAAATTTAGATTGAAACTGAAAGCGGAAAACTGTCTTCTTAAAATAAATACCATTGAAGCCATTAAATATTGTCCTGTACTGAAATGTGTCGCTTTTAAGGCCGGGCGCACATTGAGACGCAGTTAACGCAGGCAGGGCAGCGCAGTTTCTGTGACTCGTAGAACGGGACAGCGCAAATTGAAACGCAGAGCAGAGCAGAGCAACACTGCGTCGCACGAGACCGATGTGACACTTGTGAATGTGACACAGAAACAGCGCGATGCTGTGCGACATTGTAACACGTTCTCAAGTTTTAGTTGGTTTTATTTCGTCGAAATGAAAACAAATTGAAGAAACTGAAGAAAAATAGTGCTTCTCTGTTCTGCTCTGATTTTAAATTCGTGCTATCTCGTTCTACAACGAGAGTCAGTCACAGTGACTGCGTTGCCCTGCCTGCGTAAACTGCGTCTCAATGTGAGCTCGATCACACGTGCTTTCCTGCTCTGCTCTGCTCTGCCCTGCCCTGCCCTGCGTTTACTGCGTGACGCAGCTCAATGTGCGCCTGGCCTAACAGACCAAGTAATATAACTACTATGCTGAAACTGATAATGAAACTTATTTGAAAATTTTTTTAAGGAGAGAGGAAATCATGATGTTACAAAATAAACGCATATGCGTATAAAAACTATTCCGAAAACGTTTATAATAATATTTGTTAACGTTTATTTGCAGTTGTTAAATAAATGAACACTAGACTTTGAAATTCTTTTTTTTATAGCTTTTACTAGTAACCTACCTTCCCGGTTAGTTACTTCCTCTGATTTTTATCTTCAAATTCTTAAAAATTAGACACTATTTTATTTCATATTTTCAGAATTAGCTTGAGTAAGTCTTATTTGCACTAAGTCAACAACAAACTGGCATAATTCCACTATTGCAAGTACAAATTATAAATCATAGCACTCAATCAATACTTACTTGAATTGATATTATCCAGTTACGTTATTTTCGGTTAAAGATAAAAGAAAAATTAAAAGCTAAAAAATAAATTAGATTACGTAAAATGCTTATTTTAAAATACTTTTATATAGGTAACGAAAAAAATTTATTAGAAACCAACTTTTTTTAATGAGTTTCCAGATTGGAAATTTAGCTACTACACTCACTGTTATGACACGACTTGAGCCCAGGACTATGTTAAAAATTTAATTTTAGGTCCCTAGAAGTCAAAAATGACCTTATGTTGTGAAATTTGGTGAAAACATTGGAAGTCTAAAAACCTTGGATAAGTTCTTCCGTCAGATACGGTCCGATACCTGAAACATGATTTTTTGGGCATCGTTAAAAATACAAGCTTTTGCCAAAGTTTTCCCAAATGAAAACGATTTTTACACCATTAAAAAGAGGAGACAAAGTTACATAAAAAGTTTTTTAAACCAGTATTTTATGTAAGCTGGTTTCCGAGAAAAACTAATTATTATAAACGGGAATATTATAATAATATAATAATAAAAGGAACTGAAAAAACATTCTACTACTTTTATGTAAAAATTCCACAAAGGATTATTCTTAAGTTAGTTGAATTTTGCAATTTGAACAACTCGCTACCTCGAATTGATTAATACCTCAAGCATTTGATATCTTATAAATTTATAGCAACAATTTTCCTGAATAATAAGATTTTCTCATTACAAAATAAGTGCGTTTCAAAAAAAGTTATTGGCCTCATACGAAATGTGTTGGATTCACGACATCGTTCGTCGCTGTTATCTCATACGAACAATTTTCTCGTGACGTTTTCCAAATTTCACTGAAAAAAAAAACTTCCGGCAGTGCTACACTGGGCACATAATATTTTCTACAATTTAACTTACTTTATGTTAATTTAACATTATTTACTGTAAGTGGCTTAAAACAATCCCAAATATATAGGTCAGTTGATAATTTTGATTTCAAAACTAGCCGATTAAGATATGTTTCAAAAATTAATTTTGAAAAATAGTAATAATTCACCTACACGGAGAAAAAATTCATATAAAAATTACTGTGCTCAGCACTACAATCGACGTGCAAAAGGCGAACGTATTTAATTTTGTTCGGTAAAAATATAAAAATTATAATTAATCATAGAAAATTTAAAGGATAGTATGTTCTTTCCGTAATATTAGCTCCATAAAATTTGTAAAACAGCACAATATAAAGTTCCATTGCCGGCAGATTTAATTGTTTTTTTTTTTTACAAAAATTACCATGCTCTCTTAAAATAGAAGTAAAATAGAAAAGAAGAAAATAAGCTAACAGTAGAAAGAAAGAAAGAGAAGGCATCACATAGCGAGGCAAACTGCAAAAGGTTACAACACAATCATATATGGAAGGTCACATAGCCAGACCTAGTGGTGTTACCACCGCACTAGCTAGCTAGCTGCTGTGATGTTCTGTGGTGTCGAACTGTCGAAGCAGTGTTCAATAGAATGCCTCACAGGATGGATGGTCATCGTTTAATTCATCATTTTCTCAATTCAGTATTACGAAGGTCGGAAAAGATCGGGCATCTTGGAAGTTTTTACAGGTGCAACCCAAGCAACATAAGATTGCGTGTCAGATGCGCAAATGGAAGAGTACGACAACAAGAATTAAACTATTATATATATGCATAAGAGTGTGATAGAAGTTGTGTGTTAGCACATTAAATTTTACCATGCTATAATATATTTTTTACTTGGGTCGTCGATCGCGCACGGATTATAAGAGAGTATTTGCAGAGAAATTTTCTCTGCAAAAATTATAGGATTTTTCTCTCCGTGTATATTTCTACTTTTTTAAACAATTTTCACTGTATCATATTTGACTCTAGCGCTCTAATAGCAGCAATGTAACTAACACAAGCACAATCTATACTTTAATAATAATTATAATCACTTGCCAGAATTTATCTGTTAGCGGAACACAGATATAATCTCACATAACACACACACACACGTACATTAGTTGCAATACGGATTATAGATTATAAATTTGGTTGTTACATTACTGCCTCCTGCTTGTCTATTTAAGCTCACAGTTGGTGTTAGATATTTCCTCACCGCTCCATACAAACCCATTACATTATACCCACCGATCCCTACTCTTTCAAAGAATCAATTCTAGGTGACGCTTGCTCGACGGGATGACTGACCGATCGACAGACGGATAGATAGGTAGGTAATCGGCGTTTATTATTATTATTGAAAATAATCACATAAATTTTGAATAGTCTCGTTAATCAGTCAATTAGTTTGATAGTTGTTGTTTATATGCATGCATATAATTATGTAGATGGTGTTAGTGTAGTGATGGCGGGTGGTAAATAGTATATTGTTTATTTGTTGGATGATAAAACAATAATAAATTTGTAAATTGATGTATGATAATATTTTATTAACGCTATTATTAATTGTTTAATTAAATTAATTTATAGGCAAACGAGTAAATTTACTGCAATATTCAATTCGTTACCAAAAATACTTTATTGACTAGAATTAACTAAAATAACTAAAACTACATTTAAAAAATGAAACAAAAATAGACGTACAATTTAAGTTACTAATTAATGTAAAATTGGTATAAAGGTAAAGATAGGAGGATAAATTAGGACCAGAAAGGCTTTGGATAGTGCTGTAGTTCGGTCGCCAGCTTGAAATGACCGGCATTATTATTTATTTAACAACTAACTCCATAACTGTAAATCGAATAAAATATTTGTAAAGAAACATTATTAACATTATTTTGACTCTTTATAGATAACATTAGGTATATTTCTACTAGCAGCTCATTCTAGCTTTGTTCAGGCGTCTATTTAGTTTTCATTTTGGTGTTTTATATACATATATATACATATATATATATATATATATATATATATATATATATATATATATATATATATATATATATATAATTTCCTATATACACATTTAATATTTTACAACTGTTGTTGTACATATTTTATAGGTGTGGCCCACGATTTCGTTTGCGTAAAAGCATTTGAATTATGGTTCAATTACTTTTAAATCAGATATTCTGAAATTCTGCACGATATGTTATTTATAGTGTATGGTTTCGCTCGCTCTAAAATAGAGATGTAAGAGTTTGGTATATAAGTATTTATGAATGATACCAAACAAAAATCCATAATTACTATAGCCTTACTATCCAGTGGTTCATAATTACTATAACCTTACTACGCAATGGCTCATAATGACTATAACCTTACTACTCAGTGGGCCGTAATCACTGTGATCTTATTACCGAAGTTCCGTCTAGCTGTTTATATTAAGCTCTTTTTGGGTCTCTAATACTCTTACGAACAATTTTGACTTCACGTTAACTTCTCTCATAATTCAGTAGAATTTGAGAAGAAACGACCTCGCACAAATCTTATAAAAATTTGGTCTCGGTTAATTTCTTCGAAACTTTGGGAAATAGTATTCTTGACCTGTAGAACAAAAGTCTCCATAGGCGCAAAGCTCAATAATGGACAGATTTTGAGATATATGTAGTTAAATATACGTATACTGTCAATTGAGTATCTATCACCTATCAAATGGTTTCAGCAAAAAACTTGCAAAAAAGTTGAATTGATTGCCGACACTATCTGATTGGTGATAGATATTCAATTGACAGTATACGTATATTTAACTACATATATCTCAAAATCTGTCCATTATTGAGCTTTGCACCTATGGAGACTTTTGCTCTACAGGTCAAGAACTATTATTTCCCAAAGTTTCAAAGAAATTAACCGGGATCAAATTTCCGTAAGATTTTTGCGGGGTCCTTTCTTCAGAATCTTGGCCAACCGAATATAAAATAGCCTATATATACATCTAGAATTGTTTACCTACTAAACATTAAAGAAATTTGAAGATTGGTTGGGTAGTTAATTTTGGAGGTTTTGAGGTCCTCAAGACCCTGGCGGGCCTCGTGTAACATAGCTAATGTCAATTTGGAACAGTTTAACTTTGTAACAGTGAAAAATTTTGCAAGACCGATCGAGTAGTTTACTTTAAACCCTTTTTGGATTTCTAGGATCCAGGAGAGCTCATAATCGCATATAGCCTATGCCTCATAATCTCATAATCTCATATATAAGCCTATGTCAGTCTCCAATAGTTTAGCTTTCCAACAGTGAAAAAATTTTAAAAATCGGTTCAATACTTTTTGAGTTTACTTCGGACACACGAACAAATTTTCTCTTTTTAGTCGAATTTTCTCCGAAAAATTAGACTTATACAGTCTATACGATAAGAGCTGCGAGAGGCGAGAGTAGGGGCGCTATCCGTTTTCGGACCCGTAGAACACGAATATGTAGAAAAAAAAAATGTCTGATATATATATATATATATATATATATATATTTTCCCGCCACCTTTTAATTTGTGTAGGGCCCCCCTATGGAAGTTAAGAGATGAAATTTGGTAAATGGGGCTCATTTTCGAGGCACCTCATACTATCAAAGTGGGGTCAAATTTTGGGCAAATTTTTTTTCTGACCCGACCTTTAAGGGGGTGGTGGGGGGCGGAAAAGCAATAAAACTTTTCCAAACCGGTTTTAAATAGTGTTTCGGTCAATTATCTACAACATATCCAAAATTCAGCTTCCTAGGATGATATGGTGGGAGTAGAGGGGGGAAAAACGATTTTCGCTGGATCTAACAGGCCCCCAGCCCCCCAGAATTAACGTAGAGGGTTGAAATTTGGTGTGTTGATAAAGTTCGTACCTAGGTTGTGCTTTTTGGAGGTTTTAATATTTTACCTCCACCCACCTCATTTTTAAGCTACAATTTCATGCATTTTCGACGTTTTCGAAGTTTGTACCACTCGCACAGGTCACCCGAATAAACTTAGAGGGCTGAAATTTTGTATTCGGATTGAGTTAGTATCAAGGGGGTGCCTTTTGGGGGTCTCGACTTTTAACCCCTACCCCCACCATTTTTATACCCAAAAGAACATGATTTTTCTTGTTTTTTAACAGTTTCGTTCGGGTCAAAATCTCCCCAAATAAACCTAGAAGGCTGAAATTTGGTGTACAGGTTAAGCTAATAGCCAGACACTGTTTTTTGGAGGTTTCAACTTTTAACCCTTACCCCCACGATTTTTACGCCAATATTTCCTTAATTTTTTTGCTTGTTTTCTAACACGTCTAGAGACTCCATAAGGAAACCTAGAGGGCTGAAATTTTGTACGTGTATTCAGTTAGTATCCAGCTAGTACCTTGTAGGGAGTCCGCATCACTTTTCCCCCCACTTCTCCCATTTTTACATCGGAATTGAATGCTATTGTTAAATGTGTTTTAAAAGCATTATGTTTATTCTAAATACAAGTAGGCGAATAGTAATTTTAAAAAATTTAAAAAAAAGTGAACTTACTTTTATGACAAATGAAATACATACATATTAAGTAATTTCAAAATGTTATTAAAGTCACTGTTTATTTATAAATTAGGAATTTTGGATTTTTAGTATTTATAAAATAGAAATTTTGGATTTTTTTGGAAAAAAAAATATCTTTATAAAGGCCTTCCAGTTTACTATTTAAGGTCCTTTTTTAATATTTAAAACTAAAACATAAAGGCAATTAGCGGATAAACATGGGCAGGAATGTCCTCGTACGAATTGTGTTGGCTTTTTTTCTGCTACCTGTTTTCGGCACAAAATTGAAATTTACTGAGATACAGCCCTTAAATACTTAAAACCTTTTTTTAAAGCCTCGATCAGCCGAACACTCATCACCAGTTTTGAAACCAACAAAATGACAATTCGGTTGTAGACTTTCAATCACATTTCGCTTGTAGACATTCAATACCGAAGATGAAGGGGAAAATTCGACTACCGTGATGGGGCCCCGCTGCTCACGGCGTTTTTATTAGTATAGATAAATATTATTAGAAACACTCTGTTTGACAGTTAATATTTGAAAAGATATTAAAAGAAAAAAGATTTATAAATTTGTGGCGCTGACAGTTTTAATGTGGGCAGCAATAAATAGGCACCATAATTTTAACAATAATAACATCTCCCCGATTATGAACAGATCTCCTTACAAATTTCTACGTTCAGCTCGCTAAGTACTATAATTGCAAAGTAAGCTGTGCGGCACAAAAAATTCATTTTTTCGATATATCCTGAAGTAGCTTACGCGGAACGTCCATGAGGCCAAGTCTTGAATCTAGATATCACATAACACATGTGGAAAAATGACGTCATGTGATTAATTAACACATAGTTTTCGAATTGCAAATCTTGAATATTTTGTCACAAAATTTAATGGTTACCTATTAATTTCACAGTGATATTATATCAATAGAAATATAACAACATCTATATAGGTTGTGTTATTTGGATTTCACATGTGATACCAATTAATTTTTTAAGTAAAATCAAATATTATTAGCAGATTTTCTGAAAATTGACGTCTTTCGTAAATTTTAAATTATTATAATTCAAATCTATTAAATTTATTAAAAGTTTACTAAATTTTAACCAAAAAATTTTTTTAAAATTTGAACATTTAAACATTTATTTAATACTTATCGTTAGTCTATTGGTGGTGAATATAGGTCTAGATTTTTGACCCTCGTTTATTATCAGTTCCTTAAAATTTAAGTATTTGACCATATTTTACTTTTGAACTGACTTCAGTTTTTCTAAAATAACCAATAAATTCCAAGAAGTTATTTTTTATTCATATAATTAAAAAAAAAAAAAAAATAAAAATAAAACAAAAAAAAAAAAAAATAAGAAAAGAAAGAAAGAAATAAAGGCTGTATCTTCATGGAAATTTTCTCTAGGAGTTCCTTTCGATTCAAGAGACTAGTTACGAAATTTCGTACACATATTATAATTAAAATGATTGAATAAGAATAATTTTTAAAGAATATAATAAATAACGAAATTTACGTTTACTAGAATGTTCAATGAATGAACAAAAGTTTTCAAAGTTTAAAGTAATAATATTATGTATCTTAATGAGCTGTTTTGTAACTAAGAACATTGAGGAGAGACTCGACTAGAGAGAATGCTGTGTATTACAAATATATTAAGAAATTAAAGCAAAAAAATTGACTGATGGGATTACTTTAATGGCGGTCAAACGATTAATTTAATGTGAATTTAATGGTTTATCTAATATTTATAAACAAGTTTCCGTGGTTACAAGTTGGGTTTACTAAAACGGAGTCATGCTTTCAAGTGCCTGTGGTATCTCTAGGAAACATAATATGTTTGACTCAGTACTCAATGACTAAGAATAAGAAAAAATAATACAGTAGAGCACCAGTTTTGTCAAGAAAAATTAGTCTCCAAAAGTGGTGCTTGACAAAAGTGATGCTTTTTGACCAGAGGCGATTCAGAAACATCGTAAGATTATGTTTTGAATTAAAATTATGTTTTTTAAATATTAATAAAAGAAAAAAAGAAGTGAAGAATTAAAAATTATTTATTTATTAATATATTTTCATTTGTCGTTTTATTAATTTACTTTGAAATGATATTGTTTACATTTTACGTCAGAATACATATAGATAAACATTCTATGTACAATAATTAAAATTCACAATCCCACATTTTGAGATCTGTTGTTGTTTGTTACTACCATTACCGATATATTTATATGTTTCTTTTAATAAAATTGTGCGTCATGGTCTATTGCACATGGATTTAATATTTATGTACTTGATATTTTTGATGCAACTTTCCAAAAGTGATGCTGACTAATTTGATGCTCTCAAAAAATTTCCAAAACTGATGTTTCCATTATCGGTGCTATACTGTATTAATTTTTTATAGGTAGGTTACAAACAAAAGAAATTGTTGATTATAAAATTATGCATTTTTTGACAGTTTGAAATGTCAAATATTGTTTTTCTTATTTGATATTACAAAAAAATTTATGCAATGTATAATTTCCATAGTTATAATTATGTGGTTATATTTAACACATGTGTCATGTGCATTGTAGGTGTTAAGGTGTTATATTTTCGCAATTACACACAATCATTTCAAGACTTGCTTTTCATTGATGTCACACGTGGTATGTGAAATTACAAATGTGATAAAAATAGCAACAGTGAAATTGTGATATATTTATCACATTTTCAAGACTTGGCCTCCATGGGTAAATAATTAATAACTAGGTAGGTGAAATCAACTGCTACACCTCACTATTAATAAAATACATAGAATGATTCAAACAACTACCTACGTCTATTATTTCACTATTATCTATCCGTATATTCTTTAATTATGTCCTGACTTTCCGGTTCCTGAACTAACAAAATAAACTAAACAATCCGTAATTAAAAAGCTTATCTATATAATGTGCTTTGAGTAGATATTTTGATTATTAAGTATACGGTATCGTATCCCTATCTTATTCGCCGAATTGTTCTTAATTTTTCTATCGTTTTATTCTTTTAATTAGCAATTCTTGTACAAAATACAGTTACTGGATAATATGTACAAAATGGAGAGTTAATCTTATTGATAGATAACTCTGTAGGTCTAATGAACAAGACTAAATATTACAGTCTATACGGGGTGTTTAATTTTAGGCAAAGTTGAATTTTCGATTAGTTTCGAGAGACTAGATTTAAGGAACTGGTTTTAATTTAGACGAATTAGGAGGTAAATTTTGAAGGACGGATAGTATAGTTGGAAGATTTTAACCCTTAGTAGCTACAGATTTTTAATTTACAGACAAAACAGTCAAGTTTAATTGATCTCAAACGTTAATATCGATGTAAAATAACTTTGTTTTCAGAGGGACGTAGCCACAAGTAGAGATAAATACGTGAGAAAAAATTAATAAATTGTATACCAAATAAATTTTATTGCAAAACTTCGAAAAGTGAAAATATGGTACTATATTTTGCGAGTGGATAGACGACAAGATTCTGATTGACTTTCGATAGATAACTGTCAAGGTGAATAACTAATATTTTGTGAATTTCAAAATAACCCAATTCTCTTCTACTTCAACACTTTCAGAATTAAATAAGTGGTCAGGTACAAGTTGTACTTGCGCATATAGTGTTCCGTACTATCAGTTGTTATTATGAATCTGATGTAATAACATATATTATGACACTAGACGAACTGTTTTTCCAAATGTTTTAGACAAAATCTTTTAATTTAGATTTTAGGTGAAACACTAACTTTAAGCTAGAAAATTATTTAAAGTGAATTTCCTTGGATATTTTGGATCTGTATTATTTCAATATTGATGCGTTAACAAATATGAAATATAACGTAAAAACCCCTATACTCGAACGCGTTCAATACTCGAACAGTTTTAATATTTGCCAGTTTTTTCAGAAATAATAACTTCATTATAAATATCAACACTGTTCGAGAGGACACCTATAGCAGCTGCCCTTGGCACCCGTGAGGGATATTTATCCCCCATTGGTGTCAAGGAGGCTAAGGGTTCCAGGGGTAGTTTATGCGCAATACAGTAATCTTCGGATTCCATTAGCCTCTGACTACCCAAGATCGGCACCTTTCCTTCTCGAGGTACCACCGCTTTCACAAAAGATGCCGGATCTAGAGGAGAAATCCTCGATCGTTCATTTTTTAACCCTTGTTTTTATTTCGTTTCGTTTTTATTGTTTTTTTTTGTTTTTCGTTATTTTTATTTCTTTTTGTTTCAGATTTTCTTTTTTCTTTTGTTTCCTTTTTGTTTTTTGGTTTTGTTTTGTTCTCATTCTTTTTGTTGTCCCAACTTCAAGTCATCTTCGGAACCCACACTAGCTCGTGTGTGGCTTAGCGGCGTTGCCTGGAAAAGGGGATCCTGGTGACTGAGGGAAGCCGTTACTTGCGAGTACGGCGGAACAACACGTCACTTTGGCCCTGGCTTCAGGCATAGACCGTGGCTGCGGTTATGCACCGGCCGCAGTAAATTCGAGCGCCCCGGGGTCGTGCGTGTCACTGGGGCAATGGGCTTCGTCCCTAGGGCCCCTCATCCCCGTATCCCTGGCGTGGGAGTCCCACGTCCCTTATGAGGCTCCGTGGAGGGTGGGGAGCGGGGTGGGGGTATTTTTGTGTTACGTTTTATGGATACCGCAAACTCATTAAACAAGGGCGAGTCCGGGCCCTCCAAACCGGACGCGAACCCTGCTCCACCGCTGTCATCTGGTGGGAGCACTGGTGGCGAGACACGTCCCGCTACCGCGTCCAATGTACCCGCTCCACAATCCAGTGGAGTGAGTACACAAGCGAAAAGGGGTAACCCTCCCCAAACAAAAAAAGGGAAAAATCGTGGGAATCCAATTCATTTGGATTCCCCAAGAGTGCAAGAAGATTTTATCAAATTTATTGTTTTGAAACCAACAGAGGGGGACTTTAGCAAAGTCAGTCCCTTCCTGTTGGCTAAATTAGTCAAAAGTGAAATTGGTCATGTCAAGGATGCCAAATTGTCGGGCAAAGGGTTGCTCGTAGAGGCATTCTCAAAGACACAGTCTGAAAAGATCTTGACGATGAAGAATCTAGGGCAGTACGCGGTGGAAGTGACACCACATGGTGTATTAAATTACTCCAGAGGTGTCGTTATGCACCCGTCACTCGCGTATTGCTCACTTGAAGAGATAGTGTCGGAGATGTCTCCTCAGGGGGTTATAGAGGCCAGAAGACTTAAGTACAATAGGGGGAACAAACATCCAGAGTCCCCCCTAATTCTACTTACATTCAACAGGACAAGTCTTCCAAAACAAGTTATCGTCGGCCTGTTCAACAAAGTGGACGTCCGTCCGTACATCCCAGCGCCAATGCGCTGCTATAAATGTCAAAAGTACGGACACGTTTCACAACGTTGCAACGCTGAGCAGCAGATTTGCGTGTGTGGTAAGCCACTTCACGAAGGACGACCGTGTGGCGAACCAGTAAAATGTGTGAACTGTGGAGGCAATCATTCCGCTAAATCAAGGAATTGCCCCAAGTTCAAAGAAGAATCAGCCATCCAAGAGCTGAGAGCAATGGAACGACTTACGTACCCGGAGGCACGCCGCAAACTTTTAGGCAACATGCCTCGTCGTTCCGCTCTGGATGGCTATGCACGCGCTGCTGCAGCCCCCGCCCCTACAGCGGCTAAGGAAAACAACGAGATTAAGGAAATAAAAGAAACAATGCAATTAATGAAAGAGAATTTGATGCGCTCTGTGGGTGTACCCGTTTTACCTACACCCACCCTAGCCGCTGATGTGCCAGCTAAGGTCTCTGAGGCGAAGAGGGTGTTGACAACCACCCCGCAGGGACCAATTGTAAGAACTGTGACGTCTTCTACTCAGCAGAAACAATCGAAGAAAAACAGTCCACCTAGAAGACGTCGCAGTGAGGGGGAGAAGGAGGTGACCCAACAACGGTCCCCGAAAAAGGGACCAACCACCTCCACCTCGGAGGCAGAATCAATGCTGCCTCCACAAACGACGGCGCCGCTGCCCCAACGGCAAAAGACGCCGTCCCGACCGGGCACACCTACCCGCCCGGTCACCCCCCTCCCGAGTCGCTCCACAACTACACAAGTGAGCGACTCGGACATGTCGACGGCGTCGGTTCGGACGGGTGTCAAACGCCCAACGACCGACGCCTATACAAATACCTCGGCCACGGAGTCGGATAACTCCGATGCCGAGGTACAAGTTGTTAAAAGAAAAAAAGGCTGGCCCAAGGGGAAACCTAGGAAGTAGCCACACTTCCTAGGAAGCAACCCTAAGTAGTAGCAAAAATGGCGATCATACAATGGAACTGTAATGGTGTAAAACATCATTACTGTGAATTGCAGATGCTTCTGGCTGAGCACACGCCCATGTGCGTGTGCTTACAAGAAACACACTTAAAGCCGGCGGAACAATTTACTATCAAATACCATCAAATCCGCCGGCACGACGTACAGCCAGACATCAGGGCGAGGGGGGGTGTTGCCATCATTATCAAAGATGGCGTCCCTTTCCGGGACCACCCATTAAACACTCCCCTACAAGCCATCGCAGTTCGTTTTATGAAACCGCCCCAGTTCACAGTATGCTCGGTCTATCTACCAGACTTCGACTGGAACGTCGAAGATTTGACCGAGCTTACATTACAGTTACCACGTCCATTTTTGTTACTAGGAGATTTTAATGCTCACAGCCCCATGTGGGGCTGTAGCACAAGAGACGCCCGTGGAAGACTCATAGAACGGTTTCTAGATGAGTCCGAAGCGGTCTTGTTGAATACCGGTCAAGGTACTTTCATTAACGCAAGAACCGGTGAGTTGTCGGCTATCGACTTATCACTCGGCTCACCGGTCATGGCACACCGTTATGAATGGACGCTGGCGTCTGATTCATACGGTAGTGACCATATCCCCATTATATTGAATAGTACCACGCCGATGACTCCACATTCGTCTTCGCCGAGATGGCGTCTCCGTCAGGCTAACTGGGACATGTACGTTGATTCATTCCGTACACCCGAGCTGACTGGAGACGTAGAAGATGATGTGGAGCAAATGTCCTCCAGTGTCATTGAAGCAGCACATAAGAGTATACCAAAGTCGTCCAGCATTCCACCCAAACATCAAGTACCATGGTGGAATGAAGTCGTGAGTGTAGCAGTTGCAGAGAAAAAGCGGGCGTACAACGAACTCAGACGTCGCCCCACGCAGGAAAATGTGATAGCCTACAAGCGTGCTCAAGCACGCTGTAAACGCACAATTAAAGAACAGAAGAGGCTATCATGGGAGCAATATGTTTCGGCCATTAATACCTCCACGACCACCTCAGAGGTATGGAGAAGAGTGAGGGCCATTACTGGGAAATATTCCCGTTCACCTACGCCCTCCCTTCTCGTCGTCGACGGCCGAAACATCACTGAACGCGCAGAAATAGCTAATTGCTTAGCTAAGCACTTTGAGCGCGTCAGTGGCTCCCAGAATTATGACCCGGACTTCCTGCGGATCAAGATCGAACACGAACAAAACGATCTTGATTTTTTCTCAGATGAATCCCTCCAGTATAACCAACCGTTTTCTATGCAAGAATTACTGGAGGCGCTTCGGGGATCTGGGGATACTTCCCCTGGACCTGATGAGATCCCCTACGCCATGATCCGGAACCTGCCTTATCCTGGTAAGTGTAGGTTACTGGATCTGTACAACGAAATTTTTAGGCAAGGCGTTTACCCTCCGCAGTGGCGGGAAGCTACCATCATTCCGCTGCTAAAAGAGGGTAAAAGATTCATCGCAACTAACTAGCTACCGTCCAATATCCTTGACTTGCTGTTTCAGCAAGGTATTGGAAAAAATGGTGAACAACCGTCTCGTCTGGTGGCTGGAATCCCACAACCTTATACCTAAATATCAATGTGGGTTCCGCCGATACCATTCGACTACGGACCATCTTGTTCGCCTCGAGAATGCCATTCAAGACGCGTTTCTCCAACGAAAACACCTTGTGGCTGTGTTTTTCGATTTGGAGAAAGCTTATGATATGACCTGGAGGTATGGCATTCTCAAGAAGCTGCGCGACTGGGGTTTAAGAGGTAACCTCCCTCAGTTCGTAAAAAGTTTTCTGACTGACCGCACGTTTCGTGTCCGGGTAGGTGACACTGAGTCTGAGGCCCACTCCCAGGAGAATGGTGTTCCTCAAGGCTCCACCATTAGTGTCACCTTGTTTTCCATTGCAGTCAGTCATATTGCAGCTTCAGCCCCAATTCGTCGTTGCTTGTACGTTGATGACCTCACCATATTTTACGCAGCCGATTCCATCGAGGATATCCAACAACGGCTGCAACAAGGCATCAACGAAGTGGTGACTTCTGCAGAAGCTCTTGGTTTTCGTTTTTCACCCCAAAAAACATCGGTGGTTCACTTCTGCAGAAAGCGCAACGCACATCCGGATCCCGTTCTCACATTGAAAGGATCCAATCTCCAGTGCGTTGATAGCGTCAGGTTTCTAGGACTCATATTTGATAAACAACTTACGTGGCGCCCACACCTCCAAGCCTTAGCTGCGAGTTGTCGCAGGACAATAAACATGCTTAAGTGCTTGGCTGGTGCATCGTGGGGTGCGGGCCGGGAGTCGTTGCTTCGCCTGTATCAATCGCTAGTTCTGACTAGGATTGATTACGGCAGCATTGCTTACTCCTCCGCCCGGGCGTCTGCGCTTCTACTCCTAGATCCTGTTCACCATGCAGGCATACGACTGGCTACTGGAGCATTTCGAACGAGCCCTTCTATGAGCCTCTGCGTAGAGTCGGGTCTTCCTCCGCTGCAACTGAGACGTGAGCGTCTCTTGCTGAATTATGCAGCGGGGGTATATGCAACACCTACGCATATTAATCACCCGACTCTATTCAGATACCGTTTACAGGGGCTCTATGGTCGACGTCCCACCATAAGTCTACCAGTGGCCGTTCGAACGCAGGAGTTATTAGAGAGTCTCAACTTACAGTTCGCCAGGGTGCTTCCCAAACGTCCTATGGAAGTGCCCCCTTGGCTGATCCCTAACGTAAGGTGTCGTTTCGACCTGACTGGTCTCAACAAGGAGGAGACCAGTTCATTCGAATATCGATCCCGCTTTTATGAGATCATTAGCGAACTTGACTCTCTCTGCATATACACAGATGGTTCCAAAACAGCTACGGGTGTTGGAAGTGCCATCGTCATTCGTGACGATCCTCACGCTTGGTCACTTCCTCCCCAGGCCACTGTGTATACTGCGGAGTTATTTGCGATTTTGCAAGCCCTGCGATTCTGTCGAACATCCGAAGACAGCGCATTCCTCATTTGTTCCGACTCGTTGAGCGCGTTGCAAGCGATCTGCCACTCTCATACCATCGATCCACTGGTGCAAAACATCCGAACGTGTCTCTACATGCTCCGCCAAAAGTCTATCACCTTCTTTTGGATTCCCGGACATGTGGGGATACCTGGCAATGAACTCGCCGACCAGGCAGCACGTCATGCAGCCGAAGTCGGTGAGCCACAGGACATTGCCGTTCGACCAGAGGATCTGAGAGTGTGCATTAGATCCGCGATTGATCAGAAATGGCAACGTGAGTGGGACAACCTCACGGCGAAGCTCAGACAGGTGAAACCTGAGGTCCGAAGAATTCCGGCACCTGTAAATCTGAGCCGGCGAGAGAGTGTGGCCCTGACGCGTTTACGCTTGGGTCACACGGCATTAACACATCGTCATCTTCTCGCCGGCGAGGATCAGCCAAGGTGCGCCGCCTGCGGGACGGCGCTGACCGTGAGGCATATAGTTGAGGAATGTGTAACCTTTGAGCCTTTGCGCCAGAGGTTGCAGCTCTCGAATAATGTAGCCGAAGCTCTTGCTTATAATTCTGTCTCTGAAAGAAAGATGCTTGAATTTCTCCGAAATTCGCATCTTCTTCAGAGACTTTAGGGGCATTACATCTTATATTTTATCAAAGTCGTCTCTTTTTATCTCCCCCGATAGTTTAAACTTTATTTTTCAGCTTTGTTTTAATTTATGTGTTAAAATGCTTTTGTGTATGTCTTATTTATTAACTATACCCTGTTCCAGCTGGTCTGGCAGGGTACTTTTAGTCTTTTGTTATGCCACTAAGGGCCTTTTACACCCTTAGTGGTACTGTTGTTATTAATACGTGTTATTTTGTTTTTGTTATTGTTTTTTAACGATGTGCCACCGAGGGCTCTTTACACCCGAGGTGGTACATCACTTGTTTTTATTATCTGTGATATTTTGTTATGCCGCTGTAGACCTGTTGTTATGGTTCTACAGCGGTATTGTTTTAATTCCTTATTGCTTCACTGGTCGGCCTGTGGCCTCCCAGTGATGTAATAAGTATTGTCTGTGATTTTTTACTGTGATATTTATCTGTGATATTTAGTGATTGTCTAGTCAGGTTTCTCCACTCCGAGGCCTTTTGCACCTCGGAGGGAGTCCCAGCGATGGCTTCCAGGCCTTGGTGACCGGACGCTTTGTCTAGTACTTATCGTACCGTCACCAAGGACTGTCCGCTCTTTTTAAGCCCTGGGATGGCAGGGCTCATCGTTGGTTTTTATTATGTGTATGTCTGTCCGTTGTCTAGTGCATTTATGTGTCCCTGTCTTTACGTGTTGTTTTTATTTTATCGTGTCTGGCGGCGCATGCCCCTAGTTGGCGATGCCGCCGGGTGCTGCTGGCCGCGCCATCCACCGGCAGCAGTTCCCCAATTTTAATTAAAAAAAAAAAAAAAAAAAAACACTGTTCGAGTATTGAACTTGTTCGGGTACAGGGGTCTTAACTCAAAATGTAACTTATGATTATTAATGTGGGAAAATTGTTATGCTCATTATTTCTTTTCTCTTTAATTTCTAGAAATCGTTTTCTAAATAATTCATAGTAATCCCCATTTAACGTAACATTAAATAAAAAATTATTGAGTAAAAACATCTTGATCAAAGTAAAATCTGTCGTCAAGACTCCATGTACCAAGAAAATTACATGAGAAAAGTCAATCCTGATAATTTTCGTTAAATTTACACCTCATGCTTAATGTTCATGAATTTTTTTAGATTTTTTTGAGCTATGCTTCTGGCGATAATGGTCAGAACAGCAATTAATAAAAGGTTTCAAGAAAAAAGAACAAAAATATGCTATTATACACGGAGAGAAAATTCATATGAAAATTACTGTGCTCAGCACTACAATCGACGTGTAAAAGGCGAACATATTCAATTTTGGATGGTAAAAATATAAAAATTATAATTAGTCATAGAAAATTCAAAGGATAGAATATTGTTTCCGTAATACTGGTTCCGAAAAATTTGTAAAACAGCACAGTAAAAAGTTCCATCGCCGACAAAAAAATATTTTTTAATTGTTTTTCTTATAAAAATTACCATGCTGTATTATAATATTTGAAATGCTATCTGCTAATAGTAGAAAGAAAAAAATACAAAGAAGGTTGTGTTTGTTGTGAACGCTGTTGAAATGTACCTCACTCATAGCAAGCCACATAGCCAACCATAGGTTTGGACGACCAACTTGGTCGGACGGGTCGGACCAAGCACTTTAATCCATTAGACTGTGCTACACGCAGCAAGCAGTTTTCATTACACTGTGTTAGAGGACGGAGATATCACCGTTCAATTCATCTACACTATCTTTAGTATTAGAATATATTGTTGGCAATCATTTTTGTATGCATCATAAAGTTCTTACAGGTTCGAAATTTTTACAGGTACCGCCCAAGCAATATAAGGTTGGGGGTCAGTTGCGCAAATGAAAGAGTACGACAACGAGAATTAAACTATAACATATATGCATAAGAGTGTGATAAAAGTTGTGTTAGCACATTAAATTTTACCATGCTAGCACATATTTTTTATTTTGGTCGTCGATCGCGCACGCATTATAAAAGAGCATGGTAATTTTTCTGAAATTTTATCTACAAAAATTATATGATTTTTCACTCCGTGTATATATTATTGAATCTGGGTTTCATTTATTCACCCTATTCGATGCTTTTGGGGAAAATTTTTTCCCACTTTTCAGGTTATCCATACAATTAACATCCAGAATCGAAATTCAACTTCGTATTTATAATCGGGTCACCACACTCTCTGTAAGTACTTTTTATACACTTGTATAAACATATTTATTAGTGTAATAGACCAGGGTAAAGTTTACGGACAAGTAGCAACATTACATAAAATTTTCTAAAAATTTTTACCCTTTTTAGGCATTTCAAATGTTAAGCATTCTATAAGCTATTTTTTACAGTGTGATCGCAAACCTCAGATGTTAATTTTGATAATCGGACCAATTATTGGATTGGAAGGTATCGCAAACATACATTGTTAATTTCGATATTCGACTTCATACTATCGGTAGTCGAACTATATGTGTACTGTCGTTTTCGATCCGATAATCAGATTGATTACCGAAATAATAAAAATCGAACGTGTGTGCTGAATCTTATTACATTCGAACTTAACATCTCTGCATTACTTTGCATACTTTTATTAGTACACCCTGTACAAATGTATCTTCATGTTTTGTACTGTACCTATATTGACTACGATTAAGAGCATTCGAAATCTTATCCTGTAATGTTCATATTAAGTTTCTATATGTGTATTGTTCGTTGAACGTAACAAATGTTACTTGTCAACGAACTGTTTTCTGCCAACAATTTACTCATCTCCTGCACAAACATGCCCCGGCATGCTTATGCTCAAATACTCATATTATGTATGTATGAAGGGTACTTACACTAAACGAATGAGATTCAGTGTGCAGAGGAATCATTTAAAATGACAACAATAATATAAATATAAATACAAGAGTACTTATAACGAATAGGGGAATTTCGGGAAGGGAAATTGATAATAGTCTTCTATACGATGTCGATAATCTTCGATTTGTATTAAATGGATTTGTAAAATCAATCGATTCGTTTCTTTATTAGACTGTGCTAGGATATAAACGAGGGTAACGTTTTTACCAGTATAATAGGCATTCAGTACCTTCAATCCACTACGTCTGCCCCTGTATCCCTTAAACGAGCTGACAGATTTTGATTGATGAAATGTCAAAATACACGAAAGTATAAAATAATCAGTTTTGATATATTTTCTTTTGAATTTTAATAATTATAGAAAATAGGAATCAAAAGTTAGGTACTAGAGAAAACATGCTCTTGGGTGCTAGTTGTTAAGGGTAGTAGTCAAGAACTCAGAAGTTGATTAATTTAAGTCATCAAACACAATAAGGCAATGCATTGAAAAAAAGGGTATAGCCGGATAAGTATAGGGGAATCAGTTTTGTCGGCCAAAACTGAGTAGTTATGGATATAACTAAAAAAATTTAAAAATTTACAAAAATTTCTTTCTTGGTAACTAATAATAATAATAATAATTTATACATATGAAGTACCTGCAGTGTCACATAAACGGCAATACAGTTACTATTGGGACTTTCTATCAGGAGAAAATAGCCTATATCTTAATATACCTCTTTCGATCATTCTTGATTATCTCGAAAATTATAGGAGATAGGAAAAAACACTTTATGAGACACAACACTTTATTTTTAAAGTACTTTCGATTGATGTATATAATTCCAGGATCGGACTTACCGGAGGGGCGGTTCAGTAGATTAGAAATGAAAAATATTTTTTTTTATCATGTTGTACCTCTTGAATTTTAATGAGACTTGGTGCAGTAATTAAGTGCATTAGGGCACAGTTACTGATTTTTTTTGAAGTAGTCGCTGAATTGAAACCCTATAAAAATAACATTGGATCCGATATTATCCTTGTTATTATCCTTAATAACGAGGATTGATATGATAACAAATAGGGTAAGTACGGGAGAGATGCCGCGTCGGGAGTGATGCCGCAGTAGCCATAGTTCGTCGGTTGATTGACAGATAGCGCTATTGATGGATTATATGTTTAAAATAAGTTACTTATTTAAGCTGTATATGGTAATATTTATGATTAGTCCATCAGTTTAGTAATTATCCAACTTTTTATTATTGAAAAGTACGTTTTAGCGAATTTCGAAAACTCGAAATTCAGCTATTACAGTAGGTGTCATGACGCAATCTGAGTCCGGGGCTATGGCAGAAATCTGTTTTGAGGTCCCTAGAATACGAAAATGATATTCACTAAAATTTATATATATATATATATATATATATATATATATTTATGTGTTCCCACGATAACTTTCGAACGAAACGTCTAACGCTTATGAAATTTTGTGTGCGGACTGGATTCTGAATTGGCTTGGCTAAGTTCGTTAGCCAGACACGTCGGATGCCCAGAAGTAGGTTTTCTGGCCATTTTTTATCATTCGATCCTATCATAAGGCAGTTCAATTTTTACATCGTTGAAAAGGAAAAAAAAAATTATGAAGAAAATATTCTTATAATTTTCTTTCTATTTTAAGTATTTTTCGAGAAAATGTAAATTTTCACTTTTATTCTTTCTTTGTTAGTCTAATAAGTAATTTATATTTATATCTCAGTTCTTTATTAAGTATAAAAATATTTCACTTTTTTATTAAAGAATTTTGTGAGAACAAGTGAAAACTATTCACATGTATGTGATATAACACACATACATGTATAGAGTTTTGTTTCTCATTTATTGCATTATAATTAGCATGGTTCTATCCCATGTTAAAAAATGTAAATTAAACAGATTTTCTAAGCTAATGTAATGAAGAATTTTTTTTTTTTTTTATTGAATTTTTAAGTAAACAAGAAATTGAAGATTATGTTATGATATAATATTATTAAATATATGAAACAAAACAAAATATGTATAATGTACATATGTATGCACGGAAAAATATTTTGAATCGATTTTGAAAATTTTTTCACTAATAATTAATAATGTTAAAAAATTAAACCATTTCAAATGGATTTAAGGTATTTTATGTGAGGTCAAGGTTTTCGGGACCTAAAAAGGCCAGAAATTAATTAACCAATCGATTTTAAAAATTTTTTCACAGTTAGTAAGTTAAAGTATTTGAATTAATTAATTAAATGATGTCCGCAAGAAGCTTACGGACTGCCATAAGTTATATGAGATCCTTAGAACCCTTTTCTTGCTGTTAGAGTACTAGACTTGTATAAGTTTCGCCAGGATTTACTGATCCCATAATTGTAAAAAATAAACTAAACGACCAATTTTAAAAATTTCTTCACTGTTACAGAGCTAAACTACACTGTTAAAAAAATATGTATTATTACAATAAAAAATATGGTAATTTTTACAATATGTATTTTGAAAATTACAACGTGTTAGTAAATTTAAATAATTTATTTGTAAAATGTGAAATTTTGTGTAAAAATAAATTTTTACTGTCAATTTAAATACTTTCATACTAAAATTACATATAAAAGTGGAATTTCACATGCTAAAATAGTAAAATTACATTTCGAAACGAAAATTTACTGTATTTGTATGCAAATTACTGGTCTTTTGGACGTAAATTACCGGTATGACGTGATTGATTCTGCGCAATTGATGGCGTCAGTTGAGTTAACCATGTAATTTTACATGCCGTACGTAATTAATTTACACTGAGTGGTGTAAAATTACATTCGAAATGTAAGGTAAAACATTCTGCAATGTAATTTTACATAGAAAAATGTTCTAAACGTTTCGAAATGTAATTTTACAATATTTAATGTAGGCAATTAAATGCCAACATTAAATGTTGTAAAATTTTTTAACAGTGTATTTTAGATAGATTTAGAATACATTATGTAAGGTCCGCCAGGGTCCACAGGACCCAAAAGTGTCAAAAATAAACTGCCCGATCGATTTTGAAAATTTTTTCACTGTTACAGAGCTAAACTGTTTTAGATAAATATAGATTCCGTTATGTAAGGTCTGCCAGAGTCCATAGGATCCAGAAGTGTCAAAAATAAACTAACTGACCGATTTTGAAAATTTTTTCACTGTTACAGAGCTAAACTATTTTAGATAAATATAAATTACGTTATGTAAGGTCCACCAAGGTCCATAGAACCCAAAAGTGTCAAAAATAAACTAACTGACCGATTTTGAAAATTTTTTCACTGTTACAGAGCTAAATTATTTTAGATAAATATAGATTACGTTATGTAAGGTCTGCCAGGGTCCATGGGATCCAAAAGTGTCAAAAATAAACTAACCGACCGATTTTGAAAATTTTTTCACTGTTGCAGAGCTAAACTATTTTAGATAAATATAGATTACGTTATGTAAGGTCTGCCAGGGTCCATGGGTCCAAAAGTGTCAAAAATAAACTAACCGACCGATTTTGAAAATTTTTTCACTGTTACAGAGCTAAACTATTTTAGATAAATATAGATTACGTTATGTAAAGTCTGCCAGGGTCCATCGGATCCAAAAGCGTCAAAAATAAACTAGCCGACCGATTTTGAAAATTTTTTCACTGTTGGGGAGCTAAGCTATTTTAGATACATATAGATTACGTTATGTAAGGTCTGAAGTGTCAGTAGGACCTAAAAGTGTCAAAAATAAAATAACTGACCGATTTTGAAACCTTTTTACTATTACCAAGGTAAAATATTTTAGATAGGTACAGGTTGTGTTATCTGAGATCCACAACTGTCCTGCGGATGCAAATGCGGCGTAGAATGCTACACAACGGGTTTTGAATATATATATATATATATATATATATATATATATATATATATATATATATATATATTACATAAAGTCCGCCTAGAATATACGGTCGAGCTGATTTTTTAATGAGGTCCACCGGGATCTTGCAGATCCGAAAACGCCAGTAATAAGCTATCGAACCGATGCTAAAAAATTTCTCACTGCTAGAGAACTAAATTATTTTAGATGGATACAACTATGCTGCACAAAATTCGTTCGGGTTCTTGGGTCCCCAAAAATACCAAAACTAATTACCCAACCGATTTTAAAAATTCTTTTACTCTTAGAAAGCTAAACTATTTTAAATAGGTACAGGTCTTAGATGAGATCCGCCAGTGCCCAAGATTTGGAAATTCGCTATGTTATGCAGATGCTGCGACAGGGGTATTTTAACATAATATTTTATCAGCCATTTAATTCATTAGAATTTAAGAATGTATACTTCATTGTTTTAATGAAAATGAGTTTTATTATTAATTTAGGTATATTTTAAAAGTACTGTATAAAATTTTAGGTTGAAATTCCGCACTATGCTTGCTATAGCAACATGCGGCATCTATCCCAACAAAAAGGAGAGATGCCGCATTTAAAGTTGGTATAGATGCCGCATCATATTACATGTTAAAAACATAGACCTATATACCTTAATTATGCAATTTTTTTTTTGGACTGTAAATTATGCCACGTAAATATAAAAGGATCAGGAAGAGTGAAGATAATGAAAATAGTAGTGAAGATAATTAGTGAAGATAACGAAAATAATGATGACTACCTGTGTATTGAATGTTTTGAAAGGTACTCAGAAACAAATAAAAATTTGACTGGTTAAGATGCATTAAGTGCCAAAAATGGTTACATATGGCATGCATCATGTATGGAGATGTGTGTAAAATGCAAAATTTTTAATATGAACTATGCCGCGCCTCACCTTCTTTGATGCGGCATCTCTCCCATAGGTGTGGGAGAGACGCCGCTTTGCAGGCTCTACAAAAATGTTAATTATGAATCCTTTATGACTCAAAATTTACAATTATTTATAAATAATTGTAAAGAACAATGTTTAGATTTATTGTGTACCAAATTTCAAATCAATTAAATGCTTACTTTAAGAATTATCAAGTGTTTTCAAAATGTGCGGCATCTCTCCCGCATTCACCCTATGTCTAATATTCTTGAGAGTATTTCCCTTCATGTGGATTTGGAATTATTTTTCTATGTTAAGTAGTTACCAAGAAAAAAATTTTTGTTTTTTTTTAAGCTTTTTTATTTATCTCCATAACTGCTCAGTTTTGGCCGCCAAAATTGTAGATATCAGTTACTTAGAGCCTTACCATACCGCTAATACAGTTATTAAAATAGTTCGCTTCCGGGACCGATTCACCTATATTTATCCGTCTATACCCTTTTATAGTAATCAAAATCGAAATTTAGTTACCGTAACTAAAAAAGAAATTAATATGCTTCTGATAATATCGTTATTTTTTTGTTACGATATGCTATTTACGTGGTAGTTACGGTAAATAGTTTACGACATCGAAAAGTATCATTGGAAAAACCTTACAAATGACAGTCCAACTTCAGAAATACTTATTATGACATTATTACCCACCGCCAATGAGTTAATAGTAATAATGAATATATGAAAACTAGTAAGTAATTAATTTAAGGTGTTGCTCAAACTGAATTTTGAGTTTAAGAATTTCATTTCTACGCTATTTTAATTGTCTTAATCTATTTAACATGAAGAAAAACTTCTTAAAATACTCAAATAGTACGATTATTTCGACACAGTCACCCCCTAGTTAACTAGCTCTAGACTTAATATCACAAAGAGTAAAAGCAGCACAATTACGTTTTTTTACGTAGATTTGAAATGTGCAAACAAAATTATGATATTTTTTATTTTTCACCCTCTTTTTGCGAAATTAACCCACAAATTTTAACTCCCGGTCATCTTTGTTGGTGTAATTGAAACAAGTTGCATATTAATGGATAGCTTTTTGAAAAATAGTGTAGTATTTCCAATTTACACTTTTACTCTAATTCTTACCGTTTTCGAAATATTTGCAAAATTAAATCTTTACCCTAATTTCTTGAGGCGATTTTACCACTTTAAATCGTTTTTTTGCCGATAAAAGAAAATACCTATCGCTTTTTAGGGTTCTTCCAATTCCCAATATATTAAAATTTCTTCAAAATCGATAGGCACAGCCGGCCTCGGAGCCTTTACTTTTAGTATTGAGAATCAATCTGTTTAGAGTAAAGCTCCCTAAATATTGAAGATCAACCGCCACTGATAAGTTCAATCCCCAAACTGATAACTACTGTTCGTGTATTTGACTGCATTATACAGTAAGTGTAAGTATTCCTCTGTATCGTCTCTGTATATCTCACCATAGGGTACATCTGTGATCTCTGTGTGGGGCAAAGCACACAGCTGAAACCTGACATTCGTAGTCACCTTTGATTATGTCAATGTGAAAGCATTTTATGTTATGGGAGATAGAATGTCATCATACGAAATATATAACAGATAAAAGGTGGAGAGATATGACATACGTATAAGAGACATAGGAGCGGAGAGTGAGGGGTAACCACACGAAATATCTATACGAATAGATACATGACTCTGGAATATTGGAATACATGTACTGGTTTAATGCAAATGGTACCGTAGAAACCGGTTACTTTGCCATAATAGGATATACAGACTGTGACTATTGGAGAACTACTCTACGTAATTATTAGAGAATAAGTAAATTTGAAAATATTCATATCACAAAAATACAACATGCAAATGTTTTAAGGTACCATCACCGAAAAATAGTCAATTTTCGCGATTTTTCTTCGGATGAATAGGATGGGGGAATGGGGAGAATTTCTTTTAAGATTAGTACCACGATTAGTACCACCAAAAATATTTTTTTATCATTTTTATTTATTTTTTATAATTATTATAATTTTTTGAAAAAAATGTCTAAAAAAGGGTGGAAATTGGTGCCCACGATTGCGGCCGCAGTTTACATTTGGAAAAAAAATCAAATAGATTATCAGTCTGTGGGTAAGCCGCTATGTACCTATGGGTTTTTTTTTTCTGAAAACTTCCTATTTTTCCACGCGGAAAACTATAAAAAATTTTGTACATTTTATTCAAACCGCCGTCATTTTTTCAAATTTAAAAAAAGCTCCCATAGGTACATAGCGGTTTACCTACAGATCTATTTGGTGTTTTTCGCGAATGAAAACTGCGGCCGTAATCGTGGGCACCAATTTCTACACATTTAAAGACATTTTTTTCAAAAAATAAATAAAAATGAATAAAAAAAATATTTTTGTATTGTTAAATAGTGGTATTAATCGTAATAAAAAATTCATCCCCATTCCCCCATCCTACCCATCCGAAAAAAAATCGCGAAAATTGACTATTTTTCAGCCGATCACACTGTGACGGTACCTTAAGGGAAGGCCAATCCTTTTGAACTGCATACTTGTAGCCCCAAAAGAATCACCAGTTTATGGATGTTGTTTTCGTACCTGGGAATCCTCTAAATATCAAATTACTTGCAACCTTGTGTATTTTCGATTAAAACCGATCGGACGGGCAATTTTTAAACTCATTAATTTTCACCATTAGCGAATGCATTAAAACATTTTTGGTTTTTTAAATAATAGTTCTGAAATATTTATTTATTAAAACCTCAGCAAGCCGCATGGATAAATTTTGATAATACTTTACTATATATTGTTGAATAACACAAAGCTTTTCGAAAATGATGTGGTTTTTCTCGCTATATATTATATGAGAGTTCTCCCACACATTCCATTATTATCATGATAAAATTTAATCGAAATACTAAATAGGAATTGAAAAGAAAGAAAAAAAATTATAAGCTCTTTTTTTCTTTCCTCTATGTGTTTTAAATGTACAAAAGCCGTGAAAAAAGAAGATACAAAAATTATTTCATTTTGAAGTCATTATCAGTTTATCATAAAGGATTATTTATTTCAAAGGAATGTGTGAATAGGATTTAGCCGTATTCAAAAGAATTAAATTTCATTTTCGACATAAAGGGTCGTCGAATAATTCTTGAAAGATTAGCGAGAAAGTAACTGAAAATAATTTACTGGTTTAGGACTATGAACGACACTTGTATACAGTCTGTCTATGTTGTCGGAAAATCTTTTAAAAAGAAAATGAAGTGAGTAGCGGTCAGTACTACAAACATAGATTTCTTGTGAGTACGTTTTTAGCGAACCCTTGGATACTTTACGTTTATTACCGTGACACTAGTTGTGGCACTACAAAACGCTGCTGAGGTTGACGATCGAAAATTATTACTTATTCAAGGTTTTTTTAAGAAGCTACAACTTTTTACTTATTGTTTAAATCTATACATTACATGTCTATAGGCCAAGTTATGTGATCGTGAAAAAATTTGATGCCGACTTCTTAACGAAAATACACGTTTTGAAGTCCCCTGTGTTTAAATTAATCATTTTCAAAAAATGTCTGTCTGTCTGTCTGTCTGTCGAGAGAACCTATTTAATCTCTAATTATAAAACCACTTAAGGAATTTTGAGGAATTTGATATGAATGAATTGTCGGTCATCTCACGAATGGTCGTATCTCATTTTTCAAGATTTTTCCATTTATGACGATTTGTGAGACATAAATCGAAGTCCAAGTGAGAAACGCATAAACCGTTCATCAATACAGTTTCTAAACGGCAAAAACTAAGTATATAACGGTTCGCGAGAGTTATTTAAAATGATGAGTAAATATTATTTATTGGTGTCGCAATTCAAAATTTGAATAGAGATACGATACTGAGATACGACCATTCGTGAAATGACCGACAGTTTGTGACCTAACAAAACTATCTGAGATAAATCTCAAAAAAAGGGTCTAACGAACAAGAAGTTTATTTTGAATAAAAGTTATCAGTAAGACAACTAGCCCAACATCAATCGAAGGTCGGAAATAATTTTTCGCAGCTAATCTACCCTGTCAGTTACTTTTTTCTCTTCATTAACAACTATTAATGTTATAAGACCATGTGTTGTACGAATATTCGAACAGTTTATTTACAGTTATATAACTTACTTGTTTCACGTGAAAATTTAACTCAATTCAAGTTCGACATTCGTATTGTGTATGGTTTAGTTCAAAATTTGTACAGTTAAATTCAAAAATTTGACAGTTTAAATTTTAACAGTAGCATTCGGAATTTTTCATACATACTCTATTGTTATTAGTTCCTTTTCTTGAGTTACCACTTACCGGTTTAGATATGGTCCATTTCACTTAAATTTAACCACGATTCATCACTTATAAATTTAAAAAATTTCCGTTTCCTTGACTTCATCTTTTTCATTATTGCACTTGCGTAAATTTTGAATTTGCAGTTTTTTTTTTAGTAAAGAATAGAAGATTGATTTGTTTCGAATAAAAGAATTATTTAATTCTTTCAAGAAGATGAATTGTATTTGAAACGAGATATATGTGTAGATTCATTCGGCTATTCTATAGTAAATTCAACTATAGTGAATAGTGGACAATTCTTGTGCAAGTTGCCGTTTTCCGATTTTCTTTCAAACCTTATAGTAAGTACAAAGTTCAAAGTTACCAGGACAAAATTATTTCAACACCACCAACCGGTAAGTCTTGTTTCTATTTCTCTTCAACACAATCCTCCGCCAATTTCTTTCACTTAAAGGAGCTAAGAAAGTAAATTTCTACTTTGCATATTCCGGATATTTTCTTGGCCCCTTCATTTTTCTAATATAATAAATTGTTTCAATTTTAAAATGTGGAAGTTCTCTCTAGTAGATTATTATCAATGATTATAATACGATGATAATATTTCTATAACATATGTAGATATTGCGCGGCAGGCAAACTCTTAATGTGAAATTGTAATTATATAATATTAATCTATGAGTCACGTATCGCATCGAGTTAATATAATTCATGTGAATACTAATAACATTATTATTAAGCGGACGGCACTGCTGACGTTACGAGTTAATTATACAGAATGTTCTAGATGAAACCCTCAACTAGATTTTTCGGATAAATTATAACTCATGCGTCAGATCAATGTGAAAGCTAGTGAACTGCAACACTAGTTGCAACTTAAAAGCAAAAAATTTCTATTATTGAAATGTCACATGACTAACCTTTTCTCTCAAGGAATTAAGGGGGAATTAGATATAGGACTATGTTTTTTAGCAGTTTGCATGAATATTTTAAACAATGATTGAATGTATACAATTTATTGAATCTACTGAGAACATTTTGTAGAACATCACCTATAGAATTATTGTATTATTCTTAAAAGTATTTTTTTGGAAAATATGGAAGATATCAAATTGACACCCATCAGAGGTCACCATCAGACGTAACTGTTTGTGTACACTCTGAGAACCATAGTTTCCATTTAAAATCAACAGGACTTCAAATTTACTTTAGGGGTATGTTTTTCTTCTATATAAACCTAACTTTCCCCCTAAAAATTGAAAATTACTGGCTAAAAACACAGAGCAGTACAGACAACATATCTATCTCTATACTACTGGAACCAGTGTAACCATAGTAAGAGATAGAAAATATGTTATATACGTGCACTGGGTTTACTTTGTATTAGTGCGATATTGTGTATTTGTGTTAGTTATCGTTGGTGGTAGTGGTCGTCACGTGGCTGTGCTGTTGTATACATATCTATGACACCACACGAATGTATGGGGCTCCGTGTGGGGATGTAGCAATACCAACAACAATCAAATCCATTGTCTTGTGATTGATCTACACTCATTGACTGCTAGTGAGGGATTGACTACTAAGAAGCCTAATGTGCCCAGAAATGCCCACTGGTGATTACAGAAAAGAGATAGTTGCTGTACCTCTGTACTTTGGGGCTAAAAACTTTTTGAGCTAGAGTGTACACAAATTTTCAAAAAATTATTTCGAAAAAAAAACGTGTTTGAAAAAAAAATTTATTTATTTATTTAAACTACTTACCGTTTAATCAGCGATCCAATCACCATAAAACAATCTTTTTTCTTTAAATTTGAGTTTGCAACTTGACAACATCAGTCACTTATCGACTGTATTTAATATGTAACAATTTAATGAAAATAATTTTAAAAAGACGAATGTATTGTGGAAATTATTGTAAAGTAGTCTAAATTAACCGGTCACTTAACCGCTCGTAACATCAGAACAAAATAGAATTTTTACTTGAAACTTTGGAAATATATCTTTGGACAATCGTACTAACAAGGACCCCACACAAAACTTATGGAAAATGGTTTTCGGTCAAATTAGCTGAAATTCAACTATGTTATAGTTTTCACCCTACTGATGAAAAGTTACCATTGCCAAAAGTCCCAAAACTCAATATGTCAAAGTTGTGAAATACGGTCATCATACGTATAAATGCTACATTGATATTTATGTAGAAAAAAAAATAAAAATCGGATTTCATATAGGTATATATATATATATATATATATATATATATATATATATATATATATATATATATATATATATATATATATATATATATATATTGTTACCCCTTTCGGTGGTACACTGGACGCTACTCGGCTAGCTTGGTAGAACTGGGGGGTTGAGGGGTTATATCCTCTGAGAGACAAAAAAATTACCAAAAAATTAACAACTAACCATGAAGTCCTAATTAATTTTGTTAATTTTGTTGAGCGCCACCGTATTTTGTACTAGAAAAAAACACGGAAAAATGTAAAGTTGTTAGCGACTATAATTACGCTGGAAAATCAGAGTTTTAACATTTATATATTAATGAAGTTATTTCTGAAAGAAACGTCTGATAACAAAAATTGTTATTAATAGAATGATTGTTTTTCAATTTAAATTCACCTCGCATTTAATGTTTCCTTACTTAATTAAAGAAATAAATATGTAAATGTCAAAACTGTTCCAGTATTAAATACCGTTCCATAATGGGGGCTTTTACGTTATATCTATATAAAAATCGATTTTCATTAATTGCGTGAATAAATATCACTTTTAACATACGTGTTACTACTGCGGATAATCATATTTCACAACTTTGACCCTTTATATCTTGGGAAATATTGACTTGTGGGACCTGGTACAATGGCACTTTTCATCAGTAGGGCGAAAGCTATAACATAATGAAATTTCAGCCAATTTGACCGAAAACCATTTTCCATAAGTTTTGAGTGGGGTCCTTTATGTAATAAAAATTTTTGAGTCATCTAATAATCTAAATCTACCCCCCCCCCCCCTTAATGAAGTTATATTCTACGACTTTAGGACTTCTAGAGTAAAAGATCGAAACTTAGGTGATGTAATAGGCTACGAAATAGGGAGATTTCTTTTATGCGTAAATAAACAGATTTCTTAGAGAGATATAAAAGGTTTCTTATCGATCACTTATGCGCTTCAGATGACCACAGTTGGTTTCGAGTCAGCTTCCACTACAGCTGTCTTGTAAGGAAAAATGGTTTCGTTTTAGGCTTTTCTTCTTTCGGTCTTTTTCCCAACAACTAATTTTTTTTTTCAAACGATTTCTACATGGTCCGTTTAATAAAACTAAACGTAGTTCTTATATTATAGATTACTCTTTATACAAAATCATCTAAAAAAGTAGCAGGCTAAAGCGGGCCAAAAAACTTACATGTAATCATTTGAGTGATCACCAATTTCTAAGTATTTGTTTTCGCAACATCCTGTGTGTATGAAATGTTACATCAATCGAGAGTCACGCAACAAACATTTCAAACACCGATCGTTCTAGAACGATTCGATCATCGCAAAAGTTGAACGTTTTGTTAATTTTGTAATGTTAGAATATTATTAGATTTGTATAAAATACTTAGTGCGGCATACTGAGCACAGAGCGGCTTGACTGGCTACCAGCAGAGAGATCACAGTAGCAGATGGATAGGAAATTGATAAAATTAAGTTTTAATAATAATATTATTACAATCAGATGTTACAAAGAATGTACGAGAATTATCTAAATCTATACGGTCAAGGTAAAACTATTCATTTATGTTTCATTTTCTATTCATTTATTCATTTAAGTTCTTTTTTCGAGACAAAAATCTACTAAAAAATACTTACCTACAAAGAAACCACGCGAACTCGAAAATTCTAGAAGGCGACTACTTAATAACATAAAAAATACTAGTTGGTACTAAAAAGGGATTTTAAGGGGTAAAACACCCGCTCAAAGTTGGTACTCAAAAGTTTAAGAATTAACGAAATTTTGTTTGTATAGGTATACTATACAGAGTTCTTATGATAATTAAAACATTATTTTTTTAGCGAATTTCCAGAATGGAAATTCAGCTATTACAGTAGGTCTCATGACGGGACTTGAGCCCTGGACTATGGCAGAAATTTGTTTTGAGGTCCCTAGAAACCGAAAATAATATTCACTAAAATTTATATATATATATATATATATATATATATATATATATATATATATATATATATATATATATGTATATATGTATTTATGTATTTATGTATCAGCACGATAACTCTCGAACGAAACGTCCTAGGGTTACGAAATTTGGTGACAACGTTGGAAGTCCAAAAATCTTGGATGAGTTCTTCAGCCAGACACGTCGGATGCCAGGAACATGGTTTTTGTTCTTGCAAAAAATTAGTTTTTTGCCAAAATTTCCACTTATTCAAAAATTTTTGCCAAATTTTTTTACACCATTTAAAAGAGGAGAAAAAGTTACATAAAAAAGCTCTTTAAACTATTATTCTATGTCAACTAGTTTCCGAGAAAAACTAATTTTTATAAACGGAAATTCGCTATGTTATGCAGGATGCTGCGACAGGGGTTTTTTACATTCAAACAATTTTAAGGGGATGATGCTTCCTCTATGATAAAAATATATTATTAAAGGGTATAGCCGGATAAGTGTAGACTATTCGGCACCGAAGTGGATTATTTTAGTAATTATATTAACGGTATGGTGAGGCTGTAAGTAATTGATATTATCTATAATCTTTCCAGTCAAAACTGACTAATTATGGAGATTAATAAAAAAATATAAGAATTACAAAAATTTAACCTAACATTATGTCAAATTTTAAATTCTTAAATTAAATAGTTTTCCAGAAAAATCTCTCTGATAAATGGACGGACGAAGACGAGAGTGGTCTTATAAAAGTTCCGTTTCCCCTCTTAAGGTCCGAGGTCCTAAAAAAGTGAATATCAGTTACCAAGTTTTTTCAAGTTTCTCCAATAATATTGCCTTTATTTTAATTGAATGGTTTCGCTAAATTCATATCAAGTGCTAACATCTGTAGCTTTTACAAATATTTTGGGCCCACGGTTAAGAGGTTCCAATCTTTGAGGTGGAAACCTTATTTCCCTAGACGGTGATATAAAAAAATGTATTTTTAGAAAACTTGGAAGCCTAAAAACCAGTAGACCGCATACTATACTAGCGCCAATATTTTCTACATTTGTTTTCGTCATTCTAACCATTTTCTGCCTCTAAATTAAATACTAAAATTTCTTCATATATTTCTTAATTCATCATCCATAGCTATTTCATACCCATTTCATCATAAACCCATAACCCATAGCACGATGACTACACAACATAAATGAACAAAATGAAACAGGAACATGAAACAACGGAACAGACAAAAACAGATGGAACATAAACACAAAAAAAGACAAAGGAATAACAAAGAAAGAAAAAATAAAATACAAAAATAAGAAAATTATATACATATATATATATATATATATATATATATATATATATATATATATATATATATATATATATATATATATATATATATATATTATATATATATATATATATATATATATATATATATATATATATATATTATATATATATATATATATATATAATATTTATGTATGTGAATAACTAGAGTAACAAAAACATTTTTGCCTTTTATGCGCCATACGTAAGGGCTTATATTAGCTATGTACGTTTGTTTGTCATATATGTATTCATGAGAATAGCTCGTAAAAAATATGACTTGCCGAAACGAACGGAATATTTGTTTATTAACATTATTTTACTCGTGCATGTGAGGAAATGTTTTTCTTCGATATTTTCTCCTGCCTCTATAGTAATAATGTAGGTATTTATCGGGGATATTACGGATATGAGGTTTCGGATATGAATACGGATACGGGTTATGTAAAAACATTTTTTTCGATTTCAGTTTCGATTACGGATATGTTATAATTTCGGATAACGAATGTTTCGAATAGGGTTTCTCTCTTAGAGGGCAACAGAAAATTACACAAAGCTGAAATTTGGTAAGTGGGGCTCATTTCCGATGCACCTCATACTATCAAAGTGGGGTCAAATTTTGGATCCGACCCAAATTTTAGGGGGTGGTGGGGGCAGCAAAACAATGTAACTTTTCCAAACCGGTTGGAAATAATGTTTCGGTCGATTATGTACAACATACACAACATTCAGCTTCCTAGGATGATTTGGAGAGAGCAGAGGGGGGAAAAGGATTTTGGCTGGATCTAACACGCCCACAGCCCCCCAGAATTAACGCCTAGGGTTGATATTTGGTGTGTTGATAAAGTTCATACCTAGGTTGTGCTTTTTGGAGGTTTTAATATCTTACCCCCACTCCCATCATTTTAAGCTACAATTTCATACTTTTTCGACGCTTTCGAAGATTTTACCACTCCCACAGGTCACCCAAATAAACCTAGAGGGCTGAAATTTCGCAATCGGATTGAGCTAGTATCAAGGGGGTGCCTTCTGGGGGTCTCAGCTTTTAACCCTTACCCCTACCATTTTTATACCAAAAAGAACATGATTTTTCTTGTTTTTCAACAGTTTCGTTCGGGCTAAATTTCCCCAAACAAACCTAAAGGGCTGAAATTTTGTGTATAGGTTAACTTAATAGCCGGCCACTGCTTTTTAGAGGTTTCAACTTTTAACCCTTACCCCCACGATTTTTACGCCAATATTACCGTAATTTTTTTGCTTTTTTTCTAACACGTCTAGAGACTCTCTCAAGAAACCTGGAGGGCGGAAATTTTGTACGTGTATTGAGTTAGTATCCAGCTAGTGCCTTTTAGGGATTTTACATCAATTTTTCCCCTCACTTCTCCCATTTTTACATCGGAAATCAATGGTATTGTTAAATGTGTTTTAAATACATTATTTTTATTCTATATACAAGTAGGCGAATAGTAATTTTAAACAATTTAAAAAAAATGAACTTACTCTTATAACAAATGCAATACACAAATATTAAGTAATTTAAAAATGTTATTAAAGTCGCTGTTTATTTATAAAGTAGGAATTCTGGGTTTTTATTTACAAAATAGAAATTTTGACTTTTTTTGGAAAGAAAAAATTTCTTGATAAAGGCCTTCCAGTTTACTATTTAATGTCCTTTTTTAATATTTAAAAATAAAACACAAAGGCAATTGGTGGGTAAGCATGGGTATGAATGCCCTCGTTAGGAATTGTGTTGGCTCTCTTCCTGCTAATTGCTATCGGCACCAAATTGAAATTTACTGAGATTCAGCCCTTAAAAACTTAAAACCTTTTTTTAAAACCTCGATCAGCCGGACACTCATCATCAGTTTTGAAATCACTAAAATGACAAATCGTTTGTAGACTTTCAATCACATTTCGCTCGTAGATATTCAATACCGAAGATGAAGGGAAAAATTCGAGTTCTGTAATGGGGCCCCCGCTGCTCACGGCGTTTCTATTTACAAAGTAGAAATTTTCGATTTTTTTGTAAGGAGAAAATATCTTTATAAAGGCCTTCCAGTTTACTATTTAAGGTCCTTTTTTAATAATTGGAAATAAAACACTAAGGCAATTGGCGCAAAAGCATGGGTAGGAATGCCCTCGTACGAATTGTGTTGGCTTTTTTCCTGCTAACTGCCGTCGGCACAAAATTGAAATTTACTGAGGTTCAGCCCTTAAAAACTTGATTTTTTTAAAGCCCCGATCAGCCAGACACTCATCATCAGTTTGGAAATTACCAAAATGACAAATCGCTTGTATATTTTCAATCACATTTCGCTTGTAGACATTCAATACCGAAGACGAAAGGAAGAATTCGACTTCCGTGATGGGGCCCTGCTGCTCACGGCATTTTTTTTTAATTAATTTGAATTTTTAATAATTTTTTTTTTATGTTGGATATCCGGTAGTTTCAGTTACGATTACGGATATCTGTGACATTCCTAGTGTTTATCAAGACAAATAATTTAAACTCTTTACGGTTCGCGTTCGCAGCAGCTGTAATAGCTAGAGCAACGTGAGAGACCAATCGCGATCAGTGATCACACATGTGTGCGATCTTACAACAAACACGCTGTGTGTGTGTTGGTTTTTGTAAACATTTATAGAAGAATAACATAACGCCTAAAAATATAATTTTATGATATCATTTTTTTTATGCTTATTTTTGTACAATTGTATTGAACGCCGTACCTGTGATTGTAAATAAAATATTTTTTGTGTTAAATATTGTTTGTATTTTTTAATAAATTTTTTTACACTATCACTGTGTTCCTCTGTTATTGTTTTATTAAAAATGTGCATATTTACATATCGTCAGCTGAGTATTGGTTTGTGCCAAGTCAGTTTTTTATAAATTTTTTTCTGATAGTGCTTTCGGCTTCTGCAATGTCCAAAACTAACAAAACAACTATCTAGAAAAATGTTTAAAAAGTTGACTTGGTACAAACCAATACTCAGCTGACGATGTGTTGAATCATTTTATGAATTAAGTTATATAAATTTCTTTTAGCGAATTTCTCGAAATTCAGCTATTACAGTAGGTCTCATGACGCAATCTGATTCCGGGACTATGGCAGATATATGGCAGTTTTGTGGTCCCTACAATACGAAAATGATATTCACTAAAATTTATACATATATATATATATATATATATATATATATATATATATATATATATATATATATATTTATATACAAGGTGGTCCAGAATTATGTACCGTAATTGCTAGAGCTGGTAGTACGTTCAAAAATAATGGTACCTGTTCATGTACACTTTTTTTCAAAACTCAATAATAAGGGAGATACAACTCTGTAAAGGGGTGAAACGAAAACCATTATTTCTTAAATATCTTCCAAACGCTTTTGAATAACGAATTGATATTTTAGGGGTACTTATTTTGCGTTAGAAGGATTAAATTTATGTCAACGCTTATTCCACCACTCATGACTAAGGGATGGTTTTGGGTGGTAGGTGTGAGTTATCACGTCTTTTCTTTTTTAACTTATAATTATTTAAACAAAATCCTTGATAATATGATTCCTCAGACAATTTCACGCAAAAAAGTTATACTTGTTACATTTCGATAACTATTACCGTTTTCGAGTAATTTAAAGTAGAAATATCTATTTCCAAATTATCCCCTAATCATAAGTGATGGAACAATTGATACCATAAATTTAATTACCTTAATGTTCATACGCACCCCTAGATTATGAATCGAGTAATCAAAAGCGCCCAAAATTGTTTTTAAAAGAATAAGTTAGTTTCGTTCCACCCCTCTACATTTTACCCCTCTGTTTTATCTCCCTTATTATTGACTTTTGGAAAAAAGTGTAGATGAAAAGGTACCATTATTTTTGAACATACTATCAGCTCCAGCAATTACGGTACATAATTCTGGACCACCCTGTATATATATATATATATATATATATATATATATATATATATATATATATATATATATATGTATGTATATATATATATATATATAGATATATATATATATATATATATATATATATATATATATATATATATATATGTATGTATATATATATATAGATATATATATATATATATATATATATATATATATATATATATATATATATATATATATATATATATATATATATATATATTTATGTGTTCCCACGATTACTCTCGAACGAAACGTCTAACGCTTATGAAATTTTGTGTGCGGGCTGGATTCTGAATTGGCTTGGCTAAGTTCGTTAGCCAGACACGTCGGATGCCTAGAAGTAGGTTTTCTGGCCATTTTTTATCATTCGATCCTATCATAAGACAGTTCGATTTTTACATCGTTGAAAAGGAAAAAAAAAATTATGAAGAAAATGTTCTTATAATTTTCTTTCTATGTTAAGTAGTTTTTCGTAATTTTCACTTTTGCCTTATTTTGCTCTCTTTGTCATTGTAATAAGTAATTTATATTTCTATCTCAGTTGCTTATAACATATACAAAAATTTCATTTTTTTTACGTAAAACAAACGGTAGTTATTCAAAATCTATGTATTATAAATACCATATCTCTGTCTAATTTTTTTAAATTAAAATTAACCGTAAAATTAACGTAATGTAAGGTCCGCCAGGGTCCATGGGACCCAAAAGTGTTAAAAATAAACTAACCGACCGATTTTGAAAATTTTTTCACTGCTAGAGAGCTAAACTATTTTAGAAAGATATAGATTACCTCATGCAAGATCCGCTAAGGTCCATTGGATCTAGAAGTGTCAAAAATAAAATAAGCGACCGATTTTGAAAATTTTTTGAATGTCAAAGAGCTCAGCTATTTTAGATAGATATAGAATACGTAATGTAAGGTCCTCCAAGGTCCATGGGACCCAAAAATGTCAACAATAAACTAACCGACCGATTTTGAAAATTTTTTCACTGTTAGAGAGCTAAACTATTTTAGATAGATATAGATTACCTTACGTAAGGTCCGCTAGGGTCCATTGGATCTAAAAGTGTCAAAAATACAATAACCGACTGATTTTGAAAATTTTTTCACTAGTACAGAGGTAAACTATTTTAGATGGATTTAGCTTATATGTTGTATGAGGTCGGCTAGAGTCCTGGGATCTTTTAAGCGCTAAAAATAAACTAACCGACCGATTTTGAAAATTTTTTCGCTGTTAGAGAGCTAAACTATTTTAGATAGTTATAGATTACGTTATGTAAGGTCCGTCAAAGTCCATGGGACCCAGAAGTGTCAAAAATAAAATAACTGACCGATTTTGAAAATTTTTTCACTATTGCAGAGATAAACTATTTTAGATAAGTACAGTATGTTATCTGAGATCCACAACTGTCCTGTGGATGCAAATGCGGCATAGAAAACTACACAACGGGTTTTAAAAATAGTTTTAGTGTTAGAAAGATAAAATATCCTATATTATATAGGATAGAAATAAGCTACCGAACCGATTCTCAATATTTTCTCATTGCTAGAGAACTAACTTATTTTAGGTGGATAGCACTATGCTGTACAAAGTCCGGTCGGGGTCTTGGGTCCCAAATATACCAAAAATAAATTACCTAGCCGATTTTGAAAATTCTTTTACTTTTAGAAAGCTAAACTAGTTTAGCCAAGCACCTTTTGCGAAAAAGCGCCAAAAATTAACTACTCAACTGATTTTGAAAATCTTTTCACTCTTAGAAAGCTGAATTATTTTAAATGGATACAGATCTTAGATGAGATCCGCCAGTGCCCAATATTTCGAAATTCGCTGTGTTATGCAGATGCTGCGACAGGGGTATTTTTAAGTTTCTTAAAAATATTCCCGGCCGCTGGGGTAGTTTAAAAGTGCGCGGACCGTATAGTGTTAATGTTCATTTAGGATCGCTGTAATAACAAAGGTAGAATATAATCATTACGTTCACTCATAGCAATTTAACAAAAATAAATAGGAAATCATACTTGTGAAGACAGATTTCTCCTTGTTTTTTAGCAGATTTATACTGAGGTCTTAAAATTATGTTTGGTATGTTTTTTCATATCTATTTTCGAAGAGAAGATTCTGCTGGTTTAACTTATGTAACAAGCATTGCAGTCAATACAGTCTATGTAATCAATAAACCCGACACTTTTTCCATAAAATCTGATTTTTTTGCGAAGTGACAAGAAAAATATTTCCATACTTTCAAACATGAATTATCACAAAATGGGCAATTTCTTGAAAGTAATATGTGCTGTTTTTATAATTTCCAGTAGAAGGATTTGATTTTTTTTTTTATATATAGGGTAAAAGCCCCCTTTGTGGAACGGTATCTAATTATGAACATTTACATATTAATGAAGTTATTTCTGAAAGGAACGTCTGATAACAAAAATTATTATTAATAGAATGATTGTTTTTCAATTTAAATTCACCTCGCATTTAAAGTTTCCTTACTTAATTAAAGAAATAAATATGTAAATGTCAAAACTGTTCCAGTATTAGATACCGTTCCACAAAGGGGGCTTTTACCCTATGCAATCAAATTTATTTCTTAAGTAGTACCCAAAGCAAGAAGTACGCTTAGGGTAAACATACGTAAGTCTACATTTTAAAGATTTGATTTACTACAACGAAATGAGATAGACAAAATATTCACTATGCAATTTATTTATAAGAAAAGATAAAAACTAAATCATATTCTTTAGCTGAATTGAAATAATTTCTTGTGATCACATGTTCAGACAATGTACAGAATTAATTTTTCCGTGGAAAAAATCAATTTCGTTATTTCTGTTCGTAACTTTTTCTTTTGGTTAAGATAAATAAGTTGGAGTCATTAGTCAATTATTACACGGAAAAAACTAACGTGAGTACAAGAAAAAACTGAAACAAAATGAAAAATATTGGTTCTCTTGGGCATTTTTTTCTCGAGCTATGTATATTTCATTTTTACAATTTTCTGTCTTACTCTTTTATACGTGTGTCAATGTTTCAGGGTTAGGTTGTTGCAAAAAGGTAATTGCATATTCATAAAAAAAAATTGTTAGTTTAATGCATAAAAATTCTTGCGTTAAAACGCAGTTTCGTCTAAAATTTAACACTTCCAGTTTTATCAAAATTGAAAATGATTTCTAGTAGCTTTAATAGTAGGAATTTCAACTTTTGAGGAACAAAAAAATTTCGTTTTATGGTTTTAAAAGTATTTTAGAAAGGCGGCTAGTTTATTTACGAATATTAAAAAAAAAGGCACAAAACCCATAGGGGAGAGGTGTGTCAGTAGTAACAGTGGGTCAATTGTAACTTCAAAATTTGCGAGACATCTGTCAATCCTATTGAGGGGTATTACATGTCATAAAGTGGCTTCTAGAGTTGTGCTTTACTGACAAAACTTTCAGTTAATATCATTTGGCGGTTTTCTCTCAGCAAGATTAAATGTGTTTATATAAGCTAAACGTAAAATTTTAGTGCGTTAACAATTTTTTGATTTTTGCAGTAAATACTCCATCAATTGGAAGAAAAGTGATTTTATTGGAAACATAAGCAAGCAAATAATATTATCAAATAGGTAGTTTCGCTTTTTTAATAATAATTAATATTTTATGAATTTTTTTATACAATGAAACAGCGGTTGAACAATTGTAACAAATTCAGTAGTGTCGATTGTAACATGTTACAAATGACAAAAAATTTTAGTTGAACAAAATTAAACTTTATATTTTAGGTATGAATCAGAATAATAAAGGTAACGGCTTCCGTTAATAATTAAAAATAAATAGAAACAAAAACCTTCCATTAATAGTTATACACTTTGGCAAAATCAGTTAGTTTTACATATATAGGTATATTGATTTTCGGTTACGATTATCGTTCGGTTCAAAGCGTTGCTTTCTAGTCGATATCTCGGTCCACGATTAGTTTTGTTTGTTAGATCAGTCTCTAATCCAATTCATACTGTTTTCAGAATAAAACGAAAAACTAGGATAGGAACTATATTCGATGCTGTATATTTGAATTCCGTTAAAAGAGTAACAGAAAGAGAAAAAATTCAGAGCTGTTGCCAAAGTCTGTGATATTTGTCATCTTTCTCACTCAATATGTAAGAAAGAATTTTTAAAACTGAATTAATTATAATAACTAATGTGTAAATTCAACTAAATAATGAGTGTTACAATTGAACCTAAGCCCTATAACAATTGGTCCTCTGTTGGTGACGATTGTAACATTACACTTTGGTCCACATAAATGTAGTTATTTTAATTATAAGTCAACACAGAGTATTTTTGTGCAACTCATTCAAAACCTGAAAAATGCCCGTATCTCGTACCAAAAATTTAACTCTGTGTGACTAATAGATACAAAATTACTAGCCTGTATATTTTTTTTTTTTGACACACCTCTCCCCTATACAGCCATTTTGATTGCTCTAAGTAGGTATTTGTTTAATTTTGTTTAAGGTTTTTGAAACTTTCTTTAACCTTTAATTAGTATTGAATTATTGTTGGGTTTTTTTTAAGAGGGCCCTGAGCACTTTTCATGCAAAGATGATCTGTAAAGCGAACAAACCAGAAAAAAGACTTAGAGTAGTTTTTCTACAACTTTTCGTTCAAGGAGCTATAAATTAGGGAAATTTTTTCGAAATCGGTAATTTTATTGAGTGGACGTAACAATTCGTACACAACAATACAAATTCATACATATGCTCCTGGGCAAATAAATTTACGCATAGGTATATATTTATATATAAATTTACGCCCTCGTAGAATAAGTATGGTCTCATCGATAGCCATACATGTTTCAACAACGTTTTACAGTCATAAAGCTTAGTAGTCCTGAAGTTGAATTTTCATTATTCCATCTAACAAGGAAAGGCCACAGTTCTCTCGGGAGTTTTAGGCTTACAATTAGTACAACTTCATGCCAATAAGAGATCGTGGTGGAAATGAAATATCAGTGTTAGTGAGCAAACTTGTAGAGGAGATACAATTTATACAAAAATTTAACCAGCGGAGACTTATCGAGAGGCTACTGTATTGCCAACTTTTAAGAAGAATACAATTTTGATAGTACCAATTTCCATTTTTAAGTCCCTGTTATGTCGAGTGTCCTCAACTGCCCTTATATAAATTTGGCTTTGACTCGGGTCGAAATTACTCCCGCTTCATTGGGTGGAAATGTATTTCTTGCTACTACTTCTTACTCTACATGTCGATAATGGAAAATCGAAATTTGAGCTCATCTCCGCATCTCTCAATATAAAATAAAAAAGTTTCTATTGTGCAAATTACTTATTAAAAGATATGAAAACAAAACTGACTGTAACAAAAGTTACTGTAACGTACGTTTCTAATATATTAAAAAGAATACGAAAAACTTCATGACCTTACTCAATATGAAAAAAAAATTGAATAGCGTGATTTTATTTTTTTGCCTTTTTTGCTTTCCCTTAACTTGTAGTGCGAACAGTTATTACTAGGCTATTATTTCCTGGTGCATTACTTTTCGTTTGGTTCAACGGTATTATTGGCAATACACTATACACGACCAGAATAATCTTGCCACGGAAAACTATATGCGTCAAGAGTTTCATTGATAATATAATGACATACAAATTTCTATCTCAGTTTAATGAATTGAGAAAAAGTATTTCTTTGTAAATAAATCTTTATTTAAATTCTTGTTTCCTGTTAATCAGATATTAATTTATCCCTTTCATGTGCGCAAGACGACTATGAGGTGAAGTTATTTCGGTTTTTTTGACGATAACAAATCAAATGACGATTCTCGCATACCTATATAAGTCTGGTTACCAAGAAAACGACCAAGTTTACGGGCACATACGACCAAGTTACTGGAAGAAGTTTCCATTGAAAATGATTTACAATTTAAAATACAATCGACACACTTACGACATATAATAAATTTTATGGCGGCCATTATTCAATACAATTTATTTAAACGTATTTTGATTTCCTTTTATTTAACTTCTTTTTTGTTGTGTTTTTTCTTTTTTTTTGCTTTGCTTTGCTTCCTTGACAATAAGCAGCGGTTGAATAGAGGAAAACTTAAACTACATATTTTTGTTATGATTTAATGTGATTTAAAATTTCTTCATTCGTGAAATGAAAAATATAGCTTCTCAAACTACTTTTATAAAGTTTATTCAAAACAAAATATTAAAAAATTGATTTTTATGTAATGTTTTCGAAAAGCTTAAAGAAAACATCGGCGTATCTGAAACAGATAGTGAAAAAATAATTAACTTTTAAAAGATTTACTTTGTGAGAATTCGTATTAGACAATATGACAACGTTTGCTTAGGAATATGCAAATTATTACAAATACAAACTGACTTTACCGCATTCCTCCTAATGGTGTAAAAGCTCTAATTCGATACGGAATACATACATATGTGTATAATTTGTTTTTTAGTGAAAAGTGTCAAAGCTTCAAAGCATAAAGTATTCCGAATGGACCCTGTTGCATTAAGATAATTATAGTAGTGAGATTTTTACTCATTACTATAAGATATAAGCAGACCCGGATTTACGTAAGGGCACTTGAGGTACATGCTTCAGAGTCGCCACATGATAGGGGCTTCCACAAAATTAATAACGAACCCTTCAAAACAGAGGTAGAACAAGAAGGATTTGTTTCTTTTTTTCAACTAACCTGATTAAATAAAATTCCGAATTGAAATGTAGTACTGAATTTGCTACTCATTGCTGTAAGATATAAGCAGAGCCGGATTTACATAAGGGCAATTGAGACACGTGCCTCAGGGTCCTCACATGATAGGGGCTTCCACAAAATTAATAATGAACTCTTCAAAACAGAGGTAGAACAGCAAGGATACGATTTTTTTTCCCCAGCTAACTTGATTATATAAAATATTTTTAAAACTAATCTAATAAGTTAATAATACTAAAGTGCCAAAAGTACGATAGCCTAAATTTTGATTAGAAGTTAATTTAATAAAATTAAATCTAAATTAAAATTTAAAATACTCTGCTTGGTGCTTTGCTTGCTTTGACTGTCTGATTCATAAGATATTTTTATAACAAAGCACTATCCACTGCTGCCATCATTACGTTACCAGCAACAGAAAGGTTAGACTATATATTGTGGATTCAATATTCAAAACGTGTTTTGTCATGGTTACCAAAATGTTGGGATATCACTAAAAACTATTCAACGTATTATTTATGGATTTGTATTTTTCAGGCTGTATTATTTTTATAGATTACACTATTTAAAGTGCCTACTAATAAAAATTGATATTTCGTTAAAATGTTTTTCTCTTGTGATGAAAACTACTTTTATGTAGTAAACAAAACATTGTTATAAAGAAACGCGAATTGGACAAAACACATTTTGTCGTGGATGAAGCACACCTTGAACAACGAATACTTTTAATAAAACGAACTGAGAAATCCTCTATCACTAACTAGTCGAGCCATTACCGCCATTTTAGCGTAACCGACAAATATCAAATTTTACAGGAGAATTTTTTAAATATTTGTATGGCGCTTGCGATATTTCTGCTGTCTTAATTTTATTACGCCCGAGCGTATTATTCCTATTATTTTATTAGCCTTACAATAAAGATGGTTATTGTCGGTTACGCTAAAATGTTAAAATGTGTCGCATTAACGATAAATTAAGCAGTTGCTATAATTCGTTAATTAACGAATTTTGGAGAAAAACATTAATACTGCTTGATCCGTTACAGTTTAAAATGTTGCTTGCAATAAAAATCTCAATTTCTATAAAAGTTTGGCCTTCGATAAATCGGCGGTAATGGCTCATAGTGTTAGCATCTAAATCTTGTTAACAATATATCAAACTTATAGGCTATTTTCATTTACAATTCCGGTACATTTCGTAACACGCCACTTATATGCACAACTCGCGCAGTCATATGTGTTGGTCACGTGATCCAGTGAACCAATCAGAACATGTTGCTACCTGATTCCCACTGGTCGTTAGACAAAACAAACATGATTATGAAAACAACGCGGTTTAAATAAATTTAATTTTTTTCTTATTTTTAATGAGAAAATTTTGTTACAGCATTTGAATTGTTTATTGTGATAGGAAAAAGTGAGAAGAATAAAATGGTGTGTCTAACTCAATTTTGAATTTTTGTGACAAAACACTTTTTGAATATCCACTCTGTAATTTTTTAAAGATTATTATAGAATGTTATTTGATTAGAAGCTATTACGGTACGTTGTAGTAATGCCAATTTAATACACAACCTAGAAATAAGACCATACATTATCTGGTAGTGCATATAAATTTTATTCATATAAAACTGTGTTAATGTAGAACTGATATTGTATAAAGCTAATATTAATCTACTTTTTACTGTGCAAAAAAACCAACATTTATTTTTATTTATTTGTGACTTATAAGCTATAAAATTAAAATTATAACATGTGCAAACGGGAGCAAATTGCCAGGATACTATATACTAATACTTTATCTGGCAAGAATAATTATACCACTAAGAATAAGATGCGCCATTTCATAACATTGATACAAGTAGGGACAATTTACACCAGTTAAATAGAAGTAGTAATGTAAGTATGTACTCATTTATCAATACAATTAATTTCCAAATACCTGATACGAAATATTTTTATAATCGTTGTCGTCAATTATTTATTTAATATCACTGGTAAAATTAAGGGGAGATTCGCCAAAAAACATAAAAAGTCGACTTTGTTTATTATTAATTGTTGTGAGCTTTACTATGTAGAAATTCATTTTAAATAAATGAAACAAAATTACTTTACTAAATTCACTATATTTTATTTGTACAAACAAAAATAAAATATAGTGGATTTAGCCAAGTAATTTTGTTTCATTTATTTATTATTATTATTTTTTTTTATACAAATAAATATTTTATTAAAAAACTAAATATACAACATTATTTCTACATGTCTAGAGATTACAAAAAAAAACTTTAAAAAATTCAAAAATTGGTTGAATATAAATGGTTTCGAATTTAACACTGCGAGATTTTACCATCCTGATGGTTCCGCGTGTTTTGAAATCCCCAGTGAACTAAAATCAAAAAATCAAGATTTTTCTGAAAATATACAGTTATGGCACTAACTAGAATCTAAGAAAAAAACAAAAAACCAGCGAGAAATCTTATTTTGAAAATAAGTCGTCAAAAATCACTGTTTTTTTCCCGACTATAAAAACAGCCGCCATTTTGGAAATATCAAAAATATGGTTCCTACCAAAAAGACGGTATAGAGGAACAATATGCACTTTGATTTATGTCGATACCTCAAATACTTTTTGAGATACACGCGGAACTATGTCCAAAAACAGTCTCGAGAAGTTTATAATATGATACTTCAACATAAGCTTGGCATTTCAAAATTTTGCAAAAAGTAACTTTCTGACAAAAATGTTACACAACACCTTTATCCACTCCTTTTTTTTGGCGAATCTTACCTTAACGGACAAATGAATCAATAAATTTTCTGGGGGTTGGTATTTTCGTAATAAGTTCTTGTTTTGGCTTGAATAAAACTTCTTGTCAGATAATTGACCGAATTTTATAAGTGTCGTAATGCATCTGAGTGAGTATTAGCTATTACAAGCGAGTAGAATACGGTATTTTTTCTACGAATTTTTTCCTTTTTGATTTAAATAAAATTTAAAAAAAAATTTAAATCAAATTTTTAATCCATTTTTAAGTTCATTAAATGTTTGTATATACATATTATACAAACATTTAATGAAGTTAAAAATAGATTAAAAATTTGATTTAAATTTTTTTTTTCAATTTTATTTAAATCAAAAAGGAAAAAATTCGTAGAAGAAATACCGCATTCTACTTTCTAAAACGATCAAAATAAAATATAAACTACCTACTTTGTTACTTGGACGTTACTACGCAACATATATTAAATTAACACTTGATACATACATTATTCACAAAACAATCGCAAACCCATTGAAAAATGGTTAATACTGTGATTTCATTGGTCAAAAAGGTATTGAGTAATGCTCATTCCTCCACACCTTTGAATAATGCCTAACTTTCTCAACAATTAACAGCTATATAATGAGTGTGTTCTTCAACAGGAGTAGAAAAAATAATTTTCAACCACGTTACCAAGCCACTTTAATCTTATTTCGGAAGTAAGATCAGTTATTTTGGCTTCCAAAACATCAATTTTTTTTACCACTGAAAAACAACAACTTGTACTGCAATCTGCGATCTTAGAGTAATTATGCAGTGAAGGAAAACTGTAGTAGAAATTACAACAAACTCGGTAGCGGTAATTAGATCCATAATTTTTCAGTCTGGGCGCATCAACTCAAGACGCTACTTTCTGTTCTAAGCGCGTCACTTTCAGACTACGTTACGCTTGTCTGAGCAATATATTTGTGTTAATATTTAAGAAAAAACCATAAATTACGTATATGTGTGCATATACACATTTAAATAATCATAAATATTTTATGGCAGTTGTAAAATTCGCTTAAAATTTCACGATATTATTTGAAGTTAGCAAGTTGGAGTATTGAATGTTAAAACAAAAGCAGAGTAGTGCGGGAGGTATCTAACAATGCCCATAAAAACGTAATTCACTAACGATTTGCGTGTGTTTTTTTTTTTATTGGTCACATATTATTTAAATATAAAAAGAAAAAAAAACGCCGTGAGCAGCGGGGCCCCATCACGGTAGTCGAATTTTCCCCTTCATCTTCGGTATTGAATGTTTACAAGCGAAATGTGATTGAAAATCTACAACCGAATTGTCATTTTGTTGGTTTCAAAACTGGTCATGAGTGTTCGGCTGATCGAGGCTTTAAAAAAAGGTTTTAAGTATTTAAGGGCTGTATCTCAGTAAATTTCAATTTTGTGCCGAAAACAGGTAGCAGAACAAAAACCAACACAATTCGTACGAGGGCATTCCTGCCCATGTTTATCCGCTAATTGCCTTTATGTTTTAGTTTTAAATATTAAAAAAGGACCTTAAATAGTAAACTGGAAGACCTTTATAAAGATATTTTTTCTTTCAAAAAAAAAAAAAAAAATAAATAAATAAAAATAAAAAATTATTTCTTCGGTATTGAGTGTCTACAAGCGAAATATAATTGAAAGTCCACAAGCGATTTGTAATTTTGGTGGTTTCAAAACTGATAATGAGTGTCCGGTTGATCGGGGCTTTATAAAAAGATTTTAAGTTTTTAAGGGCTGAATCTCAGTAAATTTCAATTTTGTGCCGATAGAAGTTAACAGGGAAAAAGCCAACACAATTCGTACGAGGGCATTTCTATCCATGCTTATCCGCCAATTGCCTTTGTGTTTTACTTTTAAATATTAAAAAAGGAACTTAAATAGTAAACTGGAAGGCTTTTATGAAGATATTTTTTCTTTCCAAAAAAATCCAAAATTTCTATTTTATAAATAATAAAAATCCAAAATTCCTAAATAATAATTAAATAAATAAATAAACAGTGACTTTAATAACATTTGCAAATTACTTAATATGTATGTATTTCATTTGTTAAAAAATTGTATTCACTTTTTTTTAAATTTTTTAAAATTACTATTCGCCTACTTGTATTTAGAATAAACATAATGCTTTTAAAACACATTTAACAATAGCATTCAATTCCGATGTAAAAATGGGAGAAGTGGGGGGAAAAGTGATGCGGACTCCCTACAAGGTACTAGCTGGATACTAACTGAATACACGTACCAAATTTCAGCCCTCTAGGTTTCCTTATGGAGTCTCTAGACGTGTTAGAAAACAAGCAAAAAAATTAAGGAAATATTGGCGTCAAAATCGTGGGGGTAAGGGTTAAAAGTTGAAACCTCCAAAAAACAGTGTCTGGCTATTAGCTTAACCTGTACACCAAATTTCAGCCCTCTAGGTTTATTTGGGGAGATTTTGACCCGAACGAAACTGTTAAAAAACAAGAAAAATCATGTTCTTTTGGGTATAAAAATGGGTGGGGTAGGGGTTAAAAGTCGAGACCCCCAAAAGGCACCCCCTTGATACTAACCCAATCCGAATACAAAATTTCAGCCCTCTAGGTTTATTCGGGTGACCTGTGCGAGTGGTACAAACTTCGAAAACGTCGAAAATGCATGAAATTATAGCTTAAAAATGAGGGGGGTGGGGGTAAAATATTAAAACCTCCAAAAAGCACAACCTAGGTACGAACTTTATCAACACACCAAATTTCAACCCTCTACGTTAATTCTGGGGGGCTGGGGGCCTGTTAGATCCAGCGAAAATCGTTTTTCCCCCCTCTACTCCCACCATATCATCCTAGGAAGCTGAATTTTGGATATGTTGTAGATAATTGACCGAAACATTATTTAAAACCGGTTTGGAAAAGTTTTATTGCTTTTCCGCCCCCCACCACCCCCTTAAAGGTCGGGTCAGAAAAAAAATTTGCCCAAAATTTGACCCCACTTTGATAGTATTGTTGTGCATCGGAATAAGCCCCACTTACCAAATTTCATCTCTTAACTTCCATAGGGGGGCCCTACACATATTAAAAGGTTGCGGGAAAATATATATATATATATATATATATATATATATATATATATATATATATATCAGACATCTTTTTTTTTTACATAATCGTGTTCTACGGGTCCGAAAACGGATAGCGCCCCTGGTCTCGCCTCTCGCAGCTCTTATCGTATAGACTGTATAAGTCTAATTTTTCGGAGAAAATTCGACTAATAATAAAAAATATGATTGATAATTCTGTACATACATGTATAAGATTATAAATAGTTTGTGATTAAATATTTTAATGTAAGATGTTATAGTACAGTGTTTCTCAACCGTCAGTCCGTGGACCACTACAGGGACCGCAAAAGTATCTCATCGGACCCTAGAAAAATGTATGAATTACAAAGACAACGAAAGAAGAAAAGACCAAGACGGAGCAAGCTTTATTGCCAATGGTCGACTAAATAGTCAGAAAAGGACGTTTCAAATTATACGGCTAATTGTTATCGCAACCAATGGTGCAAATGATTTTAAAAAATTATTGATTCTTTTAGCTAAAAAAATTATTAATTCTTGAAATCATTTCTACCGTTAGTTACAATAACAATTATGAATTATATTTATATTTGAAGAACTGCTTTTAGTGATTTCTGTGATGCTTAAGAAAGTGTTGACATTTATCTGAAATACATTCTAGACTAAGTGGTTGGACATGAAAGACATTTCATATTACACGACCTAAGGTTACTCCAATTAACGGTGGAAATGATTCCAGGCTACAAGAATTATATTTAAATTCGAAAAACTGTTTTTAAAGATTTCTGTAATGCTTAAAAAGTGTCAAAATTTATTTAAAATACATTCTAGACTAAATGATCGAAAAATCACATTTCATATTAAATACAAATATAATTTAGAAAACTAAGAATGTAATCTTATATATGTGACCAGTCTGCACAAAGTTATCCAAGAGTTTACTAGAGCCGTGACTGAAAAAGTTTTGGGAAACGCTGGTATAGTAAATATTCTGGAAACATCTAGGAAGGCTGAGGGTAATAAAATATTACTTCGGGGATATCGTTCGTCAAATCAATTTAGCTTTTCAGTAATTTTATCCATTAAAGTTCTATATCAAAAGTAAGGTAGTAATAAGTTTATAACGGTTTTATATACCAAAACTAGTAAAACCAAAAGTACCAAAGTCACAGCGATTCTGTACCAAAAGTAGTAAGGTTATAATAGCTCTAATCCGAAAGTAGTAACGTCTCAGCAGTTACTTCGTTCGGAGAGTGTATTTTTAGCTGAAATTTTGCATATATAAAAATTTCGTATATGTCAAAAACATATGCCAGTAATTTTGTTGAATAACTACAGTCCCATAGAGGTCTACCATTTGTCTAGAATTACCAAATCGTTTCCATCCTACTCATAACTGTACGAATTTGTGCAGTATAAAAGTAGCAAAATACAAAAAGTTATTATTATACGAACTACAAATATTGTTGTACGAAATTTTTTTTCGAGGTCCCACAAGTTAACTTTTGCATCAGATTTCGCTTTTGGTTGGGCCAGCTCTGGGTATATCAAACATGAAACGATCAAGATACCTACTCAATTAATTTGAAAATTTCAATAAAATAAAAGCTTTCTTTTAAAAACCGATTTCAAAAAGTAAAAAATAATTAATAGCACGAATTTTGAAGTCAGGCGGGGTGTCGTATAAAAAATTGCGATCGGATGTTCTTGCAAAATTCATGAATTCTTCCAGATTGAAATTTTCTTTATACTACGCATCCCTTCTGACTTCAAGATTCGTGCTATTAATTATTTTTTTAATTTTTGAAGTCGGTTTTTCAAAAAAGGTTTTATTTCATACCTTTTAGTGACAATGCTTATTAGCCCTTATAGTGATAATTGCTTAAAAGAAGAAGTGTACCAAATTTTATCCGTTTATAGGTGGAATAGTTTCAAAAATTTCATTGTCCAAAAATTATAATTTTGGGCACTCACTGACTTTGCTTTGAAATTTGGAACAGAAATAGTGTTCAAAGTAATATTACTACAGGAAATCATTGAAAATCAATTAATTTTTCAAGTCATTAAAGAATTTTTTAAATTAGATATTGTCAGAAAATTATTTTAGGATAATTAGATCAACATTTTAAAAATATGTACTATAGTTTAATAGTTTTTAAAGTAAATAATTTTGCATAATTATTTTCCAAATTTCAAAATTGGCATAACTATTCATATATTTCATATATTATTGAAGATTAAAATTACTCAACCAATGTTAGTAAAATTAAAATATGATGAAAAAGGTTAAAAATTACTCAACCAATGTTAATAAAATTTTTATGGGACCACCTGGAGAGCTTTATTTACTAACCAAAAGAAGAATGGTATAAATTGGAGGAGAAATGTGGGAGAAATCGGTGTACCTACATACATAAAAAAAAAACATACGGATTTCAATTCATTGAGAACCTCCTCGTTTTTGAAGTCGATTACAAATTAGTTTCTTGATTTTTGGCGATACAAAATGCATCAATATTACATTCAGATTGCAGTAAAATATTAAACAATTTTATTGATAAAATTTTTTCTACGTTTGCATGATATTTATCAAAAAATATATTATTATGTTCAGTTATTCCCTCTCTTTTTCCCTGTGACGAATGACGAATCTGGGATCATGCAACCACTCAAAACTCAAATACCCTGTATCCTACATCTCTGTTTTTATTCTCTAAATATCTCTATTTTTTTTGTCAGTATAAGTAGGCGAAGATAAGAAACGATCGTTAAAAAATCGAAAATTACAGTTTATTTTTATACAGTTATTGATCTGAAAAAATATTTTGTCTACCTTATATGCTACTACATCAAATTTATAAAAATGAGCAATATTTGCGTAAGAGTACTAACTTGCACTTGACAATTTGTCTTTTTCGCAAATAAATGTGTAAATTTATTGGTCTATATATGTCAAAATTGGCAAGTTAGACATAATGCATGCTTGGATATTTTTTGGCATTTCCTAAATGTAGGTTGATAGGCATCAACGTCCATTACAAATGAAATAATAAAATTTTCTAAATTGTTATTACCGAAATATATATTCGAGAAAATTCAATATCTTATACATACATCGAAATAACGATTTCAAAACCTACATTGAACATATCGATAACGAAAAACAATATCGCATATTGAAATCTATCGACTATGTACCAAAGATACCCACACTAATATTATAAACTGAAATATCATTATATAATTTTATGATTTTACATGAAATTTTAGTGGGTTACATTAGTTTTCAAATGGCATTACTTGTGAAAGTTTAAAGTTACTACCACTGTCTGAATATACTCGTATAGTGAAAACTTTGGCGAAGCTACATATATCCACGTCCCCGCACATCCTTGCCACGGTAGATATAAGTTTCTGTAGCTAAAGCGATAATGAAAACCACATCGCACCATACTTTGCGTTAGTGTAATGTTCTGATGTTAATTCAATTCAGTTTACTGTTTAGGTACAGTAATATTCTTAATAGTACAATATGTATTATATGAATGTTTATATTGTGTATATTATAATACAGATTGTTTGTACCTGGTTGAAATAATGCAATAATATTTAGTGAGTTAGATAAAGATATAACTAATATTAATAAGAGAACTTTTAAATCGATTTCGTCAAGAACTGGAACTTTCGACGATTGTAATCGCAACAAAAAAAGTGCATAGAAAAATAAGATAGAAGCATAGCCAGTGTTGGGTAATAAGTCGAACTTGGAATGTCAAAGTCATGGTTATTATCAACTCTAGTTCAAATTATTAAAATCCACAAATATACTAAAAAATAAGTTAAAAAGGAGATGCTTTATAACACAATAGTTATTTATGTATTAAGAGTGCAAAATGTTACATTGCCGCTCGATTGAGAATGTTGACGCGCAACTCCGCCAGGCGGAGCGCGTTATCTCATGAGAGCCGCAATGTCATTTTGTGCTCGAATTACTCACAAAATTTTTTCTACAATGTTATAAAAGGTACTTTTTACTTAAGAGATACTTGAAAAAATAATAATGGACGTTAATATTTACTTTAATATTATAATTTTTGCAGCTTCAGAAATATCTGGAGGTCTACTTGAGAAATCACTTTCACTATTACATATTTTTTTAAATTTTTTATTTTTATTATTTATTAGTTATAGTTATTTATTATTTTTAATTAATATTTTGTAGTTATTTTGAAATTTAATAAATTTAATATTTCACTTGATTACGAAAAAAATAATAAATTTAGAATCTGTTCATTTGTTACGATAGAAAATATAAACAACGCCTACCCGATTGGTAATTAAATACAGGTTGAACGAGCGACAAAGTATTACTTTACCGCTTTAAAGCGAAAAGTAATACCTTGTTGTTCGGCAACTAGAGTCTTCGACAAATTCACATTTTGCGCTCTCTTCACAGAGCGTAAAAGCCTACTTTCCACTAAGATTGTAGAAAAAAGATTTTTAAGTACAAATAGTGGACTTATGACTGCAAAAAGTAAATGATTTGGAGTGAAAATAAACAATTGCTTCATTGGTAGCTTCGAAGTAGCTAGACTTGAGCAGGATAAACATTAAAGTAATTTTTGTGGATCAGAGTAATTATTATTATTACAATTATAGGATAATCCTGTCAAATTCAGCTCAGCAATTAGAAGTTGTTGTGTTGAAGAACCAAGCGAGTTGATTTATAAATAAATTTTTGATTCAAATATTGCGCGTGGGCTATTATGATCAAATCTACTCCAAGACTCTATAATGTTGGCACAAGTTTGGTGAAGATATAATAGTCGTCATCTCTTTACCTTATTGTCAAATTTTTTTAGTAATTTTATACAGAATTTCTAGATTCCGAAAGTAAGGGATCATGAGATACATGCTATGTTTAACCTGTTAACTGGGTATGGCGAAATATTTCGTCATACATAAAAGCCTACTGCAATGGGCATAACGACATTTTTCGTCATGGAAAAACCTGTTAACTGGGTATGACGAAATATTTCGTCATACATAAAAGTCTACTGCAATGGGCATGACGACATTTTTCGTCATGGAAATTAACACTTTCAGTCCTATGGATTCTGGTGTCCTGACTGCTGTGTTGCCTTGTGTATGCCACACTGTTTCAAGCAACATCATACTACGAAATAATTATTATAATTTGTTCAATTAATTCCTTATACATTGAATACATTTGAATTATATTTTAAATATAAAATATTTTATCAAAATAAATAAAAACCATAAGTTAAAAACGATATTCTTTTATTATTTGAGGTGTGAGATTACTTATCGCTGCGAACAAAAAGTCCCCATTCTGAAACGAGTTGAGCAATAGCTAATTCCCCGATTAACAGGTTAAAAACTTGATTACTTCAAAAAATCAAAAGCTTCTAGCTAGGACAAATTTTTATAAAAAGCAGGTAAGTATATTCTTGCTAGTAGTCCACCATTGGTTCTTCATATATGTATAAATTTTAATGAATGTCATTTTCGGGTTTTAGGGAGCTGAAAATAAATTTCTATCATAGTCCCAAGCCCAAATCGCCTCATGACAGTGGGCGTAAGAGCTGAATTTCCAATCTGGAAATTCGCTAAAAAGAACATAAAATAAATTCGCAAACTAAAATGACTGCTAGTTTCATACATTTACAGATATTTTGGATGCATATCTGATATTTTAGAAAGATATCTGTAGGTATTTTCTAAGTAGGAGTCTTATAAATAGCAAGATCAATTTAATGTGGTAAAAAAGCCAGTGATCTAGATTAAACTGGGCTTCCAGTTTTGAAAGATGAGGAATAACGTTAGATTAAGAAATTAAAAATTACTAATTTTAAGAATACTTTAAAGTGGAACGTTGCACAAGAATAACAAAAACAGAAATTTAATGGAAGAAGGGAGCCATCTATAACAAGTCCAATCCAATCAAGGCACCCTAAGGGGGTTTTATAAAGTATGAGACAATAGAACTGAAGTGATCTGAATACTTGCACTATACCAAATTATAAATACCCCATCTGTTGTTCAAATTAGCTACGTAACCAAAGTTTTTGTAATATTGCTAATAATGTGAAACAATCTGTACGAGCTCCTACGTATTGTGCGATTAATATTTCGTAATGCTAGCACAAAAGTAATATAAGAATAGAAATTTTTATATTCAATTATTGAAAAAAATTTTAATGCTCCATTTTATGAACTTTTTTGAACTTTTTGGATAAATGAAAACTCTGCATCCTATATACCTATGCTTGGTGCGGCACGTACATATGGGCGACCCATTTCCTGTATGTATTAAAACAATAAAAAAAATTCGTAATATCAAAGTAAAAAGATGATACTTTTCCGATTTTAAATTGACCATATTGTTCAATTTAATGAGACTTGTTCGAACATAAAACTTCATTTTTGTGCATGTCAGGGAGATTACTTTTTTTATAAATGAAATTAATAACTGGCAGAAGTAAATCTCAACAGTTGAGTTTTAGAATCGCTTTTTTCTTTAAGGGAGGAGTTCAAATAAAAAAGCAACTTTTTTTATTTATGATTATTTTGCTTGTTGAAATTTTTTTCAAATTAGGGATGGTTTCAAATAGAAAATTTTGTTTTTGAGACATTCATTACTGTTCCTTGTGGGGGGGGGGGAGGGGGCCCTTTTTCACAAGTTTTTAAGCGTTTACAAGGAACGCCATATCTCAAAAAAATGAATATTTTTTAAATATTTTTTCATTATTTTATTCCTAAAGGACCTGTCCATAAAGCTGAGTATGGGTTTCAGGCAATTTTAAAAATTAACTAAGTATATAAAATTGTAATCCCAAAGTTCTAAAAATTATAAAACCCGATTTTTTATTTAAAAAAAAGTAAGTCTCTATCTTTTCTAGAATTTGAGATATGATTTTCCTTGTCGGGAAAAACACAAATTTCGGGAAACGGTAAAAAACAAAAATAATAACAAAAGAAGCGGTTTACTTACTGTTTATTAAAACGTCTACAAAGGCATACAAAATGAAAGAACATTATCTCAGTGCATAGTATAACTCGTGTACATACCAAAACTAAATATTACTGATCAAATCGCGAGGGCGGGGGAGGTCAGTGTTATCTTCAAAAGAGCAGCAACTTGGCTGTACAGCGGCTCACAAATAAATATTTTTCTACTTGAAAAAAAAAAATTTTGGCCATGTTTTATATATCACCGCGTTTGTAAAGAACCACAGAACGAAATAAAAACAAAAAACGAGATTCGAAAATAATTAGTTTATTAGCCGTTTCTGGCGTGAACTCCCCCCTTAAGCTTAAAATGCGGGAACAGCATGTGCGGTAAAAATAGAACATAATGGAGAAGTGTCGTAGTGCGGATAATGTAATATGTAGTTACAGTTGAATTTTTATATTTAGACAATGACGTAATAAATTAGCACAACCCTTCAGAGCCACGTCATATGGATTTTAAGCCAATCATTGAATACAAAATTTTTAATACTCCTTCAAAAATTCCGTCTCGATTCAACATTACGAATTAGAAAAAGATAATATAATAATTTAATCCAACTTAATTTAAAAAAAAAAAAACAATTGAAATATGAATGATAACAATATAAATAACTTACAATATAAAGATGCGACTTACGTCGTTACCTATTTTTAATAACACTCCAGAAGAAGACGTAATTATAATGAGTTGTCTGCCAAAAGTTGCTCTTAATAAGATTTTCAATTATTTTGAATATTGGACAGTAAGGCTCAACGTAATGGTAAACTATTAATTAAATTTTACTGTGCAAGTGGATCAAATAGTTATGAATTATAGTTATTTAATCACAAACAAATCAATCAAACTTTCCAATCTTATCTAAATTTTTTTTTATCAACAACAACTCACTCACATTTTATTTTAAAAATGCTTACTTTTTGAGTTTAGCGTACTTTTTCACTTGACCTAGTAGTGTACTTCTAAGTAGTTTTAGAATTAGTTTATTTAAGGCAATTCAACTATTTTAACGAATTTCCGAAAGGAAAATTTAGCTGTTACAACAACTGTCATGAAACTTGACCTCAGGACTATGCTTGAAATTTTTCCCCAGAAACCGAAAATAATACCGATTCGCAAACCTTATATATATATATATATATATATATATATATATATATATATATATATATATATATATATATATATATATATATATATATATATATATATATATATATATATATATATATATATATATATAAGGTAAGAGCACCAGTAGCCGTCACTGACTCAATAGCCGTCAAGTTTCAGTAAAATTATAAATATTAAGATATTATGCAAGCATATATTTGTAACACAGATAAAGCAGACAATTTGTACCACTTCTTGACAGAGTGTCCCCGTTCAATCATACCGAATTCGCTACATAACCAAATACACATTGAAAGATATTACACAAAATAACAATCATCTAAAACTATTAAACATTGAATCCAAAGAACAAATGAATAATATTTTTTTCTACATTTTGCCCTGGGAGAATAACCCATAGAGCGAGAAACTTAAAAATTTATAAATAAGAATTTATTTTGTTACAACGTCTTCCTTTAAGTTACTGAATATTTGTTATTGATGTTGTTATCTTTTTCACTAGAGATATATTGTTAAATGTTATTTAACACTTCTTGATAACACAAGAAGTACATAATTGTTAAATCATTAAGCTAAAATTGTTAGGCCCGGCATACACGTTACGGTATACCGGAGAGGTATACCTGTACAGGTAAACTGCAGCGGTAATTGAAAATCAGTATTTTCTACCTGCGCAGGTATGTAGACCGCAGCGTGTATGTGAGTCAAACAACACCTACACAGGTTTGATTTCAATTGTTTATACGCTTTCACTAATCATGAGTAAAATTTGTGCAGTTTACCTGTACAGGTATACCTCTCAGGTATACTGTAACGTGTGTAAGCTCGTTGCCTGTACAGTTTACCTGCACAGGTTTATCTGTGCAGGTATACCGTAACGTGTATGCCCGGCCTTACTTGATACTGTATAGGTATTCTTATTTTGTATTTATGAAAAAGCTCAATTGCCAGTCGATGTTCTATACAAATTGTATTTAAACATTAATCGAATCGAATAATTGTGCTGAAATGACAATTCCGCCAGTGGCGTAGAATATAGGAGGAGTTAACCTTATTTGTGACTAGTTAGAAAAATCTTATTTAACATAGTTTAGTATGGTTTACGGTACCTACACATCCTGCCAAGTATGATAGAGATACGTCAAATAGTTTTAAAGTATTGGGAAAAAATAGTTATTAAATTTTTAAATAAAACACTCGTAGCTTAGTAAAGAGCAATTTTATCTAAGTGGTTGGGGTTGAATCTTTATATTCTGAGCCCAGGAATCCTCAATTTAAATATTTCCAATTATTAATGAAACACCTTATATATATATATATATATATATATATATATATATATATATATATATACAAATTTTGGCGAATCGGCATCATTTTCTGGTGACCTCAAAATAAATTTCTATTATAGTCCCGAGCTCAAGTCTTCCATGACAGTGGCAGTAGTAGCTGAATTTTTCATTTGGAAGTTCATTAAAACATTTGAATAAAATAATAAAATAAAAATTTAAAATATATTTAGCAGTACACTACCAGTTCAAATGAAAAAGTATAATAAGCTCAAAAAATAAATAATTTTAAAATAAAAACATTACATCAAAACAAGGTATTGAAAAATTATTACTAGCTGTACTCGGGACGTCGTTTGCGTGAAGCGTTGGTATAAAATCAGTGAGAAATATATATTATGTTTAGTATAGTATATATAATATATTGGTATTTAAATCGCCAACTATCTACAGTATCAGTACCTACAATTTTCCAAAAACTTTCCATGTACAGATACGGTCTCGTTACAATTTTATGATATGTGTATTGTGTATATAGATTATAGTAATGCACTGCATTTTAAATATTTAAGTTTAACCTTTCGCGTATTATAAAATTTATAAATAATTAGTCTCTTTGTCAAAACCACTAGAATAATATGAACATGCCATATTTAAGTTTGTAGGCTTTTAATATCTGGGTTTTAATATATGGGTTACTATAATACTATTATAATTATATAGTAATTAAACTTTATGTCCTTAAAGAATTACGGTTAGATTAACTGTTATTTACGAAATTAAATTTCAGACTTTTTTTTAATTGCTGTTCATTTTTGTTAGTAGAAGCTCTAATAGCACATTAATTTGCTAACCCGTCAGACGTCAGAAAACTACGGTCGGCGGGCCAGATCTGACCCACCTGCTGTTTTTAATCCGGTTCGCCAATTAATATTTTGTCTTTTTTAACTTTTTTGATGGTGAATTTTTTGAATGAATACTTTTAGTAGAAGATAGCTAAATAAATTATTTAAAGTTTAAAGAAATGGGTTAATTCAAATTCTAGAATGATGATACGATCCACTAAAATCACCTGCATGGAGAGTTACATTTGCATTGGAAATGTATACCTCTAATACGAAAAGATATTTTCAAAAACAGAAAATAAAGATATAAATTTTCAAACAATTTTATACCAAGCGAAGTCAAGTATTATAAAAAGATTATCTCAAAATTCCATTTTGTTATATTTTATTAAATTTTATTAAATTTTTTTAAACTTAAAAATAAATATAGTAACCTGACGAAAATTAGGTGCTTTAAATGTACCTATCATGTTTAATAATTAACCTTTATGTAATCAAAATTATTTGTATCCCTGGCAATAGCGGGCTGTGGGTCAAAAAACAAATATAAGCTGTTATTGATAAAAAAAGTTTAACTACGATTGAAACATTTGGTTAATTTCTTTGCAATTAAACAGTTATAATTTTGAACTATTTGTGTGAGCCTTACTGTACTATGCTTCGAAACATTTGAAATCTTCCAGTGGTGTGATTGTTTACGCTAACAAGAAGAGTATATCAAGTACACTGTTCAAATTTTTGTTGAAGAGTTTTGTTATCTAGTGATTGCTATCTAGCGAATATTATCTCGTTTTCGAAAATGCCGAAATCTAAAGTCATTTATGAGGAAATGAATTCCGTGATTTTAAAATTGATAAACTATTTTACTTTAGAATTGCAAAATGGTGGTCCTTTGATTCCTTTAACTGCCGTACAAGAGGTAAATATAAAATTTTTGCAAATATATTAATTTATTAAGTAACACTCATGATTAATTTTAACATTTTAATTAAATACAATATTGCGCGCTTTTAGAGAGTAGCTTCAGCAAGAGATTTAAGTATATCTTCAATTGCAAGAGCAGTTCAAGTGGCAAAAAACCAACTGAGCCTAAGGAACGTAAAAAAAGAATGTGTCCCAAAACTACCGACTGCGATTCAGTTGTAAAAAATGACATTATGAGGACCATTTATGATATACACCGACATGGTATGTGTCATCATTGTAAATTATCTGGATACTTTTTAGAAATTTCACATAATATTAGATATTAAAATAAAAGTATAACATTTTTCTAAACATCATTTTATAGCATCAAAAAGACTGTGGACAAAAAAAACTGAATAATATAATTATTATAATACTAAAGTTAGTCATAGCACACTTATTAACATCATAACTTAATTGAGTAAGTAATAGCTATTTCAAAATACTTTTCAGTAGAAAATTGTAACTTTGTTCCTTAAATATGTTGAAATTTTATTCTAATTGCTCAATTAAATTTTTAAATTATATAATTAAGTATTTTTATTTACTGAACTAAATTCACCACAGTATAGATCCATTACTGTATAAAATTTTGTATTGTGCCAAGATCTGCGAAAGATGAAAGTGACGTTAAAATGATTTTCCGGGGCCTTGGTGCCTTGAAGGGCCTAAAATAGAAACAATTCTAAAACTGCTGGTATAGGTACCCATACTAAGTTCTTACGGTGCGGAAATTACCCATGCTAATAAAATATCAAGATAGTTATTTTAGAGTCATTGGGCGAGCAGGGTCAAGTGCTATAAATTGATTTTGCACAGAATTTTACCTATAATTCAGATAATTTTATGCGAGTGACACCGCTGGTCGCAGCTAGTTAGTATTAATTTAATTTTGTCTGTCTGTCCGTCTTGAAATCTTTTAAACACGCCAGTAATATTAAGTACTAATAAAATTTGATTTTGATAGTATTTAATTGAACTGGCAGTCCTAAGCCTGTGTGAAGTGTGAAGGAAAGATTTTTGAATAAAACAAAAATTATTTTTTGAAATTCTACTGAGTGCATTTGAGTCCACACTAGGTAAGCGCTTTTTTAACTCATGCAGTTGTTCCCAGCACTATGGAAGAAAATGATTACATGAGACGAAAGTACACTAATAATTTATATTAATAAAGTAAAATTTTCACAAAGTAATTTATTTGCTATTATGAGCTGAATTTCCACAAAGTCACACTCACAATCAAGGCCGTGGACTAGCAAAAAAAGCTCCTTTTATATTCTCCCGGGCTCCCTACCGATAGCTATGAGCCCGCTCATAAAGCAAAAGTCCTTTTCCGATGCTGCAACCCCGACTACCCCCTCTTGTTGGGCCTGCAACACAATTCTAGACATTTTTAGGGAATTACTTCCGTTAAAATAACTAATGAGTAATGAGTCATCCTCAAAATTGACACTTTGACTTACAAAATCTTATTTAAAATAAAGATAATAAATAAAGTTGATTATATCAAAATTGTAAATAAATACAGCAGTACAAAAAAGAAATTGAAAATATTTTAACAGTGTACTTTTAAGATACATTATTTATACCAATACCTAGATGCGCATGTCATTTATTAAGAGCAACTTTTGGCAGACAACTCATTATAATTACGTCTTCTTTTGGAGTGTAATTAAAAATAGGTAACAACGTAAGTCGCCTCTTAGTAAATAATTCATATAATTATCACTCATACTTCAATTGTTTTGGTTTAATTAGGTTGGATTAAATTATTATATTATCTTTTTCTAACTCGTAATATTGAATAGAGAAGAAATTTTTTAAGGAGTGTTAATAATTTTGTATTCAATTATTGGTGTAAAATTCATATGATGTCACTCTGAAGGGTTGAGTTTATTTATTACGTAATTGTCTAAACATATTAATCGGACGATACATTTAACTAAAGTATAGACCAAAACTAATAAACTGGTGAAACAATTTTTGGAATCCATTAACAAATAATTGAGAAATAGGAGATCAAAGTTTAAGGCACAGTGATAGATTTTCAATTCGCCTGTGACGTCAAACATCCGCACAAGCAAACATCGAGTGTCTTTTATACAATATTTTTTTTAAGTAATTATAATAAATTACCATGGATTTAATACTTTTTTTAAAATTATTAATAAATCTTCAAAAGTTCAAAAAATGACATTTCAAAACGTTAAAATATTGAATTTGTAAAATTAGCGTATTGACTGGCTTTATAAAAATTAAATAAAAACGACTCCTCGTTCTATTTGCAATGCCGTAGAATAAATGACGTCACACATCTGTTTCAAATGAAATTGAAAAGTAAAATTTTAAAGTCCTATAACTTTGTTTGTTGTTGAGATATCTTAATTTTTCTTTTACACTTTCCTTTAATTTTGCTTTAATTTTTATTTTCATTCATAAAAAAAATTAGTAAACTTCTCCATTATGTTTAACCAGGTTTAGAGTCAATAGATGACATATTTTTATATTGTATTCTTACATTATTGTCCTTATCAGCTCTCCAGAGCTTGATATATCTAACAAATTCTCTCTTTAAGATAGTCCTAAGGTGTACGTATCGGGTATGATTTAAAAAATTTTCCAAAATCCGAAAGATCTACCAAGACACAGCATACAGAAAAGGATGGCGTCTGCTGGCCTCCTCTACTAGATAAAATAATGAAACAACATAAAACAAAGAGTAACTAAAGTAGAGGTACACAGGAACAGGTGACTCCTTGCTTTTGGGGAAAGGACCTTGCTTTTGGGGAAAGGATAAAACATATAAATGTTTATCTTTGATCTTTAGTTGTATTACGTTTGCAGAAAAATTGTAAAGGAAGCCCAAAAAGAGGAAGAGATTTTTCCTTTTTTTTTTGCTTGCCACTTAAATTTTTTAGGAAAAAATTTATGTCCGGGGGCCTGTCATTTCTCTCGTCGGCACTAAATGTCAAAATTGAAACAAATCGCTAGTCGTCATTCAAAATATTAAAAATTTTCCTTACTCCCAGTTCTAGACCCCCACCCACCACAAATGGGTACCTTTCATAGACAGTGTTTACAAAGAAGCCAAAAGTTTACTGTTTATTATTTACAGTGTAAGTATATATATCACCTATGAAAAATTTGTTAATAAATATTTAAACGCGTATTCCTCGATACTATTTTTTCCGGTTAGTAAAAAGCAAAAATTAAATTCTAGTCAACCAATCCGACTACATATTTGACACGGTTTTAAATTTTTGTTGTTATAAATTAAAGGAAAATTTAAGATGCAATTATAACAATAACATATTAAAAGAATATTGAAAAAAATTGAATTTTTTTTATTACGAAAAATAAGGTTAAGATTTTAGTGCGTAATACAGCAATATTATTTTCAATTTCTTATAATTTAGATAATTTTTGCGTTATTTGACTTACCTATATTAATGCCTGTCTAGTACCTGTCTAGTCTGAGTTTTTATGTTTTTTCCGAAAACTATTCTAGCTTCTAGAGAAAGTATTTTATTTTAATTTTGTGGTTTTTATATTGTTATCATTATTACTTATTGACGCGCCAATGTTTTCCATATATGTGGTTTTTGAATTTATTGTTGTCATACGTATTTTCACATTACGAATATGAAAATTTTCGAGAATATTTCAGTTGTCAACTATGCGGTTTTTAATTAATACACAGAATGATAAAATTTTATTAGGTACTATATTAACAAATATTTTGTTATTAACAGCAACGAATATTTGGATAATTCCTAGTAATATTAAAAAATTCGTCTAGTGCGTGTTTGACACGCACTAAGTAATGTTCCTCACAATCAGTGGTCATAACTAAAACTTCTTAACCCTAGAATCATACGTACACGTCAAAACGACGTACGAACTTCTCTACCTGTTCCAATACTACGACTTGTTGTTACTTGTTTGCTGTGAGATTTCTGTTATCTAATTTATTTGTTATTATAACACACCACATATATTTATTTTGTTTATAGTCATTGTCGTTTTGTTTGTATTGAAATAGTGTCCGTCAAAAGGACGTCGATGTATGATTAACGTATGCTTTTTTTGAAGATTTTGTACACTACATATAAAAGTTTTCCTAATTTTTTTTAAAACCTAATAAAGATATGGATGTTATAATTAATTTATTCAATGATTATGATAATGTGAAAGATGATTACAGCTGTTTGACTTATAGAGACGACATAGTATTGAGTTTTAATATATTGAATTGAAAACTAAAGAATGCATTTCAAATGACTTAATAAAAGATTAGAAATTTATTTTGTGGAAAATATTTTAATTTTTATTATTTTTTGAGATCTTATTCGAAAAATTACTAACAAATTTTAGAAAATTTACAAATGTGCCTAATGGGGAAATAACTACATATCTATAGGAATATTTATGACTGAGAAATTTCACATTCTGTAAAATCACACATGTCCACTGACTCATAATAGTTCATAAATTAATTATTACAATTGATGTATTTATCTATTTTTTAATTTTTATAATGAAAATATGCTTTGATAAAAAGATTAAAAAAATTAATAAATATTTACATTAAGAAATTTTTCCAAATCCAATTTTTTTAAATATTTTGTTCGCTTTTGTAGTATTGTTATGTAAAAAAAATGTTTTTTGCAAATAAATTCTAAAATTCTCCGTAAAAAGTCCATCCGTCAAAACGACGTCGATGTATGATTAACGTTTCTCGTAGACCAACGTATGATTCTAGGGTTAAAATATAACAGTCCGGACACATACGTTCACGATGTGACACATACGAACACGATCGTTCTGAACTCAAAAAATAGGTTATACTTTAGGAATAAAATTTATTTATTAGGAAAAATATTTTATCCACCTTCATATCCCGTTATAAAAAATTCCTGATTGTACGGAACACTGATGAAACAACTGATTGTACGGAACACTGTTAGCGCAAGTACAACATGCACTTGACGACTTGTTTTTATTGGAGCTAATTACGTATATAATAAAAATTAGAAATAAATAAAAGTTTAAAAAATATTAACTACGATTTTTTTATTAGAAACACAAAATTACAAAGACAACGTATTTATTATATCACAAAAGTTACTTCTAATGAGTTTATCGTAATTGGAAGATTTTCTGGATGTGTACGAATAAATAAAGAAGTAATAAAGTCCTGACACGTTATTTTGTCCACCTACGTGCACATTTTTTTTTATTATATCAAATCTTTACGGACGAACGAACGGAAACGGACGAACTATGACGAAACGAATAGGTATAGAACAAGGTTTGTATAGATAGATCTATTACAGACCTTGGGTATAAAATGAGCGAAAAAACGGACACCGAGAGCCATCTTACAGTTGGAGAGAAAGTAAAAGATGTGCAGTATGGCCCTATTTTTGATAGAATTCTAAATGTATATAATTTTTTGTGAATTGTCTGAATAATATTATCTCACTGTAGATTAAAATCTCAGAGTAATAAGTCAGGTAGATTACATGGAAATAGCTTATTTTATAGATTACACAGGCCTGCAAAATTAAGGTCATAAAAAACTTTATATTTTTTTGGGTGCTAAATCCAAATTTGAATTTCATTATTTTGTATCATCCACAGTTTTGTCACATTTTGGGTATGTCAGATTTAATGAAATATGCTAATATTCTATAGGAGTGGAAAAAAATAACTTGTACAAGACAAACAGAACTTTATTTTAACACATAAAATATATTTTTATTCATAATACTAAGTTTTATGAAGGTTTTAAGAGTCCATGGGCTTATATTTTCTTTCTCTCTTTACTTTGAAGCTTCGAATGTGGCTTTTTCTTCTGTGTGCCGCTTGCTGGCTTTCTCGGTAAAAGGACCAACAGTAATCTCCCATCATCCTGGGTGTTCCAACGTCCCTGATAGCGTTTTTCCATTATCTTAATATCCTGGTGGAAACGTTCTCCTTGTTCCTCACTGACAGCTTCTAAATTGTCCAGAAAGTTGTCTAGCTGGCTATTTAAAAAATGAACCTTTAAACTCGTTAAGCATCCCAAATTCTTGAAGCGATTAGGCGTATTAGATTGAATGGTTATATTATAGTCTGGGTTTATTTGTTACGCAAAAACTTGTTAACAACTTCCTTGAAAGCAATCCAAGCCTCTTTCTCTTTCACTGTTATATATAATTCAAACTCAGAGTCAAACATTATTTTTCTTATATCAGAGCCAATGAAGACGCCCTCTTGTAACTTTGCTTCTGATAAATGCGAGAACTTTGAGCAAAGATATTGGAATTATAAGATATTATATTCATTACAAGATATTGGATCGCTGGCTTTCGCATATTTAGTATTACATTGATTGCATTAATTTTCTGAACTATTTTTTTTTGAATATAAAGGTTTATGATATCAAATGTAGGCAAACGGTGGGTGATACAGCAATTTTATTGTTATTTTCAGATTCAGCATACTACAATCCATAAAAATATGGTTAAAGTATTAAAAAAGTTTTTTAGTCGTTGGCCTGTGTTATGAAGAAATCTTTGTCTTATTTTCTACTAAATAAAAATACAAAAACACGCTATTACTTATGGATTTATTATTCCAAAATTTCTAGCACTGTATTAAATACATTTGTAAATATAATGTGGGAGAAGTAAACGACAAAACAGAAGAAAAAAGAGGAAAAAATTGTTGAAGAAAAAGGAGAAACGGATGTCGGTAACCGGTTGAATTAAATTTCTCAGTTGAAACATTAAATATCATTAAAAAGTCTGCAGCAAATATAATTGTGTACTCCATAGCTAGTGTTGCTTATTGTTTGCATTTATTCGTATGCAGTCTAGTTCTAGTATAAAGTCTAGCAACATTAAGTAACACAGCAAGCACCATTTGTGAATGATATTTACATATATATCACTGACAGTTGTGAACATAAATAAGTTGTCAGTGACTAACAAGAGTATAGAGAAAATCAAAGAAGTGCAAGTCATTTTCTTGCTTTCTGTCGCGCCGAACATTGCATCAAATTAAGAGGTAGACATGTACCTTTAGTGATTAAAATGAACCACTGGAGATTTATGTGGACGCGATTTTCTCAAGCTTTGTGTAGGAAAGGCTGGGTACCTAGAAATCAAGTTCTTTTCAAATTCGTGATTTTGGAGTGTGCAGTACTTACTTGGAATTCATTTGTATAACAAATTAGAAAAATGTTTTAAACGTACTTTTCATTCTAGTCACATATCATCTCATTACAAGCAGCAACAGATTAGCAGAAACTTAAATATTTGACAACATTAAAGGGTGAAGAAGAGCGAAAAACGGTTTTTGTTGATATAAAATAAATTACCTACATATAGACGAGTTCAGAATCGATAAATCTGTTCCACAAGTTGACAACTCAATTTCAGTTTCTACTTTTTCCAATAAACTTCGTTTCTAATGCATAAATGAAAATAAAGAGTAACGTCTAACATAATAAATAAACGTACCTATATATAGCTTCCCGAATTTTTACTTACAATTAATTTCAGTAATAATAATAATAATAATAATTTTATTTGTTTTAGATCATAATTAATCTTAGTATTTGAACGATGTTTGTGAAATCCACGATTAATTTTACGTTTAATCTTTACTAGTTTTGCTAAATTGTAAGGTTCATTTGTTTATTTACTTATTATCCCATACTGTAAGTAATATATATATATATATATATATATATATATATATATATATATATATATATATATATATATATATATATATATATATATATTTGCACTCATTTAAACTTATATTTAAAAAACAAAGGATATGTTGATTTTTGTTTACTAAATAAAATGAAATGAAAAACAAAACAAAAAATCAAATAAAAAATAAATATCAATAAAATTTAAAAAATAACGAAATTTTGTTAAATCGCTACGTGACCAGCATTTTTAAGTGTTCGTTAAATATTTGTTTGACAAATTACACACTCCGGTCTATTTCGGTCGAATACTTACTCTGGTACATAAATGCGTTAAAACTGTAATAATTGAAATAATGAGTATCGTGCCTACTGTCTGGGCTATCAAAAATACCTCTATAGTAAATACCTCTATGTAGCAACTTTCCCAAAGATAATCTACCTATCAAATTAAAATTGGCGAATGATATATCAGAACCTCAAAAACAGTGGATATCGGTTACCTTGATATGTTCTTCAGATTTTTCCAAATATGACTGTTTTAATTGAATGGTTTCTGGTACAGGAAGTATTCATAGATTCGTCTTATTCTTGAAAATACTGCATGGAATGTTAAAATTTATCCTTTAAAGTCTAAGGGAATAAAATAGGATATAATACTTTATATTTATAGAAACGACTAGGCCTAAAAACGTGAAACTTTGCTTCGAAATATTATTACCAGTAATTACTGTATCTTAGGGTACTTGAGATAAGAGATGGATATCGGGCCGAGAGTTTTAAGTGTCCCCTCGGGTGCCGGCGGAAACGGGTATGATTTCAGGGGAGTGAAAATTTTGTTGCAGGTATGCGAGCGAGCGGGAGTAAATAAATATCCCGGGAATATTAAACTTTTATTTTAATTCATTACTTAAAATAAAAAAAAACTACTTAATAAAACGGGACCCGAAATAAAAAAAACGGATACCGCCAGGAACGGGACTAATTTCAAGGAAACGAGCGGGATGAAAACTTTTCTACAGGAATGGGAATAAACAGGATCGATGAGTAAAATCGGAAACAAGCGGAAACGGGTTAAAAAAATCACTGCCGTGCGCATCTCTGCTTGGGTACCATGTGACACGACAGCAAGGTTCAACTGCCTCTTTACACAATTTTTTTTTTTTTTTTTTGCTCATCAATTTTGTTATTTTTTGGGAATAATTTCTTTTAATTTTTATAATTACTGTACCTGAGAGGCTTGACTTCCCTTTATGGCTGCGATCCTAGTGGTTAAAAAAGGTTATTTTAATTTGACAGTAATTAAATTTGACTATATTTAGTAGCTTATGTGATAAAAATCCTTAAAATATTAAGCCATGTCATGTAAAATGTTATTTATTATAATACACGGAGAGAAAAATCATATAATTTTTGTAGATAAAATTTCAGAATGCATATATGTTATAGTATAATTCTTGTTGTCGTACTCTTTCATTTGCACATCTGACCCGCAACCTTATGTTACTTGGGCTGTACGCACTGAGGAACAATCGATCTTTTCCGACCTTCGATTCTTTATGATGCATTAAAAATGATTGGCAACAATATATTCTAATACTGAATATAGTGAAGTAACAAAATGATGAAATTAACGGTGACCGTCCTGTAAGACATTCTAATGAATACTGTTTGCAAACCACACCACACCAGCAGTAACCAGCCTGGCTCCGTGAATGATTAAGACAAACTGATTGCTATAATTATGATGCAGCATATTCTATATGCAATTATTTTGTGACATACAAATGAAAGTTTGCTTAAAATATTTGCATTTGTAAGCTAAAAATGAATATTGGAAAATAGGTCAAGTATACACTAAAACCAATAATAATAATTTGTGTCATTTTAATTCAAATCAATATATCTGTGCAGACATACTACATTATAATTTGGTTTCATTTGGAGAAATTTAACTTCTTGTTGTCAGATCAGCGTTTCTTCACCTTTTGTTAGACACGACCTAGAAAAATCTCGGATAATTTTATACAGACCGGTCATATGTAGGACCTAATAAAATAATTATCTGCAGTTTTCTTAAGGGAGTATTCTAGTCTAGAAATTTTTTGCATATTTTCAAAGTTTAGAGGAAGGAATATTGTACAAGGCAGGGATCGCTGATTTTAAAAAATGTAAGTAAATACACCATAAATTTTCTCGAAATCGTTTTTCTCGAAACTATGGTTTTTTGAAATAGTTGACATGATATCTCAAGTTCTAATGGACCGATTGAAATTTTGTACGGAGGTTTTTAATATGTTCAAAATTAGTTTGACGAAAAGTTTTTTGAAATTTTTTTTACTATTTTTAAAAAATTACCCAAAACTGAAAAAAAAACAATGGGAAAAAATTTTTTTTCACATGGATACTATTTTACCAATTTTTTTTAAACCTCTCCCATCAAACAAAAATAACATCGTTGCTGTTTAGGAATTCAATAAAAATTTTGTTCCAAATTGAGTTGGGGAGAAGGGGGGGTCGGAGCCATGTCAAACAGGAGGCAGGTTTTTTTTTGAGTCCCTACGTTGCCGACCTGTAATTTTTTTAAATTAGACTTTTTCTCTTTTTCGTAAAAAAACCGATAGTAAAAACGCTTTATTACGCTTGAAAAAAACCACCAAAATTTTGCCGTCTAGACCACAATAATCCCTTAAATGATCAATATGGAATTTTGTTACTGCTGTTCATTTTCAGTGATTAAATCAATTTTCGTTTTTAAATATGCTAATTTCCAGAATATTACTGAATTTACGAACGCATGCTACAGATTTCATACAATGTAGGGGTAACATGAAAGTCATCAAAATAACATAGATTTAGTATGAATGGAAGCCTATATTTTAGCAATCCACTACTCTAGTTTTCAATTGTTTGTTAGATCTACATCTTACCAATTACTTTCATTCATTTTATTTCACGAATTACTAACTTTAATAATAATTAGTAGGTATAATTAAATATTTCGTATTACTTTTTGTCTTTTTTATCAAAAAGTACTCGCTATGGCCTTATTTCTCAAATATTATATATGTAACCATATGGTTACATATGCATCAATATCAACACATATTCGGTTCGTTAATGTAAACAAAACTATCTACTAGAAACTAGAAAAAAAATAAATGAAATTATCCAAATAGGGACAAAACAGATCTTACACACAAATATGTATATGGTGACTAATTTTCTTTTTGCATTACATCATACTCTTTAACTGAAAGATCAAAAGCACCTCGAGTTGGTTAGGTGATTAGCATCTGTTCTGGTAGGTCCTTAATTTGAAACGATCGAAAAAGAACAATCGGATATCTAGAAAATCTTAAATAATTCTGAAATTGTGCACAACTATAATCTAATTTGTTACAACATATTTTTTGTTTAAATATTCATAAAAATGGCGATTGCAAAACTCTTTTATTAAAACGTGTCACTCCACAAACTGCCAAAATCCCAAACGGCGGGCTCTCTAGTAATCTTAAATGTAATCGTTTTCAAATTTAATTGATAAAAGATGCCTAACTGTGAAAAAAATTGAAAAAATATTGAATTTCCCACTCAATTTTGCTCCTTTAATTTATTTTCTGAAATTTTGAAAAAACGGTTTAGGAAAATCATTCGATTGATCGATCTGCCGATTTTCAGGGTTAATGGGGAAAATTGAAGTATGAAAATTCGTACAAGCATTACATTCCCATCAATATTTGCAAGAATGTGGACAATTTTTCGAAACAAGCCCCTTTTTTCACATTTTTCAGACTAAAATTAAGGATGAAAAATATTTTTTCCTAAAGTACGTGGTACAGTCTTGTAGTAAATTTATTCCAGATTCCAAAACTGCCTTTCAAGTTTCTGTCCAATCACTGGTTGCTGAGATATCGATGGTTAAAGCAAAAAGAATGCTTTTGCATTCAAATTCGGATATCTCCGGACCTAATCAACCTAGAGAAAAATTTAAAAAATGAAATTGTAGCCGAATAAACAGGCTATCGAGCCAATACCATGGTTTTACTATAAAAAATTTTTTCAAGCCCGTAGACCGAGAACAAAAGAGCAAAAAATTTGCAAACAAATTTTTTGTGTTATTCCTTAGAATTGCTCGATAACTGTCGCTCCTAAAAATTTTTGGACAAAGGTCTCAAAGCTGGAATCTTGGAGCTAAAAAATGCTTTTTTTTGCCATCCCAATACGACCATTTTTCACGTAAATACAGCCCTTCAAAATCACTAAGAAATTAACAATTTTTTTTTGCTCCTTTAATTTTTTGCAGTAGTATACAGGGTGTCACAAAAGTCAACGATATCCCTTGGAGGGATGATAGACCAGCTCATGCCTGACCAGAATATCAGAATATTGTCTGGCAAAATATCGCTGGTTTTCAAGATATTGATACATTTATGAATTTCGGAAAGATCGACAATTTTGACCAGATTTTCGAGTACCACAGCTGCAAGACTAGATTTTTTGAACTCTAATTTTTATCACGCAACCCTGAAGAGTCCTTTTGTAGATCACAATCCAAAGTAAGGGTAATATACCTATAATCTTGGAAAAAATAAATCTTTTATGCCGATTCATAAATAATTTTCTTTTATGAGCTAAGTTTGACTCTTTATGCTGTAAAAGAAATGTACCACCTTACCCGGGCAAGTTATGTTAAAAGATTGCTCATTTATTGTAGCTTTTAAAAAGGTCTAAAATTTGCTTCGCTTTACTTTAGAAAAAAAGATATTGCTATTTGACTGCAAAAAAATGTCATTTTGAAATTATTTTAATAATTACTTTCAAATTATTTCAGTTACTTGCAAGCATTTTTATGCCTTTTTAAACCGAAGATAGATGATAACCGAAGACAGAGAGTGGACAAAAGGACTCTCCAGGGTTGCGTGATAAAAACTAGAGTTCAAAAAATCTAGTCTTGCAGCTGTGGTACTCGAAAATCTGATCAAAATTGTCGATCTTCCCGAAATTCATAAAAGTGTCAATATCTTGAAAACCAGCGATATTTTACCAGACAATATTTTGATATTCTGGTCAGGCATGAGCGGGTCTATCATCCCTCCAAGGGATATCGTTGAGTTTTGGAACACCCTGTATGTGATGCGAATAAGCCACGAATGCTATTTCGCGTTCTCCAGTGCGTTTTATGTTCAGAGACTAAAATATACCAAGGACTTCAAATATCACCCTGAAAACGGAATATGTTTTTGAGCTATTTAACAAATAATATTCTGTGGGGAAAAAATTTCCATTTTTTTTTTCGTTCTAAAGGTATTTTTCCCAGTAAATGTAGAACATATCTGAAAATAACAACAAAACAACGTGAAGCCACTTTTTAATTTTGACATCCAATTTATTACGTACTTTCACTTTTTCCCAATGACTAACTTTAACCCTTAACCGGTAAGGGGAATTTTTATAATACTCACGGTAAAGTGATGTCTGAGAGACATCAACAAATTAACATACCGCGGGCTAGTAACATAGATAGCCAAAACTGGAGACCACACGTATATGCATGTATCAAACATTCCCCTTACGCCAGCAGGGTAAAATTTGTCCTAAACCATAAAAGAATACACAAACGTTCAGTTAACAAAAACAAGTAGGGAGGAAGAAAATTGAAAGAATATATTTGTATACGACTCACAGACATCACCTTACCGGTTAAAGGTTAATTAAGACAACTTGCATACCTGCTTGCGACTTGCGATTAGCGCATAGCATTCGAGTGGTGTTAACCTTTCCTCGACTTGTACTATACTTTTCGCTACTACTTACGTTTTCGCTGATTAAAAAACCCAATATTGTATAACATTCAATCATTAAAATCACTCTTTACTTGCATGTTAGGAAAAACAATTTAGAATTCAAATTGTTATGTATATAATGTTATTTGTGTATTAGCATTTGTCTATGCATATGTACTAACTGTAAAAGCAATCATTGGATATAGATACTAATTTCACATTTCATCATATCCATATTATGTATATACGTTATTGATAACAATTAAGTACTTTTAATATTTCTTATATCTAATTAGTAATTTTACATACTGTGTATACATGTTGTAAATTACATAGTAAATAGGTTAGAAGTGCATTCATAGTGCTTTTAGTCCTGTCGTTGCTGTGTTGTTTATAGACGGTTACGTACTCCGTAGCTCCGTTTTCTAACTCAAACACTAGCTCTAGTATTGTGCTCTTATATAATTGTATTTTCAACAACGCTGTTTCATTTTATCCTTTAATTTATGTTAATTAGTAATTTCTAACACTTATATACCTACATACATGTACCTATCTATTCATAATATGCATGTGTATGCTAAAGTACCTACAGTTTTGTTCTTTACAGTACATGGGTGTCGATGTGTGTGAAGGGACGGAAGGGGTGTGCACGTGTGAGGTGCATGATAAAAGTTTTAACGGGAAAATGCTCTACTCATATGCATAAATATAAAAAGCAGAAAATAATGAGATCAGAATAATGTCTTATTCTAGTAGTTGTTCTTACCAGAAGATGCACCGTGAAATTCGCAACTGGTGAGTCGGAAAGGCAACAATAAAGGACCTGGAGTTTTTTTATCGGTCATCTTCCACTTTTATAAGATATCGTATAAGAGATCATATTTATCTAAAAAACTATAAGAGATAGAGAAAAATATTAAATGCGCGAAATGCTATTCCTTAAAAGACCTATCCAACTGTCATAACTATGGCCGTGTGTAAATTTGGTTAAGTACTCCTATTCTATATTTTTTACACAAATAAAATATACCTAAATTTAAAAAAAAAGAACAGGAGTAACTATGGTTCATTTCAGTTAAATTTAACCATGCTTCGTCAATTTGAATTTAAATAATTTCCGTTTTCTTGGCTTTATCTCTTTTTTGTTATTGCATTTATGTAAATTTGAAATTTGCTGTTTGTTTTTAGAAAAGAATAGAAGATTGATTTGTTTCGAATATAAGAATTATTTAATTTTTTAACGATGACTCATGATCAATTGTATCTGAAAAGAGGTATAACAAGTAAAGGTCTCGACGCCGGACCTATCGATTTTGATAAAACTTAGATATGTGTAAAACACTAAAGAATAAGCGACACTAATTTTTTTATCTGCGGAAAAAACGATTGAAAGCGTGAAATCGCCCTTCAAAAAAAAATTTAATTTTTCAAATATCTCGAAAACGGTAAGAGATAGAGCAAAAGTATAAATTAATGGTATTGATCTTTTTTGAAGAGCTATCTATTTTGTTCAAATTCCATCGACAGGGGTGGTTAGAGTTTCGGCGGTTAATTTTGCAGAGGGGGGATGAAAAACAAAAAAATATTAAAATTTTGTTTGCAAATTTCAAATCTCGGTAAAAAAATCCAATTGACTAAAAAATCTAATTGAATTTTTGCTCAATTTCATAATGTTAAGTCTAGGGGTAGTTAACTAGGGAGTGACTGTGTCAACATAATCGAATTATTTGTCTAATTCAAGAATTTCTTCTTTATGGAAAATAGTTTAAGACAATTAGAATAATTTAGAAATGGAATTGTCGAATTCAAAATTCAGTTTAAGCAGCACTGAAAAGGGGGTGAATCACCTTCTTAAGTTACATACTAGTTTTCGTACGCTCATCATCATTTCCATTCCTCTAACTCCCGTTGTGAACTGAACCACAATTTAACCTATACAGGTGGATGGGTCTTATAAAGAGTAGCATTTTATCTCTTATAGTTTTTGAGATATCTTAATAAAGCCGATTTGAACCCCCTAGCTTTAGGAAATGATTCAAAAACTGACGTTTTACTGGTCAAATTTCAAGATAAATGGTAAAAATCGAATCCATTAAAATTAACTGATTTTTGAATTGGATGCTATCGTTAGGAGAAATACAATTTTTGGAAAATTTTATTTTGGATTAATTTTTAAATAATATAAAATGTTCAATTGTGGTCTTCAGTCCTAACGGTGAGATCAAATTCGAAAGCCGACTCGAAATCTTTTAGTTCATTTAGTTGGAGAAAATTGAGGAAGAAAATATTTTCTCATTTTCTGTATTGTTATCATTTACATACTTTTTGAACAATCATATAAATTATTTTTTACATTTACAAATTAAATTCTACATTTTTCTGATAAAAAAATTTTCTTGTAAGTTTTTATTTAATCGAATTGATTATACATAATGTACGTTATCCGATATTTATAATCATTATAAATATTGGTATAAATAAAGAAATTTTCTAACTACGAAAAGTAATTGAAACTTTTTTATAGTAAAATTTACAACTAACAAATTGAAAAGTCTATATTTTTCGAAATATTGGCAACATGCCGTTTTCGGGAATTTTGAAAAAGTGTCATGTATCTGGGACGGGGGGGGGGGGATTGGCATATCTTTCATACACGTACAAAATATTTTTATACAAAATTTCAGTCAATAGAAATGCACGTTAGTTCCTATTCTATGTGTTTTACAACTTAATTTTGATTTATATATTTTATACACATTGTTTTTCTTATTTTCAGCGAATTACCGAATGGAAAATTCAACTGTTGCAACCTTTGTTCCGGTAAGACTTGAGATCAGGACTATGATACCTAAAAATTTGTTTTAAGAAACTTAAAAATCGAAAATAACAATAAAGCTAATACATTATTGACTGATTAAAAGTTGAAATAAACAAGTCATCAGACAAAAGACGTGCTTACGCAAATAGTGTTCCATACAATAAATTATAATTATGTAGGTATCTGATTCAATAGCATATGAAGCTAACAAAATATTTTTCCTTAAAAAGAAATTTTATTTCTGAATTAAACAAGAATATTTCTATAAACCACGCTCTGCTACCAAAATTGTAGCAAGGAAATAAAAATAAAAATGAAGTAAATAATGAATAAATATTTTACTTCGCAAAATACCACTTTTATTTATTAAAGTCTGTGACAATAGGTATTGTTTCGAACAGTCAGTTCATTTTTAAACAGAATTCTATTTGACTGAAATTTTAATTGCTCCCAAAAAAATGTTTGTAGCACTTTTGTTAAAATTACATAATAAAAACAATATATTGTAATATTCCCGCTCCTTAAATTAAAAGTGAAAAAAAATGCAGTGTCATTTAACAACCGAAATAAATATTCAAAAACAAATTCATGTTCTTCTCAACACATCGAGGTAATTAAAGTCAATTAAGTTAATTACATTTTATAGTCAATGGGCACGATAAGCAAGCCAAAGAAGGGTCAAAGAAAAAAAAAAACATGGAAAATTCCTGGTTGGCGTTGGAAAATTGTTCAAGAGGAATGAATAAAATGTGCAGGAGAACGGGGAGGATATTTGAAAAAGAACAAACGTGAAAATAAAACTTTAAAAATAAATTTCAATTTAATCAACGCGACACAAGGAGTGATTTTCTTGTAGGTACCTAAATGTTTAAAATCCCGTGTTGTGTCGACCGCGTGAAAGGATGAAATATAATCGATTATCGTGAAAAGTTATAAATTATTAGTTTTTCAACGAACAATGTGCGAAAGTACAGATGTGGATAAATTAATGTATGTTCAGAATGCATGAGTATGAGTTGACTTATTTTTAAGGAACTATATAAGTAGGAACTTAAAGTATAAAACACATTTTCTTATTCGTTCTGGTAGTATGAAAATGAACAATTGTTTTTTCTGGTATATCTTCTTTGATTTCGACCATAACACTTTAAAAAACTACAGATTAACTGCAATATTGTAAAGCTGTATTATACTGACTTTATTTGCACGTATCTATCTGTTTTATAGTATTAACTAGTGATGGGTATAATCGAATGAAAATTAATCGATCATTCGATTATTAAAATATCTCGAGATATCTCGAGATATAATAAAACCATTCGATTATTTTTTATTCGAATGATTTTAAAAAAATATCTCGAGATATTGAATCATTCGATTACTTTTCAATCGAACAGTTTTAAAAATATCTCGAGATAAAACAAATTCGATTCTTTTAAGTGACCCTACAAAATATCAGGTAATAATTATTTAGTGGATCGTCATATCTATTGAAAACAGACAACAGTTTAAATAAAAAAAAGGTTTTTATGATTATGACTGGCGACATTTCGCATAAGATGAATAGTAAAATCTAGTATGTACACCGTCAAGTAAAACCTAATAACTATGACACAACGCTGTACTACGTCAACAATTGTATATATAAAGTGTATTAGTTATCAAAATACTGTGCTGGTGTGGTGTTTCGTCATTATAGATTGTGACCGTCAACGTGTCAAAGTGCCGGCCATTAAAATGGCAAAACCGATAATACTGTAATTAGTAATTTTTTAATCTCTAATGGACATTAATATTATAAAAAAAAAAAAATTTTTGAAGATAATATGATAAACCACCTAAAAACAAAACAACTGAAAGGTGGATTATGGTTGTATGGTTCATACAATTAAATAATATTGCATTATAGGTTTGAATATGAAAATAAAAATAACAATAAAAGGATTCTGAAAAATCACAAAATTTAAATTTAATTTTTTATCACATCTCAATAACTAAATAATATAACCGATAAAAATAATCGATAAATAATTGTTAGAAATAATCGAAAGAAAATAACTGATAATAATAATCGAATGAAACATAGTTGATAAAAATAATCAAATGAAAATAATCGACAAAAATAATCGGATGAAAATAATCGATAAAAATAATCGAATGATTAATCGATTATTAAAATCACTCGATTAAAAATAATCGATTATTGAAATCATTCGATTATTCCCATCACTAGTATGAACATTTTAAACAATTGTAGCGCAACATACTTCCAACAAATATTTAACGTGTGAACAGCCATGAAACCTGTTGTGCAACAAAAGTATCATGTTACGATGATACAAATATTGTTGCAATACAACGTTCAGAACGTCAGTATACGTACATAGCTGTCTAGTTATAGTACAAAATATTGTATCATACGAAAAATGATTGCTTTGTTTCGTAAAGATATGTAATACTAATAACATTAGCGAATAGCTTGTCTCCCCTTATGAAGAAATTTCAGATACTAGCACCTGCTAAAAACATTCAGAAAATTATTTCGGATAAGTTGTGTTAGTAGTTTTTTGAAACAAATAGATTTTTGAAATTTCAAAAGTAATTTACAGTAGAGAAGATGGACCCAATAAATGAAATTGTGCATAGGGATATGTTTCAGTATTAGAAAATATCTGCTAAAAATTCAAATCCTCATCATTAACGGAAATGCTGCAAAATGGACAAAATTTTCGGTTATCATACCTATACAACTCTAGGATTAATTCCACGTACACTGTCGTGCGGGATATCAAAAGAAAGATTCTTTAAATTGAAGTTAAGGTATGCTTTTCAATTTTAAACCTTATTTACGAACTATTGAACTTTGAAATAAATTTACATGTTTCCTACTATAATAGTTATTGGTGAGTTAATCTGAGGGTCTTATTGAATAGATTTATGTATTTCTTGTTTCGAAATTTGTTTCTCTATATTATTCTTCAAAATTTTTTTAAAACTGTGAAGAATTCCAGCCACTAGGAACTCTGGCATATTGCGTGTCCAATACCTACTGCGATTTTTAATACTTAAGATCTTTACTTGAGAGTTAGCTTTTGTAAATAAGCATAACTCCAAAAAGGATACTATTCTGGACTCTTTTTGTAGAACAATGGTTTAGACCAGGAGTTGGCAACCTTTTTCGGATGGCGGGCCATTTTAAAAAAAAAATAATTTTTAGCGGGCCGCACAGTCAAATATTTTGCAATGTAGTATGTGGCTGAAGTAGGTTTTTTTACGAATTTTCCAATCGAAAATTCAGCTATTAGAGTCACTGTTTTGATGCTACTTGAGCCCGGAATTATGACAGAAATAATTTATTTTGAAGTCTCTAGAAGCCAAAAATGACATTCACTAAAATTTATATAACTCTCGAACGAAAAATCCTGTTTTTACGAAATTTGGTAAAAATATTGGAAATCCAAAAAGTCAGACACGTCCGACGCTCGGAATGGATTTTTAGGCATTTTTGCCTAAAAATTTCTAGTGGAAAAAGTAAGTTTTTTGCCCAAATTTCCTCAAGTTTTTGCCATATTTTCTTACACCGTTGGAAAGAGGAGAAAATAATCACATAAAAAAGATTTTTGAACAATAATTCTATGTCAAGTAGTTTCCAAGAAAAACTAATTTTTGTAAACGGAAATTCGCTATATTATGCAGGATACTGCGACAGGGGTATTTTCTTTTTTTTTAACACAAATTAATATTTAAATATTATTAAAAATCAACATGAGGAAACATTTTTAGAAATAGTTTTATTTACATGTTATAAAACATCGGAGAAAAAAACAAGTATAAAGTATGTGTGTATAAAGTATGTATGTATACTCGAAGTGCTGTGTGAGGATCAGAATGTGGATATTCTTTGTGTGACAGAGCATTGGCAAAATGTGGACTCAATAGAATCTATTGTTATTGATAATTTTCGTTTAAGTAGTTATTTTGCGCGAAAACAATTTCTGCATGGCGGTGTAGCCATATACGTAAGGCACAATTTAGTAAATAGTGTTAAAATTTTAAATGTAGACGACCTCTGTAGTGAACTAAATTTTGAATGTGCATGTGTTAGTATTAATCTAGTTAATGAAAATAACCTAATTGTAGCTGTTATTTATCGGCCACCATTGGGTAACATTGATTTATTTCAGGAGCGTCTTGATAGATTGTTGACTTTTATTGAGCCTGAAAACAACAATATAGTCTTATGCGGTGATTTTAATATTGATTATTTAATAAATTCTTCGATTAAAAGAAAACTGGTGGATATCTTATCAATCTATGATTGTAAAAATCTTATTGAATCAGCAACAAGGGTAACTCCATCTAACAGTACGTGCTTGGATTACATAATAATTAATAATCAAATTAATTGTAACAAATATTTTGCAGCTAATTTGCTTTCAGACTTGTCTGATCATAATAGATATCAATATTTACAACTGAATTTTAATTACAAACAAAATAATATAGATGACATTAGTAAACAAATGTATAAAAGGTTATTTACTAAAACGAATATGGATCATTTTTCTTGGTTATTGTATAACACAGATTGGACGGATATTTATAAAAATGAAAATATTAATGTAGCTTGCACAATGTTTTTTGATATAGTAATATATTACTTGGACGTTTGTATACCTCTTGTTAAAGTTAATGAAACCAACAAAAAGTATAACACTTGGGTAAATAGAAATATAATTAACGAAAACAATGAATTAAGAGACTTGTACAATATAGTAAAACAAAGTAATAATATTCCTCTTAGTCTACTATACAAAACCAAGAAAAAACAATTCTATACCAAAGTCAAAGATATTAAAAGTACATATTTATCAAATAGTGTAAATAATGTTAGTCAAACTAAATGCAAATGGTCAGTTATAAATAGATTATTAGGTTTTAAAAAGGTTAATTCTAATATTGAATTACAAAATTCAGATGGAACTGTCTGTAGTAACAATAGTGTCAATAGCAATGCGTTCTGTTCATATTTTGCAAAATCAGTGTCGATAAAAATGAATACATATTTTAAAAACAATTTATCCTGTGTTCCAACATTACCATTTGATAGCTGTAACAGTACAATATTTTTAACTCCAATCAGTCACAATGAACTAGAAAAAATAATTTTGCAATTTGATATCAAATGGTCGACGGGTCTTGATAATTTTCCAATAGCAATCATTAAAAAGAATATCAATTTAATTTTAGAAGTATTATGTTATATATTTAATTTATCCTTTAAGTATGGTAAATTTCCAGAGATATTCAAAACGGCATTAATAAAACCCGCCCATAAAAAAGGTGACAAATTAATCATGGAAAATTATCGACCCATTTCATTACTATCCACATTTTCCAAAATACTGGAAAAGCTAATGTTCAATAGAATATTTTCTTACATTGAAAACTATTCATTGTTAACAAACTGTCAGCATGGTTTCCGACCTGGTCGCTCCACTTGCTCGGCAATTTATGATAGTATTCAACAGCTAATTACACAAATTGACTGTAAACAGATCTCATTAATGATATTTTTTGATTTAACAGCTGCTTTTGACACCGTGAATCATGAATTCTTATTGATGAAGTTAAGTAGATACGGTATTAGAGGTCTCACTCAAGATTGGATCAAGTCTTATCTTGAAAATAGGAAAATAATTGTTGAGGTGGAGGCGACCAGGTCCGTACCTGAGAATATATTTGATGGAATTCCACAAGGATCTGTTTTGGGACCCTTACTTTTTCTATTATATATTAATGACATGCCTGAACACGTAACTTCAGGGAAAATATATATGTATGCGGACGACACCACAATACTGGTGACAGGTAATAATATGATAGAGGTCGTTGACGGTGCTAATTGTGCTATTAGACAGTTCCATAATTGGTGTGATAAAAATAAGTTAATGATTAATTTGGCCAAGACGTCGCTGGCATTGTTTACTAATAGAAAGAATATTGACATTAATGATCTAAATCTGTTAGAATACAATATTTCACGCGTACATGAGGTGAAATTTCTGGGTGTAACACTTGACACGGGGTTGGGATGGAGTGCCCATATTAACAATGTTTGTAAAACATTAAGTTTAACATGTTACCGCATAAGACAACTATCCAGAATTCAAAATTCGGATGCATTAATGAGTGTTTACTATGCATTCGCATATAGTGCAATGAAATATGGTGTTGCGGTCTGGGGTCAATCGGTTGAGAGCTCCCGAATTTTTATTCTACAAAAGAAGATCTTACGGGTTATATTTAAAATTAAATTTAAAGAAAGCTGTAGGGATTACTTTATTAAAAACGGTATTTTAACATTTTATGCCATTTATATGTACGAAGCTATACTGTATATAAAAAAACAACAAAGCATGTTACAATTTAGAGCTGATATACATCAGTACAATACACGAAATTTAGACATGATTCATATCAAGAATTATAGAACTTCTCTTTACAAACGAAGCCCAGTATGTGCAGGTAGTGAGCTACTCAACAGACTGCCTCCGGACATTAGAGTCATAAAGGACCTTAATAAGTTTAAAAACGCTCTCAAGTTATTCCTGATAAGTCAATGTCCATATAATTTTAAAATAGATTGATCTGTTTCTCTATGACGATGCCGATGTACTATAACTGTATCTATGGCTAAAATAAATTATTATTATTATTATTATTATTATTATTATGCTCAACTCTGCATAGGCAGAGCAAATTGTTCGAAAAGTTACATTGCTTGGTGGGCCGCATGAAAGCTTGTAACGGGCCGCAGGTTGCTGACTCCTGGTTTAGACCAACAGTTTTGTTACATCTGTCAGTTTTGTATCTCTAACTCTTGAACTATAGCGTACGCCAAAATATCTCGCCGGCCATTGCTTTTTTACAATTTTGTCAATATTCATCTTCTAAACCTTACCTCGTGAATCACTGTATCCATTGGTACAATGGTAAAATGATGTCATTTTAATTTGACCAAATCTGGACTGTGGTAGACAAATTTAGTAAATGAAGATAATAAGAAAAATAGCAATGGTTTTGATTGTTTGGAGATCAGCGGGATATATAAAACATAATGTGGAGTTAAGTCACTGTGGCACCACACACAAATCGACATCACTGACAGACACGAAACGCAAAGAGGTACTCGGATAGAACAAGTCCCAAAGCGCACATGGCAATTAAAAACTTCAAACGAGCTAATCAGAAAGCGAAACCAATAAATTTACAAACTATTATAAATCAAAGTGAGTTGTGAAACATCGTCATGATGTGTTCGCCCGTCTCTACCATCCCCTCGTAGACATGTCTTGTTATCTTCGTTTTATACCATTAGGTTGTGACAGATGAGGAAATGGGATATCTTCTTTGGGGAGGTCGAAATGAAACAGTAATTTAAAAAATACTGAAAAAAAGAAATTAAATTATTTTTGTGAAAGTAAAAAGTTATCGCTGTGATTTGAAAAGGGTGGTGAAGTAAGGTGTCTTCGTGTTCCTTTAAATTCACCTTTTCGATGTTTTTATTTATTGAAAGAGTTGAGAAGGTTCAATATCGTGGAAATTTCTACATCTCTCAAATTATCAAAAAAAAAAAAAAATAAATAAATAAATAAATAAATAAATAAATAAAATAAAATAAAATAAAAATTTTTCCCCGTCCATATATGCCCATAATTTTAAAGTGAATGAGAGTTCGATGGCAAACGACGAACAATATCCCTGACGTATAAATTTTTATCTTTTTTTTTATCTTTCCCATTTTTAAAAATGGGGACGAAAATTTTTTCCACTTAGCAACGTTACCAAACGTTTGTATAGTTGAATTTTTTCTTTTCACTTATTATTACACAAGAGGTTTGTATTTTTTCGAATAAATTTGGGTTTTTCTAACGAAAAATTATTGTTCAGCAATTTAATGAAAAGAACTGTTGACTAACAAAATCGCGACAGCGAAGCTGAAGCCTTTTTGGGTTGACAGTTGTTCTCGTTAGATTGCTTTTAGGCAAGAAATTTGAGTTGTAGAAAACACAAATTTATTCAGAAAATATTTAAAACTCGAGTATAATACGGTAAGACAATTTAACGAATGAAATTAATTAGTATAGTTCATATTATTATTTAATACATTGTCACGATGGCTCTGAAATCAGTTAAATTTGCCAATACGAATTTTTTTTTTCATTTTTATCGTGTTTACTTACAGTGAAATGACCAATGAAATGTTTTGTACCATTTTTTTTGCTGCAAAAATCTGTCCTAACTTTTTTTCCATGGTAAAAGTAAAAAAACTACAATATTCTTATGGGACTTGATCCACATGAGTTAAATTGTCAGTTTTATTTTTCTAGTTCAATGGTACTCGATTATCCGTAGTTTTCGACTATCCGTACTTTGATTATACGTAGTCTGTACTCGATTATGCGTAGACCTTCACATTTCTTTGATGTCAATTTTACAGATACGAATTTGTACAATTACCCAAAAACATAATATGTATCTATGTATGTGAAAAAAAAATTTTACGAGTTATTGTTAGTTCTACTAGTCTAGCTTTCACTTTGTGTAAGTGAATTCGAATCTGTAAACACAAAATTTTCGCAAAACTGATGCAGATCCTTGATATAGATACTAGCACGTCCCATTTATGAACAGAAACATTTTTAAAGGAGAATAACATAAATTTTGAACAAATCAAACACATACCTCGAAATATATAAATTAGACATCACAATGATACGAATTGTGTTGAGAGGCAGTTAATAATTTAATTAACAAATATTCCCAGAAATTTGTTAAAATCTCATTTCACATGTGCCAAAACTTTGTCGATCATCTATTAGTTAGAATATCAAATACACCAACACTGTTGATACGTTATCAGACAGACACTATCAGATAGACGTTAATATAGATTCATACAGATTTCTAAATTTGGAATACGGTGAAGTTTGCCAATACTAATGACAGGTCGACATGTGAACCCACATGAATACAGGATATTTTACTTAATAAAACACATAGTACCTATATAATATTCTCACTGATTATTAATTCTTTTAAACTAGTTTTATTTTGATTTGGTTATCGTGGTTTTAAGAATGGAAGTCCAAGCCGTACGCAAGTTCGAAATTTCTTGTGTTAAGCGGGTTCTACACGATGCTACGAACGTTCCTTCCAACGTTCGATCGAACGTTTGAGGCAATTAAGTTCGATAGTTGGTGCGACGAATGTATCTGCTACACGGTGAATCGAATGTTTGATCCAATACGAATGATGATGTGTTGGTACTCAGTGGACGGGGCTGTTATCTGTCTGATGTTATCTCTAATGTTATACACTGATGTTGTCTCTCTTCACATGAACGAGTCGTGCAGCTGCTGAGTCGAACCAACCAACGCAACCAACATTGACCTTCAAACGTTCGAAGCATCCCTTTGACTCGGTGCAAGAATACCGACATCGAGCGGGACATGGCCAAATGCGAATGTTTGACGCTCGACATTGGACACTCGTAGGTTCGAACAACGGCCATACGATGCGATGAACCATCGAACGTCCAATGTTGGAAGGTGTTCCTAGCATCGTGTAGAACCGTTTTTAGATCCAATTCTAGTATCTTAAACACATACTGACCTAATATTCAGTAGCTTCAATTTTAATTACGTATACTCAGCGGAAACTTATAGATAATACCATTTAAAGTAGTTGGTCGATAAAATGATTTTTTCAAAGGATTTCAACGAAATTTCTCTAGATTTTTATTTAATTCAATACCAATAACACAAAGAGAAAAAATATCGAATATTTAATGTAGTGTTATATACGCCCACACCTATGGGAGAGATGCCACATCAAAGAAGGTGAGACACCGCATAGTTCATATTAAAAATTTTACGTTTTACACAGATTTCCATAAATGATGCATGCCATATGTAACCATTTTTGGCACTCTATATATCTTAACCAGTCAACTTTTTCTTGTTTCTAAGTAATTTTGAAAACAATGAATACACAGGCAATCATCATTATTTTCGTTATCTTCACTAATATAAGGGCTCTTACTGATCCATTAATGGATCTTTTATATTTACGTGGCATAATTTACAGTCAAAAAAAAAAAAATTGCATAATTAATGTATAAGTCTATGTTTTTAACATGTAATATGATGCGGCATCTATACCAACTTTAAATGCGGTATCTCTTAAACATTAAGCTTAAGTTTTGTTGCGATAGATGCCGCATGTTGCTACAGCAAGCATAGTGCGAAATTCTAAACTAAAATTTTGTACAGTACTTTAAAAAAACCTAAATTAATAACAAAACGCATTTTCACTAAACCAGTGAAATATACATTCTTAAATTCTAATGAGTTAAATGCTTGGTAAAATATTATGTTAAAAAATTTACTTTTCAATAATAAAAAGTTGGATAATTACTAAACTGATGGACTAATCATAAGTGTCACCATATACAACTTAAATAAGTAACTTATTTTAAACATATAATCCATTGATCGCGCTATCTATCAATCAACGGACGAACTATGGCTACTGCGGCATCTCTCCCGACGCGGCAGCTCTAACGCACTTACCCTATTTTAAACGTAAATTGCAAATATGGTAACAAATTATTTGGTAAAATAAGAAAAAACATCAAATTCTTTAGTAGGTAAATTAAAAATAAAAGATACAGGGTTTAATTGTGATTTTCCACTTATGGTATTTTAAAGAAACCTCTTTTGGATGGGATAGGTGCTTACAGGTCGAAAACAACGCAAACATGTGGTGGCCAAAGTCAGACCAATATTAGCGAATAATGCATTGGGTGATTTTGGTCGCCCTCTAGCGGCAAGACCTAACAGTTTAAGTTTGCTGCCTTGGCTCGCAAAGTTTCCTAAAAGTTGTATGACAGCATATTTTCTAATGAAAGTCATAGATGTCGCCTCATTGTCAAGCTGCCCTTGAAGATTCTGAAGGTAAAAATTGCAGGTTTTTCGTAAATTTTTCTATTTAAACTTTTTTAGGTACTAAAAATCAAACTGTTTTATGTATATAATTTTTTTTGAGTCCAATATAATCTATAGAATCAGTAAAAAATACTATTCCGTGCATAAGTATTATTATAACGTAACCGTGCATAAATAAAACAAATATTGAAAAATGGCTAAAGTCAACCATGGTAGCCAAAGCCATCCAATTTTACGGTACCTAGCAAAAAAATCGAAAACTATAGTAAGGTAATGTAATAATATGTTGTTAAATGGATATATGCTACACTACATGATTTTCGGTAGGGTCCCGAAGACGCAAAAGCGCCAGAAATCAACTACTGAACGGATTTTGAAAATTGTTTCACTGTTAGAAAGCTAAACTATTTTAAATGGATACAGGTCTTAGATGAGATCCGCCAGTGCCCAATATTTGGAAATTTGCTGTGTTATGCAGATGCTGCGACAGGGGTATTTTATACTTCATTTTGTTACCCTCTTTTTACTTCCCTTTTTACGCAGTTGGGGTTTTAATCTTTTAAATTTACTCTTTTATTGAATTAAGTGTGAATATTTTTCAAAATAATTATCGATTCACAAGAAAACCGTTCCTGGCGATTTCGAACTAATGCCACGATATATATTTGAAACTATTCCAAAAAGTCGTATACTAAATTATATTTTTAATGTATATTAAAAGATTTTTCTATTGAGCGTATTAATGAGTTTTTCTGTGAGTTTAATATTAATATTAAAGATAATTGAATTATCTACCATTTGAATGTAATTCATCCTACTCCTTACTATATAAATAGCAAAATATAATGAATCATTATTTTGTTTTACGATTTTGCATTGGGCCTCGTTATTGTTGGAGGCGGCCCTGCTAATATCGGTATGTCTAACTAATGTCAATATCCAGGAAATTAGCAATCCGTTATTATGTTTACTATTTTAACAATGTTATTTACACACATATCGATCAACGGATTGGCTTACTAGCTGCTGGTTATTTAAAGTGAATTCGAATAAATCAAACGCATATTGCAACAAACTGAAATGCTTCCAGTCTAATATCATTAAACTATTTCACAAACCCATAATACTAGATTTACAATATTCTATTACAAGGTAAAAGAAATGTAACAGCTCAAATTTTGCAGAGTGGTAAGAATGTTAGTGGCTTGCTTAGATTTTGTCTCTGTCAGGATCTTAGTTTATCGATATTTTATTCGTTGGAATTTTAAACAATTTTTATGGCCTTATTTTCGTCCCATCCCCTCCACGAATTCATATATGTGCATTAGGTTTACATGAAGGTAAATAGTAAGATGGAATAAATATTATGCCGGAATATTCTTATTTATCATTTATTTTTCAGTTGATCTCATTATTACAGGAAGGTTTTATGAAAAGACAAAATTAAGAAATTAATCAACTTTATTTGGATAATTTTAAAAGTTTCAGCATTTTTAAACTTTACACACCTTTTCTAGTCTACATTCTCGTCACTCCAATATTCTTGAACATCTGCATCCATTAAAAATTTTTTGAAGTCGCACACAACTCTACGAGTAGTATGATCCGGATATCTGTTGTAACTTAAATACCAGATTACGGAGGCCATATAAGTACAGCAACCAACAAGTCTTGCCCCTACTTTGCACTGAAAGAACCGGGGTGGGATTGTACTCTATCCAAAGGGAGTATATTTTGGAACCTGTGTGCCCTAGGACTGAATTTTTATTCTCAAAATATAACTCGATTCTTTATATAAAAATATTTTATACACGGAGAGAAAATTCCTATAAAAATTACTGTGCTTAGCACTACAATCAACGTGTAAAGGCGAACATATTAAATTCTGTAAGGTAAAAATATAAAGATTATAATTAATCATAAAAAATTTAAAGGATGGAATGTTCTTTTCGTAATATTATCTCCGTAAAATTTGTAAAACAGCACAGTAAAAAGTTCCATTACCGACAAAAAAATAATTTTTAATTGTGTTTATTAAAAAAATTACCATGCTAACATGCTAATAATAGAAAGAAAAAAAACAGAAAGAAGGTTGGTTGTGTTGGGAACGCTGTAATGAAATGTACCTCAATCAGCGAGTTACATGGGTTACATGCGAACCATAGGTGTGGACTGTGGAAGAAACTTTGTCAGACAGCTCGCACCAAGCACCTTGATGCAGCTAGTAGTCAGTTGCTTTTACACTCTCTTAGGATGATGTCATCGTTTAATTCATCTTTTTGTTATTTACCTATCTTTAGTATATGTATTAGAATATATTGTTGGCAATCATTTTTGTATACATGTTTTTACAGGTACAGTGCAACCAATATAAGGTCGCGAGTCAGATGCGCAAATGAAAGAGTACGACAACAAGAATTAAACTATAATATACATGCATAAGAGTGTGATAAAAGTTGTGTTAGCACCACATTAAATTTTACCATGCTAGCACATATTTTTTATTTTGGTCGTCGATCGCGCACGGATTATAGAGGAGCATGGTAATTTTTCTGAAATTTTCTCTACAAAAATTATAGGATTTTTCTCTCCGTGTAAAAACCTTGGTCATCTATGTAAAAGGGGGAAATTTACATTTTTATCACTCCTATGCGCCGTCAAAACGACGAACTGATATGTTCCAACAAGTTTGTGCCGTGGTGGTACTTCAATAAATTTATTTTATGCATTTATATGATGATCAATTTATTAATTGTAAAATCATTTTATTTTTGTTTACCTATGAGCGCAAAGTGAAAGCAACGTAATTTTTAAATAAATTGTAAAGTAACATGAGAACATTAAAATTATATAAAAAAGAAACTGCTTCTCACATGCGCTTTATATAAAAAAAATTGAAATGTTATTGAAAATGTATTATTTTGAACGAAAATCACAGTTAGACCAAAGTTTGGCGTCCCGCGGGTAATAACAATTCTAGTTTTTTTTCTTTTATATACATATTTTCTTGTCAGGCATATAGTCTACTTTCAAGATATATAAAGAAAACATTAAATCGTAGACATTTTTTTTTCGTCATTTTGGGGCGGAAATAAAGCCTTATCGAAACCCGTCCTTTGATCAAGAAATTGGTCAAATTACTTTTAGATCACATGTTCTAGGATTCTGTACAAAATTAGTTCTTGGTAGTAGTTTGTTTCGCTCGTCCAACGACTACAAAGTAGCCATATTGATGTTTCAACTGCATGCATATGTAATTTTCACACCTTGAGACTTTTGTCCTTTGTATAGATACACGTTCATTTTTCCCGGATTTCATAAGTACTGGAACAAAATTTATGTCAGATTCGTGTAGTCGCTTATTCAAGATTCTCTTTGAAGCCCTAGGGCTTTGATAGTCAATTCTAACCTTACGCTCATTTTTATACGAACTCGATAGTATTTAAACAGGTCAAGATTTGTTGAACTATTTATTTTGGCCGCTTTTTGGTCACGCTCATTTTGTCCTGGAATTCCAATAGTATTTAAGTCAAACTTAGTAAAAGTCAGCTCAGGCGTATATTTTGGAAGACTTCATGAAAAACTTATCTCCATCTAAAGTGGTTTCGTATTTGAACAGTAATAAAAAAAATTTTAAATCGACCATATGATTTTTAGGTTATTTTTGTATGCCAAAGGCCTTAAAGTAAATTTCTGTGATAGTTCCGTGCTAGGTAATAGCTAGGATTTTTGAGATGCACATTATAGGTGCCGGAATGTAGTTAGTTGAAAAATCCAAAGTAATCGCTAGTGCTCATTGTAAGAAGTGAAATTTTCAGTAAGAAATATTAAACAAAGAGATGAAATTATTAAGTTTACTGAAAGAAATATGTTATTGTGTTTATGAATCCTATTTATTTATTATAATACAGGTGGTATAATTAGGCCAGACGCACACTGACTGCATCACGCAGTAAACGCATGGCAAAGCAGAGCAGTGCAGGGCAGGAAAGCACGAGAAATACATTGTGTGACCCGGCGCACATTGAGACGCAGTTAACGTAGACAAGGCAGCGCAGTTTCTGTAACTCTTGCTATAGAACGAGATAGCGCGAATTTAAAAGCAGAGTAGTCCAAAGCAGCACTGTTTCAATTTCATCAATTGATTTCATTTCGGCGAAATAAAACCAACTAAAACTCGAAGACGTGTAACAATGTCGCGCAGTTGCTGTGTCACATTCACGAGTGCCACATCGGTCTTGTGCGACGCAATGCTGCTCTGCGTTTCAATTCGCACTGTCCCGTTCTAAAACACGAGTAACAAAAACTGCGCTGCTCTGCCTGCGTTAACTGCGTCTCACTGTGCGCCCGGTCTTATTTGTAGAATCATTGTATAATAATTGTCAGTAATTCAGTATACTTCTACCAATTTTACCCACAATTAACTTTCTATGATTTCGTAACCCATCGGAATATAATTAAATAAGCATTGAAATTTTGCGTACACAGTACTTTGTAGTACCTGCCTGCTTAACTGCACTGTGATGGAAACAATGCATTGGAACAGTATTCGATTACTTATATTATGTATACAAAGAGAATTAAAATTATCAAAATTATGTAACAAAATGTGACTATAAAATCAAAAGCAAAATTAACACCGCCGATTCCTACATTTGAGGCAACGTTATAGTCTAGGAATCTGAAACGACAGATTTGCTTTTCGTATGTTTTTAAGATTAAATCAGATTTGCCAACTTTCCAGTTAGACGGACGACTTTCCAGAGGACTGGACATTAACGTCGGTTGTGAAAGTAGAGATATGGATATTATGACTGACGAGCTGCAAAAAAACCTTATCTTACCTGCTGACCGTTTTAATTTTAATTTTTTTCCCCGTAAAATACCGCTGAGCACTTGACCGAACACTTGACCGAATTTTTCTTTTTTAAATTTGTCAATTGACCGAACATTTTTTGTTCGGTCGTACATGGAGAACTTGACTAGAACAAATCCCGTCATACCCGGATTGTCCGGTCGAAAACGGGTTGGCAAGTCTAGGTTAAATCTTTTGAGAATATGTGTTCGAAAGGAAATTTTGGAATTCCCACTATTTTTGAAATTATAACTATTTAATTTAAATGAAACAATAATTACTCCACGTCGGAACGAGTTGGACGACAGTCTCCTAGACCGTCGCAGGTATATATATCTATATAATCAATAATACACGGAAAAAAAGAATTATTTCAATCAAATAAATTTTATTCAAACCAAATAAAATTCTTGTTTGTATACCGTCAAATAAGTTTCATGTTTCCATGAATTAAATTTTTCGTTTGAGATTTAAATAAATTTTTAATTTGCACCAAATAAAAATGTTATATACGTGAACTTGAACGTTGTTCTGATGGAACTTCCTACTTTATTTCAGTAGAAACAAAATATATTGTATTGCAAATAATAATTTTATTTGTATTAAACACTTTATTATTTAGGGCACTCAGTTTTCTTATTTAAATCAAATAATTTTTCACTCTGTTGAATTTTATTTCTATTTGAATTGAGTTTTATTTTTATTTACCTGAAAAATAAATATATATTGGATATAATAAACGAAAATCAATTTATCAGCACACTGATTATTATTTATTGTTAATACGTAATCCATATTATTATTATTATTAATATTAATTATTACAATCAAATAATAAAACATACAAGTTCAAAATGTAGTATAATTTATGCATTTTCCAGTACATAAACAGCAAACTATCATACATTCAAACAGGTAACGTAAACAACCATATAAAAAAATTTCAAAAATAAATTTTAAACAATGAAATTCTTCAAATTTACAAATACTTTAATAAAACTTTGGTTGATTGTTTTTTTAATACTTTTTGAATCACATATTTTTAGTATTACATAAATAAACGCTAAATTAACGTTAACTTATCAGTATCACTTATCAGTATCACATAACACAAGGACACAACCCAATTAACACAAACACAAACATAAATATCCAAGGCCTTCAAATATGTCATTTGTTGCGGCAGTGCTATTTTCAATGTTGTATATTGTCTGAAAAAAAGCAATACAATTTATTATGGACAATATGGGCCCTTACAATTAGTATATCTACTGTTTATTAAAATAATTAATGTGTTACTTAAACTTACCAACAAATATAGGTTATTTTCTTCAAACATCAGCTTTTAGAATCTCTTTCAGTTTTTTTTATCCGTCGTATCAACAATTATTACATAATATATTAAAACAAAAGCTAAATACGTCTAAAACAATGTATACAATCTAGGTATACATAGTGAAATTTAATTTCGAATTAAAAGTTTTCAACCAAGATCCAAGATCCAAGTCGTATAACTAGGCCTACGTATAACATTGCTTGGCTTGGCTTGGCTTCTACACGTGACCACATTTCCGCGCATGCGTTGTAATTATTTTGTTTTTGTCGTAACTGTTTTGTTTGAATCAAACAAACTAATTGTTTGAGCCAAATAAACTTTGGTGTGCATGAAGCTAAATATGATACACAGAAATAAAATATAAACAAATAAACAATATATAAAACTGAAATAATGTGTTTGTTTGAAATTTATCAAAAAACACAAACAAAATAATTGATTCCTGGAAATAAGAGAAATATTTTAGTGATCAAAATTTTATTTGGACGAAATAATATTTCCCAAACACGCAGTTTCGTTTCACTGAACTAAACTCTTTTTTTCCGTGTATAGCTCATTTTGCTTTTGAAGCAACTTAGACTTACAATTCGACTGTTGCGGCTATCTTAAATTTTACTCAAAACATCAAACGCATTTTCCTCAACTCTACTTTTCTTGATAAATTCAGGTTGTTTCAAATCGTTTGCCTTCAAAGGCTATTGGCGGATAAGCACGGGTAGAAATGTCTCTGCACGCATTTTGTTGGTTATTTTTCTTAACTATGTATGGCATTTTTTTTACTACGACGACAACTATGACTTACCCGGAAACAAATTCTGAAAAAATTATGTTGTATCTTTTGCAGGCTTCTTACTTGTAATAGTAAGAAGCCTGCAAAAGAAGGTTGGTGATTGTACTATAGCTACAAGTTGATGAAAAAAATATTTTAAAATCAAACAATTTTTTTGTGGGGGGGGGGGGGGGGGTATAATTTTTTTTTGAAGCTGATAATTTTTTCTGAGATACACTATAGAGGTATCTAAAACATATAAAATTTTCAGCCAAATCGGTCAAGCCATTCAAAAGTTATAAATTTTTTTCGATTTTTAAAAAATAATTCTTTACCCCCAAAGCGTGAGTTTTTAAGGATTGAAACTCAGTAAATTTCAATCTTATATCGAAAGCAGTTAACAGAAAAAAAACCAACAAAATTCGTGCGTGGGCATTTCTACCCATGCTTATCCGCCAATAGCCTTTGCAATGCATCTTCAACAAACGTTCCTCTTTGTTCTTTTCCTACCAGACATTGGAAAATTTTAAAGTATTTTTTTTACTATCATAGTTAAAAAGAAATTTGAAACTTTGGGTAAAAAGTCAAATATCGATTTTTTTAAATATCCGCCATTTTAGAAATTATTTTCTTTAGCCAAGTGCCTTAGAGGGAAGGTTATGTTTTTCGGTTGTATGTATGCATGTATGTAGTCTCTGTGACTCAGCCTGTAGCCTAAACGGTTTAATAAGTCTTGATAAAGGAAATGTTGTTGCATTCCTGTTAATCTCGAAAGTACCATGGGATACATGAAATGTCAAAACATATTATTTTTCATTTTTCAATTTTTTTATTGAGTTTGAAAACAAGGTCGAAATTCACGTCTTTACCTACCAGAATACTGCCTCAATTAATGAAAACATTCTACAAAAGACAATGTATTGCAGTGTTGGCATTTATAACATAATTATAGTACGCCTGACATATTTTTCTAAAATTTTAAAAGAATTTCTTTTTTTTTGGTTATTCAACTATATTTCTGCGCTGTACTATAATTTTTCAATAAGTATTACGAAATACTAGGGCAAGTGCGGGAGAGATGCCGCAGTAGCCATAGTTCGTCAGTTGATTGATAGATATCGCTATTAATGGATTATATGTTTAAAATAAGTTACTTATTTAAACCGAATATGGCAACATTTATGATTAGTCCATCAGTTTAGTAATTATCAAATTTTTTATTATTGAAAAGTAAGTTTTTAAACCTAATATTTTATCAAGCATTTAATTCATTAGAATTTAAGAATAATATATTTCATTGTTTTAATGAAAATGAGCTTTGTTATTAATTTAGGTATATTTTAAAAGTACTGTATAAAATTTTAGGTTGGAATTCCGCACTATGCTTGCTATAGCAACATGCGGCATCTATCCCAACAAAAAGGAGAGATGCCGCATTTAAAGTTAGTATAGATGCCGCATCATATTACATGTTAAAAACATAGACTTATATACCTTAATTATGCAATTTTATTTTTGGACTGTAAATTATGCCACGTAAATATAAAAGATATATTTATGGATCAGGAAGAGCCCTCATATTAGTGAAGATAACGAAAATAATGATTGCCTGTGTATTGAATGTTTTGAAAAGTACTAAGAAACAAAAAAAAAAGTTGTGTGTAAAATGCAAAATTTTTAATATGAACTATGCGACGTCTCTCCTTCTTTGATGGGGCATCTCTCCCATAGGTGTGGGAGAGACGCCGCTTTGCAGGCTCTACAAAAATGTTAATTATGAATCCTTTATGACTCAAAATTTAAAATTATTTATAAATAATTTTAAAGAACAATGTTTACATTTATTGTGTACCAAATTTCAAATCAATTAAATCCATATTTTAAGAATTATTAAGTGTTTTCAAAATATGCGGCATGTCTCCCGCATTCACCCTATAATTTGGCAAACCTAATCAGATAACGTAAAAAAAATTACTGATGTATTGAAAAATTTTTTCTAAAAAAGCAGTCCTAAAAAGTTAGTTTTTCTAATCAATTACAATTTTAAAAAAATTGGTTTTTCTTTGGGATGTACCGTAACTTGGGGTAAGATTGGCCCAAGTCTTGGAAAAAGACAGTTTGATTTACTATTAGTTAACAAATACAGCTATCAACTTGGTTCTTGTGGTAAATGACAGGTAGAAGCACTGACTATACTCGAATGCTAAGATTGATTTAATTCCATCTTTTGCCACTGATCAGTGCTGCTCCAACTTCACCGTTACTTCTTGTGAATGTTTCGATGCAAACCAACTTTTGCTTACACATCCAGAACTACTTAAGATTTTTGATTGGTAAGTGTATAAAAGCTTTCATTTAATATATAGTATATTCAAAATATTTTAAGTTTGGTTTTTCTGATACTTACCTTGTTTATTTGTAAAATGTGATTTTGTAAGTTGGGGTAACTTTGGCCTAAGTATTGGGGCAAGATTGGCCCACCCTGTTTTTTTTAAAATTTCCATTAAAAGAACAGTATATTATGCAATAAGTGCGGGAAATTGTCGATTGCCCACGAGAGCGAAGTTGAGCGCACGATCGTAGTGAGTGCGCTCATTCGCTCAAGTGGGCAATCGACAATCCTGCACGAGTTGCATATACTATTTTTTATTACGAATTTCACATACTTTTTTCCATCATTATTACTATTTTTTATTCCTTTTTAAAATAATATTATTGAATGTTTGTCTTTTTTTTTTATTAAAAAAAGTTTAAATTATTTTGTTGGTGGTTTCTATAGAAATAATTATGAAATATTTATTAAATGAAAAATCAGGAATTAAATGAAAAAAATTTACAAAATTACGCCCTTAAAATTTTCCGCCCCGAGAAAATGCCCGGGTTGCCCGCCCTTGGGGCGGGCCCTGTCCCTAACATATTGTACACTATCTACTTACGTACAACCACAATTAAAAATGTCGAACATTGTCTCTAATAACTAGTCAATGTATTATTTGAAATATGCAGAGTTCAATAGCTAATAGTAAGAGGAAGTTACCTAAATATTGTACCGTGATTACCAAGTAATCACAATTTAATGCGATATCTGAGAGGTATTTATTCAAAAAATAATTTCTTTATTAAAATTTAAACGCAAAATGCAAAGCGTATTAAACAAAATTTAAGTGTATTTCTCTATGCTGACATCTATCATTATCGTTCATAAGTACAATGATAGTTCCGTACAGTACAAAATTTTTTGGTTTGCATCTTTGCTAAAATTCTTATAACGGTTAATTGTCAGAATTGTCGAATAATAGAAATTATATAACAAAAAAACATGTTTTGTAAAGTGGGTTTGAATGAAAATTAAAAAAAACATTCTGTTCTCTCTTGTGAATGGACGACCGGACTGAAAACACGGCTTTTGGTGAGTTGTTCACTGGAAGAGCGGAGGACTTGGATTGAATATCCGAAGATGGAGATTTGTAGCGCGTTATAAAAAAAAAAAGAAAAAATAAAGGGACAAAAGAATCAAAAAAAAAAAAAAATATAGTAAAAATTCAAAAGAACAAGAGGATAAGCATTTGCGGCAACGTGTTTTTGAAATGTAAACGAACAAAATTTTCATTCAACACCCAAGCCAAAGATAAGTAAAAATTTACAATAACGCAATGTAGTACAATTATAACTGTTAGATCAAAACGGAAAATTTTGGTGATCCGATCGGAAAGGTAGTTGTTTAACGTTTAGTTTCGTTTAGATGTAAGTTATATATGTAAAGTATTTATATTACACGTGCAGGGTTCAATTCAGATTCATCGTTTGTCTCAGTGTTTAAAGCTGGTAAAGGGAATCCTGGAAAATTGACCTGCCGTTAAATATTTAGTGATTTAAACTTTAGATTAGTGTAATTTGCTAAATTTATTCTAAGTAAACACGGATCCTAACATTTTCCGATAGATTTTAAAGGATTTTAGGTAGGTTAAATACATAAATTAGTTACGTAACGTTCTGCTAAGGATTTATTTAGAAAAAAAAAAAAAATAAATAAAGTCAAAAGGAAAAAAGGGAAAATTTATTAATCCCAAATTATACATTAAGTCTAAATAAATGTCAAATAATTTCCAACCTAAGTGTAAATCGTAAAGTTCCAATTTAATTCTAGTCAAATGGGATGCAAGACATTTTGATATAAAATTTATACAATTGTAAATTTCTAATTACAAATTTTAACGTTCATTATTCTAAATAGTATTTAGTTGAGCGTAGGTGAATGATTGTACGCTGTTTGTCGTCTCGGATTGTCATTGCATCGAGCACGGTTTACAATCACACACCTTAATCAAATTTAGTATAAGTTAAAACTATTGATTATATAACTAAGTAAATACCTATATGTACATCACGATTTGTAAACGAATTTAATTCGTACGTTTCGTACTAAAATTTCCAAAAAAAAAAAAATAAATTGTACGTTGTGGTCTGGAAAACTGACTTTATTATTTAACGCCTTATTTAGATATAGTAGCGACAGAGGGCACCTTTGGTTGGGGAAAAGATCCACAGGCAAAATTCGACTTCCACTGCAACTTGGCGAGCTCACTGACATCTTGAGCCAGCTCTGTGAACGTTCCCTTGTTTTAGGAACGCCCTCGTAACGTACCGAAATAACACTCACTTTTCGCGCCAGCAAATTCAAATTAATAAAATACAAATACTAATAATTTAATTTTTTAATTTTAAATTTTTTCGCTACAATATATATGAGAAATATAAGGCAGTTTACGTAAAAAACGCAAAAAATGGGCCAATCTTACCCCAAGTTACGGTACTAAAACTTGTACGACCAGTTGAGTCTGGAACATAACTGAGAATTTGGACCGTCCTGTATTCCAATAATAATAGTTTGATACATCATTTTAACAATATTATTGTTAGCTCTATTGTACTGAAATATCTAGCCCGTATCTACATTACTCTTTATATCATATATTATGAATTTAAACCTGTATTTGTTTTCCAAATTAAACTCTCCCAAACATAGCTAAATAATATTCTTGCAACAACAGAATCAAAATTATCAACTCACTAGAACTATACAACTGTGTAACATACATGGTATAATACAGTTATTAGTTTTATATCTGACCTACTGTTGTCATAAATGTACAGTATGTTCCATTTTGAATGAGCAACAATGATTACTTTTGAATCAATATCTATATGGTTTTTCAAGAAATGGGTTGTTTTAGCGAATTTCATTCTAGAAATTCAGCTATTACAGCGATAACTCTCGAAGGAAGCATTCAATCTTTATGAAATTAAGTGAGAAGATTCTAAGTCTCAAAAACTTGGATGAGTTCGTCAGCCACATACTTTTGATTTTCAGAAGCCAAAATTTTGGCCTTTTTTCCTCAATTTTTAGTGGTTTTTCGCAAAAATTTGCCATATTTCAAAAATTTGTTCAATTTTTTTAGTCTATCGTAAAGAGCATAAGAAATTACATGATCTTTTAAAAAATTGTTCTAACAAGGAAAGGTTTTGGAATGCCAATTCGCAATTTTGATGAAACTTGGTAAATGTGTAGCACAGGCAAAAATAACAGACCCACCATCACCATTTAAGGGGTGAAATTACTCCTTAAAGTTAGGGTAAAATTTCAATTTTGCTTAATAACTTGAAAACAACGGCAGATAGAGAAAAATTTTAAATTGACAAGACACTTTATTTTTTTAGAGAGTTTTCTATTGATGTGTATAAATCTAATGTCGGACCTACTGGAGGGGCTGTTCAGACAAAATTCAGGGTATGAAATAGGGTGGATATGGTATATTAAAATTTAGCATATAATTATGAAAACTATGTACATAAAAAATACTAGTTTACCTGTTTTTGCTCAAAGTTGTAATTCAAAGTCTAGAATTTCAAAAGTGGACAGTTAAATTGAGGTGCCAATCGTAATTTTACGACCAATAAGCGGAATAAAATATGATTTATAAGATTTTCAGCAAGTGAATTGTCTTGTACCTAATTAATAACTGGCTAAAATATATTAAATTATACTTAACTTACTTATATTTTAAATTTTATATAAGTAATATTAAAATTTGATTTTGTTAAGTCATGCAAGAATATTATTACATACAAAAAGAAAACAATTAAGTTTACAAAATAGGTACTTCTTTTTGTCAAATAATAAAAATGGGGTAATTTGTTCTAGTTGGTAAGCAAATTCATTATTATAATAAAGGTACAGTACAAGCCATAGTCATTCATGAATAATTCAAAACAAAGATGTAGCAGTCAAACTTTTAATTCAGAATTATAAAAAATATTGTATGCGACACGTGCAAAATAGATGTTTATTCACTCTTTGCTATTGTCCAACTCTGCGCAAGCTTACGCCTGTGAAAAAGACACCTTTGATTTGGAACTTGCTGCATAAATAACTAATTTTTACTGCTAAATTAACAAAGTTGTAAGTTTTTCTCGTTACAGTAGAATTCCTTAAAAATTATCTATGTGGAGAGGTGTTTAGTTTACAAAAAGCTTGATGAATCTAAAATTATTTTAAATTACAACAGTACTATATTTAAGAAAAATTTCAAATGGCCTTACACAGCACCCTGCTTTAAGGTAGATATGACGCTTCTATGTTAAGCCGGTTCTACACGATGCTACGAACACCTTCCAACATTGGACGTTCGATGGTTCAACGCATCGTGTGGTCGTTGTTCGAACCTACGAGTGTCCAATGTCGAGCGTCAAACATTCGCATTTGGCCATGTCCCGCTCGATGTGGGTATTCTTGCACCGAGTCAAAGGGACGCTTTGAACGTTTTAAGGTCAAAGTTGGTTGCGTTGATTGGTTCGACTCAGCAGCTGCACGACTCGTTCATGTGAAGAGAGACAACATCAGTGTATAACATTAGAGATAACATCAGATAGATGACATCGTCGTCCACTGAATAAACGTTTGTACCAACACATTATACAAGAGAGACAACATTAGTGTATAACATTAGAGATAACATCAGACAGATAACAGCCTCGTCCACTGAATAAACGTTTGTACCAACACATCATCATTCGTATTGGATCAAACATTCGATTCACCGTGTAGCAGATACATTCGTCGCACCAACTATCGAACTTAATTGCCTCAAACGTTCGATCGAACGTTGGAAGGAACGTTCGTAGCATCGTGTAGAACCGGCTTTATACCTGGAACATCTTGTACCTGTACATGTCTATTGTGTGTACTGTGTACAATGCATATATGTAGGTATATATAGTATGTTTGTATGTGCATTATTACAATTTAATATTGACAATTCATTGGATATTTTGAAATGTGTTATGATGCTTATATAATTATACATTTTCAAATTAAAATAGGAAAATTGTCCCTAAAGAGCGTTCATTCGGTTTGGTTTGCGTTGTGGAGTTAGTGCTACCAATTCAACGATCCAGATATCTGTTGTACTGTATTGTAGCGTAATATAATATATATTATACCAGCACCAGGCACCAGCAGTACTGCCATGACGATATTATTTTGTTAATTAAACAACTCTATTTTCGAATGGTCGCACGTTTGAATATTGTATACAATTACGGAGGTATTTATATTATGGAGGTATTATTAGGTGTTTGTGCGGTTAAAGGTGAAATTTTATTTAAACGAACTGTAATTTTAACTTGTAAATTCAACACTACTTCTAAGAATTAGGAAATTCTAAGGAAGGGAAACGTATAGTTAAAAGTGAAAAAAATAATCTTAAGAGGGAGTGCTTATTTTTCAACCAAAAAATAATTCAATAATTTCTTTCTCGGTGATTTTACTAACTAGTTATAAAGGCTGGTCGCAAAGGACGTCGAAGGGGAAGTCGCGACAAAGAGGTTTTAAACGGTTACATCGATTAGGGGAGACAGGGGCATGTACTAACAGATATTACTTTTTTACATATTAAACGGAAATGAAACTAGTTAGAGATTTTTTTTGTAAACGTTATGAAGCACTATCTGTCTATAATTTTTGATAAAAAAAACTTACATATCCCTCGTACTTTCTATGGAAATACCCATTTTCTTAAAATATGTGCTTGTTAATACTTACCCCACTTTTGGGGTAAGTTTTAACAACGTTGGGGTAAGTATTAACATTAAAGTTTTAATATGATTATGATATTTTACAGATATGTATAGAAAATAAAACAAAGTGTCATATTTAACGTGTTTAAATTAGAAAGGAATTAATTTGAAATAGAAAATTCTTATTTTAGATTTATCTTTATATTTACATAATTAATTAAAGTTAATCGTTATTTTAAATTTTTCCTGAGGCAATTGTTAGTTAGTCAGTCCTTATTAAGTAGCAAATTACGTCACTTTGACTTTGATAACGAAACAAAAACTGGTAAATTTTCAGTTTTCGATAGACAATCTCAATCGTTTAATATCTTCCATATTAAAAAATATTTACTTATTAATAAATAATTAGTCTTTGTCTTATTTAACATTATTATAATTCTTGAAATATATGATAACTCAGATCAAGCGAAACTATTGCTCTGCTTCACTGCAGAAAAGATAGAAAAATTAAAGCCATTTAAATTTAACACCTACATGCATACACACACATACCTACATGCAAACATATTTGACAATGTCACGAAAAAAATTTTGGTAACCTCGGAACATGAAAATGATAATATTTGGATTTTGAAATCGGGATGAATATAATAACTTCCTTATAACGAAGTTAAAAAAAAATAGTCTTTGTTGCCTAAAATTTAAACGAGGTAAATGTTAACATGTTAATGCTTACCCCATGCATTTTGTTAATACTTGCCCCGAAGGTAAGTTTTTTACAAATTTATATTTTTAAAAAGAGTACGTTGATAATGCGGTAAAATTTAAACAAAATACAATACAAGATGGAATATGCTACCGTTTGAAATAAATTTAGTCTCTTTTAGGGATACAATTATGCTTTAAATAAAAAAACCGTCGACTTAAAAATGTTCTTTTACCTAATAAAATCTACGCCTTACTCACAACTTTGTTCCGCGGCAACCGGCCGAAGACTGATTGGTCACAACGTGTCCGTGGTCATCTACTGATGACAGCAACCGGACGTAGTTAATTTTTTCGTCCGTAGTTTGGCGAAAAATGGCCTGTTAATACTTACCCCCGTTAATACTAGCCCCTGTTTCCCCTACTCCGGTCCAGGACAGTTGAAATAAAACAATAAAAAAAATCACATTTTGGAATATAAAAACATTAAACACGTGCATATTAAGCCACGAATTTAGTTTACACACTGAGCAATAAAATAATGAATACAATGAACCAAGATTCAGGTTGATAAGCTAATTATTTTTTGATATACCAGTGTTATCGCAACAAAGAAAATCATTTCACAAAAATCCCGTACGCGCAAAAGGAACGATCCTTTTTCTCACTTCGTTTACAAATTATAAATATGTAAATATCTCCGAATTCGTTAGGAAATTTTATTCAATTTTAATTTTACTTTTTCCATTAAAAGTATGAAAAAGAAAATCGATTTTTTGAAGATTAAAAAAATTTCGGAATTTTTATATGTAATTTAATATTTATCTATTTCTATCGCATCTCTATATTTCCTGCATCTTTCGACCTATAAACATAAAATTTTGGAAATACGCAGGGCCGTAGAGAAAAACTAATGGTTCCGGCCTAATAATCCAAACTAATCTAGTCTCCACGTCAATTACTCCAGTCCCTCTTTATTCTGTACCACTGTGATATAACAGGACAATCCAGAGGATGGTAAGTACAGAGAACATAACTTAAAGCTGTTTATTGATTAATAATAATCCATCGCATTATATAGTTAAAACTGGGTAAAGAATAAAATCTGGTGAATCAGTTCGAGTCCTCTTTGTGACCCGAGCCTCGAGACTACGGTGTTAGCTAGCCCTCTCTTATCGGGCCTGTAAGTACATACTTCCCCCTGAGTTCTTTCTCATATTGGAAAATTTTTCGTTAGGTACTACCTACCTTTATTGTTAGAATTGAAGTTAAGGTTCCTTTTAGTACGTCTTATTTTCAAGTCTCGTTTGCGAATTGCGAAAAGCTCAACTTTATCCGAACTGTTTTTATCATAAATCTTACTATTTACAAGATATTTACGAAAAACCCATTTTTTTACTTTCGACCTTGAATAAAATTTTTAGCACAAGTGCAATCAATTAGGACTCTAGGCGAATATTTTGGAAATTAATTGGGCCAAACATAAAGGTTAAAACTCTCCAATTTTTCAACTAATTGTAAGTAATTTCCCTTGAATAATAGACAGTATATCTATGTACTATTTCCATCAAAAGCTCTTATTTATCCCTTTTCACATCAATTTATCGATCTTTTCGCAACAATAACAAATTTTCTTTAATCTATTTTATTCAAACAAAAACCTTTAGAAAAAGAAGGAAAAATTCTCTCCACTTAATAAGTTTAACTGTAATTGATTTTATCTTCCTGTTCCGTGTATACTATGTGTGTGCGTTCTAGAAAATTATTTTTTCTCATCAATTATCATGAAAAAAAAAACTTTATACGGAAAATTATATTAAACAGGAAGAAAGAAAAGTTTTCTCTATACATAATTTTCCATCTAGTGTTTCATTTAACGAGCGACACTCCGACGACATCGATATATTTTCATGGCAATCTATTAAGATTAAAATCTTATCCCAAAAATGTAATGTTGTGTTATACATAGAAAAAAATTTGTGTATATATATTTTTAATATCGACTTTTACATTATATTAAATATATAAAAGGCGTACAAATTTTTCCGTCTTCCTGAAAATGTTATCATGAATAGGTTTCGTTCGTATGTATAAGGTAAATGTACCAATACCAGAACGAGACCCAATACCGGAACGATTATATTTTATTTCGTACGCAATGAAATTCAGTCATTCTTTTTTCATTCTAAACCCGAATCTTTCATTCATTAGATAAATCGATAACAAAATTTCAAAATATTTTGGAAATATATAAAAAAAATATATAAATTATGACAATGCGCTTAGACCCATAGCTTATCCAAATCTTTTAATGGTTTTGCTAAGAAATCAGTCAATGGTCTTAAGCTTGTACAAACCGAACAGAGGGACTTTTCAATAAAAATTTTTTTAAAATGTTTATAAAAACATTTAGAGTTCGATAAATTTCATTGATAATACCATAAAAATTATATTATTACCCTAATTATCCTGTTCCTTTATTGGTACACATAAAATAAGCCAGTGCCCAGTATCGGAACTGATCGTAACAGTCGACCATATTGATTTTCTTTATTGACATTTAAGGTGTACTATCTTGAGTGAGCAAATCAAGTGCAATAATAAAACCGTTTTGTAAATTAATATTTAATGCAGTAAAGGTAAATTAATATTTAATGCAGTCGGGTCAGATTTTGACCCGAACGAAACTGTTAAAAAACAAGAAAAATCATGTTCTTTTGGGTATAAAAATGGTGGGGGTAGGGGTTAAAAGTCGAGACCCCCAAAAGGCACCCCCTTGATACTAACTCAATCCGAATACAAAATTTCTGCCCTCTAGGTTTATTCGGGTGACCTGTGCGAGTGGTACAAACTTCGAAAACGTCGAAAATGCATGAAATTGTAGCTTAAAAATGAGGGGGGTGGGGGTAAAATATTAAAACCTCCAAAAAGCACAACCTAGGTACGAACTTTATCAACACACCAAATTTCAACCCTCTACGTTAATTCTGGGGTGCTGGGGGCCTGTTAGATCCAGCGAAAATCGTTTTTCCCCTCTCTACTCCCACCATATCATCCTAGGAAGCTGAATTTTGGATATGTTGTAGATAATTGATCGAAACATTATTTAAAACCTGTTTGGAAAGTTTCTATTGTTTTGTTGCCCCCCACCACCCCCTTAAAGGTCGTGTCCGAAAAAAAATTGGCCCAAAATTTGACCCCACTTTGATAGTATTGTTGTGCATCGGAATAAGCCCCACTTACCAAATTTCATCTCTTAACTTCCATAGGCGGGCCCTACACATATTAAAAGGTTGCGGGAAAATATATATATATATATATATATATATATATATATATATATATATATATATATATATATATATATCAGACATCTTTTTTTTTACATAATCGTGTTCTACGGGTCCGAAAACGGATAGCGCCCCTGGTCTCGCCTCTCGCAGCTCTTATCGTATAGACTGTATAAGTCTAATTTTTCGGAGAAAATTCGACTAAAAAAGTTGATTTGCATACAATTGCATTGCTGAATGTCTATTCCATATGATAAAGCTAAATATGTTAATTTATATACTACATGAATATTTTTAAAGTGTCAAAACCAGTCACATGCCCTTCGTCCTTTCGGTATTGGTACATTTACCTTACGTTCGCCGTTCGACGACAGACGACACCACTGCAAGCCGATTTTATGAATATATATGTGTGTCTCGGTCTCTGTCTGTCGCTCTTTTTTTTTTTTACTTATATTTCTTTTATGGCGAGAAATTGCTTTCGTAAACTGAAAAATTGTAATCGATAACGAAAACTAAATCATGTGATGCTAAAAATATGATAATTTTTTTTTCGTTTGTTTGATACGAAGCATCTGAAAATTTAGTTAACATAAACTCCTAGTTTTTTCGACTTTATTTCAAAGAGTTTGTTAGAACAATTTTTCAAACCTTAGTTGTTTATTATTTTCACAATAATATTTGAACGTCTTTGAGGACTAATTTTTGGTGCTTTGATGACTAAAAGTTTATAACAAATGTGACTTAATCTATGAAAGTGAATCTTTTCTTATCAGTAGGTTTGCTTCTAGTTTTTCTAAGAACTAAAAGAGAACAACCGAAACTTTCCAGTTGCTACTAATTTGAATTGAATTCTTACTATAATTTAATTTAGAGTTTTTATCCTTGTCATCGTTTGAAAGAGTCCATCCGTATCTAACGTGTTATTAGAGTAACAGAGCTTAAGTTAGAAATAAACTTTTTACCTAGTCTTTTTTTTTAAATAATTGCTGGCATACGTTCACCAAAACTCGTTCTAATAAACCATATTCTGTCAGTTCCATTTTAAACCGCATTATCAAATAATAAAGATCCTATTTCCGTGAAAACAGGAAGTAAGATGTTGGATTTTGTAGTATCAAACCAGAGACTTTACATATCTTCAAATAAAATAACTCATTGATATCGAATCGTCGGGAGCAATTCACTGAACCATTCCTCGAAATAATGTTGTCATTTAAATTTTTCTTTTAATAAGTCTTAATAAATAACCAGAGTTTGTAAATTTTGTTTCAATGTCGATATTTCTATGATAGCTGGCCAATCCTAACTGAATATAAATATTAAAGTGGAACGTCACTTGTTATTTCCGGGTCATAAATCCCTGGTACTTTGTACAACGTACATATAGTCTTGACGAGAGAGGGGGCAATCGGAGCTACAGTTCCGCGGTCCGAGTCCGAAAATGGGGCCTGGTCCAAAAAGATAAAAGTATTTTTTGTGCTCGTCAACTATATTTGTGCGAAAAAAATTTTGAAAAATTGGGTTTGACCCGGAGGCCGATCATTGTTTTCTACGGCCCTGTATACATATTAAGATTATTCATAAATGCTTTAAGTGTTTGGTTGAGTAAAGAACTCGTCTCCAGTTGATACTATATCTGCCGCTAGTTCTTTATATTGCATTTAATCCGATGGTTTGTATAGATATTAGAAATACCACTAGAAAATTACTACACCATTTATTAAGCTATAGAAAATAGTTTGTCTTCTTATGCTATTCAACGGATTAAAATAGATTACCACTGATGTGTCTCGAAATGGAAGCACAAATATTTTGTTTATTATTATGAACTAGATACAGTACGGAACATGTAATATGGACATACATACAGTTTGTCTTGTTAATGTAGCAAAGAGTAACCAATATTATAGGAGTACAGTTCAACAAATCTGACTTTGTTGCTTCAAGGTCATTACAAATGCATTCTTAAAGAAGTAAGATAGTACTTACTATAAAGAAAAAATGACCTTGAAGCGACAAAGTCAGATTTGTTGAACTGTACATTAAACTGATAAGAAAATTTTATGTGGGGCTCAATCATCGAAATCTATTTTATTACATCGTTAAGGCGTTACATCACTTTGAAATGTCAAAAAAGTCAATTTTTTCTTTATAGTAAGTACTATCTTTCTTTAAGAATGTATTTTTAATGACCTTGAAGTGCCAAAGTCAGATTTGTTGAACTGTACATTAAACTCATAAAGTACTTTTATGTAGGACTCAATCATCGAAGTCTATTTTATTACATCGTTAAGGCATTACATCACTTTGAAATGTCAGAAAAGAGGGTTTTATTCGGGAATTTTTTTTCTCCGAAACGAATAACGCAATCAATATACAGCTTTTTAGAATGTATGTGATCTGGGACGTACAAAGAAAAAAAATTCCTCCAATTAACAAAACAAAACGACGGAGCGGGCGCAGAACGAACACAGACGCATTTTTTCCAAACAGATTCATGGTGGACAGCATAACAATTTTCAAACAGTAGTTAGAAAATAAAAAAAAAATTATCATTTAGATTAGTTTTACTAAAGCGGTATACAAGATTATCAATAAATATTGATTTATCACTAAACAACACCAGTTTGAAAAAACATTTTGAAAATCCACGGAAAAATCAACCCACATCCTTTATAAAAAATTATTTTTAGAAGACCTCTAATTATGAGATTCAAATTACACTCAAATCATCAGATATGAGAAAATGATTAAGCTAAGGAAAGCAGAGTTACAATTCTAAGTCGTAGCTAAATAAATAATCATAAAACTTAATTTTTTTCTGTGGATTATCACTATTTTATTTTATAGAAAGGTGGCAACCATGGTTATCTAGCAGAAAGTGTGACGATTAGCCGCCATGAACGTATAATCTATATTTTACTTTAACCACCTTTGACTATGTCACAATAAAATTTTATGTATGTCCTCCAATTTTTACCCATTAATGTATGCTAGATAAAATTTTGCATAAAATTTCACCATATCAGCATGTTATGTTTTATAATTTAATAAGGATCATGTATTTATATAAATGTTGTTCATATAATTATACACAAACACCGTAAAACCCACTAACTTTACCTATTAAACCTAATTCTACAATACGATATTTATTATCTACATATTCGCAATAAGAAAGTAGATTTTTTTGTAATATTGCTACATTATACAGTTTTATCAAAATAAATGAGAATCGGTAAATTAGGTGTAATTTTACCCCGCATTGACACCTACACTACCCTTAGAATACTCTTTGTTGGGGCCCACGAAATACGAATTTAGCCGGAAAGTGTTGGGAAAATTGTCAGAATATTGCATTAACTATTTTACTAATGGAAAGGGGGGCAACATAAAAGGTGTATGATCTGTATAATGAAAATTACTAAATGGTCTTCTTGTCCTCTTGTTTTTGGTCCTCTTGTGAATATGAATATACATATTTGCAAAATAACGGTATTCCAAATAGTTGATGCAGTCTGGTAACCAGAATTTTTAAAAATATGAAAAACCATCAGATTTTGTAAATTCAAACATCACATTAGACGCTGATGACGTCATACCGTATTCAGAGATATTAGACAGTGTATTCGAGAGTAAACGAGTAAAGTATTCCTATGGCAACTATCTTACAAATTAAAGAAGTTCTGATGAATGTTACCTGGAATTTCCGTAGTTATTTTGTTTTATATCCGATTAGTATCAGAGATACAATAAAAGTGAATGAAACTTTTTTTTTTAGATAATTTTGCGATCTTTAATTTTGTTAATAACTAATTTTTGCTTGTGACTAACAGTTTTTGAGAAATTTTTAAAAAAAGTGAAAACATGGGTCTATTTTTCAAGATGGCGGCCAAAGCTCCTTTTAAGTTTTATACTAAAAGTCTCCAAAGCACCTTCGATTTTTGGGGACTTTTAGTATAATCATTACTAGGTCCCAAATTATAATCTTATATCGTCAAATCGACTACTTAGAGTGTTCATTGACTAAGTTACTTTAGAAAATTTATTTATGAGTCAAATCAACGATTTTGATCAGTTGATTTCATTAAAACAGTTAAATATAACCAAATTAATTTCGTCTTCATTTTATACAAATTTGAACCACAAATTATGGGGTAAAGTTACGTGTGTCTACGGTATGCGAACATTATGCATATATTATAATGTGTACTAACATATTAGTATATGGTTTACAATTCCAACATATCCCATATCCCAGCATATTGTTAGATATTTGTTGATCTGGATGTGAACGTCTGGATATATTTATATAGAAACATATTTTACAAATGATTCTGTTGTTCATGTGTTTTGCCGTATTTATGATACAAAACAATACGAAACGATATTATTTTATAAAGTATTTTCTGTTTAAATTATGATTCTGTAGTAGTTTCATATGATATTAAATCGAAATACAATACCTTAACGAATATATTGTGAGTATAAACAAAACTAGAAACTAATTTATCAATCTATTTACTAAAGTAAACGGATTAAATATAATTTGCTTTGTTTAGAAAATAATAACAGTAATTTTAATAATAGTTGTAAATGTTTTATTTGGGAATTATTACAACAAATAAACAAATAGAAATCTCATATACCTACTATAGAGAAATATTTATACAAGTTACTGTCGAGTCTTCGAAATGTTGATTTATCTTTAAATATCAGGGAAAATTATAATATTATGTATGCCATATATGGAATAATATGTAAACGAAATTTTTCTATTTTATTCTAGAGTGAACAGTACATTCTCAAAACGATTTTTTTGTTTAAAGATTAAAAATTTAGTTGAATTTTTTTTCTTTGAATAAAAAAATTTTTTTTTGCATTAAAGATACCTGCTTATATTTTTTGACTATTGAAAAATAAAAATTCAAGAAAATATTTCTCTGAGTCAAAAAAATAATTTTTTTTTTTAGGTGTCAATCAAATTTCCTTGAATCATAAAAATAATTTTTTGATTGAAACCTTTTTTTTTGATTCAAGGAAATATTTTTTTAACTACTAAAAAAAAAAAATTCACAGAAATCTCAATCTTTGAACAAAGAAATCGTCTTAAGAGTGTAAATATTTCTATCTTTTTTATTGTTCAAAATTTTATTTTTTGTTACTTGAGTGCTAAATTCCAATATTTTAAAATATTTCTCTGAGTCAAAAAAATAATTTTTTTTAGGTGTCAATCAAATTTCCTTGAATCATAAAAATAATTTTTTGATTGAAACCTAAAAAAATTTTTTTTTGATTCAAGGAAATATTTTTGTAACTACTGAAAAAAAAATTCAAAGAAATCTCAATCTTTGAACAAAGAAATCGTTTTAAGAGTGTAAATATTTGTATTTTTTTTATTGTTCAAAATTTTATTTTTTGTTACCTGAGCGCTAAATTCCAATATTTTAAGTCAAATTTTCATCGGAAATATAGACTATTACACTGTATTCAAAGTCATCGAATCGAAGTGTAGACGGATTTTAAGAACTATTAAGAATCGTTTTAGTACCTCTGGAATACATAATTATTGGGGGTTTTAGAATTGTCTGACATTCCGATCTATGCGTGGTATATACTACCAATGTGAAGTCGGTGCATGAATGGAAGATGTTGTGTGCATGCAGAATTTTATGACATTTAAGATATAGAAGGCATAAAATACATGTAAGAAAAAATTAGTATCTGACAGTAATCTGTCAATTAGAGCCAAGATTTATATGTTAGATGTATTACTATTTATTACTAGCGATTTATTAATTATCATACTATTATATAAAGAGGTAAAGTTTATGACTTTGTCGGTGTGTACGACTGAGATAATCCCGAAGGAAAAACTACCCAATCAATTTCAAAATTTTTTTTTACTGGTGGATAAGTAATACTGTCGGTTTTAATACAAGCTACATTTAAAAGGTTAAAATTGTTTCGCAGGACCTTAGGATCTCAAAAAACTTATAATGAACGGCTGGACAGATCGTTACCAAATTTTGCTCAAGTAGTATTGAAATCCTGGAAAAAATGAACGTTATATCAAAGGATTCAAATAAGTGTCGTTAGGGTCCCAGCGTTTCAAAAAATACTCAAATAAGTGGCTAGACCGATCTTGATCAAATTTTCCTTAAACAGTACCTACTGAGATCCTGAAAAAAATTAACGTGATGTTGAAACGACCTTTTCGAGTCCTGGAGACCTAAAATAAACGGCTGGACGAATCTTGACCAAATTTTGTTCAAACAGTACTTATATACTGAAATATATTTGCGTGAAGTGAAAATTATTCATTATGGTCTCTGAGGCACACAAAACACAAAAAATAAACGGCATGATCGATCTTGATCAAATTTTGTGTACTATTGAGATCCTCTTAAAAATGAATGCCAGGTTAGTTTTGACTTCTAGGATCCTGGGGACAAAAAAAAAAATGCCCAAAATAAGTTGCTGGATGATTTTTGACGAAATTTTGCTCTAATATTATTGAGACTCGAAAACAATATGAGTTCGGAAACTTTCTTTAGAGCTCTGAGACCTCAAAAAGAGTTGGGAATTAAAGTGCTTCTAAATTATCAATATGGGTAGCAACAAAAAAATCTCAAGATATGAAAATTAGATACACAAATAAAATATGAATGCTAGTTTGAAGCTGTTAGGCGAGCAGAGCCAAGCAATGTAAGGAACTAATTTTCTAAAAAAAAAATTAGAATATCTGATTTAAACGTAAGGTGACGTCGGAATTGACCACCTCACTTCAGTTGAATAGGACTCGAATGAAATAGCTGAACTGAATTTGATAAAATTTTATGAAAATTAGATATCACTCCATTATTGCAATAGTCGGTTATCTGGGCAAAATTACGTTTTTGAGTTATCTATACCATTCGAAAGAGGAAAAGCGTATCTTTCAGATGCTACAATCAGTTAAGCTCTAAGCTTAATATTTTTGCTAATATAACTGATATCCTTGTATAACAATTTTAATAAATTTTAATTTTAATTGTTGTAAGACTAAGATATATCGGTATATCCGTACTGTTGAAGCCTCAAATTCAATTTATTTTTACGACAATACTAGGTTATTGCATTTTATCCGAATATTAAAGCAAAAAAATTTTTGAAAATTTTACAGATTAGACAACATAACCGAATTTTAAAATTTTAACGTCTTCTAATGATTTAGTTTCTGTAGGTTATTGTGTTTTTTAAATAAATGTTTAAGTTTGACCGATTTTTTTTATTACGTGGTGTTGACATTAGTAACAATAAGAAATTCTTTATGTCAAATCAAACAAGGAAAATATTAGCAATGCAGTAGATGTATTACAAAATGTATCGTTTTATGATCAGTATAATGTTTATGAACCAAATTTTTTAATTAATTATGTTAGTAGAATTTTACTAGGTTTTAACTATACTGCACGGATGTCCAAGAAAAATCATAATAGGAGAATACCAACTCTCAAACTTTATCTTTGCTGTCCTGTAAAATTTGTGAAATTGTCGTTATTAAGTTTTTTCTTTGTAGGTTTTAATTAGTGAATAATTTGTGATGTTTGTTAATTTTTTTTTTTGGTATTTTTATGTTGAATAAAATGGTTTTATTTCAAATAATAATGGTTTTCATTTTTAAAATTGGTTTATTTTTACCATCGTAGTAATTCTATTAAAAATGTTTTTGTGCAATAGTCAATTGTCTAGAATAATTTGAAAATTTGAGCCGACAAAATAAAATAGTTCTTTTAATTTTTATAGTATTATTTAATATCGTGTTTAAAGAGTTTTCTGTCAAAATTGCATTAAAATTGGATTTCAAATAACTTTCAAGAAACAATAAAAATATTCTAAAAAACTTTAAACTTGAATATCTGAAAAGTTGGTATCTCCCAGATAACCGACTATTACAATAATGAAGCGATATGCTATTGAAATATGAATACGGCTACTTTAGAGTCGCTGGGCGAGCGGAGCGAAGTACTATAAGGAACTAATTTTGTACAAAGTTTCAGAATATCAGCATGTTATCTTGGTTTGAAAATAATTTATTTTCTTCCGCATTTTTGTTATTAGTTTCGCACGTTCATCTGTAACCGCGACTAACCGTTCAATAGAATCGTACCTACAGAATATAGGTATTTATATTACTTCCAGTCATTTTCACGTCGCTCGTGTGGCCTTCAGTTCACGCAGAAATTTTTTCCCATATGCCATCGTCACGGTAAAAGTTGTAGCAAACGCTCTACTACCTAGTCTGTTTCCATATTTAAATTTTCATCGAAGTGTACGAATGAATGTAATTTAACGGCGTTATCTAAACAATTCAACACTGATTGGATCTATATTGTTACATACCTATATACATGTGTACCTACATACATACGCATATTACCATTGAGTGGAGTTGAACGCCAACCAAAATAGATCGATCGAATGTGATAATATTCGATAATGAATGTTATTATTACATGAATGGACATACATAAAAGAAATATTGTTAAAATGTTGTACCTATATGTGTAACTAACTATTTTATCTCTACATTATCAACATAGCCTATATAAGTGAACGGGTACGATGTACACTTTGTACCATCGGAGTTTGTTCGAAATGGATAAAGTCGAATTACTGCTATTACAACATAGTCAAAGTAGCTGAGTGTGCTTATAGACCAAGCCAAAGAGTATGACATAGAGGAGAAATAGAAATATAAGTTTTTAGTGACATCTTGAGTCTGTAGCAACCAACTATAAAGTTTGTTGACTTTTACGGGGGGCGACGAGGTAGTTGAACATTTTGAGATTTGAAGTATGAATCATGCGCTTGGGTTAGTGACAGTTGAATGAGTTGGATGTTAAGATTTCTTGCAGTAGTTGAAAAATTAATATAATAATTTAATAGTTTGATAAAAAAACGGTTCGTTACTCGATAAAAAATGGCGCGCCTTACTCGGTAGAGGCGCTGAAACTTGTATACTACGATTTTACATTAGTTCTTAGGGGCTGTTTCTCCTTTATCCAGGGCCAGCTTAGCCGATAGGCCGCCCTACGCCATGGCCTAGGGGCGGGAGATTTTTAGGGGCGGTAATTTTTTAAAATAGCGCAGAAAAATGAGTAATAAACGTTTTTTTTTTTTGCTCGTCACTTATTTTTTTTAAGAGAAAGTTTGTAAAAAAGGTAGGAATAGGAACGGAAAATTTTTAAAACACGGTAAAAAAATTTGTGATTGACGTTTTTTTTTCTTCAAGATTTCCTTTTTTTAAACAAAAGGTAGGGGCGGCATTTTTCAAGGTGCCTAGGGGTGGACTCAGGGTTAATCCGGCCCTGCCTCTATCCCATACCCTTTGGTCCAGGCATGACAAATTGTTTTTGCCCGTGGCTGGAAAAAAAATGTATGAACAGGCCGGACGAAATATTAAAATGTTAAGCAAAATATTATATACCCTTTGGTCCAGGCATGACAAATTGTTTTTGCCCGTGGCTGGAAAAAAAATGTATGAACAGGCCGGAGGAAATATTAAAATGTTAAGCAAAATATTATTTATATACTTATTTCTTTAAGAAAAAATACTAATAAAAATAATAATACAACATTGAAAAATTGTTTGTGGGTCACACAAATTCATTACTCGGGCCGCATACCGATTAGGCCCGCAGGCTGTATATTAACCATGTCTGGCTTAGTTACTGGTACTGACTAGCGGCTCATGTATCATTTCAGAGCTCATCACAATTTCAAATGATTATCGGTATAATTCCTTTGAAGAAAACGGCAGCGGAAGCATAATTATACTAACCAAATTCTAGTCCCCTATTCCGATTGCTCTGTTCTCTGCCCACATCATAAGTGTAACTGTTATGTACTTTTAATTGTTTTAATTTTTTACTTAAAAAATTCATGGAATTATATATTATATTCTATATTCTAAATTTCATTATAAATTAGAATAACTTAATTTTGAACTCTTGTGTAGTCTAATATGTCACGTATACGATGGATGAAAGTCAGTGGCGTAGCTAGGCGTGGGCGGTGTTTGCCCACGCCCACGGCCTCATACTTTTAAAGGGGCCTCGCGAGCGCACTTACAAGAGCCTCGCGAGTAGCTGTTTTTCGTTTTTTTTACTTTGCTCATCACCTAATTTTTAAGACAGAAATTTTAAAAGAAAATTAAAGGGGGCCTCGCAAAAATGATCTTGCCCACTCCCCATTTTCGTCTTACGGGGCCACTGATGAAAGTTAAGTATATAATTCTAAATTAATGAAATTGGGAATATGTAACTCAAGGAACTTTTTCATCGTGGGATTTTAAATCTTTTTTATTTAAAACTCTTTTGAACTTTTTCTTCATGCATATTAAAATTTTTTTATACTCACAACTAAGAAAAGAAATTGTTACAGCTAGTAAAAGAAATTCCGTAAAACTTTGTCGAGAGTTTAAACTATCAAATATTGTCCCCCTATTTTTATATTACAAAAACTACCATTGCAATCTGTAATTTTCACAATTATGTTTAATATTTTATTTTTAACCTGGAAATAGCTGAAACAATTTTCATTAAATCTAGCTAAACAACTACCAGCTTTCAAATAAAAAAAGTTCAGTAAAATTAGTTAATTTATTTTGGAAATAAATAGGAACGGATACACAAACATACAATTTATTTCTACCAAAGTTAAGGAGCTTTTGCACTCAATAATGTATTATTATTATTGTTATCTGTTTTATATTCTTTCTTTAATGTTTATTAATCCTCTAGGCCAGCAGTCTTAAAAACTCTAATATTTCTCTCGAAGGCACTGTATAAGTTGGGATTAATTTATATAGAGATAAATTAGTCTTCTGTATACGAAGGCTTCACATTCACCAAATCTCTATAATAGTATCTCATCCTTCTCATAACAGAATCTGTGTTTTCCTCGCACATCCTGTTAGGGTTTCCACCAGAGTCGGTATTGGATTTCTTTCAAGAGCCCAATTTCTTTCAGATCTTCCGTAAGGATTAATCAATTGCTGACACATTTCTTCACTAAACCATTTTTCGTATTTTATTTTAATAGTGCTTTTTAAGACCCCTGCAAATGATTCGGGTATATAAGAACTTTTGCTCTCCCAGCTAAGCTAGCACATCAGCTTTTTGATTCCCTTCCGTATATGTCAGAATAGCCTAAATAATTAGTATTTGTTAATCATTGTACTGTTGGTGATTAAACTCATCAACTGCGGTAACAATTCACGTCGTGAACATCAAATTTCAAGACAAATTATATTCAGTACCTACCATTCGAATTATCAAAAATTTGACAGAGCCTCCTATATTTTGACTCGCCTAGTATTTTATTGAAGCTCATTATACTTTTGTCTAAACGTGAAAAAAGGCAAATCAAAATATCAATGATAAAATTGATGGCAGTGTTTTTATTCAAGTGACATAATACATATAAGTACACGTGGCATTCAAATAATGAGTGATCCTTGAATAGCAGAGAAAATATCATAGGTAATCAATGTGTGTGTATATATCTACATACGAATACGACTGCTATAGATATCAATAATAATGACACGTATAAAAGGTAGATAGGCTGCCAATGATAACGTATTTCCGGCACCAGTGAATAGTCGTAATAAATAATTTTGTTCGCTACAAATTTTCGTTCGTTCTCCACACAAAGAATAATACTTAACTCATACTGAGTCACATATCTACCTATAGAGAAATATATTCACTGTTTAAATGTGAGGTTATTTTTTTTATCAGTGTTATAAAATTGGGAAAGAATTGATCATTTGATGAAATTTTATTGTTTTCCGGCTTTTTGAAAAAAATAAAAAAGTAATTTTTAAGGGAAAAATAAGAGATAAGCACCTAATATTTTGCCATAGATAATTCCAAAAAAAATCCTTCCATAGTATGGAGTATATACGTTTCTTTTTTTTATATAAGTGGAATTTCACACAAAATCAAAACCACGTTTTGGTACCTAAATTTTTAGACCTTTCGGTAGTAAACCGAATTACATATCGCGAGCCTAGTATTACACTGTTCCATGTCGACTTTTAAAATCTCGAGAAAAATGAGTTTGAAGTTCTGACATATTTTAAAATGTAATTTATATAATACCTATGAATTAATTTTAAGTTCCAAAGAAGTAGGTATAGACAAATTACAGTAGGTATATCAAAATACTATGAGAAACAATAACAAATTGAACCAAAGAACATTTAAATTCTATGGGAAACATAGAACTTTTAATAAAATTATTTATATTTTTAGGAGATGTTCTGTTGATTTCTACAGTTTTTTAAGGAATTTTGATTAAATTTAAATTTATATAGATAGACAATGAAATGGAAAAATTAAATATGTGAAAAAACGCAAATCTCAAAAAGTACAATTTCATATTTCTCTACAAAACCAGATACAACAAATATTTATAATAAGGATAATTTTTGGAAAAATAACCACCAAATGTAGTACTTTAAAAAATTTTTTTTTAACTTTTTCTTTATTACGACGTACGTTTCGGCCTATAACCGCCCTCATCAGGTCTGTGTTTTATAAAATATAAACAAAAATAATTTAAATTTGTATATAAAAAATATAAGGAAAAGAATAAAATACAAATAAATATTAAAATTATAAAAGCCACATACAAATTTCAAAAATAAAACAGTTATTTATAGATAAAAACAAAATATTTATAAAAAAACAACAATTAAAATTAAAAACAATTAAAATCATCACAATGCGACTAGTTTAAAAATAAAAAATAAAATGCAAATGACTAGAATTTTTACTCGTATATGGCTAAAGGTTCGCAATTTTTTAAAAAGGGAAGTGTGAATCATTAAAAGTGTATTCATTTTTGCAGTTTCGATACTGTACTTGTTACTATGCTACCACGATCAACATGTAGTTACCATCATTGGGAACTAGTTTGGTAGTAGTTTGCGCGCTGTCATGCAAAGTTGTTTATAAACAGATGATGACAGGTTATTAATGTCCGTTTGAAAATTACAATTGTTTTCGTATGTTGCGATCCATAGATTCTCCAGGTTTAGACGCTTTCTTAAATTCGTTTCGCACTGTAGAATGTTGGCGTTTTCGAATAAGAAACGGTGATCATTTTCATAGGAGTGTTGCCCTAAGCCCGTGCGAATGTCACCCCTTTTTAGATCCCATTTATGCTGTTTTATTCGATGTTCCAAACTTTTTGATGTTTGCCCAACATAAAGAGTACTGCAGCCGCCACACTGGACTGAATATACCAAGTTTTCCTTTTTATCTGTAGCTATGGTTGGTTTTAGGTTCGAATAAAATGTGTTATAAAGGGTGAAGGGATAATTAAACACTGGACGAAATCCATGGGTCTGTAGAATAGAGGACACTGCAACTGTATCTTGTCCCAAGTATGGTATCAGTACATAGTCGTTTTTTCGTCAGTACATAGTCGTTTTCCTAAAAACTTCCCTTTATAACAAATATTTATTGAACACATAATTTGAAGTCATCAAAATCATTCCACTGTAATATCTAATAACATGTTTGCTAATCCAAAATTACATTTTGAAAATTATTCTTTAATTTAATGGTTAATTAAGCATCGTGCAACGCAACGTTTATTCAAAATATAAAAGTATTTTACGAAAATGTATGTATGAAGGTTTTCCAAATGGGTGTTTGAGTAGAAATATTTTGAATCAACGTTACTAAATGGATGGGAAGTTTAAAAGATTAGATTAAAGGAAATTAGAAAAATATTTTATAATTCAAAGATTTCAAAATGACATTGAAAGAGATTTAATATTAATACCGGGGCTTTACAGTGTGTAACATAAATTACAACAAATTTATTTATACAATTCGGCATAAATTTACTAAAATTAATTGGTAATTTTATAAAAGTTTATTAATAACACGTATCATGATTTGGTTACATATTGTCAAAAAAATAATTTTTTATAACGCCCGCTTCTAAAGTTCAATATTCGAGCGTTGTGTAGTAGGCGTAAAGAGCAGTATTCATAACATTGTAAAACAAACGATAGTATCTGTGCGCAAAAGTACAGTACCGTGCGTGATAGTAGGTAACTGTGCGAGAAAATATGATATTCATTTGTCAGTGATAATCATATTCAAATTAAACATGGAAACGATCAACAAGTTAAGAAAAAAAAAAATTAATTAAAAACGATCTACAAATTAATAAAAAAATTTTTTTTCATATAACCTTATTATAAAATAAAATTAACCCTAGTATTTTCTAAAACTGCTTAAAAATAATTAATTTTTTTCTCTCTATTAAACTTTAGAAGCCGTCGTTATAAAAAATTATGTTCGATACGTATGCGTAAAAAGAGTTATTCTAGTAGGCTTAAACTGGGGCACGAGTCTAAGGGACTGACGCCTACACAACGAGATCGAGTGCGCTGTATACCCCCACGAGCTGCCAGGCGTGTGGGGGTAAGCGCACAAGCGTTAATAACTATTTTATTTTGAGATTCTTTTATTAATTAACTTGATTTGTTTATTAATTTACTAGATTTCATTATTGTTAACACACGTGGTTGTTTATTACATTTCGATAAATAGCTAATCGTTTCATACTTAATTCAACAAAGTATTAAATATTTAACGAATTATTAAGTTTTTTTGTGTGTTAAGAGCATTTAATTTAATTGGATATTTCGGTTTTACAATCATCAATTTAATTGTTGAGTTTAACAGCTTAACAATCAAATTCTCAGTATTTGAATAAAACCATCACCTTCCAAAATTTCTATAAATAAGCTTCACGCCATCAGATCGCTCTCAGTTATTCTTTATCGGTACCATAGTGCACACTTTCTCTGCATCATTCATTTGTATTAGATTTACATATCAGTTGTTAAAATTAAAAAAAAAAAATAAAATTATTTTAAAATAATAATACAAAATGTGACCAATGAAATAACTTCACCAAAAAATGAATTAGCTAGATCTTAAAAACATAGTCACTGTAAAATTATAAATAAATAGCTAAAAATAATAATTCATGTGCTGCTATATTAAAATGTTTAATGTAAAAATGTAAACTATGATGTAAATCGCATAAGTAATTGCAAAGGAAAATATTTCATTAAAAGTTTATTGTGACCTAAAATTTAGTGTTTTTGCAGCAATCCCCCGAAGAACACGATTAATTGGTTCCGTGTTCTTTGAAACCGTGTAGTTCGAGACCACCAAAAGATAGGCATTTTTTATTACAAGTGTGAAAATAAAAAAATATAAAAAAACATTCGGTTTAATTTGGAAGTTATGGGTATTCCAAACATAATGCGACTGTTAAAACCTACTTTTCGTTATCGAAAATTATCGATAACGGACTACTTATCATAAATTGGTTATAATTGTTTAATTTAAGCTCTATTAGTCCCTCTGATTTGGTTACCAATAGAACATTTTCGAAAAAATTAGTTTTCGATACTTTTCGTAAAGTTACGAAAAATATCGAAAACCAATTTTTTCGAAAATATGCTATTGGTGACTAAATCAATGGAGCTAGGAAAGCCTAAAGAGACCAGTTTATGATGAGTTACGTGGTATCGATAATTTTCGATAACGGAAAGTAGGTTTTGACAGTCTCAATATGTTCGGAATACCCATAACTTGCTTCGCTTAAGCCTTCAAAAATTTCGTTATTTTTTCGCTACGACGCACCGTTTACGAGATATTTACGATCAAAAGTTTACGTAAACGTAGACGTAAACTTTTGATCGTAAATATCTCGTAAACGGTGCGTCGTGGCGAAAAAATAACGAAATTTTTGAAGGCTTACGCAAAGCAAGTTATTGGTATTTCAAACATATTGAGACTGTCAAAGCCTACTTTTCGTTATCGAAAATTATCGATGTCGAAAATAAAATTTTCAAAATTAAAATATGTAAATTTCTACATATTCTTTATCATTTCTATTATAAAATTCTCAAAAATTTTAGTAGTTTTTATTTCCAGCATTTTTCTTTTATAATGACAGATTTAATTTACACGATTTTTATTCGTGTAAATCGAATCCACATGTGATATGCATATTTGCGTACATTGAGGACTGATGTAACTTTATATCAAATATATAATATATATACTTAAAAATCGTGTTGTTTGAAACCGTGTAATTCGGGGGAAGGGTACCCGTGCTGTTTGAGACCCGTGTTCTTCGAGTGCCGTGTTCTTCGGGGGATGCCTGTATTTCAATTAAACTAAATTCTTGCTTATTTTTGCGTCACTTATAAAGTCTTATAGTCTTCATTTGTGCAAGAATTTTACCACATCAAGAGCTTGATAACTATTGGGTTCAAAAGGAAATCCGTACAGGACATACATCACCTTGCTACTATAAGTGACATAATGAGATTAAGGATCCATCATTTACCTTAGCCTCCTCAAATTCATCCAGCACACGTTACAAGTGCTACCTTTTACTAATAACGAACAGTGCAAAAGTCAGTTCAGTCCTTTAATTTTAGTTAAAAACTTGAAGCCGTGTATCAACACACAAAGCCTACATCGTCCCTCCAATTCAACAGTAAGATATTGTCAAAATAGCACTATTGAGAAAAACAAGATTAAAGTTTTCGAGTTTTTACAATTTATAACAACTTCTACTTAAATTAATTTTTAACTATTTTAACGCTTTTATAAAGACCAAAATTATATTTTCTACTGTCGTTACTAGTTTTAGGAAAATAAATTCGAACCTTTGAATAATTATAGCAATTTTATTGTAATCTTATTGTAAATATCCCAGTGTTACATTTTAAAAATTTACAAAAAATATTAATTTATAAGAAAATAACCCAAGGTTCTTCTAACTTATATCAACAACTTCGATACAGAAATTTAAATAAACAAAAAAATAATAATTCTAATTTAACAATATAAGTTATTAGTTACTAATACTAAATTATTAGTCACTGTTACTATTATCATCTTACGACTCATTCTTAAATTTACTTATTATTAAAATTTCATAAAAATTGAGGTATCCGCTTGGTAGTCTGATTTGGGTAAACTAGGGCTGAATTTAATATTTTCTTACCACGAGAAACCATTTTCGCATGATTTTTAAATTACCGTTTGGTTATAAACTGGTTTCTTAAAAATATTGCTTAATGCTAAAATAAAATTTGTTAATTTACCAATTTTAATGAAATATTCTTCATTTATGTTCTACAAGTTCAAAAAACTTTGTTGTATTACACAACAACATCGTGTAAATATCTCAACGTAATACCAAATAAAAATATGTAACATCATTTTCTCCAATCGAACATTGAGATATGGTCAATATCTCAGTGTTCGACTTAGAAATATGGACAATAGTACTTTGTTGAACACTGGTTTTTCTGGCATAACTTTATAAATATCAAACGGACAACATTCTTCAGTACAGCATTTTAAAGTACTCGAAAAATGGAATACGACAGTGTCAATAACTCAATATGGCCATTTTTGAAGATATCCCACTGTAGAATTGGAGGGACGACATCACTTTTCTTCTGTAAGTAATCACTAATTTCGAATTATACGATATCAGAAAAAGCTAGTCATCCTTACAATTAATTATTGCTTGCCAGCATAACTAATGAATCCTTTATTATGTATATACGTACAATTATCCTTTTAACTTATTAAAAATACATTAATTCTAATGTTAAATGATTTAAATATTATCATGCCACTACCGTTATCCAACGTGGCTAACTAACTGTTCGGTGTGTCGCGGTCGCTATATCCTTCAATGATAAAGAACCGAAGTTAAAGTGTCAGTCTGTCTTCAACGCAAACAATCTAGTTGGGTATGGAACATACAATTGTCATTAATTATTACGTTCGGTTGTTAATTATGACTGGGCCTCACAACTCTGAGGATTCCACAAACTAAAATTATCTACAAACACTTTTCGCCGACATGGTTGTAAAGTATAGAAAACAATGTGAATGGTATTTTACTAACTTTATGAAAACAGAATAGTTACAACTAAATTATTTAATGCGCATTCACACCATTGAGTTGAAATATTTCGCTGACGCAACAATTATAAAAGTTATTAACAATAGTTGATTATTTAGTGCTAAGCAAATACAAAATTAAGACCAATATCCTAGTGATATTGGTTTCTTCTGAAATTTAAAAAAAAAAAAATTTATTATTTTTTCTATTTTAACCTGTTCACTACTGATTTTTTAAAAATTTTTATACTCAATGACTATATATTTGTCTAGCGCAGTGATTTTCAACCTTTTCCATGGTGCGACGCCCTTAGTTTGGAAAAATATTTCGCGACCTCCTACCCTCCGCTATTACCAACTTTTATTTTTTTATGTTATAATTATTGAATTCGTTCATGATTATTAATTATTTTCGTAGTTAGGTATCGATTAAATACGTAATTAAGGACTTGAAACAGGCGTATTTTTATATTGACATCAAAATTGACGACTTATAGTAGCTTCTGAAGGCACACGTGGTGTAAAAAGTGACATGCGCACGCACGATGGTCGTCACCGTTTAACACTTCCGAAAGTAATCCATTTGAATTCTTTGAATTGTGAACTCGCATTAGTGTTTGAATTTATTGAATTGTCTTGTTTAGTAGTTGCTCACTTATTATTGTCTAATGTTCAAAATTCTATGCTCATTGTAATTACTGAAAATGAATAAGTTTTTGGAAACATATGCACAACCGTCAACTTCAAGTTCCAATCAGAGTAATAAAACAAAACCAAAGAAAAAATGTCTATATGACGACAATTATTTAAAATTCGGATTTACTGTTATTGAAACTTTATCGCGCAAAAGTATGAAACTCTCATATTAATGTAACCATTAATTGACCTTCTCTTTATTAAATATCATATATTGAACTAGAGTGGTTTCGTTTTTAAAGTACTGCGACCTTCTTAGAAAGGCTTCGCGACCACCCAGGGGGTCGCGACCCACAGGTTGAAAAACACTGGTCTAGCGTACTAGACATCATTTTAAACAAGCGTTTATTTTAATTAAAATTTTTAAACTCTTATCTTTAAATAAGCGTAATTTGTGTAATTTTAAATAATATTTAGAAATTTTTAGCTTTTCTCAATTAAAATTCATGTTAGGGAGCCCCTAAATTTAATGTCCAGTATGATGGACACCAGTAGCGAAGAGGTTAAAAATTGAGATAGGCGTACGCAAATTTTACTAACAATAAATTTGACAATGAAATATTTTCGTACTGAAAAATTGCAACGTTTATAACTTTTATCTGATCTTTTTAAAAATTTTATAAGATAATGGGAAATTTTGCAATCCAGTCGCCAAATCTTGAAATCCTGACTGATTATTAATGTTTTTAGTCCCTATAATTCAAGCTCGTGGCTAAATTTCAGCTAGATAAACACTGAGGTGAGTATATAGATAATATTCACAAGCACATAGATTATAATCTGAGTACTTTTTTGTTTAAGTTGTATGAAAATCTCGATTCCGAGATCGGAAGTATATTATTTAAAATTTTCAAAATCTAGGAATTTAAATTTCAAAAGCCGATCTAATGTCCTACTCGTACGTAATTTGAATCAAATCAGATAAGGAAGGTATTTACTGGCATTTTCAGTTTACATTGATTAGAAGATTAGATTGCTACAAATACAACAAAACAATAGAAGGAATCGTATATCTCAATGAGTTTTATATAAAACATTGATATAGAAGAATATGGATGGAGATTATTTCTTAAGACAGAGACAAGATATAATATAATATGATATGTTAGAATGAATATGTAGATTCTTTTGAATGTACCACAAAAAATAAAAAAAAAAAAGTAAATATACACTAGAACACGTGCAAATAAGCACTAAACATCCATTCCTACAAAAAATTAAATTTAAATAAAAATTAGCAAACGTAATACACCGTAAATATAATATTTGGGTAAGTAAATATTGTATTTATCAATAAATGCAACCATTTCTAGCGAAAATTTGCTAATTTTTCAAAATTTTTCATTTAAAACAACAGGTTTATAATAAGCGGAAAAATACCAATTTTGACACTACACAAAGGAAATACCGAAAAAGGAAACATTCTACGTAAATAAGGAATTCGTTTTTTAGTTAAAATATGTGATAGGTAATAACGACAAAAATTTTAAAAATATTCTAAAAAATAATATTATGTAAAAATTAAAATATAGGTTAGATTGACCCTTCATTTCAGTAGCGTCTTATATGTAAAATTAATGAGCATATAAAAATTTAACTTCAAGGTTATGTATTTCGTTTGTATTTATTTATTTATTAATAAAATAATAATTCAATAAATGTATAGTTTTATTTATGTTTGTGTCTACTTTTATCAAAAAGATATGTCTTATTAGTGGTGGAAAATTATAAACTTAAACGTAATCTTTTTAAAGAAATAGTTATAAATTGTAAATAATCGATTAATTTGAGCAATTTTTGTTTTCAGTTTATGGTAATTATAATATTCTTTAAGCACCGTTAAAAAATACAATAATTTAGGAGACAATTAAGAATTCGAATACTAAATATATTGTTTTAAAAACAATGGCAATGTTTTAATTAAATTAAAACCGTTACTGTTTATTTACAAAATGACGTCATTCATAATACGCACGTTTAATATTCATAATATGTTGTTGAGTATTTTGGGAAATGGTCCTTCCTTTACAATATTATATATCTCTCCTTCTTCCATGATATAAAAGTAAATCTCTACCGATTCTCTTCGATAATTTATACACAAAAATTAATTTGGAACTCTACAATTTAAAACAAAATTGAATTTTGAAAGTTTTGATTGTATACATACAACACACAGATTGTAAAATAATATATAATCACCCCCTAAAATATACTAGCGTGATACTAAAACTGTTACATGTGAATTGACATTATGATTATAAATATATTTTGTAAACTGAAAATATAGTATATATACAAAACTGTACCACGTATTTTATAGGTATATTGGTATCGTTTGTAGTCTAGTGGAAAACTCTTACTGACCTATTTCAAATAGAATGATATATTAGCAGTAATTTCTTTTCTTTTTCTCAAATAAATTTTCAATGGACGTATCGGTATAGTAAGATATATTTCTCTCTTTTTTTTTAGAAATATATTTATAGGGGGATTAGCGAGTACCAAATACAAATTCTGGTCAATTAAATATTTTCAAAAGGAATTCATTGGTATATATGAATGGATTTGTTGAAGAAAGAACGTTTTTACTAATATGGCTATAGTTTTATTTTTCTACTTTAGTTTTAGTTTTAATAATTTTACTGTTTAAATATTTTGTTTAAAAAAGAAAGAAAAAGATTAATGGCTTCTACATCCGAATCTATCTTTTTCCAATATACTCGTTACCATATACCGTATTGTAAATTTATCTATAACCGTTTGTGTATGTGCTATTGTGTATGCACTCCTCTTACCTCAGCCACCTGACAAATTCAGTTCAAAATCAGTTTTTTTAGATAAAAATCCGTAATAGATATTAAAGTACAGAGCACGAGTACTTTATGCTGGCAATTTATTTCAAAAGCTTCGTTGAATTATATTGAGTAACAAGAACTTGGATATTTTGAATAATTTTTGTTGGAAATTTTAATTTTTTGTGTCTTTTCATACTTTGCGAAGGGGAATGTTTTGAATCTAAAAATGAAAACATTTATATTTAAATAAGTTATTGAGTTAAGATATGCTCTGTAAAAAATAATTCCAGTTAATCGAATTTAAATTAAACTTTTATTAAACGTAACAAACTCTTCAGTTTTACTTCAATTTTCTGTTTTCCCCTATTCGATTATTGGAAGGTAAGCAATTGAAAAATACCCAGTATGACCACCAATATATTTTCACTTATCGAACTCTTACGTTCGCGGTACAATATGTCGATATGACCACTTCAAGAATAATTGCACTCATGTGTTTAATAAGATCGACTGAACGGTTGGTTCTACGTACATTTTGCTGAGGAAGCGACTGTAGAGGCAAGAGTATTGGTTGGTTATCAACCAAGAACAGAACGTCTATACTTACTAATTTTACTTTTAGTCTTTTTGACACACTGAAATCAATAAATTTATCACAATTCAAATCAATTGAAAATTGGATTCTATAAACTTGTTGAAGTGCATAGATTTTAGAAAATTGTATTTAAAATTTATTTATCGTATCTATGGCAACAAAAAGATCTTTTTACTACTCTTTTTTATCTCTACTTTATCGCGGAATTCCCATTTTTCTATCTTGCATTGTTTTTGAGTTACCGAAAGTAGTTTTTCTCCTCTAGTGGCTCAAAAATTTGACTTAGAAGAATTTCAGATTCATGATCAGCGCCAAAGAGTACACAAAATTTATATTTTGAAACTTCGGTGAGCACGATATTGTTATATTTATCACTCGTAATAACACTATTCCCAGGAGGCACGATCCGTTAAGAAAGAACAAAATTGTAAGGGGGAACATAAAGACTGTTAGCCACAAAAGCACGCCGTCGAAAAATCTGTTTCGATTATTTACAACTATTCTTTTTAGTTTTTAAAACAAAGAGTCGGTAGCATTGATTCATTTTTCCCGTAAAATATGTTTTTAATAATTATATGATCCAATTATCACTAAAATGTCGATATCGTCTAAAAATATTCAATTCAGAGGAAGAAAAAAATATATCAAATGAAGAAAATACTTCTGACATTTCTTATAATCTTTCTTGATATCAATGAAATCGTTTGTCGAACTTACATAATTTCAAATTTTCCCTTTCTTAAAAATAACAAATGCCAAACCAAAACGAAAAGAACGATGGTGAGTAAGAAAGAATTACGCTGAGTAATTAATATACACTGTAAAAAAATACATTGTTATTTCAAACGCATTTTTTTGAATGTATACGGAAAACTGTAATCAAAGCCAGCCCAACAAAAAGCGGAACCTAATGCAAAGTTAACTTGCGGGGCTTTTAAACATGTTTCGTACAACAATATAACAATTTGTTGAACTTTGCGACTTTTGTATTGCACAAATTCGTATAGTCAGAAATAGGATGACTTACATGGAAACGATTCAGTCATTCTAAATAGGTGGTAAGTAGATCGATATGGGATTGTGATTGTTCAACAAAGTTGCAGACATAATATGCTTTCGACATATACAAAATTCCTATATGCAAAATTTTCAATTGAAAACACTCTTTGAACGAAATACACGATTACTCTCGTCTTACTTACTAATTTTGGCATAGAACTACTGTGATCTTACTACTTTTGGTATGGAAGTGTTGCGATCTTACTACTTTTGGAACGGAACTGCTGCAACCTTACTACTTTTGGTATAGAACTGCTGGGTACAGACAGAACCGCTGTAATTTTACTACTTTTGTTACAGAACCACACTAAGCTTAAGCGGGTTCTACACGATGCTACGAACGTTCCTTCCAACGTTCGATCGAACGTTTGAGGCAATTAAGTTCGATAGTTGGTGCGACGAATGTATCTGCTACACGATGAATCGAATGTTTGATCCAATACGAATGATGATGTGTTGGTAGCAGTGGACGAAGCTGTTATCTGTCTGATGTTATCTCTAATGTTATACACTGATGTTGTCTCTCTTGTATAATGTGTTGGGACAAACGTTTATTCAATGGACGACGATGTCATCTGTCTTATGTGATCTCTAATGTTATACACTAATGTTGTCTCTCTTCACATGAACGAGTCGTGCAGCTGCTGAGTCGAACCAACCAACGCAACCAACATTGACCTTCAAACGTTCTAAGCATCCCTTTGACTCGGTGCAAGAATACCGACATCGGGCCAAATGCGAATGTTTGACGCTCGACATTGGACACTCGTAGGTTCGAACAACGGCCACACGATGCGATGAACCATCGAACGTCCAATGTTGGAAGGTGTTCGTAGCATCGTGTAGAACCGTCTTTATAATAATTGGTGCAGAACTACTGTGACGTCGTTACTTTGGTATAGAAATTTAATGGATGAAATTACTGAAGAGGTAAATCGATCTTGACTATCGGTACGTCCAAAATAATATTTCATTACCTCTTGAAAAAATCTTTCTGTAGATACAATGGTAATGGTTTAATTGATATAGTTTTCAGAATGGTAATAAAATTTGGATAGAGTTTAAATAAATTACTTATTTTTAAATAAATATGTACAATTGTAGAGGTAAGTGGGGTAAACTGGGAAATGGCACGTTCCGGGTAAACTGTCAAATCATAGATGTCATCCGCTGACATCTGTTAGTAATGACCACAAACTAATCTTTATGGTATACCCACACATGCATATGTGTTCATGTGCTCTTTGACACTTGTCAAAGTTTTGAAGCGAATCGTAAATTTCATTTCCCATCGTTTCAATATCGTTTTTTTCACTCGTTTTAAAGATAAAGAGACTGTAAGTACACTCAAATTATTCTTTGTAGTCTCGATTTTGATAATACATAAGCGTTTTGTGTAATTTATACATTGTAAAAAAATGAGGCTTATATTTTTTCAAAATGTGGTTTTGGGGTAAAGTGGGAAATTTTGTGTGGGATAAAATGGAAAATGTCAAGAATCACTATTGAGGCGTCGTTTTGCATTCAATTGTTGTCGATTTATTGTTTATGTTTTAAAAGAGTGTTGTGAATGTATTTATGTCCCCCTAACCTCAAAATTTCGACTTCATCTCGGTTTTTTCGGTTATCGGAATATAAAATATCGTACGCACGGCGTGAAAACAAGATTTTTTAACAATTCGCAAATCGAAATCAAGTTGCAAGAAGCAGCTGAAAAACTTTTGGCAAATAAACGCATCGAAGCTCGAAAATCAATTAAGTCATTTTTGCATGCTTTTTTCAGCAAAAATTTTCTTTTCTATATTTACAATGTATTCTGTATTTTTTGAACCTTTTTTGCCTTGAAATATAGATATAACAACTTTTCTACAAGATTTGCGTTGAGTTTGTACAATTTTTTAATGTTTCCCGCCTTACCCCACGATTTTCAATTTTGGCCATTTGGAACATGGTCGGTCAAAGCTCGATAACTCAATAGAAAATCAATATTTTTAGTTGGTAGCTTAGGCAAATGGTAGTTTATTGAATTCTCTTTACCATAGAAATTTTAAGCATGGAAAAATAATTACTTTTGTTCAATCAACGGAGCTCCAAAAAAAAGTTTCCCACTTTACCCCACTTACCTCCACATATTGTATATTTGTATAAATTTACTATAGATAACTTTTTACGTCAAGTAAAACTAAACTATTTAATAATTTTATCGTTTTCATAAGAACCGCTTGAATTATATTATAATGATACCAATTTCTGTATAAAATGAAATTTATAACAAGTTAGAAAGAGCAAACCCGAATATTTTTTTATCTAGTTTATTAACCGAATTCCCGATGTTTGAGCAATTCCACCAAAAACTAACTTCAAAGAGAGATAGATCTATTTGTTTGACTGTGCTTTTCAAGTTGCTGTTACAATTTAGATGTTTGCAAATCTTTAAGTTCATAAAAGATACTTGAATTTCTCAAATATATAAAACCCAGTCAATAAATAGAGAGCCTGAGAGTAATCAGTTTTTCTTTAATTTTAACAGTGTAATTCGTTTCTTAAGTGCCTAAAAACATTCAGTGTTACATAAACCGAATAGAAAGTTTATTAGGTAAAAGGCACAGATGAACACTGTTAGATCGAAGTACATAAGGAAAATAAGTATAAGAAAGTACATACCTGATATCGTACATTTGTGTGTGTTTAGTTAGTGATCGTTGTTTCATGTCATGTAAACTGTCAGACGAATAGACGGATAGATCAGAACTAGACTAACTAGACACACAGACGTTCCGTTGATAGGTTACAACTGACCATTCTCTGGAGACTGTTTGATCCCTTAACTAACTCGAACGTTGTAGTGTTATAATGTACAAAATGTAGCCGTTATGAAAATACAAAGTGTAAAGAAATTTTGAACTATTCTTACCCAGAAACTTTCTAAGAATTACCAGTAAACACTGTGATCGGTTTAGAGAGTGAGTGACATTTTAATAACACAGTAGCAAGCCTTCCAGTAAGTTTTAGCTATCGAAACTATCGAAGTGGTTTTATATTCGTCACTTTTCGTATTTCTTCCCAGATTTCCTACCGATAGCTACTCTTCAAGCCCGGGTTCTGGGGATATGGCTCCGGCTGCCCGTCCCTCTTGTCGAACCTGGCCCCTATTGGTATCTACAAATCTTACTGGAATATTTATTTATTTTTTTTTTTTTTTGATTAAATTAATATAGAAACTGAATGAAGCTCTCAAAAAGCTCACCTTTATATTGCTTACAAAAAGATTTTAGCCTGATTTTATTTTCTACTTGTCTATTTCTAAGTTTTTTTGAATTGATCTGTATTTTTTCCCTTTAGAAAACCCTAACCCTCTTTCCTTTTTACGTCTAAAATATTTAAGTTCTGTTTGAAAGGGGAAATTTCGGCGTTGGTGAAAAAACGTAAATTTTGCAAAACTCTGGCCATTTCAAATACAATTTTGAAACACCCGGTTCCTACGGTATAATAAAATATACACGTATCTTCCATATAGTTAGTTGTCTAGCTGTTTTCTCCTGCACCTATGTATCCAGCAAGCCTTGCCGAGAGCAGAGTAAAACGAAAGAGGCAGAGACTATATTATGTGAAAGTGATAAGTAGTTAGTTCCACGCTGATCCACTTCATCAATGTGACGTCAGATTAATCACTACCTATCTGCTAAAGGTTCACATACAACATATCGTTCAAAAACTACTCATTTAAACGGTTTCGTATAAAAAAAAAATTAAGAAAAGGAAAAAAAGGAAAAAAACTGATGTGGGTATCAAAATCTGTGATTTTCATTGGCGTCCCCTAGTATCAACAACAGTTCTTTTAAACCTATAATCTTTGCCTACATTCAAAAAATTTGAATGAATAAAACACTTTAATTGTTACTTTTTTAGGCGACGCGACCTACAAAACCATCGTTTTTGAACAGTGTGTATGTGAGCCTTTACTCTACAGTTAAGCCAAGAACACAAGAGTATGGTAAAGGCGTGGGAGGAAAATGCGAAAACGAATTTACCAGTCGTTAGTGCTATCAAGGGAGGCGTACGAAATGAAAAACTTGTCAATCGTAATACAAAGATAATAGTGATACCATTTTTCTATCGATATTAAATGACCATTTAACGACGACCATTTAACGATATTATTAAATGTATCTGCGTAGGGGTTGTATATTACTTAGAAAAATTAGTACACACTTCTATTTTAGCCTTTTAATAAATAGTTATATGAGAATTTCACAAATGATAATCGAAATATTTGAAATAATGTTACAGAACCTACATGGAAATAATATTGTTGAAAAAAAAAACTTAACGGATTTTTACGTGGGGTAGCCGAAGTTGCAGACTTGGGGCCCGGACTGGAAGAAGGCGCCCGTAGCGGTCAGTAGAGGCTCAGAAATAGTAAAACGAGCTTCTCTTTTTTTTGCTCGTCACTTACATTTTGGGAAGAAATTTAATAAATATGTCTTGTTCCCGGAGCCCTGTGTCCATCTGTCTATCCATCTATCGGTCTACTGTCATCATTCTTATTTTTTTCGACTCAAGATCATGAAATTTTATTTGAACATGCTACAGATATAGATCTAATTTCTATAGACTTGTATAGACTAGGTATATTTTGGATATCCGTAACCGTTACTGAAACTACCAGATATCCGAAGTAATTAAATATCCGAAATCGAAACCGTATCTGGAAATAAAAGTTTCGGATTTGTTTCGGATTATAACAGGTAAATGCCGTTGAAAAACTGAATTTAAATCGGAGAAAGTTTTTGCTGCAAGTATTTATTTTGATAGATTTTCGTTGATTAATTATCCGTAACTGTAACCGTATCCGAAACATTAACTGATATTATTATACATATCCGTAACCGAAACCGAAACAGGCAAAAATTTTTTTAAATATCAGTATCCGTATCCGAAATTTCATATCCATAACATCTCTAGTACAGACACAGATCTATACTTAAATTAATGTACCTACTGTAACTGAAATTTTTTTACCATTTTTCATAATAGATGTAGTTTGCGAAATAATTATCTTCAAAATTAGGTTCTTTTTAAAAGCTTTTATTTAACTTGATATGTTAGTATGTTGGTTTATGTCAAATCTTGGAATCAAAATTTTGACAGGTTCTAATTGAGCTAGAGGTTTCAAATTTTACATACGTGTCTAACCTTGATGACAATGCAATATTGTATAATTAGTTTTGTCCTACATTGCCCCCCCAAAAAATTGTTGATTTTTAGTCCTGTACAACTTTTTGACATTTAGAATTGTCAAATATTGTCCATTGATTTTACATTGCAATTTTTTGTTTCCATAGTTATGCTTGATTAAGGTAAATTAACCGATTAAAATATAGGTAAAAAATTACTTCTTTAATTTTTTTTTTTTCAAATTAATTGTAATCAGACTAAAAAGTAGAAAATAAATTAAAGTAAAAAAATGTTTTTTAAGAAAAAGCTTTTATTTAAAAATGGGCTAAAAAAAAAATAAAATAACCTTTGAGTGAAGTTTGAAGCAATATGCAACATAATTTATAAAAGCTTGAGGCGTTTTATTAAGTTTGGTAACTACTGAAATGTAAAATAGCTCTTATATCCACAACAGAAATAATTAATAACGCCTCAAGCTTTTATAAATTATGTTGCATATTGCTTCAAACTTCACTCAAAGGTTATTTTATTTTTTTTTTAGCCCATTTTTAAATAAAAGCTTTTTCTTAAAAAACATTTTTTTACTTTAATTTATTTAAATACTGAACTAATTAAAGTAGGCACCTAAGTATAATTATTTACTATTTCAGTGTTAAAATAATTTTTTACTTAACGCATTTTCAGTCTTCCAAACATCCTCAGAGTAAACTGACGAAATAATAAATTTTTTGAAACTTTTAAAGAAGAAAAATATGTAGCGTGCCGCACTTAATTTGAGGGGGTGCGGAAATTATAACGAAATTATTTTTATTTACGGCTATACCACGAAACAGCTTATTTATTGTACAAAATACTATCTAGGTAAGCTGTGTTTTACATATAGCATTACAGAAAGTTGATTTAACATTCAGTTGGAATTAGTTGAAATGACATTTGGTCGTGGTATTGGAAATGTCGTTTTCCGACCACTTGGTCAACCATATAATTCAGATAAATATCGACATCCCTAAGTATTACAGAAATGTCTAAAGACGCTTTTATAATTTTGAATGGGAAAATTGCAGTATAGTATATGGTGCGATATTTTTTTTTAACCGGTTAAAACGAACCAAAGGTGGTAGAAATTTTTAATTATGAAAAGTTAAAACGCGGAAGTCTATTTTTGTTTTGGAAAACTCAAATTTATTAATATTTTACACATTTTTTTTAATATTGACATTTGTATGATATTATTGACTTATTGTAGTATTTATTTACAGAACACGATAAAAATAACAGAATAATGTAAAACACAAGTGAGTAAAGCAGCCCCGCTTACGCGGGGCCATTAAATAAGCTATAAAATGGTTGTATTATATCTTTAAGTTTGGAATAGGTTATGAAGTTATAAGTTCCTCTTCAACTAAAAAATAACCAAATGTTTTGAATCAGTTTTTAAAACGGTGTTAAGAAACTTTTGTATACTGGTTACTTTATAGTTTTAAATCAACGTTAAAAAGATGATAGTAGTTAACTAATTTATTGTAAAGTTTAAGTCTAACTTGTGGTTAACCCTTCAATATTTACAAGGAATTTTCTAACAAATTTAAAACTAATTTATTATTATTGGCAGAAGTTAGGATCTAACCTCGGTTACAAGTTGTGTATCTGGGAATTCTATTCAAGCAGCAATTTACTGTAGACAATGAATCGGTGGTGACAACTTGCGGTGTTTGTTGAACGCAATATTTAAATTACTTAATCTGGTGAGGTTCCTGTTCCCTGCTCTTATCATGGAAGATCAAATCATCGTCATCATCATCATCTTAATGGTTCATCACCATCATCTTAATCAGAATAGTTAAAACCCTGTTATTAGACTCATCGCTCGGTGTGTAAACATTATTTTGATTTCTTAAATTATTAAATTTAGTTTAAATTGCTTTTGATGCAACTTTAATTCTTTGTTCAAGTGGATTGGGCCTTTCTTCAACTTTATTGTTTCGAAATTCATAATCAACATCATTCCTCCCCGTATCATAACTCGATAAGTCATCAGCCGTGTCTAATGCTTGTCTTTTTAGCTGATCAAGAGAGTAACTATTTTCAAACTTTTTTGGTGAAAATTCTCGCGTATGTGTATTTCTGTATGACGTGAAAGAGAATCTTTCTGCGAGAAGCTTTTATAGCACTACGTACACTCAAACATTATAATAGATGTGTAAAGCTCAACTAGTCTTACAAGATTAATTCAGAATTGTGTTAACGATAACTTATATACTCCGCCACCGCAAGTTACCTACCGCTACACTACCACCACCACATCTGAGTTGCTCATTTTACTCCATGAAGTAGCGGTTGGCATCCGGCTTACACATTTTTACTCATTTTGTTTCCAGTACGCTCTTTCGGTTAACTGAAATTAGTTCAGAAAAATGAATAAAAAGCTATATGCAAGCGCCAGGTGACCGTATACCTACTCAACACCAACATTAAAATACTTGCTCCTGAATATAGGCAATTACATTGTGTTGCCAAGTGGCCCCATACCTACTAAGAGTTTTCTCAAAATTCAAGATATATATTTTAGGGGTTTTTAATGTTTTGTAAAATAAGAACAATATAAGAATTTATATGTAAAATAATTTATTTTTTAATAAAATATACGTTTACAATAGTAAAATTAAAACGTAAATCAATACATTTTCCCACCAGACAGTTTCCTTAAGCTTACATCAAACATCATACATATGATAGCTATTTGCTAAATTCCACAATATGTAAAAAACCACTGGAATCAATTCCTTTATATGTAATAAAATATTGTCCTGTACGTAAACGTTCCATGGTCTGCTCATCCAAATCCGCGAATCGTTTTGGAAGGAACACTTGAGCACCTGCAAGTTCCACTGCAACCACTGGCCCGTATCGAGTTTCCATGCGTCGTACGTCAGGAATTTTCCGCGTTTCTTACGACTTAAGTGTAGATAGTGATTTGAATGGTTTACCAGCACCAAGTTTATTTAACTTGTCCAAAACCGGATCCATTGTTTCATCAGTGGCAGTAAAAGTGGTCCACTGATCACTTATACTTAACGCCGTTTTGTTCAGGCATTTTACCAATACACTGCCAATTTCTGTTTCAGTAGGTCGCTTATATAAATTATGAGTTGCTACCACATAAAACCACCACCACAACCACCACCCCACAAACACCACCGCCACCACCATCGTCGCCACGTAGATTTTAAAGAAGTTGGTATCACTGCAGAAAATTCGGATGAAATATTACATCTTATATTCGAAGCACCGTTTGATTTCAACGAGTTGTCGAAGAAATATCAACG